>CM076580.1:613561741-614311092 GCA_034641835.2 Pinus albicaulis
TGCCCAATTTTCAACACTCCCTCTCAACTAGGGAGGAATTTCCATTCACATCAAAAGTCTCATCTCGGATGACATATCTCAATATAAGAAGGCAAGAAGCTACATCATCATTACATCCAGACTTGTCTCATAGAAGAAGAATAATCCACAATCAATAGTACGGGAGATCGATTAGATCCTTTGAACCCTACTAGTCTTCAAGTCAAGTTCCATGACCGTCATCTTAGCTATATCAACAAGACAACCATCTCATCACATCTCATCTCAACTTGTTTCCTTTGATTATCAGCTAGACAATGATGTCTCAATCTAAAGAAGAATCATCATAGGGGAGCTCCAACTACCACCCTATATCCAATGACAATAGGCGAGAAACAACTTACCGGACAAGGATCACAACCATCTTGTTGTTCTAATGACAACAAGCGAGATACCAATTTCCATGAAAGGTAAGGATCACATCCATCCTATTGTCAATTGATCTTCCCACCTTGACCCTCAAGAGTCAAGTGGTAGAACACTTGCATCCACCGGCTTGGGGGAGATACACACTTACCATAAATGGTAAAGATCACACACACGGCCAAGTCACCTCAACTCAATGGCCAGATAAGAATGAACAATCCCAACAAGCCCAACTTCTGGGTAGGATCCCAATTGGGGTATATTGTGCCAAGTCCCAAACTTGATGGCATGGGGAGATACCCACTTGTCATAAATGACAAGGATCACACACACATCCTATAGTGACAATAAGCGAGATCTACTTACCACAAGGGTAAGGATCACACCCTATCCTATTGTCCAGAGTTCCCTCAATCCTAGGAGCTTTATGGCTCAATTCCTCTCCCCGCCACCAAACAGGGAAGAGCATAACCTCAATGTCCTTGATTAGTCATGACCCCCTTCCTCTCATCAATGCCTTCCCCAAAGCTTATGGTTGCTAAACCTGGGCCATAGTGCATGACACCCAGAGAATATTGGGTCAACCACAAGCTTACATACCGCAGTCTCTATCAAGACGAAACTTCTCTAGAACCCGACGTTCCGGTTAAATTCGCACGTGAAACTCCAAAACTTGGTCGAAACTCCTGGCCGAAACTTGACCATCATGTAATCATCTATGAGAGTTAATATAGACTTGGTTTTCCTTCTAAATTGTCATCTATGGGT
This sequence comes from Pinus albicaulis, assembly GCA_034641835.2. NCBI lineage: Eukaryota > Viridiplantae > Streptophyta > Pinopsida > Pinales > Pinaceae > Pinus > Pinus albicaulis. Next base: position 613,562,915 of record CM076580.1, read on the forward strand.
CTTATTCCCTTTTTTCTTGCAAGGTAATGTGTTATATATATATATATATATATATGATGTTTCACCAACATTTCCATTTTTGGGAGGTGGTGTTTCTAAACATACCCGTTAAAAACTTTGAAACGTTTTGGCGCTTCGGCAACTTAGGCCGCAACACAAGGGTATCCAATTGTTTGCCCGCTCATCAATCAAAATGTGATGGAGTCTCATCGCTTCCTTTCGCACCATATCCCGTATATAGTGATATTTGATCTCAATGAGCTTGAACCTGCTTCATGGAACATAGGATTCTTCTATGCATGTCGAAAACCCATAATATGGCTATGTTGCACGAGTTTCCGGTACGGAGATACTTTGGGTACGTGGGAACAAGTATCCGGTACGGCTAGAAGCTTTTTCCAAATTTACAGGAAACGTCAAGTTGGGAGCGGCAATAATATATTATATAATATATTAAAAATTAAATTTTAATATATATATTTTATAATTTTTTTTTTTAATAGTGTACATATTAAAATTTAAATGTACATATGTCATACCAAGTTGATTTTTTAAAAGATTCAAGACCATAAAAAGTTAAAACCAAAACTAAAAGGCTAAAGTGACAAGTCACACAAATCATATTGATGTTCATACTAGAAAAAAAGCAAAAGCCTAAAGTAGTACATAATTCAAAATGCGCAAGAGCCAAAATATAACAACAATACAAATATAATATATATATATATATAATTTCATTGCCTTTCACAAGAAAATATTTGGGAAAATGTGTTATAAATTTTTTATGTTTGAGATTGGTCACTATGTTAGGTTTCCTTTACTTGTCAAGGTTCTACCCGGTATGAAGAATTTCACGTGCTTGCATTTATTCATGAATTAATGTTTAGCGGGTAGTAAGTAGTGGTTCTTACCATCCGCAAAATGAAATAGACAATACACGATAAATTCAAGCTGGAATAGACAACTATTTACGTTATTGTCATTGTCACAGAATCTACTAATCTAATTTGGTGAGATTCTAATTTTCTTTTCGTCCATCGAATCTTGATGGTACACTTTTCATTAATTTAACAATGTTTTAGTATTACTTTTTGGTAAAATCCAATTTTTTTTATGAACTAATTATGAATTATTTCTAAGACACAACAAAGAATGAAAGCTCAAAAAAAATGGAGCAAAGAAATAAGATTATATTGAAAACATCAATGATAATAATAAATAACGCAGAGAAAAATTAATATATCGATAATACAATTGCGTGACTTCCTATGATTTTTATACTTGTATAAGTTTTATCCATGATGGGGAATTTCAGGTGCTTACATCTAAAGACTAACCATTATTGTATTCCAGGCTCCAGCAGAGCAGTACTTCCTACATTTATGCATTATACTGTATTCCTGTGCATATACTAATTCAGCGTTTGCGATCTTTTACGTCTTGTCATATGCGTAACCGTCCTTATTAAACGTCCAGGCTGAAGCATACCAACCATCCGATAACACCTTCAATGTAATGATCACTGGAAAAAATCGATTCTCTTTTCCATGCGTTTTCAGAAGTCGACATGCAATAAATTGATAGAGCCATGGGTGAACTCCTGATCAAGCGGCTGCCTCTTACCAATAATTGCCATCTTGGCCCAACCGGAATCACATCGCTCAAGAATAATTACACTCATGTGGAAGAAGCTCCTCGATGGATCGGAGCTCCCACACGCTCCCAATCAACGTTCCCAGTGGATACGAGTATCGGAAACTGTGATTCATTCCCCGAAAAGCTCCCCCGTACCCAAGAAAGCTCCTGCTGTTTTTGGACGTTTCGTACCAGCTCCCAAGCTCCCAGGAGCGCCGGAGCTTGAGGTACTTCATCTCTAAGGGTAGGGAGCGGTACCCGTGTAACTTAGATAATATGTCAGTATATCATAGTCGTGCCTATAATTTGCTCAAACAACTCTCCAAAGAGCTTCCTCAACCATATTGTCTCGCAAACAACCATGCTAGCTACAATGCACACTGTCTCTCAAAACAACAAATTTCTACACCAGGAAATCATCCAGGAAACTAGGGCAGACCTAAGGCACCACTCAGATGTGCTCTTCTAGTCGACAACATTCTCAGCATCAGTGTGTCCATAAAGTATCAAGTATCCGGCAGTGTGTCTCCGTTCATGAATGACTACATTGTCTAAGTATCCCAATACCAAGTTTGCAATATTCCAATATACATATCCAAGCTCTATATGGCTCAAAGAACATATTTCAAATCAAGAATCCATCAAAATTGTAATTGAAGAGGAGGCTCTCTCAACAACTTAGTGTAGATCATCATGCCAAGTCTTTGACATCATACTTCTCTTGACAAGGAAGTCCTCGTCATCTCTCTGTTACACTTCTAATCTCAAGAAGTGGATCATCTTGGTTTTAAGAGTCAACTCCCTCTGGCATTGAATGTTGAGATGATCTTGATCCTGTCAGAAATAAATTGTCAACATATAAAACCAAATATCAAAGACATACCTTCAACCTTGAAGAGAGATCGAAGTCTGCATCGTGTGTCCATCAATCCAAGCATGCCAAGTCCATGGGACTTGCTTGGGTCCATATGCGACTTACTTCACTCTGCAATCATGAGCCTTCCACTCATACACCTCAAAACCATGAGGTAGCCCCAAATACGCTTCTTCCTTAAGTACATTATGGAGGTCACCAATTTCACATACATCTGATAATAGAGCATCTGGCAATAGGAACTAGAATCTTATCATGGTCCTCTTTCTCAAAGAGCATCTTCCTTATTTAATATCGTAGAAGCATCTATCACCACTGTATCTTAGAAAGGTCCTTTGCCTGAACGACATATTGCTTCTCATCTTGTCCTTATCTCTGAATGTCTTGATTGACTGTTACAGGACAGTGTATTCCCTCTTAATGGGAAGCCTCTTTAAACAAGGTCATCAACCTAGGAGACTCCAGTCCTTCTTCCTAGTTTTGGGATCTTGTCCATCTTTCAAGTGCCACTCTAATCATGGGATGGCTCAACATACTTCTTAATCTTGATATAGAGGACTTGGTCCTCGCATTCATCAAATGTATATGTTGATCTGAGAACAAGAGAAAGAGCATTAACAGCAAAATAAATAAACATAATGAAAGTGCACTTGGTGATGAGACAAGACTAGCTTTCTGATATGAGGGTGTTTTCTTCATTATCCTCCACAACTCCCTTTACTCTTCCTGCATTAGCTCCCTTTGAGAGATAATTATTCCTGCAATGCTCTACATCATGATGATCCTTGAGAAGGATCTGCATTGAACACATCCTCATCCAAGAAGTTAAAAGCATTCTAATATGCAGGAAGAATAAACAATAGACTTAAAATGATAAATCTAAACAAGACCAGTGTCATAAGGAAATTGTTAAAAATTCTATAGGGCAATGATTATGATTAATTCTCTTTACTTGATAAAGACTTGTGATGTCCTTTTACTTATTAGTTTTGTTCCTTGTTATTATGTGTGTGAATCATCAACAACTACCAAAACAAGAAGAACAAGAACATGGAATATAGGTTGCAAGTTAGGGCCAAAACCTCTCCTCTTGAGAGGAAAACCCGTAAATCTCCTCTTCCTTATAGATTCTTCAATTGACGAAATCCATGACCTTAAGACTGAGACTAATACCTTCCAAGACCAAGACCAACCTCTTCGGATGATGTGCCAACTTCGATCTAGTCAAACTGTTAAAATTGGAAACTAGGCCCAAATTCCACTTTGGGATAGCTCATTTGATGGAGATGATGATTTCATTAAATTCCTCTTTTCGAGAGGACCAAATTTGATATAAAGATCATCTAATTTGGACAAGCGGAAGTGTGATTTTGAATTTATGCCCACACATGTGCAAATTGTTCAGGTCAGCCACATCAACATGTAGGCTTAAGAAGCCCAATGGACGTGTCTCTTCACCCACAGCGAATTGTATAAATACAAGTGACCTCTCACCTCATTTAGCATCTTTATCACTCACACATTCTCTCTCCTTCTCTCATTGGTCCGTACTAAATTGGGCATTCTTCTCTCTCACATGTGTGGATCAAGGAGGACGAAATTTCAAACTGAATTACAAGGCCAAAAATCTCAGGAAACTCTGCATTTTGACCAGCGTTGACCAGCAATGACCATGACCTTCCATGCATCATTTGACTTTGATTTTCTGGGGTTATTTTTGTCTCAGCATGCTGCACCTTTTGGCACTAAAACCAAGGCATTTTGTGCACTTTGACCGCAGACCAAAATTACAGGTTAACCACACGTTGACCAAGTTTGACCACATATTCTATGACTCTTTTGGGTTGAATTTGACCGCTATTAGAGGCCGAGTTTGACTGGGGAAGACCGAGTTGTTTTGAAGATAATTTATTGTTGTTTTGACTAGCATTAACTTTTTGTTAGGGCTGAAGTTTGACTGCAGTTGACTGCAAAAATTATAGGGTTGTTTTGACTTTGAATTGGGAAAGTCTATTTGACTATTGTACTCTCTCTCTCTGTTGAACATTTTGATATAATAATAAGAAGAATTGATCAAAGGGTTTTCCCCACATTGGGATTTTTCCCTGGCATCCGCCAAATCTCATGTCCTCTTGTCTTGGCTTGTCTTCTGCATTTTGTTTCATGTTCTATCTCCTTTCACTATCAATGTGATTAATGGTTAATGTGATTGCTACTGGAAATCTAAATTGGAAATTGCTATTGGGCTACTTAAGAAACATTGAAGTAATTGTGTTAAGCATAGAACATACCATTGTTAACTAAAATTAACACAAACCCAGTCAAATCTCTTCCAAGAGAACGTCTTCGACCTCCTGCTGCAAGATTTTCGGCCTCCTATTGCATATCTAATATTTCGGCCTCCCAGCAATTGCAGTTTCCCACGTGTGAGCTTCAATCTTCCTGTAGAGCCTTCTCTTGACCTTCGCTTGCCTTTCCCTGTCTTCTGGAGCTTGAGGATGACCCTTGGTGAACTTCGCTTGACCTCTTTGTCTCCTTTTCTCCAAGATCGAACTTGAACATAGAAACCCTAGGTCTGCTACAGAAACCCTAGTCTTCCTTTAGCACGTGTGAGAGAAAATAGCCCAAACAAAGATCATCTTCGTCCTCTTCTTCCTTCACTGCCTTCTCCTTCCTCTTCCTTCACTAGAATGACTAATGAGTGAGTGTGCATCAAGTAGGATGGGTTCTCTTCTATTTATAGGCTCTTCAAGGGTGGATGTGGCTCTTCCTTTAGGCCGACTTGGTCTTGGAGGGTATTTTGTCACTTTTAAAGACAAAAATAATTTTCTTTACAAGTTACAATGTGCCCGATGGGGTCTTCAACTTATGATAATGACTCTTCTGACTTCTTGACCTAGGACAAACCCTAGAAGCACTCAATGGGTGCTTGAACTATAAAATAAAAGACCTTGAGCATGAATCCCAACCCATGCTCCAAAAATAATAATAATAATTTTTCTTTCATTTTATAATTTACAAGAATCAAAAATACATTTCATACTTATGAAGATCAAACCTAGTTACACATTTTTCAACACTCCCTCTTAACTAGGGAGGTATTCATAAGAGGTACATGGACATTCTCATTCTGAAGAGATCTCATAAGAAGAGTTGGATTGGTAACCCATCTATCTAACTTCATATTTACCAGCATTGTCATATAGCAAGGCCTTGACTAATTGCTCTATCTCTCCACAAGATTATAGCACAATGTTGGCGAAACCAATGATTTATAGTCAACATCATCATTGTCTCTCAAGGTACATACTCCACCCAGGTGTTCACCGAGTATGACCTTCTTTGGACTATTCTTGTCTTAGATAGCTAGTCCTCAAAGAATATCGGTCCACGACTACTCTTATCTTGGATGCCCTACCTCATCCTCAAAGAGTATCGTATGCCAGATGATTACCCAATCCTCCATTTTGTCTTCCCAAGTGAAGACAAGAATGATGTGCCAATCTCTCCTTCTCAATTAGGGAGGATATTAGCCCCAAGGGTTAGCTCAATTGGTTGAGTCCTCGTTGTTAAGTACTTTGCCAGTTGGGAAGTCATAGAATCGAATCTCCTTGACGCCCACGGGGTTAGGCCTCGCATGTATGGCTGACGATAGATCCCCTAGGGAGGGTCTATCGAGATTTTCAAACCGTGGATGTAACATGGTTCATGTGTGCACCCACATGGATTCGTGAACCATGAACATTATTACAATAAATAAATAAATACAAAAAAAACTAGGGAGGATATATCAACCAAGCCAAGCTCGTCTCTCAAGTACACAAGCTTCTTGTTAGGAAGATATTTCATCAATATGTCAGCTACCTGCTCATTGGTAGTGATATACTGTAGCTGCAACACACCATTTTGTACTAGCTCCTGAATATACTTATAGTGATACTTGTTGTTTATATGTTGTCTTTCCATGAAATATTGGGTCTTCAGACAATCATATACAACTCGTGTTGTCACAATGTATCACTGTAGGGTCCATCGGTCCTTCGAATAGGTCGGATAGCATCTTCCTTAACCAGGTCGCTTTTCTGCTCACTTCGCAGGTTGCAACATACTCAACCTCGGCACTACTCAAAGCAATTGTGTCTTGCTTTTTGCTCATCCATGAGATCATGTAGGATCCCAAGCTAAAACATCCTCCCATAGTGCTTCTTCCATCCTACTCACTGCCTCCCCAGTCGGAATTTGTATATCTAATCAAGTGGACATCATTCCTCCTATCATATTTCAGGCAGTAGTGGATAGTTCCTCGCAGATATCTCATTATATGTTTTGCTGCTATCCAATGATCATGCTTTGGCTCCACTTGGAATTTACTGAGAATGTTTATTGCAAAACATATGTTTGGTCGAGTATTCACCAAGTACATCAATAAGCCAATTAGTTGTTTATACTTGGAAGGATCCATAGGGCTCAATTCGAAACTCCTTAGTCTCTTCAAGTTTGCGATCATCAAGAGTGGTCATAGGTTTGCAATCCATCATGTCAAACCTCTTCAACATCTTGATCACGTACTTTCCTTGACCCAAATAAATTTTATCAAGTCCTTGCCAAACTTCTAGTCCCAAATAGTAATGCATCAGCCCTAGATCCTTCAAGTCAAATTTTGTTGCTAGTTGCTTTTTACATTCTTCAATTCGACCTTCTACACCTGTCAAGAGAAGATGATCTACATACAGAGGAATGATTACAGGTTCTCCATCTACAACCTTGATATAAAGGTTTGGATCAGCAAAAACTTTTGTGAAGCCTATTCTTTGTAGGTATGCATCCATTCTAGCATACCATGCCCTTGGTGCTTGCTTGAGGCCATATAATGCTTTCTTCAATCTGCAAACATATGCCTTCCTGTCTTTAACTTCAAATCCCAAGGATTGCTCTATATAGACTTCCTCATATATTATGCCATTCAAAAATGCAGTCTTGACATCCATTTGGTGGATGTTCCATCCCATCGATGTTGCCAAAGAGACCAATGAAAAATCGTTGTATATCTTGTTGTCGAAAAAAATGTCTCTTCTTAGTTGATGCCTTCTTGTTGAGAGAAGCCCCTAGCCACAAATATTTCCTTACACTTATCTATACTTCCATCTGCCGCATGTTTGATCTTATAGATCCACTTGGAAGTTACCACAGATTTGTAATCGGGCCTAGGTACAATCTCCCATATTCCATTCTTCATTATGGATTAATATTCTTCATTCATGGGATCCTTCCATTCCTGATGATTGACAACTTCTTCAAAGGTAGATGGCTTTGCTTCTATTAGTTTTTTCATGTATGCAGCATACCCAGAATATCTTTTGGGTTTCTTTCTTTCTCGAAATGAGCCTTTCGTTGCCCCATGACCTTTTGCATCAAGTAGTGTAGATTTCAACCAGTTAGGTCTCTCTCTTGATTCAGGGAGGACCACATGTTGAATGGGTTCACTGGACCCTCATCTTCATGATGAGATTCTTCTTCTTCCCTGTTAAATTCCTCTTCAAATACTGGAAGTTCTTCATCATCAGAGTCCATGGGAAGTTCCTTAGATTTCTTGAATGCAATACTCTCATCAAATATGACATCTCGACTTACTTCTATATGTCGTCCTTCCTTTATGTAGATTCTATAAGCCTTAGAGGAGTTGTTGTAGCCAACAAATGTTCCTCTCATGCCTGATGGATCTAGCTTCTCTCTTTAGTCCTTTGGTATATGAATATATACAGGACACCCAAAGATACGGAGATGTTCTACAGTTGGTTTCTTCCTAGTGAATACTTCTTCGAGAGTTTTGTTGTCCAGCAACCTGTGGGGACTTCGATTTTGAATATATATAGTTGTCTTCGTGGCTTCTCCCCACAAAAATTTTGGTAGATCTTGATCATGTAACATTGCTTTTACACTCTCTTCAATGGATCGGTTCTTTTGTTCTGCAACTCCATTTTGTTCGGGATTATATGGGATTATCAATTCCCTCTTAATCCCAGAATTGTTACAGAATGCTATAATCTCCTTGGATGTATACTCTCCTCCATTATCGGCTCTTAGTATCTTGATTCTTCTTTCTATAAGGTTCTCCACTTCTACTTTGAATTCTTGAAATTTCGTAAATACTTCGTCCTTGGTTTTCAGTAAGTAAACCCGGGTCTTTCTTGAATGATCATCTATAAATGTGACAATATATATGACCTCCAAGTGATTTGGGAGTCATAGGGCCACATACATCATAGTGAATGAGATCTACGAATTCTTTTGACCGTGAAGCACTGCTTCCAAATGGTCTCTTGGTATTCTTACCCAATGCACATCCCTTACATACTCCTTCGTGATCTTATTTCAATTCAAGGATTCCATCTATTATGGAGCTTAGGGTTGGAAGGGTTTTGAAATGTAGATGACCAAATCTCCTATGCCAGAATTCAAATGGGATGATTTCAATGTGAACCAAAGCTTGTAGTAGATGAGATATCAACCTGTAAAGTCTTCCTTCTCGGATACCAATTACTCTAGCCTTCTTTATGATTTCCATCAATGAAAGCTACTTTATCACTCTTATCCTCTAGACTTGAAATGGAAAGTAAGTTCTTATGCAAACCTGGAACAAATAGGACGTTGTTGAGGTGAATGTTGCTTCCATTCTCCAGCTCTATAGAGGTTGATCCAATTCCTCTCACGGGATAGCTTTTGTTATCTCCAAGTTCCACTGAATAAGAATATTTTCCCTTTGATAATGTTTTCAATTGTTTGTGACAACCAATCATGTGTCTAGATGCACAACTATCAATTACCAAATGCCCTCGTCTTGGAATGTGCCAGTGAGTGCCGAGAAAAGACCTTCATCTTTTTCCATGATTGCTTCCTCTTTTGTAGTGAATAAGATATTTCATGCTTCCTTGATGCTTTTCTTGGAATGTTCTGGTGAGCGTCGAGAAAAGACCACCATCTTTTGCCATGATTGCTTCCTCTTTTGTAGTGAATAGGAGATTCCATGCTTCCTTGATGCTTTTATTGATATAGCTTGCTACCTTTGAACACCATTTGATGAGCTTCTTCAATGTAGTGGAGATCTTCATAATGCCCTTAGCCAACCTTAGCTCTGATCCCATTTTGAGAACTCTATAGGATAATGATTATGATTAATTCTCTTTACTTGATAACTGCTTGTGATGTCCTTTTACTTATTAGCTTTTTTCCTTATTATTATATGTGTGAATCATCAAACAACTACCAAAACAAGAAGAACAAGAACACTGAATATAGGTTGCAAGCAAGGGCCAAAACATCTCATCTTGAGAGGAAAAGTCGTAAATCTCTTCTCTTCCAGTAGCACTTCTTCGACCTCCTGCTGCAAGATTTTCGGCCTCCTACTGCAGATCTGAAATTTCGGCCTCCTTGCAATTGCAGTTTCCCACTTGTGAGCTTCGATCTTCTTGTAGAGCCTTCTCTTGACCTCTGCTTGCCTTTCCTTGCCTTTTGGAGCTTGAGGATGACCCTTAGTGACCTTCGTATGACCTCTTTGTCTCCTTTTCTCCAAGATCGAACTTGAAGATATAAACCTTAGGTATGCTACAAAAACCCTAGTCTTCCTTTAGCATGTGAGAAAAAATAGCCCAAACAAAGATCCTCTTCGTCCTCTTCTTCCTTCGTTGCCTTATCCTTCCTCTTCCTTCGCTAGACTGAGTGATGATTTAGTGTGCTTCAAGTAGGACGAGTTCTCTTTTATTTATAGGCTCTTCGAGGGTGGACGTGGCTCTACCTTTAGGCCGACTTGCTAGTTTCCAGGCAGACTTGGTCTTGGAGGTTATTCTGTCACTTTTAAAGACAAAAATAATTTTCTTTACAAGTTACAATGTGCCCGATGGCGTCTTCAACTTATCAAAATGACTCTTTTGACTTATTGGCCTAGAACAAACCCTAGAAGCACTCAATGGGTGCTTGACCTATAAAATAAAAGACCTTAAGCATGAAACCCATGCTCCAAAAAATAATACTAATAATTTTTCTTTCATTTTATAATTTACAAGAATCAAAAATACATTTCATACTTATGAAGCCCGAAACTAGCTACACATTTTTCAATAGTCCCTCTTAACTAGGAATGTAATCATAAGAGGTACATGGACATTCTCAATCTAAAGAGATCTCATAAGAAGAGTCGGATTGGTAAATCATCTGTTTCGCATCATATCAACCAACATTGTCATATAGCAAGGCCTCGACTAACTACTCTATCTCTCCACAAGATCATAGCACAATGTTGGCGAGACCAATGATTTATTGACACCATCATCATTGTCTCTCAAGGTACATACCCCACCAAGGTGTTCACCGAGTATGACCTTCTTTGGACTATTCTTGTCTTGGATAGCTAGTCCTCAAAGAATATCGGTCCACGACTACTCTTATCTTGGATACCCTACCTCCTCCTCAAAGAGTATCGAATGCCAGATGGTTACCCAATCCTCCATTTTGTCTTCCCAAGTGAAGACAAGAATGATGTGCTTATCTCTCCCTCTCAACTAGGGAGGATATATCAACCAAGCCAAGCTTGTCTCTCAAGTACACAAGCTTCTTTCCAACATGGTCATATAGCAAGGCCTCGACTAACTGCTCTATCTCTCCACAAGATCATTGCACAATGTTGGTGAGACCAATGATTTATTGACACCATCATCATTGTCTCTCAAGGTACATACTCCACCAAGGTGTTCACCGAGGATGACCTTCAGGATGACCTTCTTTGGACTATTCTTGTCTTGGATAGCTAGTCCTCAAAGAATATCAGTCCATGACTACTCTTATCTTGGTGCGCTACCTCATCCTCAAAGAGTATCAAATGTCAAATGGTTACCCAATCCTCCATTTTGTCTTCCCAAGTGAAGACAAGAATGATGTACTTATCTCTCCCTCTCAACTAGGGAGGATATATCAACCAAGCCAAGCTTATCTCTCAAGTACACAAGCTTATTGTTAGGAAGAGATTTCATCAATATGTCAGCTACCTGCTTATCGGTAGAGATATACTGTAGCTGCAACACACCATTTTGTACTAGCTCCTGAATATAGTGATACTTGTTGTTTATATGCTTTGTCTTTCCATGAAATACTAAGTCTTCAGAAAATAGCATACAACTAGTTTTTTCACATGTATCATTGTAGGGTCCATCGGTCCTTTGAATAGGTCGAATAGCAGCTTCCTTAACCAGACCACTTCTCTGCTCACTTCACAGGCTGCAAAATACTCAGCCTCGACACTACTCAAAGCAATTGTGTCTTGCTTTCTGCTCATCCATGAGGTCATGGAGGATCCCAAACTGAAACATCCTCTCGTAGTGCTTCTTCCATCCTGCTCATTGCCTCCCCAATCGGAATCTGTATATCATGTTGAGGATCCAAGGAAACCCAACAATGAGATTATCTATAGATCAGGCCAGACAGGAAGTGATGCAGTGTTGACAAATTTTCTTCCCCCCCTAACAGAGTGAATTCAAAATGAAAAAGTCTTGGGTACTTCAAATCTTTTTTCAGAGCATTTTCAAGACAAAGCAGTAGGATTGACAGTAATTGCATCAGCATCGCCATCTCAACTAACCAAGAAGAAAAGGAAAAAGTGAAAAAAGAAAAAATATATAAAAAATGAACCACCAGTTTTGAACACGATCAAGCCTCAACACATCAACATTCGAAAAAATAAAAGGAAGAGGTTTGGTATATCTGATGGCCACAAACAGCTTAACATTGAGGCAAGTCATAGTCCCAAGGTAGTCATAATTCGACAAGGCACACCAAAGAAAGAGCCTATGAATTTCACTGTGAGCAGGCAAGTTCTCAAGATAAATTTCACCGAAGATATATGATGCCATAGGGCATCTTTTTGTATCATATCTCTAACCTTAACTCTTGTCCATTTTGTTTAATAGATTTCTTTCATCAATAAATTGTTATTTTATGCTATTAGAATAAAGTTTCCATTTCTGTACTTGATTTTATTCGATGATATTTTGAATGGATACTGCTAATATATATCTTTGGTTGGTGGATGCAGATTCCTAGTTCTTGCACACTATCACTTCATATCTAGCATGCATCCCCATATGGAGCCAAATGTTGACCACTAGAGTGGCACCTGATGATAATGTGAAGACTCCATGCCCAAGGATGAACCAGAAGACATTTGTATCATTAGATATCATCAGTTCAACGGAGTTTTCGAACTCCACTTCTATTTTCTCATCATCTTTCTCTTATACCAAGATTCCATGCCCTTCGGGGAATTATAATAAGTGATGCTAGTAATGATAAGTATGAGTCAGTATTGTGTCTGTAACAAGCCTAAGTAGCTTGGGACCTTGCCAACAAGTAATTATTACTCTCAGAAATTTTTTTCACTCGGTTAATTATCATCTCCCTACCATAACTTAATAATTAATTGAGTTATTTCCTCCAATTTTACCCCAAAGCCAGAGTATGGCTTGATGGTGAGGCCTTGGGTGAGTCCTAGTGTCTAGAGTCAATGTATATTGCCATACTAGATCACACAAAAAAAATCGTGGAATTTGGTTAGGTCTAGGTAGTGATTTTTTAAATTTGTATATTTCCCGCATGTCAAAAATTGCCATAAAAATTGTAATTGGATTGTAATAAGTGTTGTCTAGAGAAGTTGTATGGGGTATGAGTAATCAAAATTACACCTCTCACCCTCAACTTTCTACTATGACAAACTTTGAGAGGTTAATAATGTATTTTACTATTTTGGACCCTCAAAACCCACATTTCCTAAGTTTAGTGGAAATTGTGGCATTTAATTAGGGTAGAATTAAATAAAATAGAGAGAAATAAATTATTCCATGTGACAAAATGACTTGGAAATTATCTTAAGTCAAAGAGTTGAGTCAACAGACATATGGAGGATGATTGAGCACACTGCATCATTAATTCACCATTATTTTATCAAAATCGAATTTTCTAGAGATAAAGCGGTAGTTACACAAAAGGAAGATCGAATTTATTAAAGGCAGTTGAGTATAAAAGGAATATTCTACAAGATCAGTTGACTAAAAACCAAGTGGGTACCTCTTCTCACGAACTATCTAGAGTGCAACAACACTCAACACTTCACTCAGAGGATTTATGCTATTCCTTGAGCCCAGACTGCGCAGTCGCTCAGAGGAAACACGCAGTTCTCAGGGGCCTACGCAGTTCACTGGGATCATTTGCAATGGTGGACTTGGTGTAGCATGAGACTTTGTTTGGTTTATGGATGAGTTCACTAGATCATATGGGGAATTCAATTTCCCTTAGTGTGCACAAAAGAAATTCGATTTTTCTCTGCGTGTCTCAGTGTTCTCCACATCGAACTTGGCTTATCTTTCCTTGGGATTTGATCCAAATTCAATTCTCACATGCATTTGTCCTTGGGAATTGCTCCCATATCTCTATATAACAAAGCCATGGGCTATGGTATATCATCATGTAATACGAGCTATTGGGCTTGAGGACACGCTGCTGAATTGTACACATACTTGCAATATAATATAAAAGTCTTTGGGGTAACTTGTGATGGTGTTCTTCTCCTTTCATTTGTGACAAATTCTTGACTTCTTGTTATGCTTCTATTTATTTCCTCATGCTATTGTTTCCTTCATTCTTGTTTCAAGTTATGTTAATATGCAGCTATCTCATATTAGCATAAGAGTTACTTGATTGCTTTAGGATAAGAAATCTTCTACTTGGTGCCAAATATATCTATAGGAGTTCTTTCCATTGTTTTTATTTAATTTCATGTGGATTTAATATGTTGTGGTGAGATCGTGTAGAAGAATACATATTTGGTCAAGCTTTTCAAGCGTGAGGGGAAGTTCTCGGAGGAACCAACCCATTCTTGAAAATATTCAAGGAGAACCCACATGTGTTGATTTCCAAAGTCTAATCTATATTTTATTTTGTCTTGCAGAGGTTCTTTTAAGTTTCTCAAAGCTCTTATTTCTTGCATCAAAAAATCAAACTTAAAATAATTTACTTTTCAAGTATTGCACTTCATTTCTTTAATCTCTGGCTATTTCAAAAAGCCAAACTATGGCTAGTCAAAGAGGAGAGCTTGCTCATACTCTTTGACTAGCCTCTTGTAGATTATTTTCGTAATCTTACTTTGTCATTTTCTTGAGCTAACATTTGTTGTTGTAGATTTGCTCTAACTTGTTGTCTTGCAGCAACTCACAGGTTTTGTCTTCAGAAAACTACTCATAAGTTTGCATGCAAGACCTTGGGGCTCCAACTTCTAAATCATTTCATTCCCTTGGTCATGAGCATTAAAAGATATTTATTGGGCAAAGCCGAGTTCTTCTTAAGGGAGGCCAAGTTCGCTTAGGGTCTCTATTTCTCTCTCTTGGCCATGTAACTCAAAGAGGCTTTGCTTTTCTTCTTCTTCCTCGAAAAATCTGCATTTTGTTGGGCTTTTCTAGACCTCAAATTGCAGAAATTTTTAGCAAGGAAAGATCTATGGCTCAAGAGTGAAATTGTGAAGACTTTCCTTGGATTTTAGAGACGACTCCATAGTTTTCTCCTTTTTGTAATAACTAATAAAATTTTTGGTTTTGGGAGCGTGGATTTTACCCATTGGTATCCCTATCTCTCCACCTTTTTGGAGAGGCTTTGTGGCTTGATCTTTGATCTTTTTCACTCGCATGCACATCATTTAATTGGAGAATTAACACAATCATGCATTACACTCATTTTGCATGCAACTTAATCTAATTTGCTACAAGTTTCTAGTCTTTTTACTTTCATAGCAAGTTCAAATTTTTGCATGCATGCACATTTAACTTGAATCTAATTTGTCATGAATTTTGTTCCAAGACCACTTATGCTTCACCTTTAATTACATCTTACATGCAATAAGTATTTGGGCAAATTTTCTCCACAAAGTAGCATTCTACTTCATGACATGCGAGTACATCTCAAGTTTGAAAGTTAATTTTCATTGTTTGATTAATTTACTTACATGCCCCAGGCACTCACTAAAATTTTACCTCCAATATAAGTTGGTTGAATAGACGTTTTAGGGACCCTCTACTCCTTTACTACCTCCTCACCGTGGGATCCATATCTTTGGGCGAGGGTGACGTCTGAGGATTAAAGAGTTGAATTGTAACCTTGCTTTAGAACTAATTAATAAAATAAACCAAAAACATTTTCATCACATTTATCTTACTTGCAAGTTCTTGAATTTTGCTTTCTTGATGGGTTAGAGTCTCACATGCAATATCATTTCCCTTTTTCAAGAAGCATTTCCTTTCATGCAAATATTGTAATCTCTTTTGCAACAAGTTTAGCTTAATTTTCTTGTACTTGGACATTATCTACTTTAGCAAGCTCCATTTCATTTTTAATGTTCATCATGTTCATGGATGGTTGATGAATCACATTTCCTTTCAAGTACTCTTATTTCATGTTGCAAGGCTAAATGCATGTTGGTTTAACTTCCAAGTCTTTTTATCATCTGGTTTATATTTAGATCACTAATTGTTTCCTTGTGAACAAGATAGCTTCATGTACTTTGATTCATAAATTCATTTATCTTGAGAGCATTTCTGATATCTTGTGCTAACAATCTTTTGTTTCCATTTCAGGATTGCTTTGCTTTCACTCTTGAGAGCATTACCTTTTTTACTTTTGAGCAAGTTCTTTATAAGGCACTGGTTGTATGGTTTTATCATTGTCATTGTTATTCCAAGTTGCTCATATTTTCTCATAAATCTTTAAACGTAATCCAATTTCACTATAATATTCTCCTAGAAACTCAAATCTTTAACTTAGTTTTCTTTTAGGGACCACCACCCTTAGCTGACCCAGGAAAGAGATAAAACAGAGAGAGTTGGGCTCAGTGTGAAAGCCCCTTCTCTAAGATCCTTGCCACCAACCACACCTTGTGGGGTTGAAGGCTTTTCCCACTGACTTGTAGGTAGGTGTAGGCGGCGAGAGTTAACAGGACCACAAGAGGCCTCACCATTACAAGAATGGTTATACTCCTTTGTCGATCGTCATCGGATGAAAAAAACCATAGCAAACAAGCACGACACGGGTGTGCTATAATAATCAGCCTTGTAATATGTAGCACTCTTTGCAAAATAACTCTGTACTAGCACTCATAAAAAGTAGAATGAAGAAACATTTTGTTTCCTGCATTTTAGAAAGGAAGGTTCCATCAACTAGTTAATAGTACCAGTTATTTCAAGTGGTAATCATTTCCCAACAAAATGAATTTTCCTTTATTGCTATTAATTCCAAACAAAAGAAACACATAAATTCCATGTGTGTCCTATAGAAGTCAGCCTAAGGATGTCTTATACATCACTTTGGTATCTAGCTAAGCTGTGAACTAAAATTAGATTATTATTATTATTAGCATTAGCATTAGCATTTTCTGCAAAATAACGTTGTACTAGATAAATGCCATATATGTGTCCTATAGAAATCAGCCTAAGGGTGTCTCATACATCAAGTTGGTATCTGGCTAAGCTGTGAACTAAAATTATATTATTATTATTATTATCATCATATGTCGCATGCTTTGCAAAATAACTTTGTACTAGCATTAATAATTAGTAGAATAAAGAACGATAGCCCGCACATCAATTTTTGTTTCCTACAATTTTAGTGCATCACAGATAAGGTTGCATCAACTAATTGATAATCCCGCTCCTTCCAAGTAGTAATCATTCTTCAACAAATCAATCACTCTTTTTTGTTGTCAATTCAAGCCGCATTAGAATTTTTTCTTGTGATTCATGTATGGTTCACACACAATCTCTACCCTATAAAAGCAATCGAGTTTTCAGAGTAGATAATATGGACAGTTAACAGTAGTTAATGGCTAAACAATACTAGAGGATATGGAATTTTTACATGGCATTCTAAACAAAGAGATTGAAAAATACTGGAAAATTATATAGTATGTTGCAGATCATACTGAATCTTAAAACTTGTTGTCTTTTGACATTATTCTTAGATGTCAATTTTGGGTTTACCTGCATGGAGTAAGTGATTAATCTATGACCCATATCCATGAGTATTTGTTGCAACCAATCATTTTCTCATGATTTTGAATAGTCCAGTTAGCAGTCATTGCATTGGGTGATGCTCACAGGGATGAAGTGGAATTGAAACCAGCAAAATGAATCGCATAGCATCAATCATTACCTCAGGCTTCCACCTAGTGGCCAAGACTTTCCGAGACTTTCCAGGTGGTCATTGATCCCAAGAATCCTTTGGCTCAAGCATGCTTAACTGTGGAGTTTTCCCCACAATCAAGCCCACTTAGCTTGCTACTCCGTTTGCAAAACCTTAGCAAGTATTCTGCCTTGTGAACTATTCAGTTATAGCTCCCTTCACTCTTTTTATTTAAGCATCGAGGGGCTTCTGGAATCTGTAGTGCAATATATTAGATATCGTTTTGGAGACCAAAGAACGATAGAATACCTATATTCTAACTTGAGACCAAATAGGATACTTGATGCCATAAAATACAAATCAAAGAATCTCCTAAATCCTGGCTATCAAGTCTAAGATGTCCATGGAGCAACCAGACGAAATTTTTCTTGGGGATTACCAACTTTCCTTCTCCAAGCATTGTTTCTGAACTTCTGGCATTGTATAACTTACAAATATGAGAAGATTCAAACGCATACCACATTTACAATAACTGGATTTCTAAATTTTCTCCATAACATTTGAAGCAAGGATATTGAAAAAGGTGGAAAACAGCATTGTAGGTCAAACTTGAATGTCTAGTCTCCATAATGCGCTTCAAAATTCAGTAGAAAACTTGAAAATCTTGTTCGGTTTTGACATTATACTAACACAATGATGATACTGAAGACCAGTGAATATACTTTTGATGCCATAGGATAACTATACAAGATTTTCTTCTCGATGCTGATTTGGGATTTCCTAAAACGCTAATGGAACAACTAAAGGGATTCTTATTATTCTTATTCTTATTATTACTATTATTATTATTGGGGAGGTATACATATTTACTCTCTATAAATTATTTTTTCGAACACTTAAAGAGATTTTTGCATTTTTCCTACCCAAAAGTATTAAGATTCAAAAGTTTTCATCGGATATGATAATTATAACAAACTCATTTCTAAATGACTAAGACAACCTACTATTATAATATTTACCATGTCTACAATTTTTGGAATATACAAGGATAAAGCAGGTCAGCGTTCATGCTCAATCAAGATACAAGGAAAAAGAATCTCTTAAATCATATCAAAGAGAGAAAATGGCTTACATCAGAAGTTAAAGGAATATGGTGGTAGATTTGCATGAAACGTGCAATTAGACTCCGAAAGCTTGTGCTACCCGCAGGTGGTTCAAAGGGAAAAAAGGAATGCTCTTTCAGAATTCTAGCAAGATAAGCTAGAAATGGAATCTTCTCATCAGCTACTGAGTCATCTTTGAATGACAGATCCAAAGCACTGCTGGCATCTTGGAAACCATTTTTTAAAAAGTCGAAGATTACCTTAACCTATCATTTCCAATTATAAATAATCAGTCTCTGGAAACACTTCAGATATATTTTCCACAACAATCAGTTTCAGGATTTGAGATGGACGTACATTATTTGGTTGGCGCAGCTCACAGCTGTAAACTGACAAAGCATGTGAAATTTGCCCTCCAGAGTTTGCATAAGCCCATGCAGTCCGAGCACAGATAGGCTCATCACTAACCAGGCCCATGAAGAACTCAAATCGATGACGACTATTTTTCTCAATTTCAACAAGGGCAGAAATATCTGTATCAGCAGCCTGACAAAAGAAGCCAAGAGTCCTAATCAGCTATCAAATGAATGGTCTGAATTCAACAAGTTATCAATTCAGATGTAATGTTTAAGAAAACGTTTTGATCCATAACCTACCAAACACCCAATTTTATGGTCACAGATGCAGGAGCAAAATTAGACGAGATTACAAATTTAAAAATATAGTATGTGACAGATTATCTGTGTAAACAGATGTAATTTTTCAGAAAAATTTTTGATCCATAAGCTACCAAATACCCAATTTTATGGTCACAGATGCAGTAGCAACAATTGATGGGACTACAAATTTAAAAATATAGCATGTGATGGTTTATCTATGTAACAGAAGTAATTTTTTAGAAGAAGTTTTGATCCATAGTCTACCAAATACCCAATTTATGCTCACAGATGCACTAGCAACTTTAGATGAGACTGCAAATTTTAAATATAGCACGTGACAGATTATCTATGTAAAATCTTATCTCACTTTTTGGTGATCCTTTCCTTTCAACTAGGCAGGCACTCGAAAGTTTATAATTAAAGATTGAGGTAGACAGTAGTAAAACTTGTTTCTGGGCTTTAATTCCCTATTTAATTTAGAACCCCATTGGACACTGACTCCATTGTGCCATTCGAAGATGATTCTATCTTGTATATTGTTTTAATTATTTGTTGTATATTTTATCAGTTATTTTAATTTATAAAGGCTGCTATGTAATAACACTACAAAACATGACATCGATTATTTCAAATTTTAAAGGCTCGTATTCAATTTACTAGGTACATAGTTTGTGTTTGACTCAAACAAAAAAACAAATAATCGGATTACTCATCATGTCGATTATATATCCCATAAACAATACTATAAAACATGATATAAAGTATACATCCATAGTAAAATCAAAATGCCTAGAAGTAAGAGCATATACATAAAGCAGTACCAAGGCATAAAGTATTCAAGATGCTGGATACACTATCATAGCAAACAACTAGGCCACAGGTCATCCAACCTGAATAACTCTCGTCTGCCAAAGTTTTGTTATTTGAAATCCTCTTCTTTCAAACAAACGTTCACAAACACCTTGCCCTGGGCGACCTCCAATGTTGAATATCATCCGACCCATGGGCTTTATCGAAGCAATTCCTTCCTCCACAGCCCTGGCAATAAGACCAAGGCCAAACTGGTCTTCAACAAAACCCTGAAAGGGGTGACCAAAACTGATTATCAAAATTGATTGTTAAAAGTGAAAAATTCGAAGTAAAAAATATATAAAAAAATTAACATTGTGCCAAAACCACCTGCATAGAAATAAACCTGTAGCTTTAGTGAAGACAAATAAATAACAGTGCATGAAAAGCTAAAATTGCAAATGACAATGTGGCTAACAAAACTAAACTCTCAAGCATCTTATAGCCTTCGAGTACAGATAGAATTGCTTCTTCCCTCAGATCCAACAATCAGCTCAGTGAGCATCACATTTGCATGGATCCAATATAAATCTTTTTCTATATATTCTCTATTATAATTTTCCACCTGAACAATAACACTGCTACCCTCCCGTGTTCACTAGCTGATCATTTGTTTGCATGCTAGGCAACATTGAAACATTTTTCACATTTACAGGTTTTGTTTCTCAATCGTTTCGTGAGCATTTTTACTTGTCCGGGACTAAATTTGGAGAGACCTCAGCAATTTTGTAGGTTTTAACCTAAATTACGGCATCTGATATGTATACAACAAATTTTAAAGAGTTTGGATCTGGTGTAGTGGGGATACAACACTTATTATAACAAAAGAACATACATATACATGTTATTTAATTAAATATATTCTTATTTATTTTTATATATTAAATTCTTTGGTATTTTACCTATTAAAGATTTAATTTAATGTGACATTTATTAAATATGCTCTCTCTCTCTCTCTCTCTCTCTATGTATATATATAATTGGATTAATCAGGAAGCCAAGATGGAAATCTGTGGAGTAGGTTCTTACAGAGGGGTTGCAGGGGTTTTGGTCATTAGTAATTGGTCATTGAGTGTGTGCCTGCCACAAGTGCGGCAGGACTCCATATGCACTTCAACCACCAATATCCTTCGAGCTTTAGTCAAATTGGATAGGGTTTTGAAAAGAGGCTTCAGGACTATGGGGCCATCACTCTAGCATTTCCCCATTATGGAATCTGTCAAATTTTGGGACTAAGATCTTTGTGTACACCTTGAAGGATTCATTGGCAACAGGAAAACTACATCGTGTATTGTATTGACGACAAGATGGAGGCAGGTGTTGTTGTAGAGCTTGTTGTTGTAAAGTAATCGGTAATTGGAACATGGATATCATGTCTTGCATCATTTTAGCTTGGAATGCATTTCGCTGTTTCCTTTGGACAAGAAGTTTTTCCATTATAACCTAGCTCTATTGGCATTGTTCCTGTATCTGCTCTCCCAGCAGTTGAATGATACTAACGTCCTGGAAACACAAAGTCTCATAGACCACAACGATGCAAAAACTAAAACAGAGACATTGCAAAACTAAAACAAAATGTTGCAGTATTGCTAGCAAAGCTTGCAATTTAGGTCCCATCAGTGAAAAATCACGTGTTGGCAACACCACAAGTTTAATCCATGGTTACTGTATGTTGAATCCACAACTGGAATCTTTCCAGAAATTCACAGCAAGAGGCCTGTGAATACATGTTACTGTGGTCAAATCCATGCTATTGGGGCAGGAGAAATCCACGATACCATAGGTTGTGAAAGAAGTACTGCAACTATGAGAAATACTGCAAAACAAATTGAAAAATACAAATAATAGATAGAAAACTGTATTACCAGCTTGCTAATTTGCTTCAAAGACGAGAGTTCAAGGAGAATTTTGGGCAGGAGAAACCTCCATGAAGTCAAAATAGTAGGATTCCTGAAAGCCCTGATCTCAAGTTCTGATACCAGCTTATATGTGCAAATAGAAAAGACTGCAAGTTCAACGAAGATTTTTGCAGTTGTGCACGTTCTACACTCTATATTCCAATAGAGTGAGTAAAAAATTGTGGTAAGTGCTGATACGTAAAGAGTTATGTGGAAATAGGTGAAGCGCTTGTTGAAATTTGGGGCAGCTAGAATTTCACATGAGAAACCCAACTACTCCACAAGAAGCCCATGTTGCCCCTGAGATGAATTCAAATTGGTTAAGGGAAAATATTATTTTAATATGTTCTTGGCACTCCTTGATGTGACAACCTTGTTTGGGCAAGCAATCTTTAATGCATGTGCAGAAATATATTTTATTATGAAGACCAAATTAAAGTGGGAAAATGGTGAAAAGATCAAGTCGGCTGTCCAAGACCAAGTCAATATTTCTCCTTGATGAGCTTTCTTTCCAACAATTTCGACCCTAGCAACTTCGACCCCAGCAGTTCCTTCTGCAACTTCGACCCAGCAGTTTCTTCTGCAACTTCGATCTAGCAATTTCTTCTGCAACTTCGACTACAGCAAATTTCCAGCAATTCGACTTGCCCAGCAACTTTCCAACACTTCGACTTGCCTAGCAACTTTAGAAACCCTAACACAAGAGAGAGAGAGAGAGAGGGATCCAAAACTTCGATCTTGCTTTTCTTCTTCTTATCCTTGAATTTCGTCCTTTCCAGCTTCTTTCTTGAGGAGATCGAACTTGCTTGTTGTGTGTCCAAATGATATTGAGTTCCTTCTTATATATAGGCTTTCTAGGTGTACGAATTGCTTCCTTGAGGCCGACTTGATCTTTCATGTAGGCCGACTTGCTGGAGGCACCATGACAAGGTCTTGAAGGGTCTTTGACTCTAATTTGACTCAAATAAATTTTTCTTTACAATATGTAACATGCCCAAATGGGTATTCAATACATGACAATGACTCAATTGACTTGTAGACTAAATGAAAAGCCCTAGAAACACTCAATGGGTGCTTGAACTAAAAATAAATTTCCCTTGAGCATGAAAACCAATGCCTCAAGAATAACAATAATAGATTTATTTTTCTCTTTACATCAAAATTTCAAATACATAAAATCTTGATTACATATGTCATTATGAAGACCGAACCTAATTACATATTTCAACATAATGTTAGTGGCACTGGTTGTCGAACTCCTCTAACATGACTATACCAAAAATGTACCCATCACTCAAACAAATCTTGACTTGACATGCTACGTTTTTTCTATCTTATTTTAATGCTTAGAGGGTTATAATGATGATGAAGATCCCAATATAGGCAATGATTTTGATGATATGTAGGTATTTATTGTAGCATGATCTTTTTTGGATGCTAGAGGCCATCTAGAGCCCTATTTATTGATGTATTTTAGCCTTTTAGGTTCAAAGATGGATTGCACTTGATGCTATTTTGGTTATCTACAGCCTTACACGCTATATAAATGGGAACTTTTGCTTATTTGTGTATAAATGGTTTGGATTCATATGGATGCACATGAATATATATGTTTTTCTTTAAAAATTGAATATTTTATGTGATTTTGGTTAACCTGTTTTTTGGTCCCGTTTTTTTACCGGTTTTGGTTCAGTTCCGACCAATTCCTAGTCCAGTTCTGACCAGTTCCTGGTCCACAAGGTTTTCTAGTTCAATCACCGTTTCGGTTCCGATAACATTGCTTGAAATGCCTTCACTAATTGGAGAAATTCTATATGGCATGTCATCCTCTCATCAAACTAAACAACATGGGACAAAGTTGACTTTTAACTTCTGGTACCACTTGCATTGGGAAACGTGAATTGTCTCAAGAAACATGAAAAGTTGTCTTTGTGAAACTATTATGTCTAAGAACCATCTGAGAGATACTACACCAAAGCCAAGGCCACATACAAACTCATTCGACACATGACCATGTGGTAAAACATAGGTGCTCCTTGATGTCGGCTAGAGTAGCCTATACATCGGCGATCACCCCTACAAAAGTAGGCTACCCTAGAACCATGAGTGCTCCAGTAAGCCCATCTAAGGCCCTCCAATCCCATCCAAAGACAAAAGGAGCTAAAGATGAACCTAAAGGGATCGGCCATGGTCTGACCAAACACGAGGTCCAACATACCTAATACAAGGCCTCACAAAGTTGTTACAAGATTTTTGACTTGTGACCTTGGGCTTACAATGGTATGAAATGCTAGAAAAATGTGTACCCCTACTAACAGGAGGGGTAGCAACTTACAAGAACCATTTATTACCCAATTGGGATAGGCTTTGGGATAACTACAGCTAAGAAGATACTCGAGAGGAATCTTAAGCTAGCAAGTAGGTAGATAGAGAAGAACATGGCCCTAGTTAATACGGCCAAGAAGAGCATAAGGAAGGGTTACAAGGGTAGCAATGAGGGGGCAATCTCTCAGCTAGGGAAGAAGGACTTGAGCAAGCTCAAGTGCTTCATTTGCAACAAGAATGGCATTATGCATCACAATGTCTAGAGAAGAAGAGGGGGAAGAGGAAGTCGCAACGGACTGCAACATCAGTAGAGATTCATCTTAATGAGTTTGCAACAAAGTTTAAAGACTCATTTGTCTCGTATCTATCTACCGGCACCATCACAAGGAATACATGGTACTTGGATAGTGATGCATCATGTCACATGACAGAGGCACGAGAGTTATTTAGCAGTCTGACGAAGAGTGACTCAGATTTATCTATAGAGCTTGGTCATGATGTTAGAAATGCAGTGAAGGAGATTGGAAACATTAAGTTCTAGGCAGAGTCAGGAGGGACATTGGAAGCCAAGGATGTGCAATTTGTACCAAGACTGAAGAACTTGTTCTTAATCTCAGTGACCAAGTTGTCTTCCAGGTTGGAAGAAGAGCTTGCATGATTGCCCACATACCTCCAGGAGTGAGGTGTGGTGACTTGGATTTGTAGCCCCAAAGAGCTACAGGTTTAGGCAAGATCCACAGAGGAGTCCACCTCATGGATCATTACCTGGCTACGAGGGCCCACAATATTGAGTAGCAAGATGGATCAGTGGCAGTTGATGCAGTCAGTACCAGAGTGACAGTTGCAGAGACTAGTAGCACTCAGATGTTGAGGAGCACAGTGTAGGTGGCACAGTGCAGAGTCAACACCAGCACAGAGTCTTCAGTGGACAGAGAAGTAGCTAGTAGTAGTCAGAGACTCGGGTGACAGCTGCATCAAATATAGTTGATTCAATATTTTGGATGTTTTTCAGTTGCAAATGTTGCAGTTGTAGATGTTGCAGTTGCAGTTGCAGCAACAACATAGTTGCAGTGCAGATGTAGTGTTGGAAACAAGATCAACAACAACATAGATGTAGCATATATCAGAGTTGCGCAATGGTTGGTGGGCAGCAGTGGCCAGATATTAGCAGCATGACAAGAGATGATACAGAGACAGGGTGTTAATCATAATTTCCCAAGTCTAAAATTAGAGAATATGGCTAATTAATCATAATTAATTAAGTCAAGGTGAGAATTCTCTAGAAACTCACATGGATCGATCCAAAAATTATCTGAGCCATCGATCAAGATTTAATCTTGGTCGTTGGAGTCCCAACAGGAAGACATGAGAAGGGATCAATGTGGTGATGGCGAATGCACCAGAGTCACTTGGAGAATTCGATTTTCCAGAATAGCAGCAATCAGTTGTCGGAGAGTTCAAGCTTTAGTGAGGCAACAGAGATAGTGAGGGGCAGATACAGCGGTCCGGAGGAAGTTTTCCAGATTCGAAGAGGCAGCAACAAGAGGGTCGAGTTATTCCCACTAAGGCAGCGCAGAGGACTGTGCAGTTTCTTCAGAGAGATTATTCGAATTACCTGAGGAAAATTTCACTCTCAGTTCCAGAGGACGGGCAAAGGTCCAGAAGGCAGGAGAGGTGATTTCCTCAGCAAAGACAGGCAGAACGACTTCATCAGAGGCTGCTCAGAGGCTTGACGTCATAGGATCTGCGCAGAGGCTAACACAGAAGGTCCAGGAGGTCGTGTTTTCTGAAGGAATTTGTGTCAGGATTGCTTGTGGAAGAAGGGTAATTCCCTTAAAATAATTTTGCCCAAATTTTCTTGTTGTTTGGATTGCCAGTTAGGCAATCCATAGATTGTACTCAAAATTTCACCACTGCATAATAATAAAAACCCTCACTGTTGCATAGGTTTTCCCAAATTGGGTTTTTCCAGGGACATTTGTCCAAAAATAACAATGTCAATTTATGTGTGTGTGTGCTAGTATTTTCTCAATTTCCAGCGATATTATTTCCGCAGTTTTATTTGTGAAGGTTGCAGTGTGTTTATTTCGATGTTCTTGTAGCAATAAACTGAATAATTAAATTATCAGTTAGAAGAAATAATACCAGTTGTAGCAATAGGATTTCAGTTTTCGGAATTTTCACACTCTTCAAATTGAGAATGTCCATGTACCATTTATGAATACCACCCTAGTTAAGAGAGAGTGTTGAAAATATGTAACTAGGTTTGGTCTTCATAAATATGAAATGTACTTTTGATTCTTGTATATTGTAAAATGAAAGAAAAATTATAATTGTTATTTTTGAACCATGGGATTCATGTTCAAGGTATTTTATTTTAGAGTTCAAGCACCCATTGAGTGTTTCTAGGATTTGCCCTAGGGTCAAGAAATCAAAAGAGTCATTGTCATATATGGAAGACCCAATCAGGCACATTGTAATTTGTAGAAAGAATTATTTTTGTATTTTAAAGTGTCAAGATACCTTCCAAGACCAAGTCGGCCTATTCTAGGGCATTTCGTCCACCTTGGAGGCCTATATATAGGAGGGAACTCAACCTCCTTAGGACATTCATTCATCATCTCATCAATCAAGAGAAGGAGAAGAAGGTAGAAGGACGAAGACAAGTGTTTGGGTTATTTCTCTCTCTCGTTTCATGCGTGTAAGGAAAGGAGGCTAGGGTTTTGTTGTTGCAAGATTAAATTTGAAGAAAGTGGAGAAAGAAGGTCGAAGGAAGGCTCATTAGGTCATCCTCAAGCCCTAGAAGAAGGATAAGCTCAAGCAAAGGTCAAGAGAATCCCTAGAAGCCCTAAATCAGTTCACACATGTGAAGGCAACAATTGTTGGAGGGTCTGAAAATTTCATATCTGCAGTAGAGGCCGCAATTCTGTAGTTGGGGGTCAAAGTTGTGTCACTGGAAGAGATTTGACTAGGTTTGATTTGGACAAGGGACGTACATCATCAAAAAGGTCGCACTTGGTCTTGGAAGGGTATTGGTCTTGGTCTAGAGGTCTTGGAATTCGTCAATTGAAGAATCTATAAGAAGAGAAGAGATTTGCGGATTTTCCTCTCAAGTGGAGAGGTTTTGGCCCTGACTTGCAGCCTATATCCTGCGTTCCTATGTACTGTTGATCTTCTTGTTTTGGCAGTTGTTTGATGATAAAAATAACATAATAATAAGAGAAGAAGATAATAAGTAAGAAAAAGTAAAAAGACATCACAAGCAGTTATCAAGTATAAGTGAAATCATCCTAACGGTTGCCCTATAGATTTCTCAATAGTATAAGGGTTACAAGTTAGAAGAAAATGGCATTCTTATGCACAAAAACAAAGTTTTTGTTCATAGTTCTTACGAATTAAGGAATCTTGTATTAAAAAAATTGCATAATGTTCCATATGTTGTACAACCTGATGATCAGAAGACAATTGCAACAATCAGTAAATATTTTCGGCTGTGAATGAAGAAGAATGTTGTTGATTATATAGCCAAGTGTATGGAATGTCAAAGAGTAAAATTTGAGCACAAATATCCAATAGGTTTGCTATAGCCATTAGCAATTCCATAGTGGAAATAGGAAGCAGTAACTATTGATTTTATAATTAAGCTGCCAAAACCAGCAAGGCAGCATGATTCAAAAATGGCAATGGTGGACAAATTAACCAAAGTTCCTCAATTTATTCCATTTAAGTTGGCTGATAAGGCAACTAATATAGCAGAGATTTACTTGAAAGAGACTGTTAGGTTGCACGAGATATCTAAAGCAACTATTTAAGACATATCCAAAGTTTATCTCATATTTTTTGAAAGGATTATTCAAGTGTTTTGGTACTAACCTGAATTTCTATAGGCTATCATCCACAAACAAATGGGAAAATAGAGAGTCAATCAAAAGACTGAAGACATGCTAAGTAGGTGATGGATAAACCATCCACGTAGATGAATTAATTGAATTTAGAAGAACTTGCCTACAATAAAGGATATCAAGCTTCCACTAAAGATGAGTCCTTTGAGGTATTATATGGAAAAAAGTGTAATACTCAAGTAAGATGGGACAGTCTAGTAGATAGAGTAGAACTTGGGCCAGAGTTGCTCAAAGAAATTGAAGAACAATTCGTCAAGATCAAGTAGAATTTAAAAGTAATGCAAGACAATGAAAAGTGCTATGCAAATAAAGGCAAAATACCAAGGAAATTTAAAATTGGTTGTATTTCAGAAAGTGAAACCAAAAACAAGTTCCTTGAAGTTGGGGAGCTACACAATGTGACAGCCACTTATTGTGGAGGAACCAGTAGGAAGCTTCTAGGTACAACCAATGTGTATATTGGACAGGAACGTCAATGTACTTGAGAACAAAGACACAGGGAAAGTAAAGGACCAATGGACCAACTACAGCCCCAAAGAATCAATGTGGGAAACTATGCCGAAGGTATATTTTCATTTATTTCGAAAAACAATTATGTAAAAATTGTTCACTATATATAATGATGATCTGCACTGAGGATGGTGCAAAATCTAGGGGGAGGAGAATATTATTTTAATGTTATCCTAACTTCTTAACCTTGTTTAATTAGAGCTCAAGGATTATTTTATCCCTAAGTTGCACGAAATGTATAGAAGTTTCCAAAACGGGTATGGCTTGAAACACGATGCCTAGAAAACGGAAACGTTATATATATATATACACGTACGTATGTATTTTTTTTACAAATAAGTAAATAGCACATTATCTTGCAAGAAAAAAGAATGAGACATGAATGACATTTTAGAAGGCACACAGAGAAAAATGACATTTTAGAAGGAATACTCAGTCTATATATACGTACGTACGTATTTTTTTTTACAAATAAGTAAATAGCACATTATCTTGCAAGAAAAAAGAATGAGACATGAATGACATTTTAGAATGCACACAGAGAAAAATGACATTTTAGAAGGAATACTCAGTCTATATTAACTCTCATAGATGATTACATGATTCAAAATTCAAAATTATCCTTCATGGATGAGGATGTACATCCAAGATTCAAAAATCAGCCTTTATACATGAAGCTTTACATCCAAAATCAGCTTTTATGCGTGGGTAGTATATGGTGCTGAAAATGAAATAAAACATGAGCTAATAACAAGCACAATTACATATTTTATAATCCTCATCCTCATCTTTATTAACAAAAATAGAACAAGGTGTTTTTTTACCACAACTAGTGCGAGGATTGATTAGAGAAAAATTAGTTTGTGGAGTGATTGAAGATAAAATTTAGTGGTACATTAAATCTTTTTTGGCCATCGAAAGAAAGACCCCACACCCTTCTTGGGTGCTTGAGTGAGCCCACAGAAGAAAAAAAGTCAAGGAAACGAGGCAGATTTGGGTGGCAACAGGTCATATTTGGGCCAAAATGTTTCAGGAGCATTTTGGTAGCGTTTCCAAATCAGGAAACACCACCCAAGCATTTCAATCATGCTTCGGCAGCATTTCAGCATTTCGTAGCATTTCATCCTTCAGGTACAGGTACGCCAGCTTGGGGACCATTCCCTGCAACTTATTTTTATCCTAAGGAATTCATTGCATGAAGGAGGTGTGCGGGCTCTCCATAGAGATACAGGGCCCCTTCATGCCCTACAATTTTCCCCTATGCTTTTTTCGGCCATGTAGGGGGAGAGAAAGTTCAAATGTTTTTGGGAAAGAGTTACCAGATAGTTTGAATTACTATGAAAGTTGGAGTGGCCATTTCATTCGAACTACCATTGCAGCTGAAATCACCAGTCTATTCGAATTACCATCTGGTGGGTGAATTCAAATTATCAATTGTTGGGGGAATTAGAAATGCCATTCAGTTGGGAAATTTAGGAGACAAATTATCATGTTGTTG
The DNA here is from genome assembly GCA_034641835.2 of Pinus albicaulis. Taxonomy (NCBI): domain Eukaryota; kingdom Viridiplantae; phylum Streptophyta; class Pinopsida; order Pinales; family Pinaceae; genus Pinus; species Pinus albicaulis. The sequence goes on from CM076580.1 coordinate 613,593,372, forward strand.
AAATTTGGAAGAGTTGTCTCCAAGCATGAGCAGCCATAGAACTGTGGTAGAAAATATGTTGAATTATGAAGGAAATGAAAACTGTATGCAGTGGTATTTGCTGTTATTGACGAATCGAACTGCAATTTAGAATCTCTAGATTCCCAGCAGTGAGATTTCTTGGCCAACCTGTGCCGAACCCATGAAGGGAAGTGAGACAGCCTGAGGGACTGCTGGGCAGGGAAGAGGACAGTCAAGTGAAGTGACAGTAGCTTGATTTCTAATGTTATCCAAACTCCCTTAGGTTTTGAGGGAGTGGGATTTGGGAATTTCCAGGTGATATCACTCCCCATCTTGTAACAATATTGTACTTTGAATATAGATTATTAAAGCTTAGCTATCAACAAAAAATTTATAATTTCCTCTCAAAAAACCATTATTCCTCACTTCAGTAAACAAAAGAAGTAATTAAGAAACTTAAATTTCATAGAAATCAGCAGATCAGTTGATGAATTCTCCTTACCTGAAGTGCACAGTAATTACTGAGTGAATACAGAAACTCCTCGCTTTCATTTTCTGTGATTATTTTCGACATGGCTTCAGGGTTTGGATTGAGTATCTGATTGAAAAGAGAGGAGATGTGAACAAAACCATCAAAATTGAGTAAGAGACGTCAAATTCATTTGACGAGTTCCCAAACTGATAATGATCCAACCTTTTCTCCACAAAGGTTCAATTTTTCACCTTTAAATTAGTCAAAACATCACAGTCGAATACATTGTGAAAAGTTTGACCAGATACCTGAGGAATACAAGCTATGATACGATCTAGTATGATATTATGTTCTCTGCAGTATGATAGCAAATCTGACTCATGGAACTCTACTCTGTCAAGCAAAGTCTTCCCCTCGTCGTCATAAATTGGAAATCCATTCCCATCCAAGGAATTAAGATATAAGTTTATCTTGGCAACCTTGACAGCTCTAGGATTTATATCAAGACCATAAACCTGTAGCAAAGCAAATTAGAAACCAGATAATAAATAGAACCCATGCAAAATTCTGTTGAGACTTGGATAACCATTAACCTATATTGAAACAGTGGATGCATATATAATAACCATTTTTTATGTTAACAAAATCATGGCATTAAATTGTAAAGAAACAAAGGCATTATGTACGCTACAAGCTTTCTTATTTTCACAGAAATCATCTCTTTGACTAATTCCAAGCCTAAAAAATGATGAGATGCAAATATATTAACTCAAAAATACCATTAGAATGATTGAAATTTTTGCATAGTGTAGAAAGCAATGTATATCTCCAATGCTAGGGAACTCAAAAAATGATGAGAGAAAAATATTTATTATTAACTCAACAAACCCATTAGAATGCCTGAAAGTGTGCATAGTATAAAAAGCAAGGTATACCTCCAACACCAAGGAACTCAAATTAGCAGCAGAATAAATCATTATTAGAAACTTGCCTTGAGGGGAGACCACTTTTGAGCTAAAGCAATGGATATCCATCCATTACCACACCCTAGCTCAGCCACTGTCCTGTCCCTAAACATAGAGTCAGGATACCTATTTATGCCTTCAAAAAAAGTGAAAGACCAATCCTCTGGAAGAAAAATACTTGGGATTTCCATCATTGTCAGCTTCTTCCTACTTTGTTGAAAACCTAAAAATTCACAAATGAACAAAAAAGAGTTAAGAATTTTCCTTTTAATGTAAGCCACCAAATCATGAAAAAGGGAATAAAGGAAGGAAAAGTAGGGATTTGTTTACTAACATCTATTTAGATGCATAAGCACCCACTAGCCACATTGACAAAAACACATCCAAACATATGCAAAATACTAAAAGAAAATGCAGTCTTATTAACCTCAATACAGGTAACTGTTTAATGATTAATATAATAGTCACTGATTAAACAGGGAGGCTTTGTAAATAGCGATTGTTAGGGCCCAGACTATCATGTACAAAAAAGAAATTAATTAATGCACAGGCAGTTAATGGTGTAATAAGGACAAGAAATGAGCTACGACAAGTTCAAAAGGCATCCTCTTTTCAAGAGTTACATTAAGTGGAGTCCTCTCTTAATAAGTTACATTAAATTAAAAAGGTATCCGCTTTTAGACACTAGCCTCAGCATGGCGTGGGAATCTGTAACGCATAGAACCTATGTTACCAGAAATGGGAAACAAGAAATGGGGTGGGAAATGGGACTGATACAAGAAATGGAACAGGAAATAGGAGTGAAACAAGAAAAAGGGCAACAGGAATTTCGTGGGGAATAAATGCTAACAGCCCTCACTCCCAGTGTCTATTTTACATATAAATTTGAATCGTAATGTACTAATGAAGTGCCAAGACGAGAATGAAAGGAGAACAGGAATGGAAAAAGGAATCAAAAAATAGAAAAGGGCGGGGATGCCACAGCTCTATTTCACCATGGCCCCATAGATGGAAGTTTAGTTAAATGTATGTCGGTTGGCTGGATGTTCAAAGTGTTGCTTCTTCTGTTTCTCCAAGCTTGCTCTCCATCAAGCTTGCTTCTTCTGTTTCTTCTTCTGTTTCAGCTTGCACTTTCTACCTTTACTGGTTCTATTTATAAACTAGACTCCACTGGTTAACTAGTGATTAGCCATTAGTGAATTATTTATATTTAAATAATGAGTTAAGTGCTTGGCATGTGGACACCAAATGGAGGAGTGTGCTTGGTGTGTCTTAGCATGTTTCCACACATTCTTGGCACATGTGGGACGCATTACTTGAGGAGTTAAATAAAGTGTGCTTGGCATGTGTAGGCATGTGTCTACTTATTCTTGGCATGTGTAGGGCGCATTAAGTGGGGAGTTACAATTTTCTATTCTTGGACATTTTTGTCAGTGCAAACCCCTCCCTTATTCTGTAAAAAGACATGGAGGGCTCATTAACAAACAAAGAATCATTGTAGTTTTCCTTTCAGTGTGTTAGCCTGGATATCTATCCCAGGACAACACAAACGAGTTTATCAAATGAAAGTCCGCAATTAGAACTGACACCCTTGATAATAATCTCTCCAATTTTTAATACTTGCTACCAGTCTATGTTTTTGGGTTTTCCTGTTTGTCTTTTTACGGGTTTTACATATTGTGAAAATGATATGAAATTGCAGAAATAAAGTGAAGTAGAATTCGAGAAATAAATTGAAGTAGAAACATTAAAAAAATGTTAAGCTTTGCAAATAAAATGCAGCAAAAGGCACCTTTTAAATGAATGACAACAGCAAAAGCGGCTAAAACCTAAACATGCAAAAGTAGCTACAGCAAAAACATTAACAAATGAATGAATGGCATCACAAATTATCAAAAGTAGCTACAGCAAGGCCATTAACAGATGCTATTCATTACATCTTATGCACTGAAAGTAAAGCAACATAAGTTAGTAATGTAACCATTTCGTGAAATTGTATTTGTTTTGGGAATATTACACTTTCTATTTTAGGATTATTATTTCCAAATCTTCAAAGCCATTTTCTTTTCTTGCAATTGAAAAACCATGCCTTGCAGCAATCCTTTGTGCTCAATGGATGGAAGGGAGAAGGAGCATATGCAATCAATCAAACTCAAATGTAGATTCCAAAAATCTGCTTCAGTTTTATTTGTTTCAAAAGAGTAAACACAAACAATGCTTCTCCAACATGCTTTTGAAAAAAAGAACCTATAAAAATTCTACAGTTCTACAATAAATAGGTTCAAGGGGCCTCTAATCTTTGAAAATAACAGCTCAAAAGTGTAACCATTTCATGATATTGTCTTTGTTTTGGGAATATTACACTTTCTATTTTAGGACTATTATTTAAAAATCTTACTTCAAAGCCAATTTTATTTTCTTGCAATTGAAAAATCATGCCTTGCAGCAATCCTTTGTGCTCAATGGAGCCGACCATGTGATCTTGAAAGACAGCAACATTGGTCAGCTAGGGCAACTGTCATTTTTCATTTGATCTCCTGTCACAGCTTCTCAAGGAACTCCTCAACCAAAATGGTATCATGGTCACAGATGGGATGAACTATGATGTCAGATGGTTGGACTGATCAAAAAGGTACAACCCTTATTAACTTCTTGGTTAATTGTCCCAAGGGGGCAATGTTTACGGAATCTAATAATTGCATCTGCACATATCAAATATGCATGATTATTATGTGATTTATTAGACGTGTTCATTCAGGGGGTGGGTCCACAACATGTCCAGGTCATAACGATCAATGCTGCAAATTATGTTGTCGCTGGCAAGATGGAGAGGCATCCTAACTTATTTTGGACACCTTGTGCTACACGTTGCATTGACTTAATGTTGGAGGACATAGGAAAAATTCCTTTTGTCAAGGATATTGTTGAATCATCAAAAAGCATTACAAAATTTATATATAATCACGCATCTATGCGTCATTTGATGAGAACATTCACCAACGACAGGGAGTTGGTGCACTATGTTATTACATGGTTTGCCATTAACTTCATATCTCTTCAATCTCTCTTGAATTCTATGTGGGATGTGAAGACGATGTTTCTTTCAAAAGGGTGGCTTGCTTTGTCATTTAGCTGCAAAGTAGAGGGAGAGGCCATATGCAAGCTACTTTCATACCAAGAAAGCTTTTGGGCTGGCCGTGGGAGTGCAAAAGGTGTGTAGCATTACTGAACTTTTGGTAATGGTTCTTCGATTAGTTGATGGAAACAAGTCCGCAATGGGCTACTTGTATGAGGCCATGGATAGGGCCAAAGTATCCATTCACAGCTATTATGATGATAAGGGGAATGAGAGGTTTGAGAAACAACCACTGATATGGAGAGTGATTGATAAGTGATGGAACACTACACTCCATCGTCCCATTCATGTTGCAAGGGTCTACCTAAACCCTGCATTTTCTTACTCATGTGGTTTCATATTTGATGTTGAGGTCATGGATGGATTCTTCACTTGTGTTCTGAAGATGGTGTCATCTGTATCATCTCTAGCAAAACATGCAGAAATTTCTAAAGAAATGTAGATATACAAGATGGTAGGTGGCACATTTAGCTTTGGCATGACTAATCATGATAGGACAACTAAAATGCTAGGCAAGCTTTAGTTTGTTTCAATTTTCAAATTTCATTGTCTCTTCATACTTTGCCTCAACTTTCAAATTTCAATTTTTTTCTTATGTTTCTCTTATTTGTTGTAAATGGATGGTGGAGAAGTTATAGTGGCAAAGTACCCAATCTCCAAAAAGTTGTCATTTGAGTGCTCAGCCAAACATGTAGCTCCTTCGGATGCGGGCGCAATTGGAGTGTATTTAACAAAATACACACCAAGCGCAACAAGGTGAAAAATTTTCAATTAATTTTTTGAATCCACTATATAATTAAAAATATAATTCATTATTTTTATAATTATTAATTTATAATTTATGACCCTCGTATAGGTTGGAGTCTCAGCGCCTCAATGACATGGTCTACGTCTACTACAATCTTTTATTGTGGGTGAGACAACTTAAGAGGATACCTAACGTGGAGGCCATTTCAATGGATGGGATTGACACCACTCTGCATGGAGGGTTGAGGCCAAGAGGCCTCTCATGGAATCGGCCCCTGATTGGTTAGAGGAGGTAGTGGAGGGGGTAGCAGTTACAGAGGAGGAGAAGGAGGATGAGCAACAAGAGGAGGAGACGACACCACTTACCATGGTCACCAGTGGAGGACATGGTCTACCTCCTCCATCTCTTAGTTCTTCAGCTTCTAGAGGACATCAGAGTCCAATCATAGCCCTAGGGCCTTCTTCATCTAGAGGGAAAGTTGTTACATTTTCTCGCAAGAGGGGCAAGCGAAATTATTAGTTACTTGGTTCATTTCATTGTATATGACTCATGATATGAGATACATTATTATATCTTTTGTTGATATCTTGAGGCTGAGTCAGGACCCAGGATTCAAGACATGATCCATTGTTATGTGTGATGTACCACTAGACATATTACACATCTTATATATTAGTTCTCTTTTCATATTTATGTGTCAATGCATTTACTTTATGTTGTGAATGCTTTAGATACTAAAAAATTGAAAAAAAAAATGATTTTTTTGTATTTTTTTAATTTTTGCTGATTTTTACGATTTTTTCCTTTTTTAGGCACTCATTGATTTAATCCCAATCACGATTAGCGCAACATTGATTAGTATATGGTTGCACCAATTGGTTTTGTAGGGACTCTACATCAAATAACATGCACGACAATCTCACCCAAAATAATTATTATTTGGTTCAGTTCAATCTTAAGTGTTAGATTCCTCAAAATCTAAGTAAGCATCGAAATTCCTAAAGTTGGGATCCATTGAAAAATGGGTACCTGATCTGGATTTATGAAGTGAACAAAATGACTTGACTTCTTTTAATAAATGTACTGAAACTGTAACAATGCAAACTGAAACAAACTTGCTCGAATGGTGGTAGCTTAACTTTGAGCAGAGATGTGATAAATACAGGCATTCGCCAAAGCGCATAACAATGAGGTCGAAAGTCCCTTTAGACATAAAGCAGCAATGAGGAAACCCTAAACATCCAAAAACCTAACCTTAGGAGATGAAACACCAAAAGGTTTGTGGGCCCTGATGGGTTTATTTGGTACATCAACTACCCAGATTCGTAACTTTTCCATACAATCTTTGTTTGGCGTGCTCAATAGCCCATTGGAAAGGTCTATCCGAGAAGTACACATTCCAACTAATCCCAAGCTATGAAACCAGATTCGTTCCTCAGCCCTGTCGTGTCCCGAATCGATCAAATCAGACACGATTTGGTGGGACACGTGTCCTCCCGTCGTGTCCGATCATGTCCCATCAGGACACCATCGTGTCCCCATCGTGTCCCATCAGGGCACCACGTGTCCTAATCGTGTCCTGATTTTGGGACACCCGTCCGACTTTTATGAGTGCCACGTGGCCCATAAATGGTCGTTTTGGCCCATTTCAACTTCACATTTAACTCTCCCTTGATGTGGGTTTGTTGTGGGTGTGTGGGAGCAACGAGAAAAGGGCAGTAGAGAAGGGGCAAAGGAAGGCGAAGAATGTATATTTTTTTGCATTTTTATTACAACAGTTTGCATGTGCATTTTTTTTACAAATTTGTGCATTTTTTCTTTATTTGTTTACATCATTCATGGCTCAATCAAGAGCAGTAGGGAAGGGGAAAAGGAAGGGGAAGAATGTCCCCATTGGAGATGCCCCTCCTGTTCCAATTTCATTAGGGTCTGCAAGTGTTCCCTCTATTGGAAGTGGGGCTACAACAACAGCTTCAAATGTTGAGGGAAGACAACAACCTCAAGATAACAAATATCCCTTGTGGAAATATGTCATAGACTCACAAGAGAGCAAGGGCCAAGCAACAGAAGAAGAGGATGCAGTGGTGACCATGATGATGACAGTGATGTTGATTTTGATGACTCGTGAGCTACCTACTCCCTTGAGGCTTGTAGTTGTTTTGTATTTGCTATTTCTATTTGCCATTGGCATTTCTACTACCTATGTAACACATTTTGATTTTTAAGACTTAATGAGAAAACTGCAGTATCTTGTCTTTCTCCTATTGGATCATTGGTGAATATGTCACAATTGTATTTGTATGCATAATGTTACTTTGTAAAACTTACATCTAGATGAAGATCTATGTCTGAATCAATGAATTTGTGTCATGAATGAGAATTTGTGTAAGAAATATCTAATTTTTAATATATATATATATATAATGTGTCCTGTTCTGGGGGGTCAACGTGTCCGTGTCCGACACTCGAATCCTCGTGTCCTTCGTGTCCCCGTGTCAGGTGACTTAGGTCCCAAGCCAATGGTTGCCGCAATCACTTGGGCCTCGCTACATCAAAAAAACATCGTTTAGGGCCTCAAAACAGCCCCAGAATTTCAAGACCCAAAAAACTGTCGAAAAACTACAATGATGGGGAATTGTGCTTTGAGCCAATGGAATAGGTGGGTGGCCACTGATATCCACCTGGATTTGTCTCCCCCTACTTAGGAAGCAATGGTCTCCATTGCATTAAGTGCCCCATCAGATGGGGAAACTTCTATTGAACTTGGCCCTAGGTAAGCCACTTGCCTTAGTGCATGAGCTGCCCTGCTTTGACTACCTAATAAAGTTCGATCCTCTATTGGCAAGTGCCCTTAACCTGTGTGCCCACGATCTAATTAATGGTTGCTTGTTCCATATAGTCAAAGTTGAGTTGAGTTCTATCGATGTCAACTACTTTGTTATCTCTGATGTCTCCAATAATAGTGGAAGGTATAGTCAAAGGAGGTCCACCATGAACACTAGGTGTAAGGCAAGAGGGGGGAATACTTAGATCAAAAGCATTGTCACCCACAAACTTGGTGATGGTGTAAGGTCCCTAGCGAAGCAGACAAAGCTTTCGATGGGATCGTATAAGGCACTCTTTCTGCAAATGCAACTAAACCCTGCCCCATCTAAAATTTGTGTGGCACCAGATGTTGATCATGGCATTACTTGTACTTAGTATTGGCTTTATGTAAAATATCATGGACCTATTGACAGATGTGTGGAATCCGTTCAATAAATTTGGTGGCTTTGTTGGCCTTAAGGGTGAGCATGGGAAGATTTTGCCTATGTGGACAGAAGGGCTAGTGCCACATCAATAGGACCCAATGGTTAAAATCCCAAGGCCACCTACAAAGGGTTGTGGTCAGTTGAGCTACAGAGGATTCTATTGTAGTTGTGCTTAACTTAGGGAAGACTTCCATCCCATGTATGTGGATGCTTGGAGTTGTACATGCACAAGATATGCCTGATCATCCTATTGACGACCCTTGTTTGGTCGTCAGTTTGGTGGTGGAAGGTAGTGGATTTGGTGAACTTGGTGTCCAACAGTGACCAGAGGCTTGACCAAAATATGCTTCGAAAACTACTATCTCGATCTGATTTGATGGTTTGTGGCATCCCAAAATGTACCCACACACATTCAAATAAGAGCTTGGCAGTGGCCTCCCTCGTGATATTCTTCTTGCAAGCTGTCAAAATGGCCATCTTAGAAAATTGATCAACAACCACGAAGGCACGGTAATTGCCCTACATGGGTGAAGGAAGAACAGACATGTAGTCTATCAAGATGGATTACCAAGGCTTGTCGAGAGTAAGTAGAGGGGTGTACAGGGCAGGCCTTGCTTCTTAATGGATGGTTTAGCAATGGTGCATATAGTGTAGGACCTGATAAACTTGTTGACATCCTATCAAAGTTTCAACCAATAGAAATACTTTTGTAGCATGGCCACTGGTGTCTTTCCATCCAATTGTAGTGAGCTTCCCAAATTAGCTTTGCACGCTCACTTGAAGGAACACAAAGATAGCCCAAATGGCATAACAGTTTGTCCTGAAGATGAAATTCAATGATAGTCGTGCCTATGCTCAACATCTAGTAGGTGGTAGCGAAGTCTCGCTCTCGTAGAGTTGGGGCCACCAGGAGGCCTCATGTATGCAAGAGTGGAGCACCATGGCTAGTGCAACAACCGGAGGTCAACTAAGGCAGTCAGCAACGCGATTGGTGCTCCCTGTATTATATTTGATATTTAGATAAACTGTTGCAAGTATGTGGACCACTTTTCATGGTGGTCGTTCTACAATTTTCCTTGTGTCTACATGAATTACAAAGGCTTGTGATCAGTGTGGATGACTATCTCCTTCCCGAGAATCTAATGCTTCCATTGGTAATAGGATTGTACAATGGAATACATTTCTTTGTCATAGGTGGGGTACTTACAGGCAACATCTAATAGTGTTCCATTATGGTAGGCCACCAGATGACCATGTTGAGTGAGAATTGTGCCCACAACATAGTTTGAAACTTTGAAGCAGTTGTCTCAATATCAAAAGGTTGTTGTAGATTGGGTAAGGAGAGCATTGGGGTTGAGCACATGTGGTGTTTCAAATCATCGAAAGCTTTTTTTTGTGACTTGCACCACAAGAATTTTATTTTGCCACCTCCCTTGGTCACTTGGATGAGGTCCCATGCAATATGGGAGAATTCCAAAACGAACCTATGATAGAAGTTGGCAAGGCCTAAGAAACTTTGAAGCTCAGTTAGTGTGGTTAGGGTCGGCCAGTTAAGAATGACTTGAATCTTGGTTGGATCCATATGCACACCATGCTCATCAACAATGTACCCTAGGTATTGGACCTTGTTCATGTCGAAGGAACGTTTTTCCAACATAGCATATAGCTTATGCTACCGTAAAGTTTGAAGGACTTGTTGCTGCACAAACTAGCAAGCCTTATGAAGAGGCAAAAGCTAGAGGGCACAACACCTTGGGACAAAGGCCCACTCTCACCACAACCTAAGTCCCCTTCTATTCTCAAATTTCCACTGACAAGACTATTGCAACAACTGATGTTAATTCTTCTAATTGTTAATTTACTCAAAAATTTATCTATTGTTTCGTATGGCAAATATCAAATTAAATATACTGCAACCTTCACAAATAAACGACGAAAGAAATAAACGCTAGAAGAAAATATACGCACGCACACACAAAATTACACCGTTATTTTTGGACCAGTGTCCCCAGAAAAACCCAACTCGGGAAAACCGGTGTAGTAGTTAAGGGTTTTATTATTATGCAATAGTGAAATCTGAGTACAAACTACGGATGCCCAAACTGGCAATCCAAGCAGAGAAAAACTGGCAAAAATAACTAGTGAGGAAATTCCTCACTCCACAAATGAATTCGACACTGACCTCAGCTCAAATTGAGTCATCCCCAACTGCCTCTGCACAGTCTCTGTATAACTCTACGCAATCACTACGTCCCTCCAGCTCGAAACTGCGTCACCCCTCACTGTCTTGTCAACTGTTGTCTGGGAAACTGATTCTCTCGGCCTCTGGAACCTTTGCCCGACTTTTGGCACTGAATCTCACCTTCTCCCCAGCAAAACAGAATTTGCCTCTAGACGGCACTGCGCTGCCTCACTATGGCACTCTTTGGCTCTCTGCAAATGTACTCACCAGATCTGGAAGTCTTCCTTTGGCTTCACTATCTTTGCCCCTCTCTCACTGCTTCGATCTCACTTAATCACTTCCTACAACACACAGTTGTTACTCTGAAAATCGATTTCTCAGCAAAATTGAATACTCAACTGACTTGGTGTATTTTCTCCAAGCCCCATCGACTTCTTATAATCCTCCATTGAGACTTCAACAACCACAATTAAATCTTAATCAATGGCTAAGATTAATTGGAAATCGATCCATTTGCTTTTCTAGAACATTCTCAACATGACTTAATTAATTTTGATTAATTAATCATATTCTCTAAGTTTAGACTTAGGAAATATTAAAAAGTGACTAATAAATCTAATTAAGCCATCTCTAGGTGGAATTTCCATCAACGATTTCTATGTTTTGGAGAATACATGTATTCTAGCCTCTCTACCAAATCTCGTGGCTAGAACACATCCGATGCTACAAAAACTAACACTCCCTCTTAGTGAGGAAAGTGTTATAGTGCTACAACTCGCTGAAACAACACCATGTCTCTGCATCATCTACTGTCACGTTGCTGATGTCTGGCTACTGCTGCCCACCAACCACAACGCAACTCTGATATGCGCTGCATCTGTGCTACTGCTGAATTGTTGCCAATCACTGCATCTGCACTGCAACTCTGTTGTTGCTGCTACTACAACATCTGCAACTCCCTCTCATCTGTTGTTGTTGCAACTGAAAACTAACCAAAATATTGAACCATTTGTGTTCAGTGTCATGCATTTGTCACCCGAGTCTTGACTGCTACTAGTCTTTGCGCTGTCACTGAAGCCTCTGCACTGCTACTGACTCTGCTCTGTGCCAACTGCACTGCTGCCAACTCTACACTGCACTGCCTAGTATCTGACCGCTACTAGCCACTGCATCTGTCACTCTGGCATCTAACTACACCAACTGCCACTTGCCCATCCTGCTACTGCATACTATGGGCTCTCGTAGCAAGGTATTGATTCAAGAGGTGGACCTCCTCAAGAATCCTGCCCAACCTGTAGCACTCTGGGGCTATAAAACCAAGTCACCCCACCTCACTCCTGGAGCGATGTCTGCAAACATGGTGAAGTCTTCCTCCAGCCAGCCTGGAGGACAACCTATCAATCTCTACAGAAGTTGCATGTTGGTCCTACTTCTCCTCCTTGTCCTTCTTCCTGAGAAGACACTGAGTGTTGTAGTGGCCTAGCTCGCCACACCTGAAGCACTTGACCTTTGTTAAATTTGGACAACTAGGTCCAAACTCCATGTTATGATGCTCAGATTAAGAGGCTAATATTTTTGTTGGATTCCTCTTTCGGAGAGGTGTAAAATCCATATATAATATGTCTTAATCTGATGAGCAGAACATTTATTTTGAATTTATTATTCATAATAAATTATATGTGCAGGTCGGCCTTAAGGTTTCACACCCCCAGCAGATGTGTCACACGCCCCAATGATAGATATAAATACAGGCAAAGTTGGAGAGCATTTCACAACAACTCAACTCACATCTTCTTCTCTCATCTGATTTAGTACGAGCTCCTTGGAGGACGAATTCAGCCCACACGTGTGAAGGAGAAGAAGGACAAATCTGTACGGCTGCGCTGAACGACAAATTTCTGCAGTTAGGGTTTTGCAGAAAGTTTGACCAGCGTTGACTTTGGTCAACGCATGGTCCGAATGGGCTGAAATTTGGTTAGAAGTTCGATTTTGGAAGGTTGTACTGTTTGGCACAGAAATCGAGGTCAAAGGGTTGACCAATCTGCTGCTGCGTTGACTTTTAGCTTGTTGCCCTGCGTTGACTTTTTCAGGACAGCGTTGACTTTTTGGAGTTGACTTGGGTTGACTCGTTTACACTGAGTGACCGTTGTGACACATTCCGGGGTTGGCCGACCAAGGAGACTTTGTCATTGAAGCATCCCCCGTTGACCGCCGTAACGCACCACCACATTTTTCCTGTTTCTGATTTGTCTTTTATAAGATCCACTTATATGTTCTATCTGCATTTTACTTAACTATTTGTATGATTGTTGTGAAAGAAGTAAAGTTGCTCCAAGCATAGAACATCTACAAAAATTTACATGGTATGAGAGGTGAGGTGAAGACAAACTCTATCTTTAGCAATCACCACAGGAAGAAATGGGTTCCACTAGTCTTGAATTCAAGGAGAATGACAAGCTAACTGGAAGGGATGACTTCCATGCCTGGAAGATGATATTAGACCTCAAATTGGAAGATCATGATCTCTTGGATCATGTGACGGGTAAGATTCAAGAACCTCCATCCAATGCTACCGCCGCTGTTAGAAACAACTATAAGAAGGGAGAGATCAAAGCAAAGCTGGTGATCAGGGAATCCATACATAAGAGCCTGGTTGCCTATATATCTGAACTAGGCCCATCCAAGGAGATGTATGACAAATTGATCCTTATGTTCAAGTTAAACAATGTGAACCAAGTGCTATTCCTCAAGAACAAGTTGAAGAATATGAAGAAGGGCTTCAGATGAGTCCGTTCAAACTTACTTTCCGAAATTGACCGAAACAAGGAACAATCGCTAGCTATTGGGGAGACAATAGCCGATCGTGAGATGGTTCTCACCGCACTTGGAGGACTTCCATATGAATGGCAAGTATTCACAACTACCATTCTCAACAATAATACCATTCCTAACTTTGATGAGCTTCGTCTAGATGTCCGCAAGAAGAAACAAGGATGAAGGAATTCGATAATGACAAATGTCGCCTATGATGCTTTCATTCTCGAAAGAAAAACTCGGTGGTCCTAAGGACAAAGGAAGAGCGAAGGCTCAAGAAAAGAAGGCCAAGCAAGTGTTTCACTTGCCATAGGCTCCGGTCATGCTAGAGAATGCCCCTTCAAGAAGGATTCTCCCGATAGTGATGATAACAACAACAACCGAAGGAATGGGAATCGAAGAAATGACAGATCCAAAGGAAAGAGGAACGCTCACTTTGGTGGAAACAATCAACCCTCTAAAAGGTCTAGAAACACCAGGTATGAGGAGTCTAATGTTGTTGATAAAAGAAATGAGTATATTCTGTATCTGCCCTCTCCGCTGCATCCCCTCCCGACACTATGGATGTCTGGCTGATAGATAGTGGTGCCTCAAGACACATCACTGGGTTCAAGGAAGCACTCTCTGACATGGTTGAGAAGGATACTAATCTGGAAATTATCCTTGGAGATAATGCCACATATCCCGTGAAAGCAACAGGGACTGTGACCCTCCACTTGTCTCAAGGACAAGTCCTACGTTTGCAAGATGTACTCTATGTACCTAAATCTGAAGAAGAAACTCAGGTCTCAGACTGCCATGGAAGACAAAGGATTCAATGTAACTTTCTCCGATGGAAAGGTGCTCATGTGGAAGGAGAGCTTCAATGAAGCTATCTCAATTGGTTTTAGAGTTGGTACACTCTACTGTGTTGAGGAGTCCGTTGGGAGCTGGGTGACTTGTGATACTATCCGACAAACCGAACTATGGTACTGGTAATCTCAAGATTTGGACACCTTCATTAAAAGGCCCTTCCCGAAGCAAGGAAGGTGGTGACAGGGATGCCTGACTTTGGAAATAATCATGAAGGTGTATGTAAGGGCTGTGCCGAAGGAAAACATACAAGGGGACCTTTCCCCTCAAGTGTCACAAAGACATCTGATATTTTGCAATTGGTCCATTCTGATCTATCCGGTATGTTGCCCGTGACATCCCCCCAGGGATGTTCTTACTACATGACATTTACTGATGACTTCTCTCGCAAAACTTGGGTATACTTCTTGAAGAAGAAGGATGAGGCTTTCATGTGGTTCCGTACCTTCAAAGCCTTTGTGGAAAATATGACCGGAAAGAAGGTCAAGATTTTGAGGACCGACAATGGCACTCCGAATATGAGTCAAATGAGTTCAAAGACTTTTGGCAACGTGATTTTGCATTAAGAGGGGAGACTACCACTGCATATACTCCGAGCAGTAATGGTGTTAAGCCGAACGCAAGAATAGGACTATTGTAAAACCGCCCGTGCCATGCTATGTGACCAGGGTCTACCGAAGTTTCTGTGGGGAGAAGCTGCAAATACTGCTGTATACATTCAAAACCGATGCCCTCGTTCCTCTCTGGACTCCAAAACTCTCGAAGAGGTTTTCACTGGTAAGAAACCTGACGTCTCACATTTTAGAATTTTTGGATGTCCTGTTTATTTTCATGTACCAAAAGAAAAGAGAAGTAAGTTGGATGCTTCTGGGAAGAAAGGAATATTTGTGGGCTACAGTGAAACTTCTAAGGCCTATAGAGTCTATGTACCCGGTCAAAGGGAAGTAGAGATATGCCATGATGTCACTTTTGACGAAGATGCTTCCCTGAAGAAAGTAGTAGATCTTCCAAGATTTGAGGAAAATCATGAAGCAAGGCCTGGAAATCAAGAAGAACAGCAGGATGAGACAATGCCTGATGTTGAAGGACCAATGGACCCTATTGATCCATCTCCTTCACTGGGAAAGAGACCATCATGGCTCAGTGACACCCTCGAAGATGCTGAGGGACATGCTGCCCCAAGGGGGACATTCCGAGAAAGCAAGAAGCCGTGTAGATACCAAGGGTATCTGGCTACCATGAGTACCATTGTACAAAATGAACCCGGATCTTTTGAGGAAGCCGTAAAGCATCAAGTTTGGAAGGATGCTATGCACGAAGAATATGAGTCCATAATGAAGAATGATGTCCGGGATGTGGTCCCGAGATCGAAGAATCAACTGTCACCGCAAAATGGCTCTACAAGATCAAACATGGATCCGATGGGAGTCCGAAAAGTTCAAGGCAAGGTTTGTTGCCCGTGGCTTCTCTCAAAGGAAGGAATTGACTATGATGACATATTTGCACCCGTGGCACGATATACCACCATTCGATCAATCATAGCCCTTGTCGTTACGCAAGGATGGAGTCTTGTCGATGGATGTCATACCGCTTTTCGCATGGTGCAATAAAGGAAGAGGTGTATGTGGAACAACCTCCTGGGATTTGAAGTTCAGATCGGCATACCATGTCTGTTGTGCTGAAGAAAGCCCTTTATGGGTTGAAGCAAGCACCCAAAGCTTGGTACGAGAGGATAGATAGCTACTTGATGAAGCTGGGCTTCACTCGAAGTAATGTTGATCCAAACCTTTACTTCAAGGTTGTCCAGGGGAAGCCTCTCATTCTGGTGCTATATGTGGACAACCTCTTCCTAACAGGTGCTGACCCTCTCATTCATCAATGCAAGAGGGAGCTCGCTGCTGAGTTCGAGATGAAGGACCTAGGACTGATGCACTACTTCCTAGGCCCGGAGGTCTGGCAGAGACCTGGAGAGATTTTCCTTTCTCAAGGAAAATACATTGTGAAGCTTCGGGAAGATTTAGTATGATGGATCAGAAGTCCGTGTCGACCGATGGAACTCAACTTTTAAGAAGTTGAGTGGCGCTCGCTGGGCCTATCTTGGCCAATCCTACCGAGTATCGTCAACTCGTAGGGGCCCTGATGTTCTTAGTGAACACTCATCCAGATATATGTTTTGCAGTGAACACCTTGAGTTAACAAATGGTTGAGCCTCGTCACTTTCACTGGGTTAGTGCCAAGAATCTTCTGAGATATCTTCGGGGCATGATAAACCATGGGTTGAGATACACTGCCGAGAGCGTGACACTCCTTGGATATACTGATGCCGATGGGGCTAGCAGTGTGGTGGATCGTAAGAGCACATCGGGATGCTGCTTCAATCTTGGTTCTGCTTCGATTTCATGGATGAGCAGGAAGCAGAAGTCGGTGGCTTTGAGCACCACAGAGGCCGAATACATTGCAACAAGTATGGCATGTTGTGAAGCAGTTTGGTTATGAAAGCTCTTTAGTGAGTTGTTTGGACATGTGCTAGATACCACCGTGATACTCTATGATAACCAGAGTGGGATTCGCTTGACCAAGAATCCTGTGTTCCACGACCGATCCAAGCATATTGATATCAGGTATCATTTCATCCGGGATATGGTACAGCGAGGCGCCGTAAGGCTCGATCATATAGGAACTGATGAGCAGGTCGCGGATATTCTCACTAAGCCCTTAGGGAAGGTCAAGTTCCTAACCTTCCGTGAGAGACTTGGTATCGTGGAACGACCCTATGATGTGGGTCCCGTTGGACGATGAGCTCGAGGAGCTTGGGGCTTGGGGATAGCTTCTGAAAGCTATAAGCATTCATAATGTTTCCCGCCCCACCTTTGTGACGGGCTGTTGAGCCGGTTCGCTCTCATTTATCTCTCGTGCCCCCGTATGCATCCTACCCATTGAGTTCGTAGGGCTCATGGGAAGTACCTCTCATTTGGCCAATGAGGTGGGAAAAGCTAGAGACTATTAGCAAAGACTGATGGATGCATCAGAGATTGCCGTACTCTCTATCTAGGATGGCTCGGTCCAACCACTTGATCTGGGATCAAGTTTTGCGAGGTCTGGGACCTCTGCCCGACTTCGGGTCAGATGAACCAACCTTGGGTTGGTTGGATACTCTTCATGAGTTTGATAGAGGTTTGGAACCTCTGGACTCATTATGTCAGTCGGGGGATGATGTCTTTGTGACTGACCCACTTCTGTTCTGAAATAAAGAGGCCATCAAAGCAAGTTACGGCGGGATGACGCACGATGTTTGATTGCACTCATGGATGGAGTTCTCCCTAGTTGAGAGGGAGTGGGCAATTTGGACAACTAGGTCCAAACTCCATGTTATGATGCTCGCATTAAGAGGCTAATATTTTCTTTGTTGGATTCCTCTTTCTGAGAGGTGTAAAATCCATATATAATATGACTTAATCCGATGAAGCGTAACATTGATTTTGAATTTATTATTCATAATAAATTATATGTGCAGTTCGGCCTTAAGGTTTCACACCCCCAGCAGATGTGTCACACACCCCAATGATGGATATAAATACAGGCAAAGTTGGAGAGCATTTCATCACAACACAACTCACATCTTCTTCTCTCATCTGAGATAGTACGAGCTCCTTGGAGGACGAGTTCAGCCCACACGTGTGAAGGAGAAGAAGGACAAATTTCTGTACGGCTGAGCTGAAGGACGAGTTGCTGCAGCTAGGGTTTTGCAGAAGGTTTGACCAGCGTTGACTTTGGTCAACGTCGAATGTAGAGCTGAAATTTGGTGAAGTTCGATTTTGGAAAGTAGTGCCCCCATTTGGCACAAAAATCGAGTCAAAGGGTTGGTAGTCTGTGCTGCGTTGACTTTTAGCTTGCTGCCTGCGTTGACTTTTTTACGGACGGCGTTGACTTTTGGAGTTGACTTGGGGTTGACTACGTTTGCTGATTGGAGGAAGTTTGTTGTGACACATTACGGGTTGGTACGACCAAGGAGACTTTCTTTGGTTGAAGCATCGTTAATGTAGTAACGCACCACCACATTTTCCTGTTTCTGATTTGTCTTCTATAAGATCCACTTATATGTTCTATCTGCATTTTACTTAACTATTTGTATGATTGCTGTGAGAAAAGTAAAGTTGCTTCAAGCATAGAACATCTACAAAAATTTACAACCTTCGACAGGTTCTTCTTCCTATGCTCCACCTGTCATTGACTGGGACCCTTCGATACGAGGGCCACATTCTCCTCTTCCTCTACCTCCTTCAATCCATTGTTGTTATTATTGCCACTGACGTGGCTCTTCATCAGATCTCACCTCAACTCCTCCTCCTGCAAGTCTGCCCACATTCTATCCCATCTTGGCAATGTTTCTCTGCCCAAAATACTTTGGACAAACACCTGCCACTCCTCAGAGACAAAATTAAGAGCTACTTGCACTAGCTCTGTGGCCTGAGGCGCTAACCCTACAGTTGCCAGCTCATCTCGGATCTACTGAATTCTAGCAAGGAAAGGATCTATGCGCTCCCCCTTCTCCATAAGGGTGCATCTCAGCTTTTCTTCTAATTAGATCTTCTGTTGCTCGAAAGATCCCTGGTATAGCGAGGAAAGAGAGTCCCACATCACTTTGGTTGTGCCCAAAGCTGCTATGTGAGATACCACATGATCCCGAACTCCATCAAGGATCAATCTCTTCGCCTTCGCCATCTCCTTCTTGTAATGCTTTGAGATCATACTCATCTAGAAGGAAGGAAATCCTTGCCTTCCAGATCACATAGTTGGAGGCTCCGTCCAACCTATCCTAATCTCGCAGCCTGGATGTTGCCATCTCAACAAAATATGTCAAAAAACTTCCTCTTCCCTTCTACTCAGTTGTTGCTAGGCTCTACGCACTCCCTGTTGAAGTGAGTAACTCTGTTCACAACGACTACTGATTTGCAAGGTAAATTGAACTTCTAAGACTAGAAGTTCTCTAAGGAAAATTTTCCCTTTGTGTGTTCTTTCTTCCACCCAACACTATTTTGCTCTAGCAAACTACTGCAAAATAACTGCGTCCAACTAGAGATTTGCTCTACAAGAAAAATACGGTTGCTCCCTCTACCTCTGGTAATCTTCGATCTGGAGAAATCGGATTTCTTTGTCGCTTTCTCAGAGAAACCGATTTTCCTCAAGAAATTGACCCTCTTGGCCAAGGAACTGCGCTGCCTCTAGGGGTTTCGAATCGTTGCTCACACAGAGCAGCGAACCTCCTCTTTCCTTCTGATACTGAGCTCTCTCCAACTGATCAACTGAGCTCTGATACCATGTGAAAATTCCGAAAATCGGAATCCTATTGCAGCAACTGATGTTAATTCTTCTAATTGCTAATTTACTCAACAATTTATCTATTGTTTCCTACGAAAAATATCGAATTAAATACATTACAAGAACAATATATGCACACATACACAAAATTACATCGTTATTTTTTGACCAATGTCCCCAAAAAAAACCCAACTCAGGAAAACCGATGCAGCAATTGAGGGTTTTATTATTATGCAGTAGTGAAATCTGAGTACAAACTATGGATGCCAAAACTAGCAATCCAAGCAGAAAAAAATAACAAAAATAACTAGAGAGGAAATTCCTCACTCCACAGACAAATATAACACTGACCTCAGATCGAAATTGAGTCGTCCCCAACTGCCTATGCGCAGTCTTTACGTCACTCTACACAGTCACTGCGTCCCTCCAGCTCAAAACTACATCACCTTTCACTGTCTCGTCAGTTGTTGTCTGGGGAAACTAATCCTCTCGACCTCTGGAACCTCTGCCCAGCTTCTGGCACTGGATCTCGCCTTCTCCCCAGCAAAACAGAATTTGCCTCTAGAGGGCACTGCACTACCTCACTATGGCACTCTCTGCCTCTCTGTAAATGTACTCACCGGATATGGAAGTCTTCCTCCGGCTTCACTATCTCTGCCCCTCTCTCGCTGCTTCAATCTCACTGAATCACTTCCAGCAACACACAGCTCCTACTCTTGAAATAGATTTATCAGCAAAATCGAATGCTCAACTAATTTGGTGTATTTTCTCTAAGCCCCATCAACTTCTTCTTATAATCCTTCGTTGAGACTTCAATGGCCACGATTAAATCTTAATGGATGGCTAGGATTAACTAGAAATCGACCCATGTGCTTTTCTAGAACATTCTCACCATGACTTAATTAATTATGATTAATTAATCATAGTCCCTAAGTGTAGACTTAGGAAATATTAAAAATTGACCAATAAATCTAATTAAGTCATCTCTAGGTGGAATTTCCAGAAACGATTTCTAAGTTTTGGAGAATACGTATTTTAGCCTCTCTACCAAATCTCGTGGCTAGAACACATCCGATGCTACAAAAACTTACACTCAACTTGTGATAGATGTGTATCTATGATAGGTTTGAACTGAGGGAAGGTGGCTCATTCAATGGAAAGGTTCAATAAATGTGCAAGCTTTGGGAGAATATAACAAGACTTTCCACGAAAAAACCCTTGGAAAGAAGGCTACTCTAGACCTAGGGTTGGGATATTTATGAGATATGAGCTCATTAATGGTCAAGGTAGACAAGAGAAAAGGCAACTAATGATCTACTCCAATGAGTACTAAAGCAAATGCCTTCAAGGAAATCCCCAAGTTGAAGTATTAGCTTCTCAGGTTCCCTCTTGGTGTGATGGCTAGGGCATCGAATTTTGAGATTTCACCTTACGAAATTCGCCAAAACTTGAGGATCACTAGAGGAGACACTAAGGAAGAGTTATATCTAGATGAAGTTCAAAATGTCCTCCTCTAATGGATTTCACACCAAGCCCTAGAGAGGTCTCCTTATCCTTAAAGGGACGAGGAAAAGAAGGTGAAAGAGAGAAATTTATGAGTTTTGTGTGATCACCAAGGATTTAAGACCAATGCCTAGCAATTGGGAGAATTGGAGTCAAGGATAATCTCGATATGGCAACTCGCTCTTCAAGGAGACCTAGAAGAAGCTTTGCTACCCTTAATGTAGCAGCTTCACAACACTTCTAGATGTTTATACTTCAATGGCAATTGTTAAGGGAGTGTCAAGGATACATTTCCAACAAATCCCCTAGGAACATTCATTCATTCATTCATTATCTATGTGTAACACATGCAAAATTTCCCAATAGTCTTAAAGCTTAAACAATATTTCTTCAATTAGGGCACATTAATAACCATGAGACAATATTCCTTGCATTAGAAATTAATCAAAATCATAAATATAGCATTAAATAGCACTTACAAGACAAGGAAGAACATATCCATCCATCACAATGCCAAAAAGAAGCTCCAAGAGAGATAGTGAAATTAACCGAACATCAAAATTCATCCAAATCATCCAAATTCGTCCTCAAATTGCACATCTGAAATTCTCAAGAAGAGATGTCGAAAATCCAAGTGATGATGCTAGGGAGAGACTAGCTCTCTCCTATTTATACAAGTGTTAAGAGTTCAAATTACAAAAGAAGAAGCCCCTTTACATGCCTAAGATGCTAAGTAGCCCACCCATGGTTACAAGCCAACCATGATAGCTCAAAAACTAAATCGAATTGCCCTCTTAAGCCCACATCATGCATGCGTGGAGACCTAGAGGGGCAACATTGAGGCCTCATGTGCTAAAGGAGAGAAAGGACCTCAAAAATGATGGTGAAGAGGGGGATTCCCTCCATATGTTGAAAAACATCGCCAAACCCCTATTTGGGCTTGTGGGCTCCTAACGGGTCTCATGGGTTTCCAAATGGTTCAATATCAAGTCGATTCTCCATCAATGAGGGCTAGAAGATGACACATTCCCTCCCATGTCTCCCTAGGAAAAACATAACCTCCTCTAGGCCCTATGTTAAAATTGGACAACTAGGTCCAAACTCCATGTTGTGATGCTCAGATGAAGATACCAATATTTTTATTGGGTTCCTCTTTCGGAGAGGTGTAAGATCGATATAAAATTGATCTTAATCTGATGAGCAGAAAATTTATTTTTAATAATTTCAGATATGTGTAGATCAGTCTTAAGGTTTTACACCCCCAGCAGATGTGTCACACACCTCAATGATGGATATATATACAGTCAACGTTGGTGATCATTTCACTCATCTCAACACACATCATTTTCCTCTTTTGATTTAGTACGAGCTCCTTGGAGGCAAATTCGATTCACACGTGGGAAAGAGGACGAATACTGCAGCTAGGGTTTGACCGAATTTACTGCAGCTCACCGCAACTAGGGTTTCCACGCTAATTTGACCAACGTTGACTTTGGTCAACGCATGGTCCAAAAGGGCTGAAAATTGGTGGAGACTTCGATTTTGGAAGGTCGTACACATTGGCACAAGAACCAAGGCCAGAAGGTTGACCGAAGACCGAGATGCATTGACTTTATTGCTATTGCCCTGCATTGACTTTTTCTGGACATCGTTGACTTTTCTAGGGTTGACTTTGGGTTGACTGGGTGACTATTTTGAGGGTTGTTGTGACACATGCTGGGTTGGCTGACCAAGGAGACTTTGCTAGTTGAAGCATCCTGCTGACCGCCGTAATGCACCACCACGTTTTTCTGTTTCTGGTTTGTCTTCTATAGATCCACTGGTATGTTCTATCAACATTTTACTTGACTGTTTATGTGATTGCTGTAGTAAAAAGTAAAGTTGCGTCAAGCATAGAACATCTACATAAATTTACATGGTATCAGAGCTGAGGTAAAGACAAGCCCTGTTTGTAGCAATCATCGGAGAGGATAATGGGTTCCACAAGCTATGGCTTCAAGGAAGATGACAAATTGACTGGGAAGGATGACTTCCATGCTTGGAAAATGATATTGGATCTCAAATTGGAAGACCAAGATGTCATGGACTATGTGCAAGGTAAAATCCAAGAACCTCCATCCACTGATACTACTGCTGCCAAAACAAAGTACAAGAAGGGGGAGATCAAAGCAAAGCTGATGATCAGGGAATCCATTCATAAAAGCCTGGTGGCCTACATCTCTGAGTTGGGCACATCCAAAGAGATGTATGATAAATTGATCCTCATGTTCAAGGCCAACAATGCGAATCAAGTACTATTCTTCAAGAATCAATTGAAGAATTTGAAGAAAGGCAAGGATGAGTCTGTCCAATCATACTTTCTGAAGCTGATTGAAATCAAGAACAATCTGCTAGCTACTGGGGAGACAATAGTTGATCGAGAGATGGTACTCCATAGAAAGGTGATCGAAGAATAAAGAAGCAGGGGCCCAAGGAAAGAAGGGCAAGTGTTTCACTTGTCATAGGCCTGATCACTATGCTAGAGAATGTCCTTTCAAGAAGGATTCTCCCAATGGTGATGACAACAACAACAACCGGAGGAATGGCAATCAAAGGAACAACAGGTTCAAGGGAAAAAGGAAGGCTTCCTCCCGCATAAATGATCAACCTTCCAAAAGATCAAGAAACTCCAAGTATGAGGAATCACATGTTGTTGATAAAAGAAATGAATAAATTCTTATATCTGCCCTCTCTGTTGCATCCCCACCCGACACTATGGATGTCTGGGAAATTATCCTTAGAGATAATGCCACATATCCCGTAAAAGGGACAGGGACTGTGACCCTCCACTCGTCTCAAGGTCAAGTCCTCCACTTGCAGGATGTACTCTATGTACCAAATTTGAAGAACCTTGTGTCTATATCCGCCATGGAAGACAAAGGGTTCAATGTGGCATTCACTAATGGAAAGGTGCTCATGTGGAAGAAGAGCTTCAAGGAAGCTATCTCAATTGGTTTTAGAGTTGACACACTCTACCAGGTTGGAGGAAGTCCGCTGGGAGCAATGACATGTGATACTATCCGACAAACTGAACTATGGCAACGAAGGTTTGGACACCTTCACTACAAAGCCCTTCCCGAAGCAAGGAAGGTGGTAACAGGGATGCTCGAGTTTCCAAATAATCATGACGGTGTATGTAAGGGTTGTGCCAAAGGAAAGCATACAAGGGGACCTTTACCCTCTAGTGTCACAAAGACATCTGATGTCTTGCAATTGATCCATTCTGATCTATCTGATATGCTGCCCGTGACATCCTTGGAAGGATGTTCATATTATATGACGTTCATAGATGACTTTTCTCGCAAAACCTGGATATACTTCTTAAAGAAGAAGGATGAGGCTTTCATGTGGTTCCATACATTCAAAGCCTTGGTGGAAAATATGACAAGGAAGAAGATCAAGATTTTGAGAACCGATAATGGCACTAAATATGAGACAAACGAGTTCAAGGACTTTTGCAGAGAAGTTGGCATTAAGAGGGAGACCACAACTGTCTATACTCCCGAGCAAAATGGTGTTGCTGAACGAAAGAACAGGACCATTGTGGAAGCTGCCCGTGCCATGCTATGTGACCAAGGTCTGCCGAAGTTTTTATGGGGAGAAGCTGCAAACACTGCTGTGTACATACAAAACCGATGCCTGCATTCCGCTCTAAAATCCAAAACTCCCGAAGAGGTTTTCTCTGGTAAAAAACCTGACGTCTCTCATTTTAGAGTTTTTGGATGCACTGTCTACTTTCATGTGCCGAAAGAAAAGAGGAGCAAGTTGGATGCTTCTGGGAAGAAATGAATGTTTGTGGGCTATAGTGAAACTTCGAAGGCCTATAGAGTCTATGTGCTTGGTCAAAGGGAAGTGGAGATGTGCCACGATGTCACCTTTGACGAAGATACTTCCTTGAGGAAAGTAGTCAATCTTTCGAGATCTAAGGAAGATAATGAAGCAAGGCCTGGAAATCAAGAGGAACCGAAGGATGAAACGATGCCTGATGTTGAAGGACCAATGGATCGGATTGATCCACCTCCTTCACTGGGAAAGAGACCATCATGGCTCAGGGACACTCTCGAGGATGCTGAGGGACATGCTGCCCCAAGGGGGACATTCCGTGAAAGCAAGAAGCCGAGTAGATACCAAGGGTATCTAGCAGCCATGAGTACCATTGTACAATTCGAGCCTGGATCCTTTGAGGAAGCCGTAAAGCATCAAGTCTGGAAGGATGCTATGCACGAAGAGTATGAGTCCATTATGAAGAATGATGTCTGGGATGTGGTTCCAAGACCAAAGGACAAAGTAGTTGTCACCTCGAAATGGCTCTACAAGATCAAGCATGGATCTGATGGAAGTGCTGAAAAGTTCAAGGCAAGATTCGTTGCTCGTGGCTTCTCTCAAAAGGAAGGCATAGATTATGATGACATATTTGCACCTGTGGCCCGATATACCACCATTCGATCTATTATAGCCCTTGTTGCTACGCAAGGATGGAGTCTTCATCAGATGGATGTGAAGACCGCATTTCTGCATGGTGCGATAAAGGAGGAGGTATATGTGGAGCAACCTCTGGGGTTCGAAGTCTAGGATCGGGACACCCATGTCTGCGGGTTGAAGAAAGCCTTCTGAGGGTGAGAAGCAAGCACCCGAGGCTTGGTACAAGGATAGATAGCTACTTGATGAAGGTGAAGCACTCGAGTAATGCGATCCGAACCTTTAACTTCAAGGTTGTCGAGGAAAGCCTCTCATCCCACCCAGTCTTTGTATGCTGTGGATGACCTCTTTACGACAAGTGCGACCCTCTCATTCCTTCGATTACAGAGGGAGCTCGCTGCTGAGTTCAAGATGAAAGACCTAGGACTGATGCACTACTTCCTAGGCTTGGAGGTCTGGCAAAGACCTGGCGAAATTTTCCTTTCTCAAGGAAAATACATTGTGAAGCTTTTGGAAAGATTTAGTATGGTTGACTGCAAGTCCGTGTCAACACCAATGGAGCTCAACTTCAAGAAGTTGAGTGGCAGCACTATTGTGCCCATATTGTCAAATCCTACTGAGTATCATCAACTCGTAGGGGCCCTGATGTTCTTAGTGAACACCCGTCCAGATATATGTTTTGCAGTGAACACTTTGAGTCAACAGATGGTTGAGCCCATCACCTTCACTGGGTTGGTGCCAGGAATCTTCTGAGATATCTTCGGGGCACGATAAACCATGGGCTGAGATACACTTTCGGGAGTGTGACACTCCTTGGATATACCAATGCTGATTGGGCTAGCAGTGTGGTGAATCGTAAGAGCACATCGAGATGCTGCTTCAATCTTGGCTTTTCTTCGATCTCATGGATGAGCAGGAAGCAGAAGTCGATGGCTTTGAGCACTGCAGAGGCCAAATACATTGCAGCGAGTATGGCTTGTTGTGAAGCAATTTGGTTGCGAAAGCTCTTCAGTGAGCTGTTCGGACATGTGCTAGATACCACCGTGATAATCTGTGATAACCAGAGTGGGATTCGCTTCTCCGAGAATCCAGTGTTCCACGATCGAACTGTTAGGAATCTGTAATTTTAGCAGATTGGTAAGACTAAAACTGCAGAAGCAACATTATTTCAACCAACTTTGGGATTCTAGGATCTAGCCCTCCTAAATCCAGAGAGGGATCTCTCTATGAATGAGTTTAAAGATGTGATCTTTAATAGCTGAAATTGTGATATTAGGCTAGTTATGAAGAGCTTGGGTTTTGTTTGTTTTGGTTGGGCAAGGACATGATGAAGGCGAAGGCAGTTTCAAAAATGAAGGGTGAAGGTGTCTGCGGATGAAAGAATGATTTCGCTGACAGAAAGGCAAAGACAGTTTTAACCCATTGGGCTATGGAGTCATAGGAGGATTTTAATTGGACAGCAAGGTTCAAGCAGGATCCATGGGGCAAGTCACTTATTTCAAAGGATCTCTTAAGGTGATTTTATGGAATGAAACAGATAGCAAATGAAGAACAAACAAATGAAGGTATAGTGAAACAGCCTAAGATCAAATAAGTTCTTTTAAACTATATTGCTTCAGCATGTACTTAAAGAAAAACATGAGAGTATTCTGAGATCAGGTTAATACCTTTAAACTAGCCTGCTTTGAAGTTCTTTCAGTTAGAAAACATTAAACAACAGTTGAAAAGCTTAAGATCAGGTAAGTACCTTTAAACTACCCTGCTTTCAGCATTTTCAATAAGAAAAAAAATAAAAGTATTCTGAGATCAAGTTAATACCTTTAAACTAGCCTGCTTTGAAGTTCTTTCAGTTAGAAAACATTAAAAAAACAGTTGAAAAGCTTAAGATCAGGTAAGTACCTTTAATCTACCCTGCTTTCAGCATATTCAATAAGGAAAACATAGATAACAGTGACAAAGAGCAATTTAGATCAGGCAAGTGCCTTTAAACCAACCTGCATTGATGTACTCTTCAAAGAGAACGTTCAAATGAAGAAAACATAGACAATAAAGCTTTCAGTAAGAGTAGGGTACTGTTGAAAGTAAATCCTAGCTCTATGTTTGCTACTCTTTATCAGAGAAAGTGAACAGAGTGGAAACATTAAGCAAAATAACAATTGTCAGTGAGAAACACATCACCATTGACACAAATCAAGATCCCATAAATCAACAGCTTGTATTAGATGTTCAAACCAGTTACACTCGGCAAGCCCAGTGGGTCTCTACAACTTCGAACTTCCCATATCAGCTTATATATCTTTGAATTGCAAACAGGGCATCAGTAGCTTCAGAATAATTATTACATACGTTCAGATGTCCAGAGACCAACATTTGCTCATCTTCTACAGAAGTATTTTCAGAAGAATGAAGAGGTGGGAAGATTTCCCAGGGGTCAAGTATCATTAATTATGTAATCAATGCAATTCCTGGCCTTTGGGAACCAGGCAAGGCATAAGGCGGGAATGTAATCATTTATAACTCTGCTTCATAACTCTGTTTGTGCCTTTCGAGGCCTAATGATTGAAAAAGATATACTTCTGGACTGTTCTTTAACCTTTAAAAATAGTTTGCCGACAATTTGGAGATAAGACCCTTGATTAGTATTATTTGTTCGGCAACCTTTGATTTTCCGTGAGGAAGATATCTGGTCCTGATCAATAAATTTGGCTTCTGATTGAATAGTTTGAGGCACAAGTGGCATCGTGGTAATTAAAGGGATCAATTTGCCTTATTTTGTGGCGGTGGAGGCGTTCCTGTTGACAAAACCCTTCAGATCTTCTGTAAACTGTGTTTTATTTCGGGGATTAGGCTTTTGATAATCATTCTTAGCCGTAATCCCCATAAGCCTGTCTTTAATTTTCTGCTCTGATACATTCTGGTCTTCGACACTGATACTCTTTAACCGTGCCCCTTCCATGGTTTTTGCTGATGTGCAGGGTCGCGCAGGGTCATCTAGCATCAGTGCTTGGATAAACATCGATGAAAACATAAAATTAGGCACCTGTGAATGATTTTCCCTCGGTGAATCGAAAGCGGGAGGGTCGTCACCCTCCGCCTCTGAATCTTCTTTGAAAATCACGAGAAAATGATTTAAAACCCTGCAAAATACAAAAACTATTATAAAATCCTGCTTTTATAGGTTAACTGCATCGGAAAGCGTGTGAAGACAGCGAGGCCGTTGGATGGCATCATCCAATGGTCAGGATTGATCGAGAGAGATCGTAGAACGGGTGAAAGAAAGATTAAATCTGAGCCGTCGATCATGCAGAGATCGACGATCGAGATTGAACGAGGAGGCAGAGGAGGAGGATGAATCTGAGCCGTCGATCGCGCAGAGATCGACGGTCGGGAGCGGAGGTGGAAACTCAAACGGAGAGAATCTGGGCGATGAATTTTGGACCGTCGATCTGCAGATCAGATCGATGGCGGAGATGTCGTTGCCCAGTTATCGGGTGTGTATCTTGGTTAACCATCGGACAGCTTCAGCAAGCGATCACCGTTGGATGAGTGGGCCCAGATCTGACGGCGCACAGCAATATCGTTGGGCATCCGCGTCCGAACAATAATGCGCGATGGACTGCGGTTATGCGCAATGGATGGTGGTTTTCGGAACAGTGCCCAAGACGCGTGTCACGCGATGTATGGAATCGCTGCGAAATCAAAAATACCGCCGCGCGCTCGAAAGCAGTGCAATAAATACCGTGTGGTTTCTGGAAGGGGTTAGTGAAATGCGGGGACCACCGGGAGACGGACTCCGCACCATCCGATCTGTGGATTTAGATCGACGGTGCGGAATGACTTAAAACTTGTACCGGCGGAAATTTTAATACAATGATAAAACGACGGTTTTGATAAATAACAAAGATTTTTAAGCTTTTCGGGCGGAGAAATATTTTTAAAACGGGTAAGCGCCCGACTACTCAGCGCCCGGTTCTGGTGCCAGGGTGTATGGGCGGAAAAGGCTAGAGACTTAGCCCAAGGGGGCTTAAGCCCAATATATATAAACAAATGGGATTTTTATGGTTTTTTCATGATTTTCAAAGGTTTTGAGGGTTCCGATAAGGTTAAGAGAGAGTCTTAAAACCTTATAAAGGGGATTTTGATGAGGGGGCAAGGGGAGAAACATGAAAATGAGGGATTTTCATGGGAAACGAAAGGGTTAAAAAAGAGGTTAGTTTGGAAAAGGGGAGAAGGGGCAAAAGGGTCTTGCAGCAGCATTTGGCCTTGGAAACCAGCAGGATTTCAGGGTCTTTTGGGAAGTAAACAGCAGTGCAGATTTGGACAGAGGCAGGAGGCCTTCAAGAGTCTTCAAGAGCCAACAGTTTTTTGTCATAGAAAATTGTTCCTTGAAGGCTCAAAACAGATTTAGCCATCTTTTGGTATAATCAAATTTTACAGGTGGCTAACACGAACCAAGCATATTGATATCAGGTACCACTTTATCTGGGATATGGTACAGCGAGGCGCTGCAAGGCTCGATCATATACGAACTAATGAACAGGTCGCGGATATTCTCACAAAGCCCCCGGGGAAGGTCAAGTTCCTAACCTTCCATGAGAGTCTTGGTATCGTGGAACGACCCTATGATGTGGGTCCTGTTGGACGATGAGCTCTGGGAGCTCTGGGGGGCTTTGGGGATAGCTTCTCGGAGCTATAAGCAACCACAAGGCTAGGCTTGTCGAACCTTGTTGGTGTGTTTGGGCCCCACCGTTGTGATTTTGAGTTGGTTCACCTCTCATTATCTATGCCCCGTATGCATCATACCCATTGAGTTCAGGGCTCATGGGAAGTACCTCTCATTTGGCCAATGAGGTGGGAAAAGCTAGAGACTAGTAGCAAAGACTGATGGACGCATCAGAGATTGTCGTACTATCTATCAAGGATGGCACAATCCAACCACTTGATCTGGGATCAAGTATAGTGAGGTTTCGGACCTCCAACTCACTTCGGGTCAGGTAAACCAACTTCGAGATGGTATGAGACTCTTTGTGAGTCTGATAGAGGTTTCGGGCCTCTGGGCTGAATCTGTCAACCGGAGAATGATGTCTTTGTGACTGACCCACTTCTGTTCTGAAATAAAGAGGCCAACAAAGCAAGTTACAGTGGGATGACGCACGATGTTTGATTGCACAGGTGGATGGAGTTCTCCCTAGTTAAGAGGGAGTGTTAAAATTGGACAACTAGGTCCAAACTCCATGTTGTGATGCTCAGATGAAAATACCAATATTTTTATTGGGTTCCTCTTTCGGAGAGGTGTAAGATCGATATAAAATTGATCTTAATCTGATGAGCAGAACATTTATTTGAATTTATTTTTAATAATTTCAAATATGTGCACGTCGGCCTTAAGGTTTTACACCCCCAGCAGATGTGTCACACACCTCAATGATGGATATATATACAGTCAACGTTGGAGATCATTTCACTCATCTCAACACACATCATCTTCCTCTTCTGATTTAGTACGAGCTCCTTGGAGGCAAATTCGGTTCACATGTGGGAAAGAGGACGAATACTACAGCTAGGGTTTGACCTAATTTACTGCAGCTCACTGCAGCTAGGGTTTCCATGCTAGTTTGACCAGCATTGACTTTGGTCAACGCATGGTCCAAAAGGGCTTAAAATTGGTGGAGACTTCGATTTTGGAAGGCCTTACACATTGGCACAAGAACCGAGGTCAAAAGGTTGACCGAAGACCGAGATGCATTGACTTTATTGATGTTGCCCTGTGTTGACTTTTCCTAGACATCGTTGACTTTTCTGGGGTCGACTTTGGGTTGACCAGGTGACTGTTTTGAGGGCTATTGTGACACATGTTGGGTTGGCTGACCAAGGAGACTTTGCTGGTTGAAGAATCTTGCTGACCGTCGTAATGCACCACCACATTTTTTTGTATCTGGTTTGTCTTCTATAGATCCACTGGTATGTTCTATCAGCATTTTACTTGACTGTTTATGTGATTGCTGTAGTAAAAAGTAAAGTTGCATCAAGCATAGAACATCTACATAAATTTACACCCTGGATCAGCTACCAAGTGTCGGGCGCAATGTGTAGCCGAATAGGGAAACATGGTCCAAGTGCATCATCATCTTTGAATAACTGGGGGACGAGTAAGCAAATGGTGGTGCTAAAGAAGCCCATGGAGTGGCAACCAATGCTCTGCAAGGATGAAGGCCCCATGGCTCTCAACGCTCACCCTACAAATGCCATTGTGTTCCTCTGGAGGGCTTGGATCTTATACAGGGAGGCCAATTCCAAGATTAAAATCCACTTGTGATTCTGTATAAGATCCAATGCGTCTCCTCACCTTCCAATACAATGATTCATTAGTGCAATTGAGGAAATAAGCTTGCTAATCAAGGGCAAAAGTGACCTAGATGGGGAAATGTGAAAAAGGGTTTGTAATAAGCGGATAGGAGTGAGATATATGGTGTCGGGAAGCAGGACCACACAACCAAAATTAGGGTTTCCCATGTAGTTCCACTCCTAAAGCTAGTAGCCAATAAAGGAGATCCCACAGGACCAGTGTTATCAGAACCAGCTGGTCCGACTGTTTTTGGCCCAAAACAAGGCATCCAAACTAGAATAGGCCAGTTCGGTACCGAACCGGCCGGTTCAAGACCGGTTCTATGTACCTATGCAAGGCAACATAAAAAATTGCCTTCTTATTTTTTCAATTGTTTGGCCCACTTCTAATTCTCCCCTAGGCTAGCCTAATATTCAAGCTTATGGCCCTCAGGCTAATAATCAAGCCTATGGCCCTAGTATTGCTATGCAATTCATGGTAATGTTAAATTCTTAAAGTAAAAGGATGAAAATGGAAGATAAAGAAGAATGTCACTTCACTTGGATCTCACTTGGATCTTCTAGATGTTTGAGAGTGGTTCCAACCTCATTGGATCTCATATGGAGAAAGTAGAATTTTAGATTTCACTCAAAATCCAGCAGACTTAACAGTTTTTCAAGATTCTCAAATTGGAGATATTGCAACGTTTCCATTGGATTTTGTCATGGAACTAGTATTTAATAAAGAGCACCAAGCCCTCTATGTCTTTTGATGTTAGTGGCATTGGTTGTCAAACTCCTCTATCATGACTCTACTAAAAATGTACCCATCACTCAAACAAAATCTTGACATGACATGCTACGTTTATTCTATCTTATTTTAATGCCTAAATGGTTATATTGATGACGAAGACCCCAATATAGGCAATGATTTTGATGATATGTAGGCATTTGTTGTAGAATGATTTTTTTTGGATGTGAGAGGCCATCTAGAGCCTATTTGTTGATGTATTTTCAGTTCAGAGATGGATTGCACTCGATGCTATTTTGGTTATGTGCACCCTTACATGCTATGTAAATGAGAACTTTTGCATATATGTGTATAAATGGTTTGGATGCATATAGATGCACATGAATATATATGTTTTTCTTTGAAATAAGAATATTTTATGTGTTTTGGTAAACCGGTTCTTTACCGGTTCCAATCCAGTTTTGACAAGTTCCCAGTCCACAAGGTTTTTCGGTTCGATCACCGGTTCGGTTCTGATAACATTGATGTCCATGGGGTCTTGGGTAGATGGTGATCAGGTGCTTGTTAAAGCACTCCTTGATGTGAAGTCACCGGTTCAATTCCCTGCCCCGATCGAGGTGATATATTGGACATGATGAAGATGTAGTACCACCAAGCTTACAAGAGAAAATATATATATATATATATATATTTGCATATAAAAATCAGAAATTACAACTATCGAAATTACTTGCTAAAATAAACACAATATGAAACTGTCCTCTGAATTTTATCTCTAAATCAACCTCCAAGCCTGATGAATGGTTGCAGGCTGCAGCCCGGAAAAGATAATGTGCTCTGTCTCACAAACTGAAGCTCCCACCAAAACACACCCTTCTGACCAGCGGGAGCCTATATTTCTGTCTGAAACTAGGGATACTCAAGGTTGTCGAACCTTAAGCCCAAAGTTACAGCAGTGTAGAAAAGAAAACTCACAACATATATCTTACCCAGCTATCACAGCGACCTTCTCATTTTATCAATTATGGAAGTCGAATTATCCATGCTAGACTCTACCTTCAACTTCCATGCATTTCAGTTAACTAATAGTGAACTAGGATGAGATGGCCATGTGCATGGCTAAGGGAGTACGCTTAAGTTCAACTAAAGTAGAAGTGGAGAGAAGAAGCATGTGCTTAGTCTAGTGGAGATATTGCATTTCAGTTAACTAATAGTGAACTAGGATGAGATGGCCATGTGCATGGCTAAGGGAGTACGCTTAAGTTCAACTAAAGTAGAAGTGGAGAGAAGCATGTGCTTAGTCTAGTGGAGATATTGTTATGTCAAAGTGTTGTGAAGTAGGAGAGAAAAAGGCATGTGCCTGGTTAACTGGACCACATGCTCAGTTATCTCCCCATGCATGCACAAGTTGTAGTTAACTCCAAAAAAGTGCCAACTCATTCCTAAATTAGTGCATGTGTCTCATTGGTCTTTAGTTCACTCATGTATGCACTCCAAATAACTCCTAGTCACGCTCAGTCTTATCCATGCACGTTAATCCTCGTGCATGTACTCAAACCCAATGTGGCTAAGCATCCTTTTCCTCTTGGGTAAGCCAAGCAAAGGACAGCCAATTTGCTGCTAGTTTTCCTGGTTTGAGTTGGGGCATTACAGAGGATGTCGAATTTTAAGCATGTGGTTTATGGAAACAGTGTTCAAAAGATGCAGTGGCCTACAAAATTGTGGCCTTTATTCCACCTGAATGGACATGGAGCAGAAACATGAAAAGATAGAAAAAATCAAACTGTACATACCAAATATAGAAATTAGAACTCAAAATGTAACGATAGAAACAGAGACTGATTTCATCAAAAATCTGCTGCAGCATTTATGCAAACACCCAGCAATCCGAGATTCCAAAATTTCTATGCTTTCTCCTTTCCACTATCCTCAATGTGAAATCTGCATATTTAGATTTTCAGAAATATTGCAAAAAGAAACTCTCCAGACAAAGAAAAACGTTCATAAATGCATACATACATATATAGACGGCCTTATCTACTAAGGAGTCAAATTTGACCGGACAGCCAAAAATCGCCAGAATCCAGCCATTTTTTTACTAAAAAAAATGGCAGTAGGATTGCTTGAATGCTATTTGTTAAGGTAGAAATGGATTCAGCAACATCAAAAACCCCTGGGGCACCGAAAATCTTGAAGCTTGACAGCTGTAACCCGGATTTTCAAAAATTTCCACCGGATTTTATCAAAATCCTGCCAGAATTTTCAATGTTTTTCTGGGCAAAATATACGCCTCATTAGACTATGCTTATATAGACTGGTGTACTTTTTCAGGGTTACATCTCAATTTTTTTGTCCTCGTATGTAGAGATATGCATATATTGGTAAAAATACAGTCGACAAAAGAAAAGAAACACAAAAGGTCGTGAAGGAAAAACAACAATTGGGACACAAAAATTAGCAGTTCCCTTTTAATATGCCAAACAGTTAAATACAGGAACATGCCAATGCAATCAGTTAAGGAGAGGAGTGAGCTGTGGCTTAGGTACCTAAAAGTTCAGCCCTTATTATGCAAATGTATGGGGGACTAGATTGTGGCGTATCGAAACTCTGTCCTACATTTTTAAGTTGTGGGGGAAAAACTACCTGGATTGTGAAATCAAGACTATTTTATTTATTTTGATCTGTAACGTTAAGCAGGCACATTCTGATCGTGTATCGAATGGTCCGCACAGGCTGCTTACACATTTTCAATCAACACAGTCTATCCACTTACGATTAAGCTCATAGTGGTCGAGGTGGTGATCCGGGTCAACCCCCAACCCCTGAGGAGAAAAAAACAAGGATCCAATAAAATTCCTCAGGCCTTTATCAAGTTAGGGTGGATGCGTCTGATGTGGAGAACAAAATCTAAATTATCAAGTTACCTCGCCCTAACCAGTTCCCTTATATGAAAGTGAATGTGTGATAGCGGGAGGGAACACCTACGAAACAATCATCTAGAATCCGAACAATCAAGATTCAAGAGTCAAAACGTGATAAAGTTTGCCCAATACATCATCGTGGCCAAACTAACCATGAAAAGCTTTAATGCAGAAACACGATTGGAGTACAATTAATGTGACATCAGAAAGTTCCTTCAGCTACCTCCATATAACTTCGATAAGACAAAACAATCAGGGTTTATTCTAATGATTCCCATTCCTCTTAACCAAATTCAGAGCACTACTTTTAACCATGCTTGAACACGCAATACTATCAAATCTCCATGATTAATAAACATAATAACTATTAACAAGCAGATCACTGGCCGGTAAAACCCAGTGAGCTAAATTCTGGAAGGCACATTGTGCTCCATACCTAAAAGTCCATCTAATAAGATACTACCAATAATCAAAATACAGAAACGCCTCCTGATTTATTCAATATAAATAACTATAATAGCAAAATATTTACACCCAATTATTCAGCAAACGTCCACATCAAAACAAATGAGCATGTTTAATCCAAGATTTGAAACCGACCTTCATTGCTAGAGAGAGACAAATCATGGATGTCAAAGTGAAACTGTGAGAGGCAGTTCTCCTGGGGATGGGTAGAATGAATGTAGTTCTGCAATCTGGTCAGGAAAACCCTTGCTTCCACGCGAGTTTGGAAATTTTCCAGCTTCTCCAGAATCCTCTTCAAGGCATTGTAGGCCGAATCC
This sequence comes from Pinus albicaulis, assembly GCA_034641835.2. NCBI lineage: Eukaryota > Viridiplantae > Streptophyta > Pinopsida > Pinales > Pinaceae > Pinus > Pinus albicaulis. Next base: position 613,629,850 of record CM076580.1, read on the forward strand.
CCTGACTGCTTGCACTCCTCCAAGAATGCTTCAACCTCAATTTCTCCATTGGAAGAACCCATTGATTCCGATCTTGCCTTCCTCTCTGCTCTTCCTTCGTCTCACACCGCACGCACCCAAGCAGATGTTAAACGCTGATGCAAACTCTCTACTCCCAGGGGAAGGAACAGTATCTAACGATGCAAATGGCGTGGACTGGAATGAGAGAAGTAACAAGGTGGGTTCATGTGAAGATGACAGGATTGATTAATTCACTTTAATATGTGAATCCAACATTAGTTAGAGGACCCTTCTAATCCTGCTCATTCAGTGGGTGTTATGGCAGGTTCCCACCCTAATAAGTCACCTGCCACTTTACCACCTCTACTCGTAGGACGTGTGTTGCACGTAACATAGGGAATAATTATAGACCGTACATACGCAAAATTCATTAGTTGCTTCTTCTAGCCAAAGGACAATATAATCACTATTCCCAACTTCCTTTTGGTTACTATTATGGTAGGTATGTAATCACTATTACCAAATTCGTTAGGTTACTATTATGGTAGGTTTCTATTTGTTTAATAAGTTGTTGTAAATGTTTGACTAAGTGGTTTGTCTTTGTGATGTTTGACAAGGTAATAGTTTTATGTCTTTGATACTACAAATTTGTTCTAAATGTATGCGTGTTTGACTTAGTGACAGTTAAATGTCTTTGTTTATCAAATAGGGGTATTTATATATTTGATTGAATTATATATATATATTGATGTATGAGCTTTTTTGGAAAATGAAAACATCTTAAATTTATATATTCAAATAGATTATATATATATATATTTATTATAAGTTGGACGGTGGAATAGTTTTTAAAGTATTATGTAAATTATGAGGTCAAGTTAATATTAAAAAATAAAAAATAGTTGCTATGAAGTATTATGTAAATCATAATAATAGAGGTTCAAATTCAGATGGGTCAAGTCAATAAAATATATATATAAGTTGAACAATATAATTAATTTTTTGAATAAATTTAAGTTGGAATATTTTTTAGTTTTGATAATAATTTCATAAAATTATAATTTTTTTTGATTAATTTTTTTTATTTTGATAATACTATAATTTTATTTTATTAATATAAAATACATATATATATATATAATTTAAGTTTGAAAAAAAATTATTTTGATAATACTTTAATTTTATTTGATTAATATATTATGTGTGTGTAATTGTATGTATGTATAGTTTAACTAATAGACAAAATGGCTTTTTTGAGGGCATTTTTTTTTGTTAATTTTAACCAAAATCTCCTAGAGATTTTTAAAAACTTGAGTTTAAGTTGTTTAAGTTGTTTAAAAACTTGATTTTTATTTATTAAATTATTATTATTATTATTATTTTATTTTTATTTTTTATTATTTTTATTTATTTATTTTGACTCTTTGTTTGACTATTTGACGATGGTTTGGTATAATTAAATCTTATGAATAAGAATTAATTATATTTATTAATTAATAATAATAATTAATTATTATATAATTTAATAAAAAATTACATATATACTCCACGATTTGTTAAATTACTTACCATTATATAAATAATAATAATAAATAAAATTAATAAAAATAAAATAAATAAATAAATAATGGAATATTTACTTTTTCAAAGTCAAACTAGCCGTTATCCTAACGGCTAGTTGAGTCATTTCTACATCTATTTATACTTAATGTCTGGATCTGATCTCTCACATAGTCCTGATGATGAACCACACTGGTTGGTTCGAAACGCGTCGACCTCGTCCTTTTGCATGTGATTACTACCGAAAAAAATTTCTACAAATTTACATTATGGATCACAGAAGCTTAGATTCCAAAAATGTAAAATTCTCTCTGATGGGGGTGAGAAAAGGACAATGGTAGGCGGTGGGATCTGGGCCATTGTAAGTCGAATTCATGGTGAATAATGAATATAGAGGGTGGTGTGGCCACCTCCACACATCTAGAAGCATATATACAATGAACATAGCGTACATAGTGGTGAAGTTTTTAGAAACTTCGACATGGCGGTATAGTCGGTATTGGTGTATATTGGAAGTCGCCTCTTTTGTTTGGAGCGAGGTTTGGCGAAAGGAGTACCAACCTGGTAATCTGCGGCTTGGAGGGTTCACGTTGTGGCATGTAGTGGAAGCTTAGCGAGGCCATGGTGAGACACGGCAGAGTCAGACCTTCTTTTTGTGGGTATGTTGTTGTTAACTTTATGTCAACCCTCATTGTTCCGCATTTGGTTGGGTGGAAAAATCATTTTCAATGGTTGATTGCATGGTCCCATTTCATAGCTCCTCTTTATCAGTTTGAATGTATTAGTGTTGGGGTCTATGTATCTCTCTGGGGGTTGTTGGGTGGGTTATATTCCAATATTTTGAATGTTTATCCCCCAACCAGAGGATCTAAAAGAGTCATCACTGATTAGGGCAGTTATGTCAATGGTTTGAAGTGTGTGCGTCTCAATTTGCCCTGGCCAGGTAGGATTGTCTCGAACGTTTAGTCAAGTTTTTTTGTGGGGTTTAGAATTGCCTCCTCAAGAGAGAATTTTTTGTCTTCTATTCATGTATATTATGGTAATACGGAGGCTTGGTTTAACTAGGTGGGGAAGAGGGCTCTAATTCTCTGTTTATATTATTATGTCATGAATTGTGGTTCACCCCGGTACTTTTGTGAAGCTGCTCAAATCCATACCATTGGACATAGGCATACTCATAGGTCTATGTCCCATATTTACTCAAGGTGAGAAGAAACCTCTAATCGAGGCCATCTTTGGGACAGGGTGTTAATTACAAGTCTTTATTCACAATTACTTGTAGCTTATCTATGCTTCACAATGCTCATAGGTAGCAGCTTTATTCTAGGCATAGACCCTCCCCTTGTATATACTTTCAAATGTTTACTTCTGCAAAGGTCAACAATGCTTATGAATTGCACCAGGCTCGTTACCCGATATACCTTATTTCAGTTTCAGGGGACTGCGTTAACGACCATGGTACCCCCCACATCTCGACATCGTCAGGGAGCTAGCTCTAGTCGTGGTCATGGTCAGGGAGGTGGCTTGGGTCGGGGGGCAGGGGTCGAGGTCACAACCAAACTGCCAGGAAAGGAAATGAAGTGGCTCATCACTATAGAGCCTCTATGTCTACTACAGTCAAGGCAAGTATTCAGGATTGGGAAGTCAAGGTAGAAAATGTGGAAGAACCTGTAAATGTTGAGCTTGTCAGAGAGTTTGGCGATCTAGTGACAGATCTAGGACATACCCGAGGGAGGAGGCCATTGTACTTCGAAACTATATTGTTATAATGGTGCCTCAAACTTTGTTAGCCAGAGCCATGACCAAGATGCAGCCAACGCATAATAATGCACCAAAAGTTTTGACTTGCATAAAAAGAGACCTATCGCAAATGAAATTCTACACGGTACAACTAAATAATCGAATGTCGATAATTGAGGAGCATATCCCGTGAATTGCACCCACATATCAGCTAGGATCTAGCGCAAAATATCTGGCCCCCGTGGATTTGTCAGATGAATAGTCTTTTTTACTGTCACTCAATAACACTCTTGCATAGATTAGGCAGCCTTAATTGTGTTGATGATGGGGTAGTTCTTTTTGTTATTTTGGAACTTCTTAAGACTTTTAGGCTTTTGACTAGTTATGAGGCAACCGTATGGTCAACAGACATGGTTTCCCACTGGGCAGGTTGAGACCTTCTAGGATAAATGGATGATCTTGTAAAATATGCCTTTTTCTAATTAATCGAAGGACCCACGCCAGCTTACAAAAAAAATATGTAAAATTCAAGTGCTCCATGGATTTTTCAGGGTGTTGAATCCATTTATGCATTCAAAAATGTATTTTAGCCAACACAAAATCACAATCTTACTTTAGATTGTATCGTCTAATTTTGGTGAGAAAGGTCATTTTGTCTATAAGTTAGATTGTGCATATATATATATATATATATATATATATATGATATTTTTCATAGCTATGCACATGGAACGTAGAGAAAATGGTGACATGGTGTTATGTTAAGGCACTCCATGGTGTAAAAAGTCGTTAGTTTGAAACTCCATGGGAAAAAATCCAACCATGCTAAGGATCGGTGTGGCCCAGGTTGAGTGCAATCCCCAGGTGATTTTGACAACCTAGATGCCCCTGGGTTGCAGCAACTCAAGCCACATGTTAGTGATCTCAGGATTCACATAAACTAGGGAAGAAAAAAATATATATTTTTCATGATTAAGGTTAATATAATTTAGCATTAATTTATTAATATTAATAATTATAGAGGTGGTAGGTGTCAGGGTGTTAGTTCATTATTGAGGAAAGAAGAAATAACATTTTCATAGAGCCTGGGCAAAGACTCAAACTACCAAGCAAAGCACTATGCAATCTACCAATGAATCAAATAAGCTTCAGAATTAAATATCAACAAAATTAACGTTATGGGAGACTCAATTATTATAACTACACATCTCCATTTTAACAATCTCCCCTCATATTCTAGACTCGAGTCAATCTTCAAAAAGATTCATCTTGCTTTGATCCCCGTCGAGGAATTCCATGCCCTTCATGTGCTAAGAGAAAACAACAAAAGGGTTGAAAAACTAACAAATTATGCCATAAGAAATGATAAAGGCACCCTAAGAATAAATGAGAGTGGACTTCACTCCCCAATCCCTTGAATTTGTCACATGACAGTAATCTCATAAAGGCATATGATGGCACTATCGCATGTGTGGACAAACAACAAATTTCAAAATTATTTGAAAGTTACTCTTAATCGACTTCACACACTCTTCCCTTGCCCTTCATACTAGGATAGGTACTCCACATATCAAGCATACTCAAGTTCACAGTTCATTATGAAATCAAGCAAACAAATCAACACAATTATGCTAAACCCACCTCACACTACTTCCTTAAAGCTCATATTATTGCGATCAATGAGGAGGAAGAGATTAGTTCCCCAATGTATTTGTTGTCGCCTCTCACTAACTCAACTCTTCTTTCATACCCATGCCTTGTATTCTCTTATGCAATGTTCCCTACTGATTAATTTCTCAAGGGGGGGTGAAGTACCCTATCCAATCACATAGGCTATTGTCAATGATAAAAGGGGAAATCCATTATCCAATGCTTTTAAGGCAACATTGGGTAAATTGGGGAAATTAGGGAAAAACTGGGGCTATGTGGAGGGAAACTTATAACCCCTCAGAGTAAAATAAGGAGAAGAGGCCCCAAAATGAGTCTATAAATAAGATAGAGTAAAATTATTATTCTCATCATGGTTGAATTGGATATTTTTTGTTTTTGTGAGATGAGGCTCTCGGGGTTTTAAGACTCCTTTACTTTTGATTAGTTTCGGTGGCAAAACATTCCACCATAGTCAATCCCTCTTTTTGTCTATTTGACACAATTCTTCTAAGCAAATTTTCATATGGATTTTAGCAAGCAAAAGGGAGGTTTTTTACGGATGAAATAGCTTAAAGGGACACTATGACATCTTTCCTTTATCTCGAGTTCTCTGAGACCAACATCAAGGTCAATGAGGCTTTTTTGGAGAAATAAAACCCTCATTAGAGTAAAAGAAGGCCCTCTAAGGCAGTGTCTGAGGCCAACGAATCTTCCTGAAGCAAATTTGGGACAAAAATTTACCACCACGACTCTTCTTGAGGCAATGGATCCCTCTCTAGGGATTGTGTTGGGTATTTTTTGTAAGTTTAATTGTATTACATCAGAAATTCAAGCAGTAGCATGTACATCCATCAAGTATCATGAACTTAATATGATTGTTACACGTCATTTTGTCACCATGACACTTGATAGTCAAAATGGATCTATCACCATCCATACATATATTCGAGTATACTCCCTTGCAAGTCAAACATTCATATTCCTTGACCAAATCATGAATTTTGGGTAAAATGTCTCTTTAACCTCTTAAATATGACTTGCGCACTTTTCCTAGTCATTTGTTGCACATGCGTTGTTACTGCAATAAATCCCTATGCAGTTATGCGCTCCGTTTTCCATTAGAAACTTCACAACCAACTCAAAGTAAAGTAAACTAGCAAAGGCGAATGCAGAAAGGAGGAGTTGTTCATTATGTTGTGTGTCATGTAAGGATTCATAATGAAAGTAAAATTATGGGGTGGAGAGTCTGACATTGAAGAGGAGAAGTTATGAAATGGAAATGTTTTTCATTACATGAAATGTTGGCTTTTAAACTACATAACATAATAAAGTGTGCTTTCTCGACATAGGGAAAAGAAAGTTGTTATGCCATGAAGATTTAGTGTTAGGTCTTATTAACTTGGTTTGGATTGAAGCACTCGCATTTTGGAAACTGTTAGAAACTTGTAGGTATCGCAATAAGGTTTCATGTTTTGAAGACGAGTCGTAGTTTATATTAACTTGCTTTGACATGAATGAAAGGTACACGGTAGAAGTAAGTTGAAAGAAGAGATTATCCCTATCTAGATTTTGTAGAAAAGTTGAAAGCATTTTAGTGCATTTAAGAGTAAGGTAAGATGATCATTATCACTAATTTGGCCGTTTCTTTTGTTTTATTTGCATAGATGGAAAACATGTTAGTTTCATTGCAAAAATGATTTTGAAAGATATACATTGAGTTTAGAGGCATTCTTTCTAAGGGATTTATTTTTATTATGTTTGATGTTGTTTCGTCAACTTCAATCAACTTAGGTAATTTCATCTCCATGACTTTAATTTTATAAAAGGTTGCAGTTATTATGTTGAATATGTTTTTTAGATTTGTTGTTTTTTTATTCATTAGATAAAAACTTCAAATTTCCATAACAAAAATACTTTATTAAAATAAAGTTTAACTTTTGAAACCAAGAAATATAATCATCATTTTCGCAAAGGTAAAATTTGAAGTCATTAAGTATAATGGAATAAGATATGAAAATATTGTAATGAATAAAAGTACAAAGGAAATGAAAACCAACACTTTATACTTTATGACCATCTATATAATTTAACTTATAATGAAGAGAGATATTGTTCAATATAGTAGAAAACCCATTTGGAAGAAAGAGAAGGAAGAAGTGACAACATAGTAGGCTGATTGTACATGTAAGGATGGGAATTTTTTTCTATATACATAAATTTATGAGAAGTAAGAGTTGACAAAATAAGATGCATTGTCTTTTTTTTTTAAGAAGTAGATGCATTGTATTGCCCAAAATAGAGAAAATTGCATCATGTCTAGCATAGTGGTTGGAGAAGTTTTTTTTTTTGTAAATAAATTCTAGACATGTGTTATTTGTTATGGGTAGACACGTGCATGTTCAAAGGGTGAGGAGAAGGATGTCAAACAGTTTGGAAATGTATAGTAGAAAAGGGGAAAATATATAGATTTTTACTGTTGTGTTGTATCTTGAACTTAAAAAAAAGACCTACTCTAAAAGTAGTGATATTGCTAAATCTGTTTTATGCAAAACGCTACTGGAAGTTGTATAAATGCAATATTGTAAATACCTTCTTTACAATGACTAGTTTATAAGCTTTCCCTATGGAACATATATTCTAGAATACGTCATGTTGAATTATTTCCATGGTATAGAAGGCATATGCATAAAATAGCTTAGAAGAGTGGTTTGTACGTATAAAAGGAAAGAAAACAGTAATGTCAAAATAACCATATTTGTAAATCAACTTTTCACGTATGCTACTTGCAACTGTATATCTTTAATATTCCAAGCAATTTATTTTAACTCATTGTTAATCATATTTCACATGATACATGCACATCACAATTTGAAACATAAGCATATAAGAAAATGGAATACATGAAGCAAGTAAGGAAACGTGGAGGTGAAAGAGCAGAAGTGTTGCGAAGGATTTTTTTTTGTAAATAAATTCTAGACATGTGTTATTTGTTATGGGCAGACACATGCATGTTGAAAGGGTGAGGAGAAGGATGTCGAACAGTTTGGAAATGTATGATAGAAAAGAGGAAAATATATAGATTTTTGTTGTTGTGTTGTATCTTGAACTTAAAAAAAAGACCTACTCTGAAAGTAGTGATATTGCTAAATCTGTTTTATGCAAAACGCTATTGGAAGTTGTATAAATGCAATATTGTAAATATGTTCTTTACAATGACCATTTTACAGGCTTTCCCTATGGAACATATATTCTGGAATACGTCCTATTGAATTATTTCCACAGTAAAGAAGCCATAGACATAAAATAGCTTAGAAGAGGATGTTGGTTTGTACGTATAAAAGGAAAGAAAACAGTAATGTCAAAATAGCCATATTTGTAAATCAGCTTTTCAAGTATGCTACTTGCAACTGTATATGTTTAATATTCCGAGAAATTTTTTTTAACTAATTGTTAATCATATTTCACATGATACATGCACATCACAATTTGAAACATGAGAGTATAAGAAAATGGAATACATTGATTCAAGTTGTAAATAGTACTAAGTAAATACTAAATAGTAGATATTGAAGTCTGAAACGGTAAATTAAAATTGCCTAACATTAGTAAAGAGTGACAACTGAAAGGCTAGGTCATGAAGCTCACTTTGATCTCAAAGTCAAATGCTAAATGACTTGTAAATATCAAATAACAGATATGTACAGGTAATTACTAATGGTGAATTAAGTTTAATAAGTCTAGTAGCTTGGTTTGTTTTTGGTTTTTTTAACTTCTTTTCTGTTCTTTTCAAGTTTTTAGTATTTCGGGCTTTCCCTATGGAACATATATTCTGGAATACGTCGTGTTGAATTATTTCCACGGTAAAGAAGCCATAGGCAGCACGACCCTACATTTTGGAAACAACATCATCTGACTTCAGTTCAGGTCTCGCTAAATCGTTTCACAAGAGTGGAAAATAAAATATTTAGATTTTCGCATTTCAATGGCCGTTTGGACAGTAAGACAATTAGAGAATCCCTTTGTATATTTTACTTGGCCATTTGGACAGTAAGACGATTAGAAAATCCATTTGTATTATTTGATGGATAAAATAATACAAGCCTATAAATATTAATAAGCTCCGATCTCATTTGAAGTTGGATCAAGATACTACTTGAAGTGCATTTAGCAAAAAGAAAAAGCGCCATACAGAAAAAAGGAAAGGGGCAAAAGCAATATAGATTACAGTACTTTGCAACACAAAAAAATGATAAAAATAATAGGCATTCAGAATGAGTAGGAGGATATGTTTAGCTCATCAACGTGAACTCAGATAAATAATTCCTCATTATGCTTGTTACAACAATAATCTTCAACGGCGTGCTATGGGTATATAAACAGAGTGATCTTAGGCGAATCCCAGAAATGGTGAATCACAACATAAGACAATTCATACACATAAAAGTTACAAGAAAACCTCATTTATCTTTAAACCCCTATTGAAATGCTTCACATAGACCGCCACAATTATATCCCAATTAAACCTAAAACATATGGCACACCAAAGCTTTCGAAAGAAAACATTAAACACTAGTGTAAAATAATTCATAAAAACCAATTTGCCTATAAACTCTGTTAAAAGCACCACATGGCCACCACAATTCTAGCCTGATGAAACCTTAAACATCAGGCGCACCAAAACTTTCAAAAAAACCATCACACATCATAATAAAATAGGGCATACTAGCATTGTTCAGATGTTTACTTCGAAACAAATGTGAAGATCAGTTGGGATGTAATGGCAACTACAAAAAGAACAATTAAACAGTTCAACGAAAACGGCCACAATACAGACACAAGCTTATCGGTTATTCTGAAATCGGAAGTCTTTGAAGCTGGAAGTTCGCAAGTTGGTGAGGGTGTAAGGTGGAAGTCAGGAAGTGAGATTCAATTGGCAGGTGCTGAAACGGAAGGAAGGCAGAAGAGGGTGAAGATATGAAGGGGGTGAACCTAGTGATCGAGCTGCAGAGAAGATGAATGCAGAGTATGGGTGGTTAGATTGCCCAGGCAAAAGGAAAAGGGTACAACAGCAGCAGATGGAAGGCATGAAAAGGCATGGGTAGAGTACTGCAATATGGAAAACTGAGTATTGTGCAGTGTGAAAATATTTGAAGAAATGTCAGACGTCTCATCAACCAGTTGGTAAGTGCAGCTGCATCTCCCAAATTAAAAATTTGGCTGACGAATTTGTTTGCTAAAAAGGGCGAGTTGGTCTCCTGTTTCTTAATGGTTAATATTCTGTGGACAAATGCATAAGTACCACCCTGTTTCACTAACTTTGGGCACAACTGAATGGCCTTATGAAACACCCTATTTTACTAACTTTGGGCACACCTAAATGAAAAGAAGGTTGCAACGTGCAGATTTTCAATTCTGAATGGCCTTACCAACTACCCTCCTTGGTTGTTGGCAGACGACAGAAACAACAATAAAGATGAATGCATGTAACTACAACCATTGTTGTCAGCTTTCACCATTAAGGAGACGTATGGCGATATATAACGTTGTAATGAGGGAGCAGTCACCACTAAGGAGACGTATGGCGATATATAAAGTTGTAATGAGGGAGCAGTAATGGTCTAATCAATATATTATACTCCATATCTTCCATATCTGAGTGATTCCTCGAATTCAAGAATTGACCTATTTAAAATTGAAACGTAATTTTCAAACTGTCAGCTGGTAAGAGGGTGACAGATGGAAGATTTAGATTGGTTGGAGGAGGTGCCAAATGTCTGATTTTCACTGGCTGGAAGGGAAATAAGGAAGGCTTCTCATTGGCTAGGGTGAACAGTGTCTGCTTACCCAAAGCCAGCAAAGAGAACGCCTTTCGGCATAAAAATAAAAGTAAGTTCTAGAAGCATAGTTGGGTGCATATATCCCAACTAGGATCCTCTGAGTCATATTAGTTCGAGCCAAACCCCTCTAAACATGGAGCTAATACCCTTGGATGATGGAACCTTAATCCCATCTGTTAGGGTCCTATAATAATAGGATTCATAATTTTTGAATTGAATTTGATTAGTCATGTAATATGTACATATTTTGCTTTCTGCAAATTGTTTTCCCCTATCAAAAAAATAAAAAATGTAAAGAGGGCAAAAGTCCTAAAAGAAAAATCAAATGACTTGAAAGAAAAAATATAAAAAAGAATAGAAAATGGACAACAAACAAAAAGAGATAAAAATAAAACATGAAAGTGATGCAAATTCAAATGCCACTACTATTTACTTTTTCTGCAAAATAAAGATTGTGTGTAGCTTGTTACAATGCCACAATCCATGAAGGTTAAATAGCTTAATCTTAACCTCTCATACTTTAAATTTCATGTTATTAGATAGAGAATAAAGATCTAGCCAAACAGTTTAATCTTGGCATATCAGTAGTTAAGTAGAGGAATAATAAGGAGCTCAACAACTTAATCTGAGCCCTCGGAAGAAATAAGGATAGAATTAGTTAGTTTGTTGTTTTAAAAGAAAAATGAACAAGGGTTTGCAAGCTCAAATGCACCCAAATAAATGAAGAAAAAATGTTAGGGTAGCATATGGGTAGGCATAAGTAGTTTTTACAATCATGGATAAGCAGAAAATTGGTCATTTCAGTCACTAACTTCCTTCAAAAATCATCCCCTTGTAAAATTACTTCATTCCCCTCCATTTTCATTATTTCCCCTTCATTTTTCCTTTTTCCCATTATCATTCAGTTTCACTTGCAAAAAATCCCATTTTCCTAAGTTTAAAACTCATTATACTTAAGGAAAGTAAAACCCTTTGACTAATTCCCCTTTCACCCAAAAACCCAAAAAATACTTTATCCTAAGTGTAAAAACATTATGTGAGGATCCACAACAAAGGAATTTATCCCTATATCATGTTTTACACTAGGCTTAGTGTATTTTCCCTCATCTCATTCATTACTAACACATTAATTTATATATTAAATCCTTTATTCACCTTTTAGCCCGTATTAGATTAATTCCTTTTATTATTATTTCCCACCCATATTTTAGTTTTAACCTATGTTCTATTTTTCCACGTGATATATTATTCTCGCTCATCCCATAGGTTAAAACTATTCCCACTATATAATAACTCCCACCAATGTTAATGTTACACTTATATGCATTTCATTAGATTAAAACATTAATATCCGCCTATCCAAACTATGTATTAAAGCTTATGTTTAAATACATTTTCCACTTCTCGCTATATTAAAAACCTAGGCCCCATGCCAACTTACCCTGTTTATCGCATCATCTCGACCATTCACTCCCCATCTCCCAGATCCAACGGTGGAGATCCCATATCGCACATTTATTAGAGCGATGATTAAATAAGCCCAAAGCTCGCAATAAACGCAATTTTCGGGTTTTCTCTCACCTCCATGCGTCTTAATTCCATTGGATCGCATCAATCGTTCCAATCCTGCTTACCACCTTTGAACGTTGCTAAAACCACCTGATGGTTTTTCCTCCCCCGCGCCTAAACCACCCTCCTATTTGAATTGACCCTACATTTAATGCGTTCACTGTTCAATCAATTTGTTTATTAAAACGTCCGAATGCATTCATTCATACCTTTTTGTTACCATTTTCCACGCAGAAGAGCATTCTAGACCGAGTTAGACTGTTGTCGACTTTGTTTTAGCCCAAAAACAAATAGAATTCACCAAATTCGACTTCTACAATCACTTCAGAAGTCATCTGAGTGCCTATAAAGACCATAAAAATCTTCTGAAAGCTTTCCAACCCCAGAAACCCTTCTACACAGAGAAATTCCAAATTTCCCAAGTATTCTTCAGAGGAAAAAGAATCATTCATCAAATCTAAAATAGTTATACTGTTAAATGAATCATTTAGGATCATGTGTACTTAAATAAAACCCTTTTGCTTCATAAATCCTTTGATTCTGTAAACCTTGAGCAACCCTTTTCCAAATTTTGAAACCTTGGAATATTATGAATCACAGATTGATTAAATTGAAGAAATTTGACCATCTGCAGACCCGAGAAAGCCTCTGAGACCTTCAAAACCTTTCCTACAGTACTTATACATCGTTCTGCATAAAAATTGATGTCTTAAGATTGTTTTTATCACATAAAGTCCATTGTAAACCCTAGATATCATTTGCTGAAAGCTATAAGTTTTTAAAATTTCTCTTCTGATATAGAAATTATAGTTTGAGTTAAATTGATCAGAATTACCCCTTTGTAGACAAAAGATAGAACCCCTGTCATATCTAAAATCCTTATGCAAATTGTTTAAACTTACAAAAGTGTTTTACAGGCCTAAATCATTGTTTTAAAGGTCAAAAGTATTGAAATTGATAAATCAGACCAATCAATGGCTTCCAAAAGCACTCTAGTAATTAACCCTCTACAACCCCCTGTTGTAGATGTGGAGCATATTCCCCTGGCAGATGTAGACTTCAAAATCACTGATACTGTAACTTAATTCAACCTTCTTGAGCTCCACTGCTGGAGCCAAGAGAAATCCTTAGATCAGGCCGATGAAGTGTTTATTTGGGAATCAAACTTGCCTAAATATACTGTTCCTCATACTCATCAATGCCCATAAGAAATCAAACTATGCCAATCATGCTACTCTCCTAATAAAAGAGCCATTGTGAACCCTGAAAAGGAAGTTTTGTTTACCATCACAGCTGAATCTATCAACCAGATGCTTCAGCTACAGCCTGGGCCAAATGAAGTTCCTTTATCTATTGAAGCCCTCACTAAGTTCTATTTGGAGCTGGATTTTCCCAAAATATTCCAAAATTTTCAAACCTTCATGCCATCCTATGTGGAAATTCCCAAGCTAAATCCTCCATATTCCTTTGCTAAATTCTCATAAAGGACTAGACATATTATTTCCATGTTTTCTTTATCCTTGGATATTTCACAGATGAACATGTTGATGTAGCGGTACCTGGTTTCTTATCCCATTTTGTACTTGATCAACCTCCTGTTGTCATCTTTAACTTTTCCCAATATATTGCTGACAGTATCCATGAGCAATTAGTCAAATTGCCTTCTGAAGGTGTTTTTAGGTATTCTTCATTTCTATTCCACATGTTCCTTTATTTTCAGTCTGAAAAGTTTCCTATAAGTCCTTAGAAGCTTGATGTGGAAGGAAATCCACAATCTGTCATATTTTGGACTTCCTTAATAAGGAAGGAGCCAAATGAGTTTACCTATTCAGAGTTCACAGATTCTTTTATCCATCCCTTCGTCAATTTGCTAAACAACAATGTTCAGCCCAGGATTAGCAATGAAATCAAGAAGGTTTTGCAATTATCTGAACATAACAGGACAGGTGATTAGTAATTGTACCAAAATCACACTGAAATCAGAGTCTATGGATCAAGCCTTATTCCTTATAAATTGCCAAAATACCTCCCTATGTGGTTATTTTGTCTGGAGTATATAAGGCAAATTTTAAATTTAGATGCTGTAAATTTCTTAATTGCAAAGAAGAAAATAAATTTCTGAACATAAATTTTAAAGAAACAGGTTGGCCCATTCATCTATAATAATAGAGAAGCAGGTCTAGAGGCAGAAAAACAGTTGCAGGAGTTCAAATTCAATCCTAGTTTTCTTTGGTATTATGATCCCCTTGGTATTATTAGCAAAATGAGAATTAAGTGCAAATTGACTCCATACATACATGAAAAGAAGCCAAAAATTGAGAAATTCTCAAACCAATCTGAATGGTTGGAGAATACACTAGTAGAGGCTAAGAAGAAGAGTGATACTAGTCAAACTTTGCAAACTCCAGCCCAAGAAAACATAAGTGTAAAAAGAAACAAGGAAGAAGGGTTTTATACAACTGAGACTACTACAGAGACAAAATTAAAACTAAGATACTGCAGAAATTCAAAGATTAATCCTGCTAGTAAAGAAAAGGAGACAGTAGAGGTCATTGACACAGAAACTGCAAAAAAAGACACTGTACCTCTTACAGTAGTTGAAGAGGAACAACAACCAACCAGAAGGGTCTTATACCTCCTACACAATTAATTCAGAAATAGCACAATATAGAAGTGTCTTCATCCAAGAAATCAGAAGAAAAGGATATGGACAAAAAGGAAAGATACAAGGAAATTAAGGCCAAAATGAAGAAATAAAAATGAAATATATTCTCAGTACTTAAAGCAAACTCCAAGCATTCAGAATAGGCTGCTTTCAGCCTTTGACTACAAGAAAAAAAAGATGCTGATGACAGTTCTTCAGCCCACAGTTCCAACTCCTAAATCATCCTTTGATTATAAAAAGATTGATTTTGAAGTTCCAGTCCAGGATATTCATCCTCTAGATCAAATTGAATTTCACAAGCAGGCAGGAGAGATTATTTATTCCACAATGACCACCAAGGCCATGAGTGCACAGAAGCTTCAAAACACTTTGATAAATGTAAGAGATCAACTAAAATTGGAGAAGGCATCTTCATATGCAAAGGATACTAGAATCAAATCCTTAGAAGAGATAGTGATTGAGGTAGGATATGATCCTCAGAATATAAAAGTTGCAGAGGAATTGATTAAAAAGAAGAATGTTGATATTGCTGCACTTAAGAAATAATTGAAGCTGCCCCCTACAGAGCACCCTTGGGCCAAGGAGTTTTTACAGGAGTCCAATAAAAAATATGAGATGAGCAATCTCATTTTACAGTTAACAACCCATATTAAAGAAATGGAAATTGAAATGGACAAATTGGTCCAAGAAAAAGAAGCCAACAAAGTAGAGGAAGTTCCTGCCATTGTGATTCCTGTAGTTACAATAGTTGTACCATCTATTTTGGCAGAAAAATTGGCTCCTAATGTTCCAATGGCCACAACCGTTCCAGCTACTTCATCAACAACCTCAGCCACTGAATCTTCAACAACATCAACCCAACAATCAGATGAGGCAAGTAAATTAGTAAAAGCAATGCAAGACATGTCTATCCAAACCAATGAGATAAACAGATCAAAAGAACAAATCAAAAATATTGAAGATGATAAGAAACTTGCACAAATAAATGCCAAGAATGAAGAACAAAAAGCCAATAGGTTGAATGAACAACTGAAGAAGTTGGAAAAAGAATTAACTTTGAAGGAATCTATGGCACATGTTAAGCAACAATTGTGGTCCAATATCATTGAAGCAGTCAATGATACTTGGCCATCCATACAGGTCATCTATGAGCAGAAAGATTTATTGAAGTCAACAAAAGAAGCAATACAGAAACAAAAGAAGAGCTAGGTAATAAGGTTGAAGAAGCTCTAGAAATCATCAAATTTATCAATTCCAAAAATAAACAAGAACTGGATGAAATTGGAATTACTGATAGAACAGAGACCATTCAGAAGTTAGGAAGGTAATATCCAAGAAGAATTTGATGCCACAATTAGAGGAAAAGTTCCAGAACATGGAAATTGCAATTACAAGGTTTATGATTAAATTTGATGTTCTAAGGAAAAAAGGCCTTCCCAATCCTCTGGTGATTAATGACAAATTAATGAAGCAGGAGGATTATGGCAAAAAGATAACAAATTTTTCCAAAGAGCAGGTAAACAAATCGACCTTGCAGGGAATCCCAACAGGGAAGGTACTATATAAGAATTTTGAAAATTTGTTTTACTTACAGCATGAAGTAAAACACCTATTTGTGAACAAACCACCATTTCCAAAATATACTGAAGCTGGTGAAAACTTCAAAAGGCTTGTGAAGATAAAATTGCTAGAAGCTGAGTTCTAGGAGAAGTTGAATGATCTACTGTAAGATCAGATTACAGTGAGCATAGAGCAGTGAAAGTAAAAAACAGAGTTTGTTGTTTTTACATCAGCAGTGATAGTTTTTGTAGTAAAGGGTATCAATAAAGAGTATCAATTAAAGTATATCAGATGAAAGGTTGAAGATAAAATTAGAGTAAAGATGAATCTGCCAGCGTAAATGACACCTCAATGTCCAGCTGCAGCCTTCATTGAACAAACAAAGAGAGAAAGCAATGATAAAATCAAAACAACAAGCTATTTTATTTCAATAAAAAAGGGACAACTAGCATTAGTTAGGGAGTTGTCACTATCTTCTTGCATAAAGATATTTCTTTCTCATAAAAAAATTCCTAAGTTTATTCTAGGATATTTTGTATAATTTTTTGTATAAATACTTCTCATTAGGAAGTATTGAGTGTGGATGAATTGCTGAACATTTCTGTAGTTATACTATTCTTAACCTAAGGTTTTTTGTATCAATTTCAAGTCAGCAGACTGGATCACAGGAAATAAAGCATCATATTACAAGATTCATGTCTTGGGCCACTGCAGTGAAGTATTTCATTTATTATCTTGTCAATTTTCTTATGTTTTGCATCTATTCTTAAATGTGTTCTAAATCTAAATAATAAATCAGGAATTGCTATTTCAGAATATGTTAAGAGCACTATGTTTTGACTGATTATTATTTATATGTTTTCAACTAATATCCAGATTAAGGAACCCTTAATTGCTCCCTGATTTTGACTGACCTTTACCTTTTCACTCATAATCCGGATTTAAAAACTCTTAATTGCTCTTTATCCCGATCAAAACCATTTTCACCATCAGCCTTGAAGATCTGAAGTGACTCAACTATCTTGCCCTGTAAACATTTACCTTTAGACCTTGATCCTGATCTAAATTCTTGACACATTGAATCCATTTTCCCAATGGGATACAGATCTATAGCTATCCATCTAAGTAAGTGATTTCACCACCAAATCAAATCAAAACCCAAAACCAATTTACCCCATATAACTAGCCTAAAATCAAATATAATCAACAAAGTTAAATCATATAGAGAGAGCCCTCTCTAAGCATTAGGAAGGCTATATCATAAGGCTTAAAAGTTGGTTTGTGGTTACCTCTAATATTCTTAAAACTAAAATAAAAAATCTCACAACTTTTGAGAATTATTGGAGTGATAACACCATCATTTATGGATCTCACCCATCTTTAGTGGATTTTAAACCTCCTAATTTCTCCTATAAATTGAGCTGAGACTTTAGGGTTAGGGGAGATCACTTATGATAGTCTTATGCTAGTAATTTTGGATTGGAAAGCTTGTTAGCCAAGGAGAAATATTGGAGGCATTTGGGAGGAAAATTTACGACATCAAGGATTTGTTGTAAGATTTCTATTTTATCCTTGAATAATACATTTGGATACATTTTCCCATTGTATTGTTTTCTTGGAATTGTGAATGGTTTGTGCTCATATATTCATTAAAACAATCTCATTTCCCAATCTCCTTGGTCATTAGATAAATATGGTTTTAGATTATTCTTATGCTGCAGATGCCTTTGATCCTTTGTATGTTTGTGTTTGCAGGTTTCTTCTAAACATTAAGGAGTTACATCAGGAGAGAGTGCAGGATCTTCATCAGGCATTTCGTTTAAAAGGTAAGAGCATCATCCTCTTCTTTTAGTTTTAATAATCTGAACAAAGTTAGTTTAGGGAAAGAGATATTCTCGTGTCTGTTTGTTTCTAGTTCTCCATTAGGATTATAGGGAGATCGCTCTTGTCCGCAAGAGGTATTTATCCGGGTAACAAATTGGCGACCATACTAGGGAACATCTTAGTCCTCTAGGTTTTTCTTTGGTTTTGCTTTCCCATTTTACTGGTTTGACTGAATCCGAATGTTGTTGAATTTATGATATTTTAGATCCGCTGAGTTGGATGCCCTTTTTTTATTTTATTTTTAAATTTCCCGCCCCTACGTAGTTATGTTTTAGAAACAGAGTGCAATATTGTGCAATTTTCGTTGTAACACAATGCGCATGTGCACTGAATTACACTGATTACCTGCGCACCCCCTAGAAATTTAAAATAAATAAATAAATTCCCTCTTGTCAGTGTCTGATTACTAATTTCTAAATGGTCATTTTTACATGTCAACCTTAAGAACCTATTTGTGAGCTTGTTTTGTTTGTCTTAGTGAAAGTTTTGAGAACTTATCTCTTCCACATTTACGAGTAGGGTTTGGTCTGGTTTGTTTCTTACTTCATCAAAAAAGATATATTGTTTCTTCAGATCACTGTTTTTCCATCTTTTTCCTTCAAATATACCAGATTTTTTGTTTATATTGCTCGTTTGTGAAAGAAAGCTTCTATATTAGTAAAGTAGGGTTTGTCTCAAAAAGGTAGTGTTTTATGAAAAGTGCTTTTGTTTGCTGAATGGAAAAGTGATTTATTTTGTTTTCAGATTGAAGTAATCATGAAAATGCACTTGTAGGCACCATTAATCAAATCATTCATTAAGAACTTTTAACTTTTAAAGCTTTTCATAAATTTTAGAGTTTTGTAGTCTTTCATCAATTTTGAAGAATTGGAAATAATTGTTTGCAAAAAGAATCGTGTGTTTTGACTTAAGCGAATGAACATTTTAATTAAAGTTTATGCAATTGAACAAATTTCAAAGTGAATTGGCTTTTCATGAAAAATAATGTTTTGGGATTTTTCGAACTTTTGCATTTTCAAGTTTAACGAACCTCTTACTTTCCCTTAGCTATGATTTCATCAAATGAAAAGATTGCATATTCATTGTTGAATGCATTGGAGTATTCTGAGTCAGTCGCAATATCATCAATTTCACTTTCATATCCCTCTCAGTAAGCAACATCCAAATAACATAGCGCTAATTAAAATTAATCTAATATTTTTAAAAAATTTGAGGGCTCATTCCACCAACTTAGATCAGGTTAGTGCTTTGGAATAAGGAAGTGAGTAAACGTTCCAAAGCAAATAAACACACAATAGAATTTTGCAATAGGGATCAGAAAATCCAATTGTTACAGTTTTTCTCTAGGAAGCTCTTCTTATACAAGATTTAAGCATGAGGTCATATTGGACCCAGTGAAGTAATCGTACCTGCTTTATTGGTAAAGATAGAAGATTTGCACGCATTACAAACAACGCCAAAAGATGCTTGGGGGCATTTGTTAGTAAACCTCAGATTTACCATGTCGAGGAGCTTTCAAGGGGATTGAGCTTAGTTACTCTGCCCTTGCATGTACGTCGGGCCATGGACTGTCCCCCCAGGTTTGGTTGTATTAATTGGTAACCTTACTGGCTATAATCTTAGGATTTTTCCCAAGGTGATGGTGGAGGGAACAGACGTTGACTAGACTCACTTGGAATTTTTGGGGGGTAATCTTCACTCGAGATGGCATAGTGGAGTAGCTTGGACCAGAATCTTTAATTATGCAGGTTGTTGGGGTAATTGGTTCCATCCGCTAGTTTTTCACATTGATCTCCGCAAGATTGGATTTCATCACCAACTAGAGATTTTATTATGAAAACAAATTGTTTATGTGTGGTTTAACTCCTAGATTTTATAACGCGTGTTCATTTGTTCGTGTTTTAGTTTTAGAGGCCTTAGGTGTGATTTATTGACAATTTGTGATTTTGTGATTAAAAATTAATCGTGGCTGAAATACTGAGACATTCACATAGAATGCAAGGGAAACCCCCTGAGTACACACCAAGTCAGTTGGAGAAAATTAAAACTCAAAGGACAAAATCTATAGGATCTGGGTCTTCAGAACAACCAGAATCATCCATTGTGATGCATCCTGATTTTGAAGTAAATAGACCTCACGCATATGAAATAGGATTAGAACAAAGTCCACCAGAAATTTCTGAAGCCATTATAGTAGAGTCTATCACTAGTGAAGTCTCATATACACAATTAACTAAACCATAAATCTCTGAACCCGAGCCTGATATTTCAGAACCCGATTCACCTTCAAATGTTATAGCCCCTACTCTTGGTCCATGTACACCCAGAGTAAAACTTATCATTACTGAGAATCTTCCTCTTGGCCTCATTAGCATTTAATAAATTATTGAGGACGAAGAAGAAGAAACTCGCACTTGTCAGATTTCATTAGATTTACGACCCGGTGAATTGAACTTTCCGTTAGATTTACCTTTTTCTCCTTTTCGACTAGATCCTTCGTATCTTTTTTTTTCACAAAGAAAAAATTCGTAATTTTATTTATGAGAAAACAAAATTACATGTTGTATGAGCTGGTATATGTCCAAAGACATCCAAATGCCGCAAATAAAAAGCAAAGGTGATACAATTAGGATTTTCTCCCCTTCTTCTTTTCAACCTTACGCCAAGCACCAAGTGTTGGCTCGGTCTCGATAAGGACAAGCTGATTTTCTTCTGTTGGTGCTCCATGATCCTTGTCAGAGTCAGATGTGTCTGATGTATGTGTTCTTTTGTATCCCCCACTGTCTAGTGTGTCAGGTACCATGTCCTGCTGAGTCTTTGTGGTGGTGTCAGGAGGATCTTGCATTTCCTGTTCTTGTGTGCCCAAGGAAGTATCTGTTTGTTGATTCTCATGTGGTGTTGGTTCCACCTCTTCTTCCTGTAGTTCTGGCTCTTCAGAGGGGAATTGCCAACCTTTTGCCACTTTACCTGTTTTCTTCTTTTCCTGTTATCCCTTTTTGCTGCCGGGCATGAGTTTTGTAGGTGTCCTGTGCACCTGCATATCCGGCATCTGAAGGCTGTGTTCTCATAGTCTAAATGTTGTGTCCATCTCTGTTGTTTGTTGTTTAGTATAATGGACTCTGGGAGTCCCTTGCTCAAATCAACCTCCACACAAATTCGTGCGAAAGTGAATATGCGTTCTTCCAGGCATTGGGTGTCTGTTTTAATGTATCTGCCAAGGGTGTTTCCAATGCAGCCAAGAACATTTTCAATCCAAAAATGTAGCAGGAGGTTGTAGAGCCTTACCCAGACTGGCATTTTGGTCACCTCCATGGTATTGGCATCAAATTTTGGGAACCATGGTGTAATGAAGAGTCCCGTGGAGCCCCAGAACCATGGTCCCTGACTGATAATGGCATCTCTGACCTCAGTGGATGAAAATTTGACAATGAAGAACCCCTTAGAACATAGGTGTATTTCACATTCCATGGTCCAGTTTGTAAAAATCCAATGGAACAGCTCCATTGGTTTGGGCCAGAAGCAGTTGAATTTGCCTATAATTTCTTGGGATTCGTAAACAATTCTATGCATATCAATATCTAGGCTGTCTATGTTTATTTCAGGCACGCTGTCCTGCAGTTCTACAATATATGGCTTGGGGGAACTTTCAGCAGGGGTGACAGGTACTGTGGGAATGTTTTTGTCCCCCTGTAATATATTCCTGTAGGAACCTTTTGTGGGTACTGTTTTGGATGCACTTGCGCCCATGGAGGGACCATGGGCCCTGTTTTGTCCCATCATTCCACCCCTCAGTCTGAGATTGAGGCAGATGGAAGACCCAGTGACAATGGAGTAGTCATTAATAGAGCAGTGGTCAGCTAAAACTTTCCCCCCAAAAATCAGAGACTGTGCATGAACTGGGTAACCCGCCTTAGTTTGGATTGTTTCCTTCAGATGTAGTATTGAATCTATTGTTCGAATCCATAGTATAAGGCTATTACCTACAGGTGGCTTAATGAACACTTGATATGGAGTCGAGCCTACCTGAGAATCGGAGTTGCAGATATGCAGGCTGCAATTTTTGTCAATAAGCACCTCATCGTGGGCCAGTTCCTGTCTCAGATTGTCCGAGTGCAGCCACAGAGTCCCCTTGAGATCTGAAGTCCCCGCATCAGCTGTATTGGAGAAGCTAGCCAGCCTTTGCAGCCTCTGGTTCGTATGCAGCTGTGGAGGCCGCCAGGCTTTTAATCCCGATGCCCAATGTTCGCCCATCCTCGAGGCCCAGGGCGAGGGTGTGAAGGCCGGCTTGCCAAAGAGATATACATGCGATATCCGCTCCCAATAACATAGAAATATTGAAGTCTCCGCTTGAGCATACGACCGATAAAACAGAGTAATGCGCCCAGTGTCACCATGAGAGGTGCAGCAATGCACATACCCCGTCGATGGTTCAGAAACAAAGCCATCAAGAAACAAATAGCTATCGCAGGTACTTATTCCACGCCCCGCTATATCATTTGTTAGACTGGTCAGGCACCAGTACCCTTTTCTGATATTTCTGCAGGGTATCCATGGACCTGTCACAGCAGAAATGAAAAATCTCACAGGCGCAAATGGATGCCCAGCCCGAACAAAGACACAAGGAGCATCGATGGAAATGCAGAGTCTCATTCCATGGAGGCGCCTCCTGAGCAAAGATCTCCAACCCACGGCGGCGATGGAGGACAGAAACCCTAGAGCAGAAATATCTCCTGCGCGCGCCATTCTTTCAGATCCTTCGTATCTTACAACTTTTGACTTTGCACATTCATCTGGTTATGGTCATCCACATCGCTGAATTCCATTTTACTCTTTACCAATATATAGTATATTTAATATGGCTTCTGGAAGTATGTCTACCAATTCATTTATGGTTTCATCTTCTCTAGAAAACTTATTGTTGGGTACCAGTCACTTACTGGAACTTTTTCAGGGGCATCTCCTTCTTCCCAAGCTTCTGTTGTGTCAAATGGTTTATCAGAGTCTACTTCCCAGAATTTGACTGCGGACCAAACCATTTATATGCTTTCTGATAATACCCCTCAAGTTAACACATCAGGAGGTTACATTCCACCTAGGGGCAAAAACCTCTTTCGGGAGGACAACCTTATGTTGGAACATATCCTATAGTTGTAGGGCAACCTTTACTTGGTAACTATCCAATTTATGGTCCCATGCCTCAAATTGGTTACCGTAAACCTTTTGTGTCGCGACCCTTAGTAGGCACTCCTTATCCAAGGATGAATACTATATGCAATCCTTCATTTTATCAACAACCTTTGCAATGTACCCCGCAAATTCCCTACAATCAACTTGCTCAGCCGGTTGGAAAATTTGGTTATACTCGAGTCCAACAAACTATTCAAGGAATACTTCAAGTTACATCGGGGGTATATGTTCCGAGTAGTCAGCAAGTTGGTCCAAGTACTCCTCATAATCCTACCCAATCTGTTGTGAAAACTTCTATTCATCAACCCAGTACACCTCAAACACCCATCCTGGGAGTTCCTCAAGTTTCTATTACTAGGGAGGTCTGGCTTAACCAAGTGGGGAAGAGGGCTCTAATTCTATGTTGTTATTATTATGTCACGAATTGTGGTTCGCCCTGGTATTTTTTGGAACTTGCTCAGATCCATACCATTGGACATAGGCACAATCATAGGTCTTTGTCCCAAATTTACTCAAGGAGACAATAAACCTCTAGTTGAGGCCATCCTTGGGTCGAGATGTTAATTACAAGTCTCTATTCACAATTATTTACAGTTGCTCTATGCTTCACAATGCTCATAGGTAGCAACTTTATTCTAGGCATAGACCCTCCCCCTGTATATACTTCCAAACATTTACTCCTGCAAAGGTAAACAGTGCTTGTGAATTGCACCATGCCCATTACCTGGTATACCTTATTCTAGTTCCAGGGGACTATGTTGACAACCATGGTCCGGGGAACTGGCTCCAGTCGTGGTCATGGTCAAGGAGTTGGCTCGGGCTGCGGGGCCAGTGGTCGAGGTCGCAACCAAACTTCCATGCAAGGAAATGAAGTGTCTCATTGCTACAGAGCCTCTACATCTATTGTAGCCAGGGAAATTATTCGGGATTGGGAAGTTGAGGTAGAAAATGTGGAAGAACCTGCAGATGTTGGGATCATCAGGGAGTTTGGCGGTCTAGTGACGGATCGGGTACATACCCGAGGGAGGAGACCACTGTACTTTCAAACTCTATTGTTATATTGGTGCCTCAAAAATTTGTTAGCCAAAGCCATGATCGAGATGCAACCAACTCATAATAGTGCACCAAAAATTTTGACTTGCACAAAAACATACCTATGACAGATGAAATTCGACATGGTACAACTAAATAATTGAATGGTGATAATTGAGGAGCATATCCCATGCATTGCACTCACAACTCAGCCAGGATCTAGCACAAAAGATCTAGCCCCCGTGGATTCGTTAGATGAATAGTATTTTTTACTGTCACTCAATAGCACTCTTGCATAGATTAGGCAGTATTAATTGTGTTAATGATGTAGCAGTTCTTTTTGTTATTTTAGAACTTCTTAAGAATTTCAGGTTTTGGACTAATTATGAGGCAACAAGATTGTCAACATACATGGTTTCCCACTGGGAAAGTTGAGACCAACTAGGATGAATGGATGATCTTGTAAAATTTGTTTTTTTCTAATTAATGGAAGGACCCACACCAACTTACAAAAAAAAAAAATGTAAATTCAAGTGCCCCTTGGATTTTTCAGGGTTTTGAATCCATTTGTGCATTCAAAAATGTATTTTAACCAACAAAAAATCACAATATTGCTTGAAATTGTATTTTCGAATTCTGGTGAGAAAGGTCATTTTGTTTATAAGTTAGATTATGCTTATATATATATATATATATATATATATATATATATATATATATATATATATATATATATATATATATATATATATATATATATATATATATATATATATATATATATATATATATATATATATATATATATTTCCTGATTTTGCACATGGAACATAGAGAAAATGGTGACAAGGTGTTATGCTAAGGCACTCCATGGTGTAAAGGTCGCTAGTTAGAAACTCCATGGGAAAAAATCCAACCACGTTAAGGATAGGTGTGGCCCATATCGGGTGCGATCCCAAGGTGATTTTGACAGCCTATATGCACCTGGGTCGTGGCTATTCAAGCCACATGTTAGTTATGCTAGTCATCTCAGGACTCACATAAACTAGGGGAAAAAAATCATGATTAAAATTAATATAATTTAGCATTTATTTATTAATATTGATAATTATAGAGGTGGTAGGTGTCAGGGTGTTAGTTCAGCATGGAGGAAAGAAGAAATAACATTTTCCTAGAGCCTGGGAAAAGCCTCAAACTACCAAGTGAAGGCCTATGCAATCTACCAAGGAATCAAACAAGCTTCAGAATTAAATATCAACAAAATTAGCATTATGGGAGACTATGTTATTATAATTACACATCTCCCTTTTAAAATTCATCTTGCTTTGAACCCCATCGAGGAATTCATGCCCTTCATGTGCTAAGAAAACACAACAAAAGGGATGAAAAGCTAGCAAATTATGCCATAAGAAATGATGAAGGCGCCCTAACAATAAATGACAAGGTACTTCACTCCCCAATCCCTTGAAGTTTTCACATGACAGTAGTCTCATTAAGGTATATGATGGAACTATTGTATGTGTGGACAAACAACAAACTTCAAAATTATTTGAAAGTACTCTTAATCGACTTCACACACTTTTGCCTTGCCCTTCATACTAGGATTGGTACTCCACATATCAAGCATACTCAAGTTCACAGTTCATTGTGACATTAAGCAAATGAATCAATACAATTATGCCAAACCCACCTCACACTACTTCCTTAATGATCATATTATTGTCAATCGACGAGGAGGAAGAGATTAGTTCCCCAATGGATTTGTTATCACCTCTCACTAACTCAACTCTTCTTTCATACCCATGCCTTGTAGTCTCTTATCCAATGTTCCCTACTAATTAATTTCCCAAGGGGGGACGAAGTAGCCTATCTAATCACATAGGTTATAGTCAATGATAAAAGGGGGAATCCATTATCCAGTCCTTTTAGGGAAACATTGGGTAAAATGGGGCAATTTGGGAAAAAATCGTGAAGGAAGCCAGGACTGGGGCTAGGTGGAGGGAAAATTATAACCCCTCAAAGTAAAATAAGGAGAAGAGACTCCAAAAAGAGTATATAAATAAGAGAGAGTATAATCATTATTCTCAGCACGGTTGAACCAAATATTTTTTGTTTTTGTGATATGAGGCTTTGAGGGTTTTAAGACTCCTTTCATTTTTATTATTTTCGGTGGCAAAACATTCCACCATATTTAATCCCTATTTATGTCTATTTGACACAATTCTTCTAAGTAAACTTTCATATGGATTTTAGTAAGAAAAAGGGAGGATTTATGTGGATGAATTAGCTTAAAGGGACACACTATGACATGTTTCATTTATCTCGAGTTCTCTGAAGCTAACATCAAGGTCAATGAGGCTCCTATGGAGCAATCAAACCCTCATCAGAGTCAACGAAGGCCCTTTAGGGCAGTTTCTGAGGCCAATGTACCTTCCTGAAGCAACTTTAGGATAACAATTTAGCACCGGGACTCCTCCCGAGGAAATGGATCCCTCTCTAGGGATTGTTTGGGTTTTTTTTGTAAGTTTAATTGTATTACATCATAAAGTCAAGCAGTAACATGTACATCCATAAAGCATCATCAACTTAATATGATTTGATATTTGGTCTCAATATGCCCAAATGGGAAACGAGATAATTTTGACCAACTACCTATAAAGTAATTAGTCCAAAATTCAAGAAGTTTCAACATCATAAGCATAAATAAGTTATTTAAGAGAGCATTGTAGAAAAAGGAACTAAAAATAATCATGAAGACTTGAGCAATTAAAGGATGAGGATGGAGAAGCATCTTTGTCATTTGAACCTAAAGGAGCATGAAATCTTGGTTTCTCGCTCATTGGTGGATTCTCCTTCTACCTCATTTTTGTCTCATTCCAATGTCATCTAGAGTTGCTCCTGCCATTCATATTGAGTGTTTCGAGGCCATCATATATCAAATATGATGCTTCTCTTATTGCACCCTAGATCAGCCAAGAAATTGGTTGCCTTATTTCCCTCTCTCATGGTTTGCGTGGTAATAATATAATTGAAGGATAACAAAAAAATTTTAACTTAGCAAATCAGATTAATTGGCCACCAACTCTTTGATAGTTTGTCAATAGGAGTACCATGGAGAAGTTTATATGATATCCTTATGACCAATTGGGATTCGCCATGAATTTGAAGCTTAGTCACGCCAGTGGAGGAAACTATCTGAAGGCTTCTTTACAAAGCCAACAAATTTGCTTCATTTTTGTTTGTTGTGCTTCAATCAACTACGTAGATCCGGAGCACATGGTGATCTCAACCTCTCAAAATCCCTCCAAAACTTGATATCCCAAGGTTGCCTTTTGAAGCTCCATAAAAAATTAGTTTCATGAAGCCCTCATGGGGTAATTATATATTGAAGGAGTCAAACAATAAGGCTTAAGATGTTTGATAGAGGTTGGCGATAACATGGATAGGGAGATGTTTATTTTTTTCATGATAAGGATTTTTGAAGGAGGTGCTTTCTAGACCTCATGATACCAAGATTCAGTTAAGATGGTTTCATATATATTTAGCTTTTTCATTTTCCACTCTAGGGATTGTTTGGGTTAACACAAGCCTTTGAAGGCAATTTTGTGACAACACATAGGCCCAAATTAGGGTTGCGGAACAAATAAGCAGCACTATAAGACAAAAACATTCTCCTAGGAATCAGACAAAAATTTACATTAGCAAATATCTTGAACAAAAAGGTACTGCAAATACTATTCCAATAACAAGAAAAATATGGAATAGAAAGGATATGTCATAAACCCTCTTTGGCAATGCAATGAGTTTGTGGAGGCAATGGAAGTCCAATTAGTATTAGTAACAACCACCCTATAATTTCAGGGAGTCTAGAACAAAGAATATTTGTAATTGTTAGAGATGCAAGTACAAGACAACGAATTGTTGAGTTAAAGAGAGCAATAACAACAAGGTTGAATCTGGTTAGTTATTGTTAGAATAGTTGGCATAAGTCTGTTACTAAATTATTAAGGTTGTATAGTATAACCTACTGGTACAACAACCCTAGGATGAATATTGTAACTTGATATATATATATATATATATATATTGTTGGAAATTTTTTACTTGCTTACATTAATGTAATTCCACTATCATCTTTGTTGAATTGGAAAGTTATTATGATTATGGAGCAAATTTTATCATATGTTGTTTAACGCTAAGGAAAAAAATTCCCTAAGGACATTACATTGGAATCAAAGTTGTGCATCTTTTGAGCTTGTGAACATATTTACTATGTATGCTTCCAGAATATAGAGAAAGCATTATAATCAGGGGAAAAAATGTCACCCACAATTCATCCATGGAGGACAAGTGAGAACAAGACCCCATTGGCCTCTTGAATGAACTGAATGGGAGACAACAACAAATAATCCAAGGGCAAAAACAAATAGCCCAATTGTTAACATAATGGTAGTAACAAATAGCCCAAGGATAGGAGCAAATGGCTTAGTTCTTTGCCCAAGTCATGGTAAATATAAACATCATAGGTGGCAGTTATACTAATGGACTTAATGTCGGTAATAAGACTTTTTCATAAGGGAGAAACAACCATAATCTTGGCTCTTTCAATATCTTTTCACACGCCAACACATGGGAAACTAGTAGAAGGCCTCTAAAATCCCAGTTTCTAAGTGGTCAGGGGGCAACGACCCCAGGAGCAGTAGAAAAAATTGAAAGCTTTACTAAATACTTTCAGGAATATGCAACATTAGGGGAAGATGTGCGAGGATCCATGAATTTTCACGAGTTCAGTAGCATCAAGTACAAAAATATACCCAAGACACAAAAAAATCACGATCTCATGCACAAAATGGGAAATTTTTCCATTCCCTCTTTTGATGGATCATCGAAGTGCTCAACAAGGGATTGGGTGCAAAAGTTGGACACCTACTTCCAACTTAATTTAATGTTGGAAACATATGCCATCAAATTTGCCACATTGTATTTGAAAGGGGAAACACATGAATGGTGGTACCATGGATTTTTCACATTGGGTCACTCCATCACAGCCTCTTACATGGGCTTCACTCAAATATTGATAGGTTATTTCAACCAAAAGGATCATGATATACACATAAGAGAGATAGCACACATCAAGTAGACTGGGAGACTGGAATCTTACATTTCATAATTCCATTAGTTGGAAGTCACGGTGGCAGACATATCGTAGTAGAGGTTGGTAATTCTCTTAGTAGAAGGTTTAACCGAACCACTACACGAGTGGTTCAAGGATTTTAAGCCTACCACATTGCATAATGCCATTGCCAAGCCACGAAATATGGGAGATGCAACACCAAAGGTGAAGTTACCATCCAAACCAATAATCCCTCCAAATGACAAGGACAAGAAGCCACTTCAAAGAGATGGGACCGGGAAGGATAGGTTGGATGAGGAGACTTAGAGCAAAGTTGAGGAGAAAGAAACTATGTTTAAATTTCAAAGAACCATGGGATCCTAGTCATAGATGTTTGGGAAAGGTTAAGATTCACTACATTGAAGTGGTGTCTAACAATGATAATGAAGATGATACAACACCAACGCTAAGTAAGGAGCCTAGAAATTCTGGTGAAGAACAATCCATTAAGGAGGATAAAGGAGATAAGAAGACACATACAATAATAAAATGGGTTATTATCGCCTCTCTCCCTGTAGATCCTAAATACAACATCTTTAAGACCAAAGGTACCATACGGGGGCAACGAACCATAACCTTGGTTGATGGTGGAGCTACGTAAAATTTCATCAATGTAGTTGTGGTGGCGAGGATAAGAATTTGAGGGCAACTTATGGGTATGACGTGACACACATGCAGGTGGTTCCATGTTTGAGTGTGACAATGGGAAATTATACATTCACTAATGATTTTTATGTAATATAACTTGCAAATACCAATGTTTTGTTGGGAGTAAATGGTTGTATTCAATAGGAAAATTCTCAATGAACTACTAGGTGGTGGAAATGGAATTTTGAGACTCAAATGGAAGTGAGGTGGTTGAGTTGTATGTCCAATGGTGGCCTTTGAACTATATCGGCTAAGCAAATGGAGGTAGTCTATAAGCATGGATATGTAGCTCCTGTAAAAAAATATTCAACCCCAAACCATGAATCAACAAGTAGTAGACAACAATATTTTGGTACGAATTACAAGAAGAACGTGGATATTAATGCATTGTATAGGGGGTCGGTCACATGCTCACTCATCGATATCACCAAAAGTTGGAAATCCCGCCTCCTTGTAGCTCAATTTTTTTTTTCTCTTGGAAATTGATGGACAATCTCATCCAAGATGACAAGAATAGGGTAGAAGATGAGGTCATTTTCCATAAAGACCAAATGAATTTTTTCCATGAATCTACTCTTAAGGAGAGTTTCCTTAGGACCACACCTAAAATACCAGTTGAGGTTATGGATAGACATTGTTTAGAGCACTTGCTTCAATATAAGGAGAATTTTGCTTTGAATCTGGAGCTTGATTTGTGTGAAAGCAGGTTGGAGACAAATGTTCATGGCCATAAAACAGATAAATTTGCAAAGACAATTTTTCCTGTAGATCCCATTAAACATATATTAGGAGGATGGTCAATTGATGGACATATTGGTTATAACAGACATCTTAAAAAAAGCGTGAAGAAGTACATTGAACAACAATACAAAAATGGTCTTCTAACAAATGTGATTGAAATTAATAAGTCGTTTCTTGGACCCTTGGTCAACTTGATAACCAATTAGAATTCTACAATAAATATTATGAACAAGTTAAATGAGCCATTTTTTATCGTCTTGAATGGTTTTCATAATCGAAGATATTCTTGACAAGCTGGTTTATCTGGAACCAATTGTCATATGATCCCTATAGGGTGGAACCATACCTATAATTTTTAGGCCAAGGACCAGGTTGGTAGTTTCTTTTACTTTCCAACCTTTCACTTTCAGAGGGTAGCAAGAGGGTCTGAAGGAATTATTAAGAACTGTAAAGCCCTAAATTTTCTCAATTAACAATCGTTAACAAAATTGATACTACACAATCCAACGTGAAATTTTTGAAGCAAAATATATCAATTCACTATTGAATACTTACCTGGAACCGTGTTTGAAGATGTTCTTGACCCGCCATGGCTCCCGCTCCCATTAGAAAACCTCCATTTTCCTCCCAGCTTATATGGGGTCAACCTCTCCGGTCCCCAGATCCAAAAGACAAGCCTCTTGTCCCCCATGCCCAAAACTCCAATAACAATCAAGATCACTCTATGAATTTGTTAGAACTCACTGCTTAGGTCTCCCACAGTTAGAAATCCTCTGACAGCATCCGGGTCAGCTTTCCCACCTCACTCACCCATGCTCATCAAGTTTCCCCCCTTCTCCTTTTATACACAAATCTCCTTTCAAGATATTTATTAAAATATCCTCTTTTAATAAATATCTTAGTCAAATCCCCTTTCAAGATATTTATTACAATATCTTCTTTTAATAAATATCTTAGTCAAATCCCTTTTCAAGAAATTTATTAAAATATCCTCTTTTAAATAAATATCTTAGATTTATATTAAAATATTATTATTCAATAAATATCTTGGATTTATTATTAAATATCATCATTTAGTAAATATCTTGGATTTTATCAAATATCATCTTTTATTTGCATAAGTCAATGATTTTACTTTCCTTTGAACAATATATTAGTTATATTATGATAGTGGTAGGTATAACTTTGACCTCACAATACATTCATTATATTCTTGTGAGTTAGGTATTTACTCAATACTTCAATAATTCACTCATTACCCTACACTGAGAATTTTCATAATTGATTAGTGCATATAATAGTGCAGTACACATGATACATGCATATGTAGCTATCATATGCATGTCTCATATGCATGCTAATATTTCTATGTTCCCTATAACTCAAGTTGGGTCATTACATACACCCCTCCTTCATAAAACTTCATCCCTAAGTTAATTTTTTTTATCGTATATCATTAATTATTTAAGTGATTAGTATAATCATATAAGGGTGGGGTACCATAATTGAATTTTCATTTAATGTGTGAGAAAACTTTAACATTTATGTTTTGATCATTTATTGGTTTACAAATTTAGTAGTCACGTCTTGCCTCAACAGAGATCCCAAGCTATTCTAGAATCGTTGGGGTTCCCATGTTTTGGCCAGGCTGACAGAGACCAAAAGATGAGACAACATAGAACCACTTTGGGACCTTAGGATCTAGCCCTCCTAGGTCCAGAGAGGGATCTCTCTATACAAGTCAAAAGATATATCTTTGAAACTCTAAGTTATGATTTTAGGCTAGTTGTAGGCTCAGGGTTGTTGGTTTGATTGTTTGTGTTTGGTTGGAGGGAATCAGGGGAAGAAGGACCAATATAAGACAAGGATGAGCAAAGAGGAAGCTTAGGCAGAGACAGATAACTCAGGGAACATCAAAGCCATTGGGCTATGGAGTCAAGAAAGGATTTATTTGTAATCAATGTGCAAGCTTTCAGTTGGGCTAGTCATCTAGAGCATTTGGATCTTGAAGGAGATATTTGGAATGGGACACAAAGGATTGAAAATGAAGGAGGAGAACCAACCAACTCTGTCTATAGATCAGGCGAGAGGTCATTTAACTCCAGGCCTGCTTGGACAGAATTAGAGGTAAAACAAGGGATCTTGGAAAGGTTTAATTGGGATGGTAAGCTCCTAGTGAGGCAGATACAGGATTCTAAACCTCCTAGGTTCTCAACACATTCAACTAAATCCTAACTAGAACATCTAAATACTGATTCCATTAACTCATACATCAGAGAGCAGGCAATGACATCCACTACACTGGTTAAATCAATTGAAATCAACATTCAGATACACATATGAGCAGAAAACATTGAGGTAGGGAGAGTAGGAAACATAAGGCACCTATCAAGGGTGAATCTTATATTATACTTCTGTTTCCTACCAGCAGAAATGAAATGAAATGTAGCATGCAATGAGAGCAAGTAAATCACAAATACAGAGAAAGAGGAAACATCACCAGCTGCTTTAGATCAGGATCCAAAGAAACATGCTTGTCATATTAAAAACAACACCAATCAGGTACATCATAGCCCATAGCTCGAACATTCAGACTGAATACATCTAATCTCAGTCTATCTTACAATATACACAGAGAACTTGTCTCAAGAGGAAAACACTGCTTGCATTCCACTGATTTCTCATCAACAACCTTTACAATAATTCCTTTCCCTGTTTTATAGTGGAAGAGACACAGAAGGTCGACCTGAGGTGGTAGGTGAACACTGAATGTTACATTAAACACAGAAAAGAAATGAGGGCGGAAGCCCATTTTGTTTTAAATCTCTGCATTTATCTCTGGTATGGCCTATGTGTTCTGACTGCAGTACTGAGTGGCACTGTAACAAAAATAAAATAATGAACAGTAAGGTCTTCCCTACTTGAAACATCAATGCGTGTTTGATCATGTAGGAGTGTTGTCTGGGAGGAAGGAACTCTAGAGCATGATGTGCAATAAAGGTGGTATGGGCACTTTGTCCATCTGATGAAGAAAACCTTCTGCTGCTGTAGAAACCCCGATAGTATGATCTCTTGCACATTAAACTTCTGATTGACCTCTGGGGCTTTCAAAATGGTGCTCTGCCCCTTGAACTGCTGCATGAATGCCTTGATTTTGCAAGATCTGGGTTTTAATGGCGCCCGGATAGGGTTGCGGATCTTTAAAGCTTGTACTCTGATGAAATTAATGCCTCCGCCACCTTCTTTGACATTTTGATGGCGTACCAGACCCCATATCAGTTCCCTGTCTACGTAGCTCGCCATTGGAATGGTACATATGCATCATGGCAGTTCTCTGCCTCTGAAAACTTTGTGAAACACGAAACCTGTGAAGAAACTCATGGATGGGGTGGTAGATGAGGCGGACGGAGGAAATGAACGCATTTGGTGACATGGCAGAAGAAATTGCAGAGGAAACGGTGAACACTCGCTCTGGTAGGTGGTTAATGGAACACAGAGCTAAAACGGATGAAAAACATTACAAAACACGAAAAGAACCCAATATACATAAGGGAATAGGAGAAAGTACGAAGGGAACACGTGGGATGATGTGACAAGACCCGAGGACAGTGGAAAAGTCAATCAACAAGCGGACCAATCTTGACCGTCGATCATGGCAGATCAACGGCGGAAGACGACGGAAAGAGGGCCAGGACACAGACTCTCGCGTATGCGACTTTATTAAACACCGTGCATCTCCGATGATTGAGAGCCGTCGGATGAACACCTCCAGATCGGACGGTCTATGAAAATTCCGCTGGGCATCCGTGTCCGATTGTTAATTCGTGGAAAATAGAGTTAACGGGTGGGGATGGCAGTTTTTTGAAATCGTACAGGAGGATAGGTGTCAATGGTTGAATGGAATCGCTGGGCCTCCGGGGAAAACCACCATCTGCGGATGAGCGGTGCGGAATGAACCGGTGGTTTTGAGCAGTGCGGCGGGGAAGACTTGGAGCGTGCCCCGAAGTGAATAACAGCCGTCGGATCATGGAGAGGGGGCGCTGATCAACGGTGGAGACCAAACAGTTGGACAATATATGAAATGGGGCGGAATGTACAAAAACATTAAACTTTAATGCAAATACGAAAGTTTGACTAACGGAGGAAATACAAAGGGAATGAACAAAATGCAATGAGGGGAGTTGTGGATGTGGGACCCGGGGTCTGATCGCAAAATCGCAAATGGAGAAAGTGCGACGGGAAATCGCATCGCAAATATTTGCGATGGATCGATCGAATACATATAATGAAACTGCGATATGCGATAGATGCGATCGAGCGGAGTTGCGATGTGAGAACTTGCGACGGAGGGAAAATGCGATGACGCGACCGATCGCATCGCAAATATTTGCGATGTAGCCCATCGCATCGCAAATATTTGCGATGGACAATTGGAACGTTTCACATAAACATGAGCTTTTGTGATTATGCGATCATGCGATCGGCCCCTAAGGCTTTTAACGCTTTGTTTCTGGGAAAGGGTTACGTGGGGAAGTGGTTAAGGTTTAGCGGAAAGGGGCTAAGCCCTATTACAAGGTCGGAAAGTGGGTTTTAAACCCATTTTAGTGCGTTTTTACACCAAAGGGAGGTAACGACAGAGGGGTAAAGGGGAATTAAGGTCAACAAAGAGTAAGGGAAGAATGTAAAGGGGAATCTTTGCGAAATTAGAGGGTTGATAGGGGGGAAATAGAGGGGAACAAAAACACTTTGACAGAAAGAGGAAAAGGGAAAAAGGGACATTTGCAGGGGTACAAGGGGTAACGCAGGTCTTAGGGAGAGGAATCAGCAGAGGGGATTTGTATATGGCAAAGCACAGAGAGACCTCAAGGATGATGTGTCTTCAGGGGAGCTACATTCCTTGAAGGTCTCCAGAAAGACACAGCCCCCATCTTGCTTGTCAAGAATTTCATAGGGGGGATAACAGAATCATCCTATCATTCCTAATCTCTTCCACTCCCATCCTTTCCGTCCTCTACAGGAATATGACATAGCGTCATCTATACTGACCTAACCATTCATAGACCTCAAGGGTTACAACCTCGACTATATCAACATGATTCCTTGGTAGGCATCCAACAGTCATCATCACACGTCTAGGGGAGCGTGACTCACATAGTCCTCCCATGACTCCATTTTTTGGAGGATAAACGGTGGGAAACACCTCCACCCCTCCTAGTAGGATCAAGGTTAATACCCTATCATGGAACCTCAATGAATCTCAATTTTTCTTGGAGTTTTGTCATCACGCGGTCGGTTTAGTAATAATATCATCTACGATGTAAACACTTGTCCACAAATTATAACATGTGTATCAATATATTCAAAGCAAATTGTTATTCAAAGGACAATTTCTACACATTCCAAATATGTTGCTATCTACGATATTGATCTTTGAGTTCATATAACATACTTGGTTATGCTTATCTAATAGGCCTGTAAATTCATTTTCATCTTAAATAGTCAAGTGTAATCATTCTTTTATTTCTAGCTCATCATTTATGTTGATATGTAAAATTATAGATATCATATCCATAACATAATTCATAATTTATATCAGTATCCATGTACCAACAATGTTTAAGCAAAACTTTCTTCATAATGGTATCCATGTACCAGCAATGTTTAAGCGAATAATATATTATTACATGTAATAGTACAAAACGATAGTCTTAAGTATCCATCCAAAATAAGGCAAGGTTATACAAAATAAGTCTTTAAATGCTTATAAATATAACCCACAGTTATGTATGTCACATAGAATAGTCGAACACGGATATACAAATAAGTGTGTAGCTACTATTTTCTATACTATATTAATCGATTAACCTTATAAAAATCACAGGTTGAGACTCTAAATCTAAATGGAGGGATGCTCCAATATTTATGATTGCATATATAGAAACAAAATGAATTTAAACAAGAGCACAAAACACTTACTGCTTAGTTGAAGCATGATCTAATTTCTTGATACATGTTGATTAAGAACTCTAAAAGACAAAACTACATATGGATTCAGTCAACCTTTTAATTCTTGTTATTTATTTGTCTTTTAAGTCTAATTATCTTTGATTTGCAATCTGGATCCGAAGAGACAATAATAACATTAACTTCTTTATCATGTTATTACAACTCATCTTCAACCTAAAAATCTAGAAACCATGGAGTAGGGTTTTGCAGGGCTAGCCATTACGGTAATTCTTGGAGATGGAGGAAGAGTTAATTGACTACTCTAAAGATCCCTTAGTGGGAGGTTTATTTTCATTGAAGGAATTTTTTATTTCTTGAAAATGCATTATTCACTTTGCATTATACTTGGTCCTAAAATATCTTCGATTTATTATTAAATATCATCATTTAGCAAATATCTTGGATTTTATCAAATATCATCTTTTATTTGCATAAGTCAATGATTTTACTTTCCTTTGAACAATATATTAGTTATATTATGATAGTGGTAGGTATAAATTTTACCTCACAATACATTCATTATATTCTTGTGAGTTAGGTATTTACTCAATACTTCAATTATTCACTCATTACCCTACACTGAGACTTTTCATAATTGATTAGTGCATATACTAGTGCAGTACACGTGATACATGGATATGCAGCTATCACATGCATGTCTCATATGCATGCTAATATTTCTATGTTCCCTATAACTCGAGTTGGGTCATTACAAGAACCATCACCCAACGATTCTTGTACACTTTATAACTTATGAGGGAGATTTCACAATCTTTATTGATGACTGGGATGTGAGGGGTCACAAATATTTGCGAGTAGTCCTTGATTCTAACAAGGACCTTGAAATTTATGATGGAGTTTTTTCTAATAGGAGTGGTCCTTTCCGTTACAGTAAGTCAATCCCTATTGGTATTGGGTACAAGATATTCAATGCTCATTCTGGGAAAACCTATTGTATGAGGGTACATAAAGTTGGGATTTCAAATTCTCTATGTTGATTTTTCTACAATAAAATAGTAGAAACTAATTTTTTGATTTGATAATTACTTATAATGATTTTTAATTAATTCTTCTTACGCCATTGATATTGTTGAGCCCCAAAGATGTCCTTTCCCTTCACCAAATTTCACTTCATTTCCTTTGTTCCTTATCAATTACAGGCTTAAAAGATCAATAAGATTAATTAAAGTCACTTTAGGAATGCATATAATGACTGACTTGCTATATTTTCATGGTTTTGTTGTTGTAGTAATTTTTAACTAGACTCAGCTACAGAATGTAACCATTCTGTAGCCAGTCGCCTATTCCGCAGCTATCTTCATGTTTACACAGGTTACAGGTGTCACTTAGAGGAAAAACGCATATGGTTGAAATCCATACTTCATCTACATCGTTACTTGTCCTCTACGAAGTCTGAGTAAAAATCTCCAAGTGGTTATGCACGTGGAAGAAATCAAAACTAAGAGGTAGACTTCTACCGGGACAAGAACTCTACAGATGTCTTCAGCAAGAGTACGAGGCTTCCACAAGTGTTCTAATTTGATTTTAATTGGGAAAGACAATTATCCCTATTTCCTCTCAAGGGTAGTTATGTATTTCTTTTATAAGAATGACTCGAGAGACCGAGAGACAGTTAGCTAGATTGATGTTTTGTTGTTAGATCTCAAAAGTCCGTAATACTCTGTTTCTGAAGTATTTTCCCTTTAATGAAAGACATTCAACTTCATTGCATGATCTAAGGCAATCTTGAGGAGATTTGTATGCTAATCCGGTGGTAGAGGGCCCCTACTACTCGAGAAACTCTGTGCATATTGTTTAGATAAGTAACTTTAGCCTTGTTTCATTCCTAGTTTAAGCAATTTTCTGAACTTTATGTTTATACTCACTTGCACGGATGCTACAACCAGTCTTGTTCTTACGAATTGTTCCAAAACATCACTAACACTGCATGAGATATAGCTGTAGTATTTTAGGGATTAGTTGCATTTTTTCTTCTTCTGAACTTTATGTTTTATGCTTACTCACATCAAATGTTACAGCTAGTCTTATTTTTATGAATTGTTCCAAAATATCACTACCACTGAATGAGATGTAGCTGTAATATTTTAGAGATTAGTTGCACTTTAGTTCATCTGTAAAACTCCAGAGATTAATTGCACTCTAGTTAAGTTTTGTTCACTGTATTTCAAGTTTGGTTGGTTGCATTCTAGTTAAGTTCTGTTTAATGTATTTTAAGTTTTATTAGTTAGCTGTATTTTAGTTCTGTTCCATTAGACTTCAAGGCCTTCATTATTTACAAATTATTCTTGTTATTAATCTCTTCCAACACATCATCATATGGATAGGAATTAGTGATATCAGTTCAAGGCCTTGACTGTTCTGCAATTTCTTATAATTTTACAAATAGCCTTCTTCCAAAACTATTCCAAAAGATTTCTAACTCTCGAATGAGGCTTAGTAGTGACAATTTGAGCTACAAAATGGATTAATTTCAGTGTCATAAGTTAATTTAGAGTAGGGTTCCTTACTATGCTACAGATAATCTCTTCCAATTGTGTTCCAACAAATTTCTAACCATGGATGAGATTTTTGTGATATTGTAAGTTATTGTTTACTTAGAAGAACCTCATTGCATTAAGCTTATCCTTTTCTCAAGCTATTCCAACATACTTCTAATGAATGAATTGGACTGAGTTCATGTTATGACTTATTTTTCTTGACAAGTTTTGCATTTTCTGTTCTTAGGTGCCATACATAGTTTAGAATAGCCTTTGCTCTGTTTTAGTGTGACCAGTAACTTCCCTTTGTTGGGCACTTAGTTCTTTTCCTCTTAGCATAAAAACACAAAACCAAAAACACTAAAAAAAACACTAAACACAACGAAGTAGGAAGCAGATACCTAGGCACATATAGTGCACTTCACTTCAACAGTTTACTAGCCCTGGTTGACAATTTATGACATCAATTTAGGAACACTAAGTGGAGCAGACAAATATCATTAAGCAATTATACATATAAAATCTCATCAATAATGCAATGAAACAATACAAACAAATAAGATCATAAAAACATAGCCATGAAAAATAGAGACAACAAATTTTCCCTAGTAAACAAAAACTTGGGAGAAAACCCAACAACTCTTCTTTTAGGAGAAATTCTTCTTCAACAAAGTTTACAATAAAAATGTCTAGAAATATGTGCCAAAAACCAATTCCAAACCTTAGCCATTTCATCCTTGTTTTTGGTCCCACGAGTGTCTTCTATATAAGAGAGATGATGGGTGAGTGATTCAAATGAAGTGTCACATCATGTCTATATATATTAGTCAAATGGGTGCTTTTAACCCAAGGGACACACCCTCTCATGTTGGGGACGACTTGTGCCTTTTAACCCTACATGAAACCCAAAAATACAATTTATTTTATTTTAATTTTCGTAATTTTTATAGGTTGACTTAAGAGGCCTCTTGGCATGCGGGAATACCTCTCAATTCTACATAAAATCAAAACTCCCTCTTAGTGAGGGAGGTATTCTCCTTAGATGCAACAAATTCTCCTTTAACTAAAATTTCTCCTTCCTTAATAAGAGTTTATGAGCTTGTCATATTGATGCATGTTTATAGAAAAATCCATCATGGACTGGGAAATTTAACTCTCTCATATGTACATAAGCATTCAGGGCTTTTGGCCAAAGTTCTTTATGGTTCCTCAAACAAATGTATCAATATCCTCTGGTCATGACCTAGCCAAGTCCTTCTAGAATCCAAGTTCTTCTAGATTCTCAAGAGAGAATTTGGCTTTGGATCATTCACCTTTATGGTAAAACTCCTTTATGACCTAGCCAAGTCCTTTTGGCTTTAAAGGTGAATTACATCTAACTCCTTCAATCGACCCAACCAAGTCCTTCTAACTTCTAACGAGAAAATATGTCCAATCTTATCATTTCCCTAGGTCATTTACCTCTCGATTGACCTAGACAAGTCCTTCTGGCTTTAAAGGTGAATGCATCCTATAATTACCCTGATAATTGCCTTAGGTTATTCACCTTTCTAGACAAAGTCCTTTATGACCTAGCCAAGTCCTCCTGGCTTCAAAGGTGAATGAATTCATCTCCCCTAGTCAAAGTCCTTTATGATGCAACCAAAGTCCTTTATGGCATAAAAATATGGTCTACCAAATCTTGCAAAGACCTCATCATCCCCTTCCAATGAGGGAGACATTCAACATCATACTAAGCTTGTCTTTGTCCATAATCTACTCATTTTGTGGATATATATTAGATCTCTACTGCTCTTCTTTGTATAATGTCTTAGATGAAGTGGCTTGACCATGTCCTTTTGGATTTTGAAGCAGGTATTCCAATAGTAGTCCTGACTTCTCCCTCTGTCATGAAAGAAAATTCTTCTGCCACTACTGCTCCCTCTTACACGTGATCAAGTCCTTCTGCCACAGTTGCTTCCTCTTACACGTGAGCAATTCCTTCTACCACTATTTCTCCCTATTACTAGGGGAACCATATTGTCACGAGTTTTGCTATGTTTTTCCTAATGCTTCAATTTACTGCCATGATCATTTCCTTGACAGTATCACGATGTACCTGCAAAACTCATTTAGAAGGCCATGGAAGAAATATTTATAACCAATAAAAAAAAACAAAGATAAGAGGCTCACCACTAAAAAATAACAATAATTGAGGGAGAAAGATAAGAAGTACTTATCTCATCATTAAGGAAGAAATTGTAGAGGGTTGTAGGAAATTGTCATGTCCATTTGTAATCTCATCAAGCTTGGATTCCTTTGAATTCTTCATCCTGCATATTAGGCTTAGAAAGCCATTCATTGAGCTATCTATCCAAACCAAGTATGCATCACACTAAATCCACTTCCATCTAGCAATCCAATTCTTTCTCTAGGGTTTCATCCAAAAAACCCTAGGGCTTTCATATCCAAGACTTCAATATAAGTTGTAACCTCCAAGTCTTCTCTAGGGTTTACAAATTCTAAGTATTCCAAATCTTGGATTACACAATCATTAAAAAAACCTCCAAGAAGGGTACATACCTTAATACAAGTGTTGAGATAGGCTCTTGTCTTTAGCAATCAACATAAACCTTTATGAACAACCCTGAATAGTATAGATTTGGCATCAACAAGTTTCTTCATGGTTAAACAACTTTGTCATCAAAACTTTGGTAATTCATAGAAACCTCATCATCATTGGTTCAACAATTACTTTTGACACTTCTTAGGTCAACAACTCTGGTCTACAATCAACATGCTCTTGTCCATAATCAGTAGTCCATTAAACCCTTAGATGTGGGTGGGCAGCAAAGACCATGAATTCTCTCAACAACAACCATAATATTCATTCCTTAATAACTTACGCTATCATAAATACTTGCAACTATTCTC
Source organism: Pinus albicaulis (assembly GCA_034641835.2). Taxonomy (NCBI): domain Eukaryota; kingdom Viridiplantae; phylum Streptophyta; class Pinopsida; order Pinales; family Pinaceae; genus Pinus; species Pinus albicaulis. The sequence goes on from CM076580.1 coordinate 613,672,513, forward strand.
ATTTTGTTATGATTAGAGGCACCAATCTAACTATTAAATTGTCAGTCAAATATAATTTTCCAGGTAAAATACTACAATAGTACCCCTGTCAAGTGATCAATGACTATTAATGTAGACATGTGCACACTCTATCTTATTAGTTGTTAAATTTTTTCCCTTCAAACTATATAATCTCAAACATAATATTTTCCCTTTTATGAAGGATATTTAGAGGTTTGTCTCATACATTAGTCTTGCAACTACTATGTTAATTTTGGGAAACTAGGTCTAAACTCCATGTTTCATTGCTCATATGATGATGGTCATATTTTTGTTGGATTCTTCTTTCAGAGAGGTGCAATATTGATCTAAAGATCATCTTGTTTGGATGAGCAGAACATTTATTTTGAATTTATTTTCCACATGTGCAAGGTCGCCTAGATTTGTAATGTAGGTTCACATGCCTAATAGATGTGTCACACACCCTCATTGATGGATATAAATTGGAGAGACTTGGAGGTCATTTTACCATCATCTCATCACACATTCTCTCATTGTGATCTGATTGGTTCGATAGCCTTTGGAGGCCTCTTTCCCCTCACACGTGTGGAGCTGAAGTCTGAAAGTTGTGGATTTGTTTAAGGCACTTTTGCAGCAGCATTTACCAACATTGACCGTGGTCAAACATTGGTCGTTTGACCTCAATCTTATGCAAAAATTTTGATTTTAGGAGGCTATACTGCTGGGCACTAAAATCGAGGAAATCCGAGCTGTTTGACCGAAGCCCTAATCTGCTACATTGACCTTTCTGTTGCTGTCCTGCATTGACTTTTCTGACCATATTTGGCTTGTGATGAGCTGTCTTTGAGGGATGTGGGTGTGACACATGGAAGATTGGTTGACTGTGAAAGGCTTTGCAAGCTGAAGCATCATGTTGATTGTCGTAACGCAACAATATCTCATATCTTTGTTGGACGAAAGGAATTGTAAATGTGATCTATATTTGGCTTGTCTTCTGTTGATCTATTATTGTGTTCTATTAGCATTTTACTTTCATGTTTATATGATTGCTATTTTTTATCGGGCCTAAGAAAGATTGAAGTAAAATTGTATCAAGCATAGAACACCATGGTTATCTAAATTTAACACAGTATCAGAGCTGAGGTGAAGACAAAGTCCAAGAGTCCAAGCTTGTGTTAGAAGCAATCACTAAAGGAAGGAATCCTATCAGGAACAAATGGCCTCCTCAACCTACAAGGGTTTCAAGGCTAATGATAAATTGACTGATAAGTCTAATTATCATGCATGGAAGATGTCCTTGGATTTGGTGCTAGAAGATCAAGATGTCATGGACTATGTGCAAGGGAAGATTCAAGAGCCTCCATAAAATGCAGTTGTTGCCACGAAGACAAAGTATAGAAAAGGGGAAATCAAAGAAAATATGATTATCCAGGATTTTATTCACAAGCACTTGGTTTCTTACATTCCTGAGCTGAACACATCTAAGGAGATGTATGATTAACTGGTGAGCATGTTCACGGCTAGCAATGCTAATCAAATCCTTTTCTTCGAGAATCAATTGAAGAATATCAAGAAGGGAAAGGTTGAATCTATTTGATCCTATTTTATGAGGCTCACTGAAATCAGGAATAACCTCCTAGCTATTGGGGAAGTAATATCTGATCGAGAGATGGTTCTTATTGCACTTGGAGGTCTCCCCCATGATTGGCATGTATTCAATACCACTATTCTTAATAATAATGTGATTCCTGATTTTGATGAAATATTGGCAAGATGCACTCAAGAGGAAACAATAATGATGGAGTATGCCTATAATGGTAATGGAAATGACCCTACTGACTTCGTCGTTCACGCAAAGAAGAAGAACCTTGGTGGCCCGAGGAATCAAAACCGTGGTAGAGTAGGGCCCAAAGGAAGGAAGGGAAGATGTTACACTTTTAACAAGACTGGTCACTATGCAGAGAGTGCCTTAATAGAAGGGACTCTCCCAGGGACAATGACAACAACAACTCGAGAGGGACTGGTAGGAACAATAGGTTCAAAGGAAAAAGAAAGGCTCCCTCTTATTGTAGTGGAAATGGGAAACCTTTCAAGAGGTCAACAAATTTCAGGTACGATGAGTCTAATCTTGTTGATAATAAGAGAAATGAAATTATTCTTGTATCTGCCCTCTCTGCCACATATCCACCCGACAACTTGGATTCCTGGTTGATTTATAGTGGTGCTTCAAGGCACCTCACTAGTTATAAAGAAGCCCTCTCTGATTTGGTCGAGAAGGATACTAATCTAGAAATTATCCTTGGAGATAATGCCACCTATCCCGTGAAAGGGATGGGGGCTGTGACCCTCCGTCTATCTCAAGGTCAAGTCCTTCGATTACAAGATGTGTTGTATGTACCTAATCTGAAGAAGAACCTTATTTCCATTTCGGCAATGGAAGACAAAGGGTTCAAGGTGGCATTTGTTGATGGAAAGGTACTTATCTAGAAGAAGAACTTCAAGGAATCTCTTTCTATTGGTTTTAGAGTTGATACACTCTACGAGGTTGGAGGAAGTCCATTGGGGGCTATGTCACGTGATACAACTCTTTAAACAAAGTTATGTCATCGGAGGTTTGCACACCTTCATTACAAAGCCCTTCCCTAAGCAAGGAAGGTGGTGACAGGGATACCCAAATTTAGAGATGATCATGAAGGTATATGTCAGGGTTGTGTCGAAGGGAAGCATACAAGGGGACCATTCCCCTCAATTGTCACAAAGACAACTAAAATATTGCAGTTGATACATTTTGACTTATCTGCTATGCTGCCTGTGACATCCTTGGGAGGATGTTCCTATTACATGATTTTTACAGATGACTTCTCCCGCAAGACCTGGATATATATATTTTTAAGAAGGACGAAGCATTGAAATGGTTCCGTACCTTCAAGGCCTTGGTGGAAAATCAAACTGAGAAGAAAATAAAAGTTTTGAGGACCAACAATGGGATCGAGTATGAGTCAAATGAGTTTAATGAACTTTGTAGAGAAGTTGGCATTAAGAGGGAGACCACAACTGCGTACACTCCTAAGAAAAATGGTGTTGCTGAAAGAAAGAACAAGACCATTGTGGAAGATGCCCACGCCATGCTATGTGACCAAGGTCTTCCGAAGTTTCTATGGGGAAAACTTGCGAACACTGCTGTGTATTTTCAAAATATATGCCTGCATTCCTCTTTGGACTCCAAAACTCCTGAAGAAGTCTTCTCTGGTAAGAAACCTATTGTTTCTCATTTTAGGGGTTTTGGTTGTCCTATTTACTTTCATGTGCCGGAAGAAAAGAGAAGCTAGCTTAATGCTTCTAGAAAGAAGGGAATGTTCGTGGGCTACAGTGAAACTTTGAAGGCATATATAATCTATTTTCTTGATCAAAGAGAAGTGGAGATATGCCATGATGTCAGCTTTGATCAAGATGTTGCCCTCAAGAAAGTGAGAAATATTCCTAGCTCTAAGGAAGACAAAGAAGAAAAAGAAGTAAGGAAGCAAGAAGAACTGAAGGATGACCTAATGCCCGATGTTGAAGGACCTATGGATCCCATTGATCCACCTCCTTCAAATAAGAGAAAACTCTCATGGCTCCGAGATACTCTCACAGATGCCGAGAGACATATTTCCCCAAGGGGGATGTTCCGTGAAATCAAGAAGCCGAAGAGATACCAAGGGCATCTAGCAGCCATGAGTATGATAGTACAATTTGATCCTCGATCATTTGAAGAAGCTGTAAAGCATAAAGTTTGGAAGGATGTTATGCATGAAGAATATGAGTCCATTATGAAGAATGATGTCTGGGAAATGGTCCCGAGACTGGAGGACAAATCTATTTTCACCTGGAAAATGGCTCTATAAGATCAAGTATGGATCTGATGGAAGTGCTTAAAAGTACAAGGATATATTTTTTTTCTCGAGGCTTCTCTAAAAAAAGAAGGCATAGATTATGATGATATATTTGTACCTATGGCTTGCTATACCACCATCCAATATTTTATTTCCCTTGTTGCAATGCAAGGATGGAGTCTACATTAGATGGATGTGAAGACCACTTTTCTACATGGTTTTATAAAGGAAGAGGTGTATGTGGAGCAACCTATGGGGTTCGAAGTCCGAGATAGAGACACCCATGTATGCAGGTTGAATAAATCCCTCTATGGATTGAAGCAAGCCCCCAGGGCTTGGCACAAGAGGATAGATAACTACTTGATGAAGTTGGGATTCACTCGAAGTAATGCTGATTCGAACCTTTATTTTAAGGTTGATAGGAAAGGCCTCTTATTCTGGTTATATATGTTTATGATCTCTTCCTGACAAGTGCTGACCCTCTCATTCATCAGTGTAAGAGGAAGCTAGTTTTTGAGTTTGAGATGAAAGACCTAGGACTGATGCACTACTTCTTAGGCTTGGAGGTCTCAGGCGAGATTTTCCTTTCTCAAGGAAAATATGTCGTGAAGTTGCTGGAGATATTTTGTATGGTGGACTTTAAGTCTATGTTGACATCGATGGAACTCAAATTCAAGAAGTTGTGTGGAAATGCTGTTGGGCCTGTGCTAGAAAATCCTACCAAGTATTGACAACTCGTGGGGGCCCTAATGTTCTTAGTGAACTCCCGTCCGGACGTATGTTTTGCAGTGAACACTTTGAGTCAAAAAATGGTTGATCCTCATCACATTCACTGGATTGGTGCCAAGAATCTATTAAGATATATTCGGGGCACAATCAACCATGGGCTGAGATACACTGCCGGGAGTTTGAGAGTCCATGGATATACTGATTCCGATTGGGTTGGCAATGTGGTGGATCATAAGAGCACACCTGGTTGCTGCTTCACCTTGGGTTATACTTCGATATCTTAGATGAGCAGGAAGTAGAAATCGGTGGCTTTGAGCACCGTTGAGGCCGAATAGATTGCAGTGACTATGGCCTGTTGTGAAGCTGTCTGATTGCGAAATATATTAAGTGAGCTGTTTGGGCATGTACTAGATACCACCGTTATCCTTTGTGATAGCTAGAGTGGGATTCGTGTTTCTGAGAATCATGTGTTCCACGATCGATCCAAGCACATTGATATCAGGTACCACTTTATCCGGGATATGGTACAACGAGGCGCCGTAAGGCTTGATCATATAGGAACTGATGAGCAGGTCGCAGATATTCTCACGAAGACCCTCGGGAAGGTCAAGTTCCTAAAATTCCATGAAAATCTTGGAATCGTGGAAAGACTCTATTTTGAGGGTCCTGATTGAGTTGGACTATGAGCTATGGGAGCTCCATAGGGCTTGGGGATAGCTTCTTGGAGCTATAAGCACACACGAGGCTAGGCTTGCTGAACCTTGTTGTGATTTTGTCCCACCGTTATGATATTGAGTTGGTTCACTTCTCTTTGATGTGTGCCCTGCACACATCCTACCCATGGAGTTTCTGAATCATGGGAAGTACCTCTCATTTGGCCAATGAGGTGGGAAATGTGGATAGAGACCAATAGCAAGACTGATGGATGCATCGGAGATTGTCGTACTCTATGTTAGTCATCAGTATTTTTGCTATTTTATAGATGACTAAATACTTTTCCTAGATTTCTAAAAAACAAGATTCATGAATATTGTGAGTTTTTTAAATCTCACTACTTTCATTATCCTTAAGATAAAATTTTCACTATTCTACTACTCTGCCATTCCCTGGTTTTCCTATTACTCCTAGAAGACCCCTCATAAGCTTATGCCACTCATCTTTCCCCCATTTTCACACTCACAACCTTAGTTCTCTGTTGCTTAACATTTTCACTTTCCATCTAAGTTTGCTAAACAACCTACCCTTTCCCATGTTCATAAAATGCCTCAAGCATTGATGGTCTTAAAGCTACCTCTGTTGGCTCTTTAAATAAATCAAGTACATTGGATTTTGGATCCTCAACACATCTATATGTCCAAAAAATCTGTTTTTCATACTTGAAAACCATAATCCAATGCTTCCAAATCAAAGAGCCTGCTCACTAGGTCACTAGGGTTTCATAGGTTGTAGGGTTAATCTTGATGTTCTTAAATCACTGTTTTTCATTTGCCAAGAAGGTGAATCAAAAGGAAAATAAGGTCAACATCTATTGTTCCAAAACTAGATCAAGAATAACTTCAAGGAAGACTGCTTTGCCAAGGACAAAATTCTGCAAAAGGACAACTGTCCATTTTGACATTTCTGCAGGAGTGTCAAGGTGGCTATCAGCGGGAGAATAGGTAAGGTAAAAGGCTAGATCCTCACTAAAGGACACTGCACACAACAAGTAAAGAGGAAGCACACCTATGTTCAGGAGGAAAATCAGGGTTTCTAGGACTAATTGAGCTAGCAGCATGCCAAACAATGAGCCAAAGCATCAAACCACAAGGACAGAGGCACACCAGCACAACCAAGCATAAATTGAAGATTTTTAGAAGTTATAAATGAAGAAGGGAAAAAGTTGAGGTGAACTGAATAGAAATGACTTAAAAGGGCTATAGAGAACTTAGAAGACAACACTAATTATTTTACTCTAACAGCCCTAAAACCTAAGGTTTTGGAAAGATAGGCAAAGAGGGTGAAATGAGGAAAATGAGCCTCCATCATGCCAGCAGAAGAAGATTTCAAAGGACTGTTGTGTGTGTCATTCTAGGGTTTTCCAAGGTAACAATGCTTCACTACCTCAAAGGGAAAAAAAAAATGCAAAGAGTATCAGTTTCAGGGAGATTAAGCCTTCAAGTACAGTAAATTGACCCAAAATGGTCAAAGGAATAAAGGCATAGGTTTTAGTTACAAGGTGAAAAACCATCATGATCATGAGGTTGCTGCTGTGTAACCAAAGTTTTCAAACTCCAAGAATGAGAAAGGGGGAAAAAATCAGTGTGTCATGGCACCTGCAACAAATCAGAAGTGGCCAAGAGAAGATATAGAAAACATAATTCATATTCTTTGTCAAAAATGAATATATCACTACCAAAATCAGTAAGAAGGTAATAAAACATGTTTTCAGTTTCAAAGTGCAAGAAAAAAGAGGTTTAACAGTGCCAAGACCCTCAAGGCTAAAGAATGACCATTTCACTTCTCCAACAAGCTCACATCAAGAGAAAGGAGCTACATAAAGGTTCTTCAATTCACCTACACAACAAATACAAAAGTCAGTAAAAGTGACCAAGGAAACTCAAAAGCTTAGCAAAGTGGGTTTTTTGAGTTTAATTTATTTTCCTAAAGGGTATAAAAGGCCTATTTTACTCTTAAGGAGAAATTTTCTGAGTTTTGGTTGATTTATGGGCTGAGTCACCTGGCGCTACGCTCAGGACCTGGTGCTGCGCGAATAGAGGTTCCCACAGTGCATTTTTTGAACTCGGTTGTGCGTATAGCTGCACGCATTATGCTTACATCCCGGCGCTGTGCATAGGCAGACCTAACACACCCAGGGGCTCGACGCTGTGCTCAGAGGTCGACCTGACAGGCCCGACACTATGCACAGAGGCCCGACACTATGCACAGAGGCCCGACTCGCCCAAGAGTGCTAGTGCTGTGCCCAGAAAGAGGCCCGACTCGCCCAAGGCTCAGGCAGTGCTGCGCTCAGAGAGACCAGACAGGTATTTTCCTGCTCGGTGCTGCGCCCAGGGTCTGGCAAGCCTGCACGAAGTGTGCAACGTTGCGCCCAGAGGCCCCGACAGGCTCAGTTTCTACCAAGCACTATGCTTAAACCTGAGAAACCTCTCCCACCTACAAATTGTCAAAGGATCACCAAGGACACCTCCAAATCACCTCCAAAGACCTGCAAACAAGCTAAAAGCTGGTAGCTGGCCTTTTTCCCTCCTTCTCCAAGTATTTTTGTGATTTAGTGGTTAAAAGAATGATTAAACACTAGTCATTGGAAACCCTAGGTCTTCATGGAAAATAAACCTATGTTTTTTACCTCCAAGCAAGTAAATGTCATTTGAAGGGAGGTGTGAACTAGGGTAATCACAAATCAGTTCAAGATTAAAGCCCTCATCAAGCTCAAAGAAATTCAGTCCTAAACCCTCACCTCCATCTCACTCATTTACAAGAGTTGTCCTCATTATTGTCATTTCACTCCTCCTGCCTAAGTTTCACAAGCAGACCCATGTTTGTCCAAAACAACGCTAATCACCATGTCAGGAGTAGAAGACAGTGTCAGCAGTGAAGGAGGCCAAATGCCTATTAGGCCAAAGCATAAGGGAGGGAAGGTAAATAGGTTTGAACCCTAGAGCACAGTGGATATCACTTCATCTCCCATGATTCTCACATGTTTTCAGAACATGGGATGTTTCCAGTTTTGTGAGAAAGTCAAACAAGTACAAAATCACCCAGAGCTTACAAGGTTGTATGTCCTCAACCTACATAACCAACAGGTAAATATTGTAGGTATAGACTTTGAACTATCAGCAGATGCCATCTCTAATGCTACAGGTATACCTGCTATTAGTGAAAAGTGGTTCAAGAAAGCAAGATTAAACATGAGCTATTATGAGCCATTTGTCAAAATTAGGTACAGAGAAGGCTGTAGGGCTATTTTCCCTTTCTCACACCTAAAACAGAGGTTTGAACCCTTGATGAGGGTTATCATGAAGTACTTAACCTATGAGGGGAGATACTCCAGACTTTATTCCTACCATGTTAGACTCCTCATGCATTTTACCAGGGTTAAATTGCTTCATTTTCCTTACTACTTGTATAGAAGTATTGACAAGATGTATTCTATTGTCTGGAGGAGGACCTATACCCAACAAATGCATAGTTTGTTCCACCACTCCTTGATCAAGATGGTGGTATTACATCAGCTGGAGCAAAAGGGCATTCCTTGGGATGTATTCATAGCTCATGAGATATTCACAAGCCCATAGCCCCATCATCAACCAAACTTGCCCTCATCATATCATCCTCCTCCCTCTACTCCTCCATCACCTCCTACTGACCATACCTCATCCTCTACACATATATCCCCTCCTCATGGAAACCTCCCTTCCTCCCATTCTCTTGATGCATTAGATGAAGAAGGAAGTGGCAGTGAAGAATCAAGTGAAAATAAAGGTGAATATGACCAAGAGTCAAGCCCAAATGAAGATGAGGGAGATGATGAGTTGAGAAATGAAGAGGTAGAGGCAGATGATGAAGAAGAGGAAGATGATGATGAAGAAACAGAAAATGAAGAGAGAGAAAATGATGAGCTGACCTAGCAAGAGGAAGAGAAAATGGAAATAGAGGAAGAGGCTGATAATGCAGAAGATATGGAAGAGGATGACAATGATAAAGATGATGACAATGAGGAAAATGTAGAAACTAAAGGCAGCAATGACACCCATGAAGCAAGCCTTAGTGATAGAAAAAACAACAAAGAGGAAAACAATCATGAAGACAGTGAAAAGGGTGAAGAGGGTGATAGTCCAAATGAAGATCACAACAGTGGAGAGGCAAACAACTTCAAATATGAGCAAAATGAAGATGATAATTGTGCAAAAATTCAAGAAGAGGCTAATGATAGTCATGAAAATAATGAAGGAAATGAAGTGGCTGATAGTCAAATTGAAGATCATAGCAATGAAGAGGTAAGTAGCTTTGATGAAGAACAAAGTGACAATGTAGAAATCATTGAAGAGGTTGAAAGTGGTGATGATGTTGAGAATAAAGAGTACAATGATGAAGTAGAAAACATAATGACTGATGATACTAATGATGGAAATGAAGAGGGTGATGACAGTAGCAAGGATCACAACCATGATCAAGACACCAACAAGACCACAATCACACCTCTTTCATTGACCTATCAAAGAGGGCCAAGGCTTGTGTTTTCTGCCTCTAAAAGGCAAGGGACCATGCGATCCAACTCAGCTCAGCCACTAGACAAAGTTAAATAAAAGGTAAAAAAAGAAAAAGAAGATCATGAGGTGGAAAAAGAGTTTGAAATCATTCAGGTGGACAGTGATGAGGAGAATGAAGCAAGGATCTCAAACTTGCTCATCCAGAACAAAAATGCACTCATTGACGATCTCCAAGAAAATATGAATAGGGCCAAGAGTGTAAATGATGCCCTTGACTTGGAGAACAGGTAGTTAGGAGCACAAATTGAAATTTATGAAGCTAGAGCCATCAAGGCCCAAAAAGAAGCCCAAAGGGCACAGGTAAAACTAGAAGAGTTCATGGGCACTTATGAAGAGAGTGAGGATGAGGAAGGACAATCTAGGAGGATGTCTAGAACCATAGGGTTGAAGAAGGCATTGGCAAAGCAAAGAGAACAAGAAGCAGCCCTAACAGAACATCTCCCTCTAGATGAGCTGTTGGCCATGGAGATAGCACATGACCGGGAGACTTGGTTGGAAAGAGCCAATATACACTTGGAGGCTAAGTTGAAGAAGGAAAATCAGAATATTGATCTCCAAAGGAGGATGACCAAGCATTATGCTCAGAAAAACCAAGTTGCAAGGGTTAAACTCAAGAAGGCCCAAACCAAGATCCAGGCACTAAAAGAGGCAAAGGGCCAAGTTAACCTTGGAATTTTGGCACAAGCTTTTCTACATGTCTATCAAAACCCATGAGGGAGACATCCACCAATTTTGAATTTTTTTTGACAAATTTTGGTTTTTTGTGAATTTGGAGGCCTATAAGCGCAGCACCCCTGGCGCTATGCTTTTTCCTCAGACATCCTCAGAGGGAGAACTTTACATTTTTGGATTTCTCATGCCTATTACACTATGCTCACCAAATTTCAGATCATTTGGAGCATTTTTGGCCCCTCAAAAGGTCAAAAAACACCTCATTTTCTACATTTTTGCCTCATTTTCAGGCTTGGCGCTGCGCTCAGAGCAGTTTTTGGAATTTAGATTTTTGGACAGGTTACATGAGCTCAATCAGAAAAAAAATGGTATATTTGGAAATTAGATTCAACTAGCTTTCCAACAGGCCATCACGGGGAAAATTTCGACATCGAGAAGGTCACCAAAGCTTGGCTGCAAGTGGACCTATTTTATGCCCAGGAAGGTGTTGTGCATTCAGACCAAATTGGGCAGTTTTGGCCAAAATTTAACAAAACCCACTCATTAATTGCAAAATTATATTTTAATGTTTTCTGAGGCAAATCACTCTAAAATTAGGTGCTAGGAGTTATTTTTGCATTTATTTCATGGGATATTTTGTGCCTTGGGCCTTGCATGGTCTCTTGGGCATTGATGACATTTATGAGTGATTTTGACATTTTCCAACCCTATCTAGGGTTTTTTCCCTCCTTTGCTAGATAAATAGAGCATGAGGGCTTCATTGTAAATGTTGGCATTTGATGACTCTTTGGAGAAATACATAGTTTTTCTGTTTGGAGATTGGAGAAGAAATTGGTGTTGTGGAGTTTTTGAATGGCTTGTCTTGATTGATGATGGAGAAGGTTGCTTGTAGGATCCCTAAGCTTGGTTAATGGTGATTTTCTTCCTTTCAATTATTTTTTTCTCATGTATCATTGTGTTTCATCCTTATAAATTGCAATAGAACAAATGATTTAGAATAAGAAATGTTTTCAAAGGCCCCTTAGCTCTATTTGTTCTTCACTGCCTCTATGTTTTCCTCTGCTAGGCCTTTTTAGAGAATTATTAGTTGCTCTCTAGACCCCCCAAGCTTGTTTATTTCATGAGTGGTTTAATACAATAGGTATCAAATATGGTTTATGGCTAGCCCTACTTGTTTAATGTCTCTAAACACTGTTCTTGAGGTCTCTCTCCAAAGTACCATTGATTAGGTTTGCCAAAGAGGCTATGTTTCAATCATACCCTTTGTCCATGCTTGAATAATTGTTTTGGAGATCTTCATAGCTATGATCAATGATGTTTAGGCGTTCCCTCTTCTTTGATTAAAGTTATATTTGTATCTTGAATGTTTTCTAACCTTGAAGGTGAAATCACTAAAAGTTAAATGAGTTTCTTGCCTTCTATATTTCATTGGATTGTGTGTCTGAGATGCTTATTTGCTTAAGTTGAATCAACGATTTATTGGTGTGCCCTGTCTATTGATTTCTTCTTCATGATAAATAGTGTTGAGGTATTTCCTTGTTTTTAAGTACATGATAAATGATTCTTAATTTCCCTTTGTCCTACTTTGTTTCACAGACTTGATGTTCACTCCATTTCACAAAAACCTTGAGAATCCATCTGACCAATGCTAGATTTTCCCTGTGATCCACCCTGATTTACTATTGAAACTTTCTATGAATTTTATTGACTCCATAGCTCAATGACTTGAAGATTTCCTCACTCTATCTATTATACTTGATCATATTATGCAACCAAAACAAACAAACAAACCCTACACCTAACAACTAGCCTAAAATCAAAACCCTAGAAGCAAACAAGTTCACATCCTTTTCACAAATAGAGAAAGCCCTCTCTGAGTCGAAGAAGGATAGGTCCTAAGACTCCGAAGACTGGTCTGATGTTACCCTGTGCATTTGATATCACCAATCTAACAAATCAAGGGAACCTAACACTCTCTATGTATAGGATGGCACGTGTCCAACACCTTGATCTGGGATCAAGTATGATGAGGTTCTTACCTCTAAACTGACTTTGGGTTAGTAAACTAACTTCGGGTTAGTGTGAGACTCTTTTTGAGTCGAAGAGAGGTTTTTACCTCTAAGATGACTTCGGATCAACTCAGTGTGATGTATTTGTGGCTCACCTTTTGTTCTATCAGAGAAAGATCCAACAAAGCAAGTTACAGTAGGATGACACATAATTTTTTGGTAAAAGTACATGATGGTACTGATGGATGGCACTTGTGGACAGATGGAGTTCTCCCCATTTGAGAGGGAGTGTTAATTTTGGGAAACTAGGTCCAAACTCCATGTTGCATTGCTGATATGAAGATGGTCATTTTTTTGTTGGATTCCTCTTTTGGATAGGTGCAAGATTGATCTAAAGATAATTTTGTTTGGATGAGCAGAAAATTTATTTTGAATTTATTTTCCACATGTGCAAGGTCGACCAAATTTGTAATGTAGCCTCACATGCCTAATAGATGTGTCACGCACCCTCATTGATGGATATAAATTGGAGAGACTTGGAGGTCATTTTATCATCATCTCATCACACATTCTCTCAATGTGATATGATTGGTTTGATAGCCTATAGAGGCCATTTTCCCCTCACACGTGTGGAGCTGAAGTCTAAAATTTGCAGATCTGTTTAGGGCACTTTTGTAGCAGCATTGACCAGTGTTGACTGTGGTCAAACCTTGGTCGTTTGACCTCAATATTTTGCCAAAATTCCGATTTTAGGAGGCCGTATTGTTGGGCACTAAAATCGAAGAAATATGATCTATTTGACTGAAGCCATAATATGTTGTGTTGAATTTTTTGTTGTTGTCATGCGTTGACTTTTTTGCGTTGACATTGGGTTGACCAACATTGACTTGTGATGAGTTGTCTTTGAGGGCTGTGCGTGTGACACATGGAAGATTGGCTGATCGTGAAAGGCTTTGCTGGTTGAAGCATCCCGTTGACTGTCGTAACACAACAATATCTCATATCTTTGGTGGACAAAAGGAATTGTAAATCTGATCTATATTTGGCTTGTCTTCTGTTGATCTATTATTGTGTTCTATCAACATTTTACTTTCATGTTTTTGTGATTGCTATTTTTTATCGGGCCTAAGAAAGATTGAAGTAAAATTGCATCAAGCATAGAACACCATGGTTATCTAAATTTAACATACTACAATGATTCACTGGTCACATATTCAGATTATGTGTTTTCCCTAATCACATCAAATTAGAGAAGCATATAGATTATTACATTGGGTTTCACTTAAATTACGAGCAGCTAATCTCGATCCCATGTATACTTGATCATAAAATCCACTCTCAATGATCAGAATGTAGACAAGGTCATCGATCTAGATCAGACATACCCAGAATAGACCTAGTAACACTGTCATATGATAGATTGATGTGTTTCCTTCAGTGGAAAAATAGTCACACATTGGTCTATTTTCCTACACATACAAAACTATTTGATGAGGCGAATCACCATAGAAGCATACTCAGGAACTGTGCATAAATTATTTTGATCTTGAATTACTCGACCATTCACATCCTCACCCCTTCAAAGCATCTAACGCATAATAGTCTACATCATTTACACTTGGACCATTAATCACACCATGTCTATCCATTTTAATTACTATAAATACATTAACCAGATTATAAAATGAACATCAATATATATATTAACACTACAACAAGATGAAGTAAAGTCCTCACTCCATGTATGGAACTAAAACATGTAATTTCAGGAAATCATACGACATTAAGGCATATAGCTTCATATTATTATTATGACAAGGTTACAAACTTAATTAAAAGAGATACCTCACAACTATTCCGTAGACACCCTTCCGGAAATAATTCCTTAATACCCAAAACAACCACAAAACCTCTTCTTCACACACAACAAACACATACAACAATAAAATAAACATTGGTCGAAACATCCTATGAAGGTTGCTAACGCACAAGTTTTTCCTCTAATCGCAGTGTTTGCAACCATGACATAAGCATTTAATTTACTTTCCCTAGGCACCAATCAAACTTCTAGTGTGATCACTCATTGATCCTAGTCCATTTTTTTCTCATATCTAGAAAAATTGATGTCTAATCCTATTCCAAAAGAAAATAACTAAAATGGAGAAATAAAATATGCATCATAATTATTTAAAACTTGATCCTCAACCTCATTAGTTTTACTTTTGTTCCTTCTTTAATTTGTAGCTAGGGCATCGACCCTCTTTTTTAGCAGACCTCCACAACTCTCTTGCTTGGAAAGAATCCTACTCGACCTTCAAAACAAAACCTATGTCACAGATTCTCAGCCTATTACACTTGCTTGTAGCCTCTTCCTATGACCTATTACAGACCTTTGAACAAGCCCTTTAACTCTCGTGCACTTGGACAGATCACACGACCTCCTTTGGCTTGTTGTAGTTTTCTTAGGGTTTCTTTCTTTCGTAAATGAGATCCTTTGCACTTGTATCTTAGGTTGATTTAGTGGCTACTCTTTTAACAAGGATTTGATACCATGTTTATTTTTCTACAATAAACATAGTAGAAACCAATTTTTTGATCCGTTAATTAATTCTAATGATCTTTAATTAATTCGTCTTATTTTACTAATATCATTAAGAAATTATACATAGAAAATATCAATAATAGTGCAAGGAAAACAATAGGAACAAATAAGGTCATAAAGAGACACCATGCACAATAAAGACAATAAATTTTCCCTCGGAAACCCAACAACTCTTCTTATAGGAGAAATTCTTCTTCAACAAAGTTTACAATAAAAATTTCTAAAAATATGTGCCAAAAAATAAGTCCAAAATATATCCATTTCATCCTTTTTTTCTCCCACGAATGTCTTGTATATAAGAGAGATGATGAATGAATGAGTCAAATGAAGTGTCACATCATCTGTATATATACAAGTTGAATGGGTACATTTACCCCAAGGGACACACCCTTTCATAGTGGGGCTAACTTGTCCCTTTTGAGTCTATAATAAACCCAAAAGTAAATTTTATTTTATTTTAATTTCCATAATTTTCTAGACCGACTTAGGAGGCCTCTTGGTATGCAGAAATATCACCCAATGCTACACATAAATAAACACTCTAAACTTCAGAATCCATAACCATAATTTGCTATCCACAAAAACAGAAGGATCCTATTCATCATAGAAAAAATGCATAAACTTGGATGTCATGGTAGCAAGGCAAGTAAAATGCAAGGCTTGGGCATAGGTGCATAAGCTAAATTCTGCCCTTCATGAACACAAATTGGAATTATGGGTCAAAGTAGTCAATGAAGCTGAAGTAGTTTCCCAATAAAGACTTGTTTTTGTTTAAGCTAAGATAACCATATCAAGGAAAAATATTGGTGATGCAAAAAGGGACATATTGGAGTTCATTGAAGCTCTAAAAGCTAAAAATGAAGGTGGTGAAGCCTATGTAGCTGAAATTGAGACAATTGGGCAAGCATATGAACATATGCAATCTCAAAATCAATGATTCCTTCAGTAGATAACATAGAGAGATGATTACAATATCAAGCTTGTTTCAAAAAGTGTGAAGGCAAAGTTGGTTAAAATTTATCTTCTTATGAAAAAAAGGATATGGAAAAGCAATTGTCGCAAGATGGTGCTTTAATTGAGATGTATAAACATAAAATATGCACATTGAAGAACAAGTGAGGGTTCACTTGGATCAAATTAGAAGGGTTACTGAAGATGATCAACAATATGCATTTAATCTAGATAATACAAAACAAAAATTGGTAGATGTAAAGAGTGAGTCACAAGTTCTCAAGGATTGTCTTTAGATTGCGCAAAACGAGGCTGAATAGTGCAAACGTAAAATTGTTGATATGCAAGTGGTGTTGAAGAATGAGAGGTCCTCACGAAAATATGGGGGAAAATTGTGTAACACTCGAACTTGGAATTGCTTGAGGGAAAGTAATGTCGGGAACAAGGGACTATAATGTTCCCTAATAATTAATTTCCCAATGGAGGAGGAAGAGTTTATCCAACCTTGTAGGCTATAGTCAATGATAAATGGGGGAACAATTATCAAATGCTTTTGGGGCAACATTGGGTAAATTGGGGTAATTGGGGCAAAACTTGTGAGGGAAGCCATAATTGGGGCTAAGTGGAGGGAAAATTGTAACTCCTCAAAGTAAAATAAGGAGAAGAGACCCCAAGGAGAGTCTATAAATAAGAGAGATGAGAATCATTATTCTCATCATGGTCGAATTGGATATTTTCTATTTTTCTGAGTTGAGGATCCGAGGATTTTAAGACACCTTTCCTTTTGATTGGTTTTAGTGGTGAAAGATTCCATCCTACCCAATCCCTCTTTTTGTTTGTTTGACATAATTCTTCTAAGGAAATATTTCATCTAGTTTTTGACAAGAAAAAGGGAGGTTTTATGTCGATGAATGAGCTTTAAGGGACATGTTGTGACATATATCCTTTATCGTGAGTTCTCTAAGGCTAACGTCAAAGTCAATGATATTTTTTTGAGTAATCAAACCTTCATGAGAGTCAATGGAGGCCCTTTAGGGCAGTGTTTGAGGCCAACCTACCTTCCTAAAGCAAATTTAGGGCAACGAATTAGCACTAGGAGTCCTCCTAATGCAGTGAATCCTTCTCTAGGGATTGTCTAAGTTAATGTAGGGCCATTGAAGGCTATTCCGTGACAACACTAGCCCAAATTAGAGAAGTGGATCAACCAAGAAACACTCCAAGACATTGACATTCCTAAAGGAATCAAACAAAAATTTACATTAGCATAGATATTGAACAACAAGGTATTGAGGATACAATTCCAAGTTCCAAAAATAAGAGTGATTTGGAATAGAAATGGTCTGTCATATACCCTCTTTGGAAACGCAGTGAGTTTGTCGAGGTAGCGAAAGTCCGACTGATATTAGTAACAACCACCCTATATTTTAAGGGAGTCTATAACAAAGAAGATTTGTAATTGTCCAAGATGCAAGTACAAGACAACATATTGTTGAGTTAAAGAGATTAGTAACCATATGGTTGAATATGGTTAGTTCTTATTAGAATATTTAGCATAAGTTTGTTACTAAATTATTAAGGTTGTATAATAAACCCTATTGGTGCAACAACCCTAGGATGAAATTGTAAATTGATATACTTTGTTGTAAATTGTTTACTTGCTTACATTATTGTATTTCCACTATCATTTTGTTGAGTTGGAAATTTATAGTGATTGTGGAGCAAATTTTTCATATGTTCTTTAACCCTAAAGGGAAAAAAATCCCTAAGGACATTACATCTTCAATATTAATCTCATTCTCTATGAATTGGGTGTAAACATGGCTCTATTCAGACTAGATTATGTTCCCCAACCCATCCTTCCATATAACTCCAACATGGTTATATCCAAAGGGTTGTAAGGTAACCAATTCCTCATAGTTTGGAGTGATCTTCATGGAACAATGTTTTGAAATAACAGAGCACACCAAAATAGGTTGGCACTCAAAAGAAATCTCTAATCTACAAAATGATATGGACCACCTCTAACTACAACACGCGCAATTGGCAACATAATGGTCCACCACCATATACATTTCAATAAGCCAGAGGAAACAACTTTGAAGAATGGAGGACAAAATTAGCACACTCAGGAGACAAATTGAAGACTTGAAGCTCTTAAGCAAACAAGGACTCTAGTCTTCCTCCTCATCAACGAACTATGTTAGTTCTCCTCCTCCTCTGTCTGATTTAAATATAGAACCTCAAATTTTCTATCCTCTGGATCGGGTCAATAAACCCCTTTACCAATAACCTTATGCGAGTGAAATCCTGTCAAATTATGAGCATTTTCTATATAATATTTACAACTAGGAATAGGGATTATGATGTAATTTTGCTAGTATATTGTACAAAAAGTAAGCCTATAGGGATGTTAAAAAAAATAGCCAAAAATCTAAATTTTAATGTAAGTATGAACTTTTAACACAACCGAAATCTAGATTTATATTAATGCAAAATTTTCATTTATAGTAACAATAATAATAATAATAATAATACTTTAATTCAAGTTAATTAAATATTAAAAATTAATATATAAGTCTCACTTTTTGGAGGACATTAAACGTGCTCAGTGGAATCAACCCTATTTCCTGGAGCGTTTGGATTGCCGATTAGCTCACCTAGAGAGACATCTTCAATGTGAGGAGAACACACAATTTCCTCAGGATATAGCTCCAAAAAGCTCGCTCCAATGACTTTATCTGAATGATGAATTTGATATGTATTTATGTATTAGATTGTTTAGTTTACGTGTTCCATATAGGACAATTTATTTCTAGAGGATATTAATTTCTACTGAGGCTTTATCACAGGTAGGTGATCAATATATTTGGTTTTAGGTGGTAAATTGAGATCACCTATGTCGAGCTTAGTTCGACCATGAAAACTTTGTGAGTTGTAATGATATTTTAATTTAAAAAAATACAAAATTGATCCACAATATAAATAAATAAATAAATAAATAAATATATATATATATATATATATATATATATATATAATTCACTTGTTTACCAGATCAAATACTTCTTTCATTTCTTATTTTTATTTAATTTATAGATTTTACTTATTATTTTGATTTAGTTATTATTATTATTATTATTTTCTATGTGGTTCACGGACTCCAAGATGATCGATGACCGCTACGTCCAAAAAATCTGTTACGTCCACAAAATATTCGTGGGAATTGAATCCATGACCTCTCAATAGAAAATATGCTTTAACAAAGGGGACTCAGCAAATTGAGCTAACCCCGAGGGGGTTGTTGATTTAGTTTATTATATAAAGTTATATATTATAAATTTGTATTTTATTTTATTTCTAAATTTGATTTGATTTGATTTAATTTATAAAATTATTGCGTCTATATGTGAGTATGACAAAGATGTTGTAAAACATTATGTAAGGTGTTATGTAATGTAATTTTAATTCTAGGAATGTTGCTTCTGTGATCCATAAATTGTGAAAAAATCTTTCGGTAAAAATCACATCCAAATAAATTTGGTCCACGCGTTTTGAACCAGCAAGTGTGGTTTATCGAAAGATTTTTTCACAATGTAATTTTAAGTTGATTTAGTCAGAATTATATATATATATATGTAAGTTTGAGCTAGTTAGTTCATGGGTTTACTGATGTTGGTTTACAAGCCTATGGTATTGTATATTCCATGGTATTTATTATGATGAACCATATTTAAAGGCTCAAGGAAATCCATTATGGAATGCAAAAGTAGTAGCTTAGATCCACCCTAACTCCAAATTTGATCCCTCTTAGCACTTGGTAGATCCACATTAAAAATGGATCTAGGCGTATATTATAATTTTGTATGGAAAAATTTATATACTTAATTTTTAATTATGAAATTGTAATTTGTAAACTAAAAAAAAATGAAATTGTATATATTATGAGTGTAGATTCATCTTAAGAGTGCATTTACCAAGGGCTTAAAAAGATCAAATCTCTCAACGTCTGGAACTATTTTGAGTGCAAAACTTGAGGAAAAGTTTGCACCTCGATAGATTTGATTCCTCTAGTTACATTGTAAATATGAAATTGAGATAGATTCATGATGGTTTTTAATAATATTATTTACACACACACACACACACACACACACACACACACACACATTCTTATTTTAAATTTTATTAAAACCTTAACATTATATATATATATATATATATTACAATTTTATCAGATTTGTTTTATAATTTTTTTTAAAGTGATATGCATAACATTAATGATATATATAAATAAACGTATAGATAAATAAATTAGAAATTTTTTTAGTGTAGATATTGAATTTTGATAGGCTTAATTGCGGAGTCTAACTAATAGATGATATAACTTGTTTTTGTTGGAATTTGGAAATACAATTTTCAACAAGATTGTGATTTTTTATTGGTTAAAATGAAATTTTGAATGCATACATGGATTGAGCACCCTAAAAAGTCTCGGAGGCATTGGAAATTTGCAAATTAAACAACTTAAACTTATAATTCTTAAAAAAAAATCGAGTATACCTAAAAGACCATTTTGTCTATTAGTTAAAGTACAAGTTTAATTAAATAATTAACAATATGAATTATTATTTTAAATGACGTGGTCAAAGGTTGGCTGTGTGTGAAACGTCCAATTGATGATGGAGGCTTACAGATCTGTGATCCCTCCCTTGCTAACCTTGCTTTGGGTTGCAAAATCTCGTGGAAAATGTAAGCCGAACCAAAAAATCCAGTCAGAAAAATACTCAGAATCAAATATGTGCATGGCATCCCTCTAAGGCTACTACTGGTAGAAAATAGAGAGACCGACACACTGGTATGGAATCTCTACCACAAAAGTTTAAATTTTTTTAAGAAAGATTATATCGTATCCCTGGCAATGGCAAGAAAACAAAACTCTCGGAAGACAGTATAATGGGCCATGCCCCCCTCAACAACAACGATGAAATCAAAGACCTGCGTGAATGGTTGATCCAATCTGGCATCTCCATAGTTGACGAAATATCTACCTGGGACAGTAACGAGAGATGGAAATCCTGGGATCTCCCCAGAGTGCCGGAGCAATTGCATCAACAACAACTTATCCTAAAAAATATGTTGATCGATCTCACGCCTATGCATAAGGAATTTGCAGACAGTTGGGGTTGGGGAAAATTCAAGATTTATACCGCAACATCAGGATATAGAGCTCTTCAAACATGAACATAAAGAAACCATCCACCCAAGTTATGGAATCAGGTTTTGGATCCATTCAGACTCCCTAAAGTGAACTTCTTTTTCTGGACTGTAATGCATAATACGGTGCTGAAAGGGGATAACCTGGCCAAAAGAAACATCATTGGCCCCCACAAGTGCATGCTATGCAGAAACGCCAGTGAAACTTTGATCCATCTTTTCATAAACTGCTCATTCACAAAAGAGGTATGGGGCTTCATCCTTCATGGTATTTAGGTATCTATTCCAAAGTACATCTCAGTGCCTGAGGATTTTTCTTCCTTGAACCAGCGTTATCCTCATAGCATTCCCAACAAGTCACTTTGGTCTCGAGTTTGGCTCTCCATTCCCAAATATGTCTGTTGGAAAATCTGGCTTGCTTGAAACGAGTAGATCTTCAATGATACTCTCCATCCTCCAGCAAAGGTTGCAGCTAAAGCCAAATCTCTCCTTCTTGAATCCGTGTTGCAGCAACCTCGCAAAACTGATATTTTACTCTTCCCCAAAGAAAAGAACTGGATGGGAGCCCTTTCCCCTCAAGTCAGAAAGAAACCGTTGGTATCTCCCTTTACCAACCCTAGATGGCGAATAAGAGAACAATATGACATTTTCCAGGTGTGGTGGAGGAAGCTGAGAAAAACAACTATTTTCTTTGATGGTGCATCCATGGGAAACCTTGGGGCAGCAGGCGCAGGTGGTGTTCTCTATTCCCCGGATGGAAAAAGAAGAGATAATTTCTGTTGGAGACTTGGGCAATGAACAAACAACAAGGCAGAGATTTTAGGCCTTCTAAAAGCCTATCACATTGCACGCGATAGAGGCATCAAAGAATTCCAGGCCTTTGGCGACTCGGAAATCCTTATCAAAAAGCTCAACACGGAGGATCAGTTTAACAACGCAGTCCTCAACAAGGCATTACAAAAGACTAAAGATTATGCCGCTCGACTTCACCTCCTATCAATTCTTCCACATCCTCAGAAGCTCGAACAATGAAGCAGACTCTATGTAAAACAGAGGATGTCTTCTCTCGATAGGAGAACTCAACATAAATGAGGAAAGACCCCTTCAAACTTGCATCCCATGAAATGAGATATGAATTGTAACAAGAAGTTGGCTAGCTGCTATGTAACGTTGGTTGATTCGGCCTAGGTCGAACCAAACCTTTCCAATAAATAAAATATACCCGTCTCAATTAAAAAAAAATTATAAATTTTGAACTATAATATGAATCACTATTATTTTAATTTGATATGCATATTATTATTTTTCATTAAAAAAAACTATTTATAATTTTATTAATTAAATAAATACAATATAGCAAATTGAATTGAATCAAATTATTTGTAGCTTAAGTTTGCATCACCTCAAAATTTCAAAATACATCATCCTAATCATCACAATTCATACTATTATTGGTCTCAATATCCCATGAGGGAACCAAATCTATTAATCGATAATTTAATAACAAGTATCAAAATAAAGTGTTTGGTGCTGAAAACAATAAGTACTATGAGAGACTAAGTTACAAAGAGAAGAAAAATATCTAAATCACTACATATCATATGATCAAGAGTCTAAAGAGGTCATTGGAGCAAGGACCTGGGCACTTGTACCAATATGTGTAGAAGGCTTGAGCTCACATTGAAGATAGTCAAGCATCTAAGATAGTCAAATATGAGCGTTGATATCGTTGCACCTGCTTGATCTCGTTAAAGGAAGAGATGATGTCATTATAATCTTCATGCTTCTCTTTCAAGACTCTACGAAAAGAGTTTTTGTCTGCTAATGGAGGGTGACAAAGTTCATTTACCACCTCCTTCATCCCTTGTTATGACCAGGGTTATGAACCTAATTAAGTACTTCCTCCAGAATTTCAAAGTCAGAGTATGCTTGGCAATAATTAGTGGTGAGGGTTTCAAGTTGACGAATTTATTCGTGGATGTCAGGATGAGTAGTGGAGTGAAAGATGACTGTGATTTCCTAGGCTTGGGCTTAAGTGCAGGATGACCTTATGGACCTCTGCCCTAAGTTCCCTTGTGGTTGCGCATGCATTGCTGCAACATTCTACACTAATATGGAAGAGGCCAAGCAAGACAGTTGTCCCACAACAGACCTGGACAGAGGAGAGTGAAACTAAACAAATAAAACCAAAAGAAAATCCAGGAGATGCAGAGAGTTTTGGATGGCCCAAGTTGAAAAAAAATAAAAAGGGAAAAACACCATAGGCACAAGAAAATACCTCCAAGAAGGGGCACCCTCACATCAGGAAACTCCAAAGAGTAGGTCACATTAAACCCCTGAAGAATTTATAAGGAAACCACAAGACTTATGCCATAATAAATTAGAACCATAACAATAGAAATAACAATATAAAGATAAGCTGAAAACCTACTAACACCGTCCTGCTTTGCCAGGGCCAATAAATTCTTAGAAACTGCATGCAAGTTGGCACCGCCAACATCTACCACCTTTAGCCCCACTGATTTCCCCAACGTCTTGTGGCATGAAGTCTCTAAGTGCTCAGGTTTTGACTTTGGTCCTAAATCCAACATCAAAAACATAAGTAGTTGATCCTTCGGGACACAGACGTCTAATAAGCTGGAATGCAAGCCCAAGTCACTACCACTTCAGCTCCGATGGAAAGCGACCCAATCTCAAGAAAATTTCGAGGGTCGCACCATATACTACTTGGAAATTGAAACAATAGTCCCACTAGTGGCAAGGAAGTTGGCCATACATACCTTAAATTCTGGTGAGCAGGGTTTTGGTTAACAAGACACGCTGACATAAAAAAGGGTGATAATCATATAGATTAAGGAATAAAGGTTCAGATGCGTTATGCATGGGGTGGGTTGGCCATGCCACCTCCCTTATTAAATTTCATGGGAGGTGGTAGGGCGGCAGGCACCTCCTGCAAACCTCGATCGCCACGTTGCTCCTAACCTCAGTTGGAGAAAATTAAATTATTATTTTTTACTTGAACCAACATTATGCTTCATTATTGTTATTTTTTAATCTAGTACTGATCCAGGTGGATATTGGTGGCCACCCGCCTATTCCACTTGGGGCCCCACCATTGCCTCTTTCAATTTTTCAATTTCGGCACAACTTACTATTTTTAGCAGTTTTTCGGGTCTTGAACTTCCGGAGCCGTTTTGAGGCCCTAAACGACGTTTTTTGGGCATCGCGCCTCCAACTAATATCATTCCGTTCCGAAATGGATATTCATGGCAAAAGTTGTATTCCTCGGATAGATATTTCTAATTATGTACCATGTGCGTCAAACGGAGATAGTATGCCAAAGTTACGTCCCTGGGAAGTTGAAACACCAATTTACCCAAACGGGGCCCATAGTTTTGGCGCTTCATCTCCTAGGGTTAGGTTTTTGGATGTTTAGAGTTATCCATTGTTTCTCAATAATAAATAGGCCCTCGAGCCTCATTGTAACTCAGTTCAGAGGCCTGTAGCCGCCACATCTCTTCTCAGAGATAGCTACCAGTGCCCTAGCTAGTTTTATTTCCATTATGTCTGTAAGAAAATTTCAGTTTTTTGATAAGACCCTTTTTTGTATGTTTTAACCTTTGTTCCGAACCATAGTTGGGGGAGCCACTGACAGTGGTGGGACAGGCCATTTGGACTGTCACAGTAAATCCACTTTTTTCACACAATAAGGAGCTGAATCTGAAAGGGATGGGGCCCAAATTTTCTTCCTCTTCCAACGATAGAAGGATGGGTTTGTGGTCCGAGGTGAGTTTGGGGAGAATGGTTGAGGAAATGAGCCTTATTTCCCTCAACATATTTCTTTTTACTAAAAACCTATCCAGTATGGCTGAGATGTGATCATCCCCTGTCCTATTGTGGTCCAAGTATATAACCCTTTCTTTGGTTTAAAGTCCATTAAATCCCACTGCAACATTATATCTTCTACCACATGTATCATTTGGTATTTACTTCTTCTTCCTCCTCATTTTTATTTTACATTCATCACTATATTTAGATCTCCAGCAATGATAATATTATTTGGGGAGTTTGTTTCAAGGAATTCGTTTAATGATTTCCAACACTCTTTATTTTCTGCATACATCACTGGGAAATATAAATTGAAGAGAGTAAAGGTTAACTTACTCACTATATGTTTCAGCTCTGTGTAGCTCCAGTGTTGGGTGTTGAAGGAGCTGACTAGCCTGAACTGATCTTCCTTCCAGAGGGTGGCTATTCCTCCTGAGGATCCCCTTGCACTTACTACTTTCCCTGCATTCTTCTGCCATTTCTTTTTGCTGATCTCTAGAAGGGCTTCCCCTTCGATTTTTGTCTCTTGGAGCATGAGGATATTTGTTGGTTTCGTTTTCATTAGGTCCTTGACCGCTTCAATTTTTGACGAGTTTCCCAGTCCTCTGCAGTTCCAGAAACGATTCACATTACTTACTGTTGGGGGTAGTAGGAGCTCCTCCCTTTGAAGGCCTTGATCTGGTGCTCCTTCCGATTGACATTTCTATTGTAGGTTGGCTTCCTTGGGTATTTTTTCTTTCTGCTTCTTCCTCCCTTGCTTCTCTGTGGGATTTTCTACCTGTTCTTTTGACAGGTATTTCAAGGATCTCCTCCTCCAAGGAGCTTGGAAAGTCAATGATTATTTTCCTGGCTATATCTGCATATGAGGGGGAGGAGGAGACTTCAAGGATTGTTGCTTTATGCCCTTGTTCCTTAATTTCTTTTTCGTTGGAGGGAGGCTTCAATTGCTCGCTGCTGTCTTTATTTGTTTCTGCTGCTGCTACTTCTTTTGTGATCTCTGAGGTCTGGTTTCTTGTTGTCTGCATAGGGTTGTTGATCCCTTCTCCTTGATCTTGTCCAGTATGCATGGTTGTGTTCTCTTTTATTGGGCCTTTACCTCGGGGTTTTGCTGTCCCTGCTTTCTGTACTTTAGTCCATTGATTTGTTTTCCCATTTTCACTTTCTTCCGAGATCTTTTTTTTGTAGTGCCTTGCAAAGTTCCCATATCCGTGGCAGTGCTGACACTTGAATGGAAGCTGTTCATAATTTAGTTCCTGGATGTGTGTCCTGTCTGCGACGGTTAGATTTATTGCTTCTGGTAACCCTACTTCGAAATCCACCTCCACATAGATCCACGCACAAGAGTATTGATCTTTTCTCACTGTTTGATCTATATACTTTCCGAGCGTGTTGTCGATGGTTTGTAGGGATTTCTGATTCCAGTAGTGTAGTGGAAGATGTGGGAGGCGAACCCATACTGGGACAGCGGAGGGCACATATTGAGTTGGGTTGAAGTCAGGAGTCCATTTATTCAAATATAAACCTTGAGGTCCCATGAAGTATGGGCCGTTTCTGAAGATGAGGTTTTTATCTTCTGCATTTTCGAATACGAAAACAAAGAATCCTTTCCCTCCAAAGTGGCTCTTGATTCCATTAGAGATAAGTGGCATCCAATTTCTCTGAACCCACACCCCCACAACTTTGGGGGAGGGCCAAAGGCCTGTAAAATGTCCAATGAGGCCTCTATTTTCCAAATTTAAGGCCAATCTACATGTTTCATCAACTGGCACCTCTACTGAGGGAATGCAATCTATTTTTGTTACAAACTTCTGCTAAGTCTCTATGAGAGGTATTTTGGAGGATCTGGCTATGAGTTTCTTGAAGGCTGCCAGATCTGGCTGGGGAGGAGGAGGGTCGGCACCCCCACCAGCCTCCATGGGAGTTGCAGCAAGGTGAAACGCACAGCAGGGGCGACGTTGTCTAGGTCAATGGAAGCAACGTAGAAAAAAAAATCCCAAGCAAGTTAAGATTTAATCTTTAACTGCAAACCCTATCCCCTCATTAATTTCTCATATTAATTTCCTCTTCCCCTCCTTCCAAGAATTTATTTCATGCCATTTTAAAAAGCTCGAAAATTTTTAACTCCTCTATGTACCTTGTGTACCTTGTGCTTGCAAGGATTGCCATTGTTATGGGACATTTATGTTAGTATAATTTTCTTCTTACATTTAACCTCCTCTTGCATTTTTTTAGAAGATATGTAAAAACTCAAATTTTGATTGTATTTCATAGTCCCTATATTTGGCTTCATTATTGCTTTCCACATTCCCCTACTCCTCCTATCAACATTCCTTTGCACCTCTCGGTGCAATTGCTAGTTAAATATCTATCTTCACAGTAAAAAAATTAATGTTGAATTTAATTGTAAAACTATTGAATGGATATTTTTATGTTTGGTGATGATATTTAACAATTTTGTATTTGGTGACCATATTATTTAATGATTTTGAAAGTAGTTTTACGTAGACAAGCATATGACAAATGGAATGTTTATTTCTCGTTGGTGTGATAACATTCCAAAAATGTTTAAAATGTTCTGATTTTTAAACTTTTTAATTAAGATACAAATTAATATGTGTAGTTTAACTAATAAATAAAATTGTTTTTTATTGATATATGGTTATTTTTATTTTATTTATTTACTTTTCACATAGTCTAACTAATATATGAAATGACCTTTTTCACGACATTTTTTTCTGGTTAATTTTAACCAAAGCCTGACAAAAAAGCTAGGGTTTTGAAGCATTTGTTTTCAGTCTCTCACATTGTTGTAGAGATAAGTGAATTGAACGCAACAACATGGATCTGTGAGTTCGGGGATCAAAACATCATGGTTCATGATAGGGATTATTGGATATGTGTCTTGCCTCTTAGTAGGTAGTTTGGGACCTCAAATACCATGACTAACTCAACCACTTCATGTACTCCATTGCTTGATATTAAGGCCTTTAACTTGCTATTTTCGAATGGGCCCAAATATCAGATAATGAAGCCCTCCTATTTTGTTAAAAAGTCAGAGGAGATCCTGAAAGTAGAAGTCTCTGCACCAAAGGCCAGATCGAGGGCTCCACAATCAGTAGAGAAAGGGTTGGTCAACCATTTCATGGGATTATGGCCCTCCCTCACTCTGTTTTTTTATGGGTGGAGAAAAGTTGGAAAACCTTAATAAAAGGTGAGATCTCGTACTCCTAATGTGGGAAAGGATTATTCACTTTTTTCTTTGAAAAAAAATACTGAGACTTGAAATTTCAAAGTGGACCTTATTTTATGGGGGCCTAAGGACTATATCTAGATCATTGGAGCCTGGACTTCAACCCAAACAATGATGTCCCTTAGAGAGTCCTTGTTTGGGTAAAACTCTCCTTCCTACCTCTGCATTGTAGGAATGACACAACTTTTAGGAACATTGGAAACGCTCTGGGAAATTACATAGTTTGAGTAGAACCATATGAGGGTGGGTTTATTCTCCTGCACACAAATTTGTGTTGAGTTGGATCTAGAAAAAGTCCTTATGACAACAATAAACTTAAATCTGGATAACTAGTCACATTTATAGGAGGTTGATTATGACCAAATCCTTTTTAAATGCAAATTATGCCATGAATATGGCCATTTTGCAGGAAATTTGATGAAGAAATAGGAAGAGCAATCCAAATAAGGGGAAATAGGGGAATAATGACAACTGACCAAAAGAAGAAAAGGATCAACTAGACAACATGACACCCATCCAAAGCAACAAGATCAAAATGGGAACAAAGGAAAAAGAACACTCTCCCCAAGAAAATAAATACATAGTGGTGGAGAAGGAACCAACAAATAAAGAAGTGAAGGGAGAAATGGAAACAACTTTGCGACTTCGAATTTGAAAGTCAAAGAAGGAGAAATCCCGCACTCCCATCCTCTTTCTTATGATATGGTAATACATAAAGAGGTAAGGTTAGAGGAAATCGACGAAATCAGTCCACTTATAGAAGATTATCAAGAGCACCTGAACTAGAAAAATATATTTGAAGTGGAGGACCTTATTTCCCAAGATATGCTAAAGCAGAATCAAACTTTGTTATTTCTTTAGATGAAAAATCAGAAGCTGAGAAGGAAAAAGAACAAGAGCGACATCACCAAAAGGTTAGAAGAAAGAAAAACATGGAAGTGCGAATGGAGAAGACAAAAAAGTAGAGGGGAGTCGACCTTTAGTAAACCTTGTATCCTAAAACGAAATGATATCAAAGTACTATAAAAGAAAATAATGTTTAAATTCAACAAGAAAATGCACCACATACTAGTGTGGGATTCCAAGTCACACATGAGTGAGGAATTGAGTGACACATTAGTGCTAATGTGGGTGACCAATTTTTAAATAAACTGGAAAATAAATTGTAATCTTATCTCATAAAAACTTGTAATAGTTAACTAAGTGTGATAGAATTAGTTAGCTCAAGAATTTCGAGTTGGGTCAAAGATGAGGTATGTAGAGTGATTATATTATTTACAGGGTCCAGTTGTAGTTGTAGCACTAGTGTGGTGTGAGTGCAATCAATTAACTCAAATTAATTAAGTGAAAACCAGTTTAACTAGTTCTAACTCATTAATGAGCTAGTGGAAGATCAAGTGAATTAAAATAGATTTAATTCACAAGTAGTGATCTGCCAAGTAACTGATGATTCACTATTAATAGCTACATGCATGTCAATTCTGATGACGACCTACTTGAGACAAAGGTTAAAGGTAAGTAAACTATCAGTTGTATTATTAGCGAATTGGCTGAGTGAAATTTTAAAGCCACAGGAAGCCCATGATGGATTGTGCAGTCAAGGAAGGTTGGAATTCCTATTTAATAGGAATTATTTTTCCTAGGGATTGTGTGAGCATGGTAGGCTAAAGGTTG
The DNA here is from genome assembly GCA_034641835.2 of Pinus albicaulis. Lineage (NCBI taxonomy): Eukaryota > Viridiplantae > Streptophyta > Pinopsida > Pinales > Pinaceae > Pinus > Pinus albicaulis. The sequence goes on from CM076580.1 coordinate 613,702,581, forward strand.
GCAGGAAATTTGCTATGTGTTGGTCCAATTTTTCCTATATCAGTGTGAGACAGTTGGTAGAGTGTATGAGGTTGTGGTGAGCACACATGCATTGTATTGTTTCATGATTCCTTGGTTGATTATACAATAAAGATGGAGGGGTTTTGAGCAGTTTCTTTCTCCAGGAAAATCTTGTGTTGTGCGATTTATTTACTTCTTTCTCTTACTTTCATGTGATTGAGCGATCGTAATCTATATTCCGAAAATATTTTAGAAGGATTCAGTATCTTGTTTTAGTACATTACATGATCGGATTGAGTCCATTGATGTAATTTGTATATGGTACCAAAGTTGTGTTAGAGATTTTTTACATGGTATCAGAGTGCCATGAATCAAAATAGTGGAGAAGAAACTGATTTTGTGTTGAACAATTTTCAAATTTGCAGATACTTTCTTTGGAGCTAGAAGCGAATCAAGATGTCTTTCAATGGCTTGAGACATGAATCTGCACTTGAGGGAAGTTTGAATTATATTCCATAGAAGGACAGGATGGAGGCAGTGTTGGATGACAACAGGTTGAAGGAATTCATAGATAATGATATTCCCAAGCCCGCAATAGTAGATTCCCAACTTCTCGATGCATGGCAAAAGAAGGTAGCAAAGGCGAGGAGGATATTGCTAGAGGGAGTTAGAGATAATATTGTCTTGAGTCTCCATGGAAAGGAAAATCCATATGCTATGTGGAATTCCTTGACAGATTCGTTTCAAAGAAGAAGTGACCACAAAAAATTGGCACTCAAGGATAAGATCAGGAAAATCAAAATGGGGAAGGGCGGCATAATCCAGAAATACTTGACCAAGTTCACTCAATGTCGAGATGAGATTGGAAGTGTTGGGATTACTATAGATGATGATGACTTGGTGAGCCTAGCACTTCTAGGCCTTCCAAAGAGCTGGTATAGTTACCAGGACTCTGTGAATGGGAGGGAGAAGTTACCAGATTGGGAGCGACTTATATGGTCAGCTTTGGCGCAAGAAGAGTTTTGGTGGAATACCAAGGATGGATCCTCATCCAAGACTAATGACGAGGAAAATTGTGCCTTGGATGGTAAGGCAAAGAAGGGGAATTGGAAGAAGTCCCATTCTGAATCTAAGACCGACAAAGAAGGCAAGAAGCGTGACATGTCAAAGGTGAAATGTTTTCATTGTAATGATCATGGACACTATGCCACAAATTGTCCACAAAAGAAGAAGAACAATAAGAAGGCTCCAGGAGTTGCAGCGGGTGAAGCTTTGGCCTCATAGTTTGAGTTGGACTTCTCTCTCATCGCATGCATGCGTCAGCTGTGATGGGACCTATGTAGTACTTGTATAGTGGAGTATCTTTCCACATTATGGGAAACAAAGAACTCTTTAGTAGCTTGGAGGAGAAGGATCTTCAGATGCACATCGAGATGGGTGATGCCAGGAGGTATAGCGCTACCAGGATTGGTATAGTTACTTTCCAAAGACAATCAGGTAAACCTTTCATATTAAAATATGTCATGCATGTACCAGGCTTGAAAAATAATTTGGTTTTAGTTGCTATGTTGGAGGATCTTGGATATGATGTGGTTTTCAGTGAAGGAAAGGCATTCCTTCGTCACAAAGCCACAGGACAGGTAAAGAAGATTGGGGTTCGTGTGAAGAACCTCTACAAAATTTAGGTAGATGGCTACACAACATTGAGCAGTAAAGCAAGGGAGGTGGTGAGCCGGGATACAGGTGAGTTATGGCACAGGAGATTGGGTGATCTACACCACAGTGCCTTGAGGATCATGCAGCATATTTCTACAGGTCTTCCAAAGGGTACCCTTGCACAGATAGACACATGCAAGGGATGTACCATGGGGAAGTATACTAAAGCCACTTTTTATGAGAAGGAGCACCAATCAACGACAATCCTTGAGAGAGTTCACTCAGACGTGTGTGGACCATTCTCTATAGCTTCCACAACAAAGCACAGGTATTATGTGATTTTTGTTGATGATTTTTATAGAAAGTGTTGGATCTTCTTTCTGCAGAAGAAAGATCAGATGTTCTCCAAGTTTTGTGAGTTCAAAGCACTAGTAGAGAACGATACAGGGAATAAGGTGAAGGCTCTAAGGAGCGACAATGGTGGTGAGTATATCTCTAATGAACTCAATAACTTATGTTCCAAAGAAGGAATTAAGAGAGAATTGATTGTGCCTCATAACCCACAGCAAAATGGGGTTGCAAAAAGAAAGAATAGAACAATTGTGGGAGCAACACGAGCTATGTTAGATGATCAAGGCCTACCGTTGCATCTATGGGCAGAGGCATGCAACACAATGGTATTTTTTTAGAACCATAGTCCTCATCAAATACTTGGCATGAGTACACTAGAGGATTATTTTTTAGGTAAGAAACCATATGTTTCATATTTTAAAATTTTTGGCTCATCCATCTATTGCCATGTGACCAAAGATGCCAGGAAGAAGCTAGAACCAACAACAGAGGTTGGGATATTTGTGGGGTACACTAATACTCCCCACAACTATCAGGTGTATTTTCCGGCTATCAAGATGAAATTTGTTCAGAGAGATGTTAAATTTAATGAGGAGAAAGCCATGTGATTATACCTTGAGAGGGAGCTTGACTTGCATGCATATGAAGAACTCTTAGTTCCAAAGGATAAACCTTAATATGTGGAGCAACCACAAGCAGAGTATCATGGAGTGGAAGAAACCACTCGTGCAGAGCCATCTTCCAGAAATGGTAGGAAGCGCACCAGAGAGGCTGACAGATTGATGCTAGATGCGACAGAGCATGTAGGTGCACCTACATCACAACGCAAGAAGAGAAGGTCCCAAAACAGGTTTACTAGATACATGGATCTTATGAGCGAGTGTATTGTGACAAAACCATACTATTTTGAGGAAGAAATGCAAAATCCAACATGGGTTGATGCCATGGTTGAGGAGTATGTCTCCATTATCATAAACAATGCATGGGAAGTGGTCCCAAGACTAATGGGGAAGTCAGTGGTTGGATCCAGGTGGATCTACAAGGTGAAGCAAGCAGCAGATGGGAGTGTGGAAAAATACATGGCTATATTTGTGGCCCGAGGATTCTCACAGGTAGAGGGGATTGACTATGAGGAAACTTTTGCACCAGTTGCAAGGTACTCATCGATTAGATCTATCCTGGCACTCTCAACGCAAGTGGGTTGGAAGATACATCATATGGATGTAAAGAAAACCTTTCTCAATGGATTTATTGAGGAAGAAGTGTACATTGAGCAGCCAGAAGGTTTTGATACCTTTGACAGGGAGTCACATGTGTGCAGACTCGAGAGAGCATTGTATGGGCTGAATCAAGCACTTCATGCTTGGTACACCAGGATCGACAACTATTTCAGCAGCTGGGATTCAAAAAGAGTGAAACAGATGAAAACCTATATCATATTGTGGTTGATGGTAAGATTTTTATTATTGTACTTTATGTTGATGATATAATACTAACAGGTGATGAGCATCTTGTAACTTCTTGCAAAGAGGATCTTGCAAGAGAGTTTAAGATGAAGGACATGGGGCTCTTTCACTATTTCCTTGGCTTGGAAATATGGTAAAGAGATGGGGAGATATTTGTATCTCAGGGCAAGTATTCCAAGGAGATTATGAGGAAGTTCCACATGGAGGGCAGGAAACCCATGGAGACTCCTCTTGCAGGAAACTGGAGGAAGGAGGATGCTACTTCAAGTGAGGTAGTGGATGTTATTGTTTACAGGCAACTTGTGGGTTCACTTATGTATTTGGTGACACACGACCAGATATATGCTACACAGTTAACCAACTTAGTCAAGCTATGGTTAAGCCTACCAAGCTATTTTGGAAGGCGGTGAAGCATGTTATGAGATATATCAGGGGCACTACATAGTATTGATTATGGTACATATGGACAGAGGGAGTGAAGCTTCAAGGCTTCAACGATGCAGATTAGGTAGGTAGTCCATTAAACAGGAAGAGAACATCGGGGGGCATCTTCAGCATACGATAAACAACAGTTTCTTGGTACAACAGGAAGCAGAGATCATTTGCACTCAGTTCAGCCGAGGAAAATTACATGGCATCTAATCAGGCTGCATGTGAGGCCATATAGATGAGGAAGATACTTGTTGGTTTTTTTGGTCATCATATGGATCCGACGGTGATACATTGTGATAACTAGAGTTGCATAAAACTCTCGGTTAATCCGGCATTCCATGACAGGTCCAAGCATATTGACATCCGGTAACACCATCTTAGAGATTGTGTTCAAAGGTGCATTATGTTGTTGCCATACATTCCCATGGAGGATTAGGATGTAGATATCTTGACGAAGGCGCTTGCGGAGAGAAAATACCACAGAGGCATGATCGGGGTAGCTGATAATATCTTTCTTGTTGAGAGGGAGTGTTGAAATTCAACAAGAAAATTCACCACAAACAAGTGTGGGATTCCAAGTCACACATGAGTGAGGAATTCAGTGACACATTAGTGTTAATGTGGGCGACCAATTTTTAAATAAATTGGAAAATAAATTGTAATCTTATCTCATAATAACTTGTAATAGTTAAATAAGTGTGATAGACGTAGTTAGCTCAGGAATTTCAATTTGAGGATCAAATATGAGGCATGTAGAGTGATTCTATTATTTACTAGGTCCAGTTGCAGTTGTAGCACTATTGTGGTGTGAGTGCAATCAGTTAACTCAAATTAATTGAGTTAAAATCAGTTTAACTAGTTCTAACTGATTGATGAGATAGTGGAAGATCAAGTGAATCAAAATAGATTTAATTCAAAAGTAGTGATCTACCAAGTAACTGATGATTCCCTATTAATAGCTGCATGCATGTCAATTATGATGACGACCTATTCGAGACAAAGGTTAAAGGTAAGTAAACTATCATTTGTATTATTAGCGAATTTCCCGAGCACAATTATAAAGCCACAGGAAGCCCATGATGGATTGTGCAGTCAAGGAAGGTTGAAATTCCTATTTAATAGGAATTATTTTGCCTAAATATTGAGTGAGAAAGGCAGGTTGAAGGTGGCCAAGAAATTTACTATGTATTGGTCCAATTTTACCTAGATCAGTGTGAGACAATTGGTAGTGTGTATGAGGTTGTGGTGAGAACACATGAATTTTATTGTTTCATGATTCCTTGGTTGATTATACAATAAATATGGAGGGGTTTTGAGCAGTTTCTTTCCCCAGGAAAATCTTGTGTTGTGCGATTTATTTACTTCTTTCTCTTACTTGCATGTGATTGAGCGATCGTGATCTATATTCCGCAAATATTTTAGAAGGATTCAATATCTTGTTTTAGTACATTAGATGATCAGATTGAATCCATTGATGCAATTTATACATGGTATAAGATCTATGTTAGATATTTTCTACAAATAATTCTGCTACATATCAAGGGGAACGCCATTCACATAGTAATTGATGAATATAATATCGTAGAGTTCTAGGGGATTAGGGTTAGAAAAAATAATGGTAGAGGTCAAGTCCTTGATTAAAAAAAATAACCTATAGTGGACTTACTCCAGCAGACAAAAAGGGAGGATCAGGAGGTCCTCCAAAGACAAAATAAGTTATGGAAAGGAAGCGAGATAGAAACAATAAGATCAAGAGAAGCCTCTAAAGGTCTATGCATAATGTGGAACCCCCAACAACTCTAGTTATTGAATCAATCTTCTACCCTCCATTGGTTGGAAATAAAATTCTTGATCCGAATTTATGCAAGAACGCAATATAATACACATATAAACATAAATACAAAGATTCAACGGAAATAACACTTCATTTCATTAATATCAAAGACTAAAATTTGTTTATAGACAAAATGGAAATAAACTAGCTAGGGTGCTAGTAGCTTATCTCTGAGAAGATATGTGGCGGCTATAAGCCTCTGAAATCTTTGTTACAATGATGCTCAAAGGACTGTATACTATTGAGAAACAATGGAAAAAACTAAACATCCAAAACCTAACCCTAGGAGATGAAACGCTAGAATGTGGGCCCCGTCGGGATAAACTGGTACATCAATTTCCCGGGGTCGTAACTTTGGCATACTATCTCCGTTTGACGCACATGGTACATAGTTAGAAAGATCTATTCGAGGAATACAACTACAAACTACAAATATGAGGTCTGCAACAACCTTAAATTCACTGGAGGTTTCATGCCCAAAAAATGTCGTTCAGGGCCTCAAAACGACTCCGAAAGTTCAGGATCCGAAAGACTGCCAAAAATAGTAAATTGTGATATAATTAAGGAAATTGAAAAAATGAAAGAAACAATGGTGGGGGTCCAAGTGGAATAGGCGGGTGGACACCAATATCCACCTAGATCATTCCTCCCCCATTAGGAAGCAATGGTCCCCATTGCGTTGTGTTCCTCCATGAGATAAGGAAACTTTTGCTGAACTTGGTCCCTAGTGAGCCACTTGCCCTGGTGAAGGTGCTTTGAAAACTCGATATAGCTGGATCCTCTGCTGGCAGGTGTTCTTGATATTTGTGTCCATAATATGATTAGTTGTGGCTTGTTCCATGCAGTCTAGGTTTAACTCTTCTGGTGTGAGTTGTTCTGCAACGTCGGATGTGTCCAGTAGAGGTGGAACATAGGGGCGAAGGTGGCCGACATTGAACACTAGGTGCAGACAAGGGAATGGTGGAATACTAAGCTCGAAGGCATTGTCCCTTACAAAATTGGTGATGGTGTATGGCCCATATCGAAGCGAGTGAATCTTGCGGTGGGGTCCAGTGAGGCACTCCTTCTGCAAATGTAGCCATACCTTGTCACCCACCTGGAAGTTGTGTTGCACCCGATGCTGATCATGCCGCTACTTGTACTTAGCATTGGATTTGTCCAATATTTCATGAACCTATTGGATAATGTGCTAAATGCGCCTAATGAACTTGTTCGCCTTGGCAACTTCAGATTGGACATGAGCTGAATCAACCTGAGTAGCTGCAAATAGCATGGTTACGTAATTAGGACATAGTGCCTGTAACCCGGAGCCCACCTGAAAGGGGCTGTGGTTGGTTGAGCTGTGGAGGGCCCGATTATAGCTATATTGTACATAGGGGAGGGTCTCATCCCATGTGTGTGGATGCTTTGATTTTTACATGCACAGAATGTGTACGATCATCCTGTTGACGACCTCTGTTTGGCCATCAGTTTGGGGATGGAAATCTGTGGACTTGATGAGCTTGGTGTCCGGCATTGACAAGAGGCTGGACCAAAATGTACTGAGGAACTTATTGTCCTAATCTGAGATGATAGACTGTGGGATCCCAAAGTGTACCCACACTCCTTCAAAGAAGAGTTTCGTAGTGGCTTCTGCTGTGATATTCTTCTTGCAGACCACCATAATGGCAATCTTCGAGAATCGATCGAATACCAAGAAAACATAGTCGTTGCCATACTTAGTAGAAGGAAGGCCCAACATGTAATCCATGGAGATGGATTCCCAAGGTCGACTAGGGGTAGGCAGTGGAGTATAGAGGCCTTGCTTCTTGATGGTCGGTTTGGCAATGGCGCAGGCAGTGTAGGATATGATGTACTTCCCGGCACCTTGTTGAAGGTTTGGCCAAAAGAAATACTTTTGCACTACTGCCACTGTTTTCTTGACTTCGAAATGTGCAACAACTTGATTGTAGTGCGCTTCCCAAATCGTCTTGGCACGCTTGCTTGAAGGAACACAAAGGTGTCCCAAGTGATATAACAGTGCAACTTGGAGGTGAAAATTTGGAACTCGGCTATCCTCCAAGGGACTCTTGTATGTGTGGATAAATTATGGACTGCTCTTGTAGAGAAGCGACCAATCAGAAATCTCGTGTCCATAAGAGTTGAGCATGGAGGTTATCTCCACAATCAGTGGTTGGCTGAGGTAGTCTGCAACATTATTGGTGCTACCCTTCTTGTACTTGATGTTCAAATGAAACTGTTGCAGATATGTGGACCACTTCTGATGGCGATTGTTGTGCAACTTCCCCTGTGTCTGTATGAACTGCAGGGGTCGATGATCTTCGTGGATGATCGTTTCCTTCCCCAAAATGTAATGCTTCCATTATCGGCAAGCCTGCACAATGGAATACATCTCTTTGTCATATGTGGGATACTTTTGGTCTGTGTCAGACAATGTCTCACTCTGATATGCCACTGGATGCCCCTGTTGAGTAAGAACTACCCCAATAGCATAGTTAGAGGCATCTATCTTGATCTCAAATGGTTGTTGCAAGTCTGATAATGTGAGCACTAGGTACAATAGAGGCAATGTTTTAATTCCATGAATGCCTTCTGTTGAGATTCTGACCAAAATAATTTTGCTTTCACTCCTCCCTTGGTGACTTGACTCAAGGGCCAGGTGATATGAGAGAATCCCAACATGAACCTGCTGTAGAAATTAGCAAGAATCAGAAAGCTGCGAAGCTCTGTTAAAGTGGTTGGGGCTAGCCAATCCCAAATGACTTAGATCTTGGTTGGATCCACATGCACCCCCCGCTCATCAATAATGTATCCCAGATATTGAACTTAGCTCATGCAAAAAATGCACTTCTCCAAATTGGCACACAACTTGTGTTTCCGTAGTGTTTGGAGGACCTGCCGGATGTGGTGGAGGTGCTCTTCCCAAGTCTGGCTGAAGATGAGGATGTCATCCAAGTACACTAGTACAAATGAGTTGGTGAATGCCCGCAATATGTCGTCCATCATCCTCATGAATATTGTGAGAGCATTCATCAACCCGAAAGGCATGACCAGCCATTCGAAAAGGCCCTCCTTGGCTTTGAAGGCAGTTTTCCACACATTGGACGATTCGATTGGTACTTGGTGATACCCAAAATTCAAGTTGATCTTGCTGAAATATTTTTCCCCTTTGAGTTGGTCCAGAAGGTCATTATTCCGTGGGATCAGGTACCTATTTTAGAAAGTGATCTTGTTCAGCGCCCAATAGTCAATACAGAGTCTCCAAGTCCCATCCTTATTCTCCACCAACACGATTGGGCTCCCACAGGGCGATGAACTTGGCTGGATGTGACCTTTCTACAACAACGCCTGAATTTTCCTCTTGATTTCATTGTTCTCTAGAACAGAGCGCAGATAGATATGTCCATTGGGAAAAAACACACCTGGGGTTAGATTGATGGGGTGATTGAACTGATAGTGCAGAGGCACCTCTGCGGGTGAGGTGAAGATGTCCCGGTACTCCTCTACGACCTTGTCCATTTGTTATTATCATGTAGAGGAGCCTTCTCTGGAGGTCTTGGCCACAATCTTCTTCTTGCCCTGAGGGCATATCATCATCAAAACAAATTTCTCGGTTTTGGAAATGAGCTTAATGCATTGTTTTGTAATAACCAAAGAGATAGCGAGAGGTGGTGGTACCTCTCATATCCTGTACAAATTATTTCCCAAAGTAAAAATAACAATGCGAGGCTAGGACTCATACACAGCATGTCGCTTGTGCAAGTATGGTTGGCCTAATAATACATCAGAAACATCAAGAGGATCAATGTCACATAATACCTCAACGGTGAAGGGCTTGATGCTGTAGGAAAGGTGACACTGTTGTTTGACACGAAGATCCCGTCCTTGGTGAAGCCACTCGATGGTGTATGACTGTGGGTGTGCTGTGGTCAGCAAGTCCAACCATTTCATGACCTATGCTAGAATGAGGTTATTTTGGTTTCCACTGTCAACGATGAACTATAGTGAGGAACCCTTTACCCACATCTGGGAGTGGAAGAGATGCTTCTCCTCTTCTGGATGTTCTGGTTTTTCCTTTTGGATCTTCGTGGTGGCAATGGTGGTATTGGGCTCTGCATTGATAATCTTCTTCCCTCTGTCATTGCCCTTCTAGGGTTCTAATTTAGTGTCGGAGCATGCGTCTGATTCAGAAGCCTTCATCTCGGCCACAGGTCACTGCTTGGCTCAATACTCAGTTGTGTTGTGAGTGGAGCTCTTATGGAACTCACACCACTTTCCCGTGTGCTTCTTCGGCTTCACGGTGTTGTTCTTTGCTTGCATATTTGGCAGGTTGTCTTGGGCCACCATGCCTTGGCTTTGTCCTTTGTTCTGCGGTTTGGGGTCACTTGCTTTTGATTCGCAGATCCAAAGTCTTGCTTCTTCTGTTTGAATTTCTGCTCAATCTTGGCAGCATACTGGTATGCTGTGCCAAGCGAGGAGATATCAAGGAACTCCATTTCCTCCTGAATGAATCTGTGTAGACAATTGCGGTACTTCAACACCAAATGTTTCTCTGAATATTTGATACCCAACTTTGTGCGTAGGGTATGGAACAGATTCATCAGCTCATGCACGTCTTAATCCCTCTACTACCGCATCATAGTCCATTATATGTATTTTTCCTCATAGCTCCCCATGAGACAATATTGTTCCTTGATGGCGTCTTGGAAAAAATTCCAAGTGGGTACGGCCGAGAACAGAGAGGGTTCCTCCTTGTCCTTTTTCTCACAGTAGGTTTCCCATCAGTCCCTGACATGGGGGGTGGCTTTGAGTAGTGAAAAAATAATCTTCTCCCTGTCGGAAAAGTCATGAACCGAGATATATCCTTCTAATAGATTCAACCATCTATCTATAATGTCTGCATCTATTTGGACATAAAATATGGGAATGCCAAAGTTTACTTGTACCTTAAAAGGGGTTGCGCCTCCAGAGTGGCTGCTGGATGCAGATGTGCCACCAGTGGGCAGTCATTGAAGGATTTGGGTGAAGTTATCCATCATTGCGTTCCTTTGTTTTTCAAGGGCCTCCTTGAGAAATATTTTGATAGGATATCTTCCTCCCTTGCCTTTCTTTTCGTCCCCCATGGGCGGTTGTTAGGGTTTGCAAGGGTGATCTTACAAAGGTTCAACCAAATTGAGCCCTAGCTCCTTATACCCAGACCTCATTGGGGACATGCAAAGAAGGAACGAGAAAGAGTAGACCGCTCTGATAAAACTGATCCGAATTTATGCAGGAACGTAACAGAATACACGTATAACCTGTTAGCCAGCTATAAAATTCGTTATACCAAATGCTGGCTAAAAACTTTTTGAACCTTCAAGGAACAAATTTCATTGCTAAAAATTGTTGGCTCTTGAAGACTTTTGAAGGCCTCATGCCTATCCTCTGTTCGAACTTCACTGCTGTTCCCATTTTTACACTTAGAAATCCTGCTAATTTCCAAGCCAGAGTACTATTGCAAAGCACATTTTCATCCCTTGCCTTCTTCCAAAACTAACCTCAGTTTCTATCCCTCCATCTCCCATGAAAAATCCCTCGCTTTACATTTTTTCCTTTTCCCCTTCATCAAAACCCATTTGACAAGGTTGAAAACTCCTTTTTTGCCTTATCAGAACCCTCAATTTCCCTTGAAAACCATTGGAAAACCATAAAAACCCACATTTTTGTACATATATGGGTCTTAGCCCTTTCCCGCATAAATCCCTGGTCGTATAACCCTTGATATGACCCTCGGCCCGGCAGTCGGGAGCCAAACCTTTAAATATTTCTCCGCCGAAGTATTAAAACCTTTGATTATTTTAAATCTTTGGTTTTTAATTAAATTATAAAATTTTCCGCCGGTTTGATTTTCAGTTTAATCCCCACTGTCGATCTGATCTACAGATCGGACGGTGCGGAATCCGTCTCCTTGTGGTCCCTGCCGTCCAAAATCTGATTTCCGAAACCACACGGTATTCATCGCACCGCCTTTGGGCAAAGGCGGTTTTCTCCCGATCGCAAGCAATTCCATACACCGGGTGACATGCGTCCCATGTACTTTTTGCAAAATCGTCGTCCATTGCGCGTTATTGTTCAGATGTGGACGCCCAACGATATTGCCGTGCACCGTCCGATCTGGGGCGGGCCATCCAATGGCGATCGCTCGTCGAAGATGCACGCGCGATAACCGGGCTACCGTGCAGCGGCAACAGCATCTCCACCATCGATCTGATCTGCAGATCGACGGTCCAAAATTCATCGCCCAGATTCCCTCCATTTGACTTCAACTTCCACTCCCGACCGTCGATCTCTGCGCTATCGACGGCTCAGATTCATTCTCCTTTTCTGCCTCCTCGTTCAATATCAACCGTCGATCCTGACCGTTGGATGATGCCATCCAACGGCCATGCTTCCTCCATGTATCCTCCGCAGCAGTAAACCTATAAATGCAGGCTTTTATAATAATTTTTCGTATTTTGCAGGGTTTAAATGGTTTTTCGCCATTTTTGAGGAAAAATTCAAAGGCGGAGGATGACGATCCTCCCGCCTTCGACTCACCAAAGAAAATCATCACAGGGAGTTAAAATGCACATTTTCATTGGTATTTCACGAGGCATTGATTCCATTCGAACCCTACGCAACCTTGCACATTAGCAAAAACGCAACAAGTGAATCACAAATCAAAGAATATCAATATCGACGACAAAAATGCACCAGAGCAGAAGATTAAAGGCGGATTTGTGGGATTACGGCTAAGATAGGTTACCAAAAGCCTAATGCCTAATTTAAAACATAGGTTAAACAAAATCTGGAGTGTTTTACCAACAAAAAACCCTCCACCACTACATCTGAGGTGAATTGATTCCTCTCGGCTACCACAGAGCCACCTGTTGCCTCAAACCTTTCAAACAGAGGCCGAAGTTATTGAAGAAAATCAGATATTCACCTCCAGCGTAGCCAGGGAGTTACTTCTGCAAAGAAATAAATGCAGAGTTACTCAAAACATTACACAAAGCCTAAAGGTCAACAAAAGCTCCCACCAAGCTTTGATATTTATTGTAAAAACAGTTAATACAGTGATCCACCTGTAAAATTCTCCATTGAGCCCCTCAAAGGGCCAAGAAGTCTTGAATCTGTATTAATTGCCTTAAGAGATCTTTTATCAGATCTGACCCCCTCATCCTTCTATAAATATTCCTGTAGAAGATGAGAAGTTGCTGGTTGTTGTTTGATTACAAGTTGTTATACTGAAACTCTTTGAAGTAAATATATAGTCTGTTGAAGTTGAAGAACAAATTGAAGTTTTGGAGGTCTTGATGATGTTGTTGCATGCTTGTTCCTAAGAAGGCTCTATCATTGGATCCATGAGCTTGGCTATTGGTGAAGTATTCTAAACTGTTTTATGTTTTTCCCTTGTTTTCTTTATGTTCCATAGTTTCTTACTACATTAGGATAGAAAGTATTAGGCTAAGAAATGACTCTTGGAAGCACCTTAGACCTGTTCATCCTTCGCTGTTTTATGTTTTCTTCTGTTGAAGTATTTTAGAAGCTTTAAACTTTCTCTTTAGTCTTCATGCTTGTTTATTTCCTTAATAGTTTGAACAGTTGGTTTCAGCATGATTTATGGTTTTCCCTGCTTGTCTGCTGCCACTTAAATTTTTTTATTGAAGTCTCCCTTTGAAGTTCTTTGCTTACAGTGAATCAGAGAGGTCTGTTTTGATCTTGCCCTTTGTCCTCACTTAAACAGTTGGCTTAAAGGTCGTTATAATTATGATCATAGATGTTTTTACGTGTTCCCTCTTCTATGACTGCAATTATCAGTGAAACTTTTATGTTTTCTAAGTCATTTGAAATAAAATATTTGAGGAAATAGGGTGTTCCCCGAATCTTAGATTTCATTTTAAAAGTTGTTTTGGAATTCATTATTTGCTTAAAGGTGTGATTTGTAGAATTTATGGTTAGCCCTGTCTATCAAAGAGCTCTTTATTGTTTTAAATAATGCTTCCAAATTTCCCTTTTTTGAGAATTAAACATCTCTTTCCAAATAATTAATGTTCATCTCATCCCAAAAACAGAAGGATCCTGTGGCCAAGTTAGATTTGCCCTCTGATATCCCATATCCATTGATGAGTGTGTTATGACCTTTTCTTGAATCCATTGCCCAATGAAACAAATGTTTCTCCATTCTGTGTATCTTTCCTAGACCTTTCATGTTCAGCTGTATCAATTCAACCCAACCAAACAAACAAATAAACACCTGTACTTAATAACTAGTCTAAAACCAATACTATAAGCACACAAGATAAACTTTTGCAAACAAACATTTGAGAGATCCCTCTCTAAGAACATGAGGACTATCTTGTAACTCTAAAGATTGGTTCTGATGTTGCCTTGTCTTTTGATTTTCCAAACTATCAAAACACGGGACACTAACATAATGGCGATCAAGGTGGGACCTTGAGTAAAATCTGCAAAGGAAAACACTCACTGTCTAGCATAACATAAGTAACCATCTTCAAGCAATACCAAGCAATGGTAATCATGATAGGAACTTTTGAATCAGTGACAAACTAAGTAACTCTTAAGATTCTCATAAAGCCTTGTCAAACCTTGAAGATTTCAGTTACCAAGCCATAAGAGTAAACTCTGTATGTTTTGACACCCTAGCTAAGTGTTAAATCAAACTTAGAACACTCTCATAACCTATAAAAACCAAAATAACTTAGAAAACCCAAAAACATTTCAGTTTGGCTTCATAATAAACCTGGTGGTGGACTATAAAACTTTTACTACAAGGGAGCTTAAAAATTCCACCTGGCAACTCCACAATCCTAAAAAAAGACCTTAAGACTCCACTGGGAAGACCCCAAGTCTTAATAGCATCTTAACAAGCTTAGCTAGAAGGCTTAAAGATTAAAATTTTTCCTTTTTCTGAAAAGATCAGTTAGCCTCTTAAAGATTTTCATATTTGGTTAAACTCTCTTTCTAACCAGGTCTGAAAAACATAGCATAGTGGCTCCTAAAAAGATTCACACTAGAGCCCATCTCGACCCAGATCCACCTGAGATAGTTGATGACCTAGAAAGCATCCTTTGGAAGTCTCCTAGGATTAAATTATCAACTATTTTTAGATCACCCTTGAGAGCTAATTCAGTTCCCGAAAATCTTGCAGCTCTACAACAATCACAACCTGACTTAGTAAATCCATTTAGAACTAGGTCATTTGATGATATAACTCAGCTAGACTCTGGATTTTCACTTTCATCCCCTGAAACAAGTGAGCATCCTGGTAATAGAGAAACAACACCCCCTGACTTACATTTCCTTCACAACTTAGGTGTCTCTCATCCAAGATCAGCTCAACAATCTATTTCTGGTCCATCCACTTCTGCTCACCCTTCATCCATTGTTCAAACCACTACACCTCAGCCCACTGTTCCCATTATAAATCCGCTCCTTGTAAATCCGCCCCCACCACCTATCATGGCAGCATGGTATGCTCCCCTAGTCCTTCCTGTACCATTAGTTAATCTTCCACAAGACTATCAGTCCAAAATTCCATTATATGATGCCAACAATGCTACAACCGCATCACAACATGTAGATAAAATGAATGACTACTTTGACAGAAATGAAATCGATGATGATTATGTCAAGCTTAGGTTATTTGCTCAAAGTCTAGGGGGAGAAGTAAGAAAATGGTTCAAATGTCTAGCCCCCCATAGTATTAATGATCTCCAAGGCTTCCATCAAACGTTCCTAAACAAATGGGAAGTAAAGAAAAACCCTCTCCAAGTCCTTTCTGACTACAAGAACCTCCATAGAAACACTGGGGAAAGTGTGCAGGCTTACTGCACTAGATTCAATAGTGTGTATAACGCACTTTCCCTAGAACTAAAACCTCCACAGGGCTCAGCTTTAAATAAATTTCCTGAAGGGTTTGACTTTGACATGACCTATCAGCTGAGAGAAAGAAATTTTGCAACTCTGGAAGATATGCAATAGGGTGCTCTTTTTGTGGAAGTCAAATTGATGGAGAAGAGAGCAAGAATGAAAACTGAAAAGAGAGTGTCTTTTAGAGAAGAGTCCACTCCTTCTACTTCAAGCTCAAAAATGGAGAGGATGTTGGAAGAAATGATGAAAGAGATGAGCATAATTAAGAAAGCACAAGCAAATCAAAACCAAGCTGCTCCTCGAAATAGAAATCATAATTATAGAAGAGAAAACAATCAAGACAAACAGAACGAAAACGACCAACAAATTAGACCTCCCTTCCAACAAAACTATGTAGATCAATATGAGGAAGATAGGGAGTTGGAAAGGTTGGAAGAATCTCATGTAAACTTGATTGGTTCAGACAGTGGAGATGATGTTTTCCTCACTGAGGAAGAACAAGGATTCTTCTCTAATGACCAAAATACAAACACCTACGAAGACTCTGATGACTATAGATTGGGTTTTGAAAATGAAATAATGGAGGTACACAAACAGTATGATCTTAGGAGCAAGGGAAACATAGATAATTCAAAGGATAAGAACACTAGCACTGCTGTCAAGAAAAATGCAGAAAACCAGCCCAAAAAGACAGTAGAGAAAACCAACATTTTGGCCCAAAAACCAGACTTAAACAAAGAAAAAAATATTCAGCCAAATGTTGAAAAAAGTACCCCTGGCACTTCAACTAGTGGTCCTAATAAAAATGTCCCAATTACTAGTCCAAATAAGGTTCAACAAATCAAAGTTGCTGAAAATAATTCAATTGAAAAAGCATATGTAAATATCAACAAGTCAATTATTCCTTTCAGCCTTGAGGGAGAGATTGCCAAGATAAAAATTACCATCCCCCTAGCTGAACTAGTAACCCAAGAGGTGTACAAAAACCAAGTTTTGAAAGCTTTGAACTTAGGAAGTGATACAGACACTTTAAAATTGACAGATGATAAACCTAAGTTGTTGTTTGGTCCAGAAGTTAAAGGAAAATATCAAGAAGGGGCTGTCCCTCCCTTCTATGTTAGCTTGAACATACATGAGAAAATTCTACACAATGCTATGTTAGACTCAGGAGCTTCACACAATCTAATGCCAGAGGTAGTGATGGAAAGCTTAGGCTTAGAAATTACTAAACCATACAAAGACTTGTATTCATTTAACTCAAGCAGAGTCAAGTGTTTGGGTTTAATCAAAGATTTATGTGTTACTTTAGCTCAGATCCCTGCTAAGAGTCTAGTTATGGATATAGTTGTAGCTGACATTCCCCCTAAGTATGGCATGCTCTTATCAAGATCTTGGGGAGCCAAACTTCAGGGAAGCCTTCAAATGGACATGTCTTATGCCACCATCCCTGTTTTTAACCAAGACAGAAGACTATACAGGGAATCTCACATGAAGTATATGGTGAGCAACCTAGACAAACCAAATAACACTCCAATCTACTCTTCTCAATCAAGTTTAGATTCCTTTATCTTGTGTAACGAAGATGAAATTACTCAATAAGATAAAGAGAACATAGACCCCATTGATTCACCAGAAAAATCAAATTTCCTCTCAAATCAACTTCTAAACATCGACAATCAACAGCAACAAGAAAACAAAAATGAATCAAACGAAATTTGGACAATAAAATTTGATGGATCCTGTAATAAAACAAGCGCAGGTGCAGGCATATGGATCCACAATACGAATCAGAGTTTTTCATATAAATTAGATTTCCCGTGCACTAACAATATTGCTGAGTACGAAGCACTTATCCTAGGTTTACAATTGCTCAAACAATTACAGGCCCAAAAGGTAACAATCTTAGGAGATTCTGAACTTATCATAAAACAAATCAAAGGAGAATACTCAGCTAGAAATCCAAGGCTTAGGGAATATCAGAACGCTACTCTCGATTTATTAAAAACCTTCGAAAAATACGAACTTGTTTTCATTCCTAGAGTGTTTAACCATTTGGCAAATGAACTCGCGTTTAATGCTAGTAACTGTCAAATACCTAAGATAAACAAACATCTTGCCATAAAGGTAAAACACAGACCTGCTGTGCCTGATAACGAAGATCACTGGCAGGTGTTTGACTCTGACAAACACATAGATGATTTCTTAAAGTCAGAAAACGATTTCGCCATACCAACATCAGAATCTAGCCATAATCAGAACTGTCCATATATTGAAGAAATCCCAGAAGCTGAAATAACACACTCTGCTGATATAAGTCATTATGAGAATACGTTTGAAGCAGAGTCAATTGACAACGTGGACCAAAGAGACCTGGAAGTTTTAGAATGTAAGAACGGTTCAATTCCAAGAGGTCTCTCACCTTTGGAACACCTTTTCGACTTTAACGATGTAGCCAAAGAACCAAAAATGGAGCCTGTAGAAACATATGTAGAAGAACACAACATAGGCTCCCTAACGGAACCCAAGATGATTAAATTTTCCAGCACTCTTCCAACTCACATAAAATCCCGATACATTGATCTATTTAAAGAGTTTAAAGATGTTTTTTCCTGGGCATACACAGATCTGAAGTCTTACGATACCAGCATCATTCAGTACAAGATTCCCTTGAAGGAAAATAAAAAACCCTTCAAACAAAAACTGAGGAGAATAAACCCACTTTTATTACCTTTAGTTAGAACCGAAATTGAAAAGATGCATGATGCTGGCATTATAGTACCTGTTAGGTTTTCAGAATGGGTATCAAACTTAGTTTCTGTTAGGAAAAAGACAGGGGAGATCAGGCTCTGTATTGACTTCAGAAATTTAAATAGATCCTCCTTAAAAGACAACTACCCCTTACCCAAAATGGACCATATACTTCAGAAGGTAGTTGGGTCAAAAAGGATTTCCTTCTTAGATGGGTTCTCAGGCTACAACCAGGTGTTAGTGCTCCCAAGTGATCAAATCAAAACTGCTTTTACCACACCTTGGGGCACCTTTATGTATGTCAAAATGCCTTTTGGATTAATGAATGCAGGGGCCACCTTCCAAAGGGCCATGGACATAGCATTTTCTAAAGACATTGGCTATTTCATAATCATTTACCTTGATGACATAACTTTTTTCTCAAAAACTGATGAAGAACATTTGATTCACCTAAGAAAAGTTTTTGAGAAGTGTAGGAAATTTGGCTTGTCATTGAATCCTAAGAAAACACTCTTTTGTCTCCAAGAAGGTAAACTTCTTGGCCATATAATTTCGGAAGAGGGAATCAAAATAGACCCTACAAGGATAGATGGCATATTGCAGATCAGCCATCCAAGGAGCCTCAAAGAATTGCAATCTTTCATCAGAAAGATTTATTTCCTGAGAAGTTTTATTCCTAATCTTGTTGAGCTATTAAAAAACATTACAAACATGCTTAAGAAATATGTCGGTATAAAATGGACTTTACCAGCTAAACAATCATTCGAACTGGTCAAACAAGCTCTTACTCAAGCACCAATCCTGATTAGTCCAGATTTTACCAAAGATTTCTATATCTTTTCCTTTGCATCTGAACATACAATAGCTACAGTTTTACTTCAAAAGAATGATTTGGGGCAAGAACAACCAATATCTTTCTTTAGTAGGGCCTTGAGAGATGATCCTCTCAAATATAACGTCATGGAGAAGCAAGCCTTAGCATTAGTGAAAGCATTAAAAGACTTTAGGGTTTATATTTTACACTCTCACATAATTGCTTTTGTTCCACATACTGTTGTCAAGGACATTCTAAGTCAAGACCCCGATGGTAAATGGGGAAAATGGATTGCAAATATTCTTGAATATGACTTAGAAATTAGACCCACCAAACTAGTTAAAGGGAAAGGATTAGCAAAACTTATGGTTGAGTCTAACTTCCAAGCACTAGACATGAATATGGTAGATGTGTTGGAAGAAATAGAAGAATCTGATGCTCCTTTTATTGAAGAAACATTTCTAAATTCTCCTTGGTATGCTGACATTATTTATGTGCTTTTATATCTAAATGCCCCTCCTTCTTTGTCTAAAACTAAAGCTAGATTCTTGAAACAAAAGGCTTTGAGTTTTTGCATATTAGATGGAGTATTATATTGGAAAAATGCTGTTGGAATTTTGCTTAAATTTTTACTCGAAGATGATGCAGGAAAAATCATGCATGAGTTGCACGACGGAGAATGTGGAGGACATCTCCACTGGAAGGCCACAACAAACAAAATTCTTAGATCTGGTTACTATTGGCCTACCTTTTTCCCAGACACTCAAAATTTGGTCATGTCTTGTCATAAATGTCAAATCTTTGATGGCAAAAGAAAACTTCTTCCTTTACCCTTACATCCTATTAGAGTTGAGGCACCTTTTCAACAATGGGGTTTAGACTTCATTGGGGAAATTCACCCATCCTCCTCAACTCAACATAAATGGATCCTCACAGCCACTGACTTCTTTACCAAATGGATAGAAGCTATACCTTCCAGAAATGCTAATGACTCTGTCATTATCAAGTTCCTTGAAACAAGTATTCTATCCAGATTTGGTTGTCCCAGAAAAATTATAATAGACAATGCTGCTGCTTTTAAATCTAAGAAGATGGTTGATTTCTGTTAGAAATACCACATAACCTTGGGCCATTCCACTGCTTACTATCCCCAAGGAAATGGAAGAGTTAAATATTCCAACAAGAGCCTCATCAATATCATTAAAAAGTTGTTGGAACAAAATCAGAAATCATGGCACAGTAAACTGGTTCATGATTTATGGGCTGATAGGCTAACTACAAAGAAATCAATAAACATGTCCCCCTATCAGCTAGTCTATGGCATGGATGCAGTCTTTCCCACCTCATTGGGAGTGCCAGTCATGAAGCTCCTTCAAGAAGTGCAGATTGAAGAGAATGATATGCAGAGAAGAATCAACCAAACAATCCATTTACAACAGACCAGAGAGGAAGTCTATGAAAGAACACAGTTAGTCCAAGAAAATATGAAGAAGCTATTTGATAAGAGGACTAAGGCAAACAATTTCCAAGTTGGAAATGTTGTTCTTAAGTGGGACTCAAGAAAAGAAGAGAAGGGAAAACATGGCAAATTTGAGAACTTGTGGAAAGGGCCCTATATTATTCATGCTGAGAGGGGTCACAATGCATCTTTCTTGAAAGAATTGAATGGAGAAGATCTATATGGAGGTCCTGTCAATGGCAGGATGCTCAAGCATTACTTTTTCCAAGAATATTAAGTTTGAAAGCATTTTATTTTTCATTGTAAATATCATAGTCTAACCATTGCATTCAAAGTTAGAAAAATCAAAAATACAAAAACAAAGAAAGAAAGAAAAGAGGGTAGATTGTAAAAACAATAAAGGTATAGCCCCATACCAAAAAAGAGCAACAAATCTGAAAGTGTGCAAGCTCAAATGCCACTCCTGAAAAACACACTTCTAGTTAGTCAAACAGTCTAACCTTGACTAATTAGCTTTGAATTTTCTGCTGATAGGATAGTGAATTCGATTTGCCAAACTGTTTAATCTTGGCTTATCAGTAGATAGTTTAGGATAGAAATGAAAAGTTCAAATATGCTCAAAATCTGAACCTAAAGTTTCAAAGAGAAAATGACTCAAATCTGTTTCAAATTCTGAGTCAAAAGATGTAAAAATCTGGTTCTAATCAGATTAAAACCTGAACTAGAAGAAAAGCAAAGATAGCTCAAAACAAAGATCAAAACAGAGCTGTAGAAAAGAGGAAGGAAATGTTTTCAAAATTCAGATATCAAGCCTTCCATTTTTGTTTTAAAATTTTGTGCAAAGTAAATGTCTATGTGCAGCTTGTCTTCTATGCCACAGACCAACATCAAGATAGACAGTCCAATCCTAACTTGAATGCCTTTTTCAATTTCTGTTGTAGAAATTAGAGAATAAAAATCTGTTGGACAGTTTAATCCCAACAAATGGTAGAATAGGTATAGAAGCATCTGAACTCAATTGTTTAATATGAGTTTAGGGAGAAATAAGGAGTAGAATTAGATTAGTTTTATGCTTTCAAAAGAATAAAATGTTGTAAGAGAGTTTGCCAATCCAAGTGCACTCTAAGAAGAAAAAATGTTAGATCAGTAGGATTGGGTAGGAAGAAAGCTTATTGATGAAGGATCCATTATTTTTTGGTTGCTGATATGTTTTCAGAGAAAGTCATTTCAGTAAAGGAAAAGCAGCCCAATGGATCAGGCACAGGTCAGCCTCCCAGAGAATGCAGGTCTGAAGTGCTTGATGCCTTCAAGAAGGCATCATCCCCAAGTGGAGCCACTGTTAGCCAACTATAAAATTTGTTATACCAAATGCTGGCTAAATTTTTTTCGAGCCTTCAAGGAACAAATTTCATTGCTAAAAATTGTTGGCTCTTGAAGACTTTTGAAGGCCTCATGCCTATCCTATGTCCGAACTTCACCGCTGTTCCCATTTTTACACTTAGAAATACTGTTGATTTCCAAGCCAGAGTACTGTTGCAAAGCACATTTTCCCCCCTTCGCTTCTTCCAAAACTAACCTCAGTTTCTATCCCTCCATCTCCCATGAAAAATCCCTCGTTTTACATTTTTTCCTTTTCCCCTTCATCAAAACCCATTTGAAAAGGTTGAAAACTCCCTTTTTGCCTTATCGGAACCCTCAATTTCCCTTGAAAGCCATTGGAAAACCATAAAAACCCACATTTTTGTACATATATGGGTCTTAGCCCTTTCCCGCATAAATTCCTGGTCGTATAACCCTTCATATGACCCTTGGCCCCGCAGTTGGGCACCAAACCTTTAAATATTTCTCCGCTGAAGTATTAAAACCTTTGATTATTTTAAATCTTTGGTTTTTAATTAAATTATAAACTTTTCCGCCGATTCAATTTTCAGTTTAATCCCCACCGTCGATCTGATCTACAGATCAGACGGTGCGGAATTCGTCTCCTTGTGGTCCCCGCCGTCCAAAAGCCGATTTCTCAAACCACGCGGTATTCATCGCACCGCCTTTGGGCAAAGGCAGTTTTCTCCCAATCGCCAGCGATTCCATACACTGGGTGACACGCGTCCCGTGTACTTTTTGCAAAATCGCCGTCCATCACGCGTTATCGTTCGGATGTGGATGCCCAGCGATATTGCCATGCGCCGTCCGATCTGGGGCGGGCAACCCAACGACGATCGCTCGTCGAAGATGCACGCACGATAAACAGGCTACCGTGCAACGAAAACAACATCTCTGCCGTCGATCTGATCTGTAGATCGACGGTCCAAAATTCATCGCCCAGATTCCTTCCGTTTGACTTTCAACTTCTGCTCCCGACCGTCGATCTCTGCGCGATCGACGGATCAGATTCATTCTCCTTTTCTGCCTTCTCGTTCAATCTCGACCGTCGATCCTGACCGTTGGATGATGCCATCCAACGACCACGTTTCCTCCACGTATCCTCTGCAGCAGTAAACCTATAAATGCAGGCTTTTATAATAATTTTTCGTATTTTGCAGGGTTTAAATGGTTTTTCGCCATTTTTGAAGAAAAATTCAAAGGCAGAGGATGACAATCCTCCCACCTTCGACTCACCAAATAAAATCATCACAGGGAGTTAAAATGCACGTTTTCATTGGTGTTTCACGAGGCATTGATGCCATTCGAACCCTGCGCAACCTTGCACATTAGCAAAAACGCAGCAAGTGAATCACAAATCAAAGAATATCAATATCGACGACAAAAATGCACCAGAGTAGAAGATTAAAGGCGGATTTGTGGGATTACGGCTAAGATAGGTTACCAAAAGCCTAATCCCCGAATTAAAACATAGGTTAAACAAAATCTGGAGTGTTTTAGTAACATAAAACCCTCCATTGCTACATCTGAGGTGAATTGATTCCTCTCGGCTACCACAGAGCCACCTGTTGCCTCAAACCTTTCAAACAGAGGCCGAAGTTATTGAAGAAAATCAGATATTCGCCTCCAGCGCAGCCAGGGAGTTACTTCTGCAAAGAAATAAATGCAGAAATATCTGCAGAGTTACTCCAAACATTACACAAAGCCTAAAGGTCAAGAAAAGCTCCCACCAAGCTTTGATATTTATTGTAAAAACAGTTAATACAATGATCCACTTGTAAACTTCTCCATCGAGCCCCTCAAAGGGCCGAGAAGTCTGGAATCTGTATTAATTGCCTTAAGAGATCTTTTATCAGATCTCACCCCCTCATCCTTCTATAAATATTCCTATAGAAGATGAGAATTTGTTGGTTGTTGTTTGATCACAAGTTTTTATACTGAAACTATTTGAAGTAAATATATAGTCTGTTGAAGTTGAAGAACAAATTGAAGTTTTGGAGGTCTTGATGATGTTGTGTCATGCTTGTTCCTAAGAAGGCTCTATCATTGGATCCATGAGATTGGCTGTTGGTGAAGTATTCTGAACTGTTTTATGTTTTTCCCTTGTTTTCATTATGTTCCATAGTTTCTTACTACAGTAGGATAGAAAGTATTAGGCTAAGAAATGACTCTTGGAAGCACCTTAGACCTGTTCATCCTTCACTGTTTTATGTTTTCTTCTGCTAAAGTATTTTAGAGGCTTTAAACTTTCTCTTTAGTCTTCATGCTTGTTTATTTCCTTAATAGTTTGAACAGTTGGTTTCAACATGATTTATGGTTTTCCCTGCTTGTCTGCTGCCACTTAATTTTTTTTATTGAAGTCTCCCTTTGAAGTTCTTTGCTTACAGTGAATCAGAGAGGTCTGTTTCGATCTTGCCCTTTGTCCTCACTTAAACAGTTGGCTTAAAGGTCGTTATAATTATGATCATAGATGTTTTTACGTGTTCCCTCTTCTATGAATGCAATTATCAGTGAAACTTTTATGTTTTCTAAGTCATTTGAAATAAAATATTTGAGGAAATAGGGTGTTCCCCGAATCTTAGATTTCATTTTAAAAGTTGTTTTGGAAGTCATTATTTGCTTAAAGGTGTGATTTGTAGAATTTATGGTTAGCCCTGTCTATCAAAGAGCTCTTTATTGTTTTAAATTATGCTTCCAAATTTCCCTTTGTTGAGAATTAAACATCTCTTTCCAAATCATTAATGTTCATCTCATCCCAAAAACAAAAGGATCCTATGGCCAAGTTAGGTTTGCCCTCTGATATCCCATATCCATTGATGAGTGTGTTATGACCTTTTCTTGACTCCATTTCCCAATGAAACAAATGTTTCTCCATTCTGTGTATCTTTCCTAGACCTTTCATGTTCAGCTGTATCAATTCAACCCAACCAAACAAACAAATAAACACCTGTACTTAATAACTAGTCTAAAACCAATACTATAAGCACACAAGATAAACTTTTGCAAACAAACATTTGAGAGATCCCTCTCTGAGAATAGGAGGACTAGATCCTGTAACTCTAAAGATTGGTTCTGATGTTGTCTTGTCTTTTGATTTGCCAAACTATCAAAACACGAGACACCAACATAACCATAAATATAAAGATGTAGCAGAAATAACACTTCATTTCATTAATATCAAATAACTAAAATTTGTTTACAGATAGAATGGAAATAAGCTAGCTAGGGCATTGGTAGATTATCTTTGAGAAGAGATGTGTCAGCTACAGGCCTCTGAAATCTCTGTTACAATGAGGCTCGAAGGCCTATAGGATATATATTATTGAGAAACAATAGAAAACCCTAAATATCCAAAAAACTAACCCTAGGAGATGAAACGCCAGAATATGGGCTCTGTTGGGGTAAATTGGTACATCAGTTTCCCGGGGTCGTAACTTTGGCATACTATCCTCGTTTGACGCATATGATACATCGTTAGAAAGATCATTCCAAGGACTACAACTGGTAACAATGAATATCATGTTCGAAAAAGACTCAAATTTGGTAGGAGGTTTGATGCCCAAAAAACGTTGTTTAGGGCCCCAAAACGGCTCGGGACCCGAAAACTGCCAAAAATAGTAAATTGTGCTACAATTAAGGAAACTGAAAAACTGAAAGAAACAATGGTGGGGGTCCAAGTGGAATAGGTGGGTGGCCACCAATATCCACCTGGATCATTCCTCCCCCATTAGGAAGCAATGTTCCCCATTGCGTTGAGTTCCTCCATGAGATGAGGAAACTTCTGCTGAACTTGGTCCCTAGTGAGCCACTTGCCCTGGTGAAAGAGTTGGCTTACTTTGACAACTCGATATGGCTGGATCCTCTGTTGGTGGGTGTTCTTGATATGTGTGTCCATAATCCAATCATTTTTTGCTTGTTCCATGTAGTCTGGGTTTAAATCTGTTAGTGTGAGTTGTTCTGCCATGTCGTATGTGTCCAGTAGAGGTGGAAAGTAGGGCCGAAGGTGGTCGACATTGAACACTGGGTGCAGACCAAGGAATGGTGGAATAATGAGATCGAAGGAATTTTCCCCTAAAACCTTGGTGATGGTGTATGGCCCATATCGGAGCGGGTGAAGCTTGTGGTGGGGTCCAACGAGATGCTCCTTCTGCAAATGTAGCCACACTTTTGTCGCCCACCTGGAAGTTGTGTTGCATCTGATGCTGATCATGCCACTGCTTGTACTTAGCATTGGCTCTGTCCAAAATGTCATGAACCAATTGGCGAATGTGCTGAATGCACTCAATGAACTTGTTTGCCTTGGCAGATTCAGACTAAACATGAGCCGAATCAACCTGAGTAGCTACAAATGGCATGGCTACGTTAATGGGACATAGTGGCTAGAATCCCAAGACGACCTGAATAGGGTTGTGGTCGGTTGAGCTGTGGAGGGCCCAGTTATAGCTATGCTGTACATAGGGGAGGGTCTCATCCCATGTGCATGGATACTTTGAGTTGTACATGTGTAGAATGTGTACGATCTTTCTGTTGATGCCCTCTATCTGGAAACCAGTTTGGGGATGGAAAGTTGTGGACTTGGTGATCTTGGTGTCCAACATTGACCAGAGGCTAGACCGAAAAGTACTAAGGAACTTGCTATCCCGATCTGAGATGATAGACTGTGGGATCCCAAAGTGTACCCACACTTGTTCAAAGAAGATTTTTGTAGTGGCTTCTGCTATGATATTCTTCTTGCATGCCACCATAATGGCCATCTTCGAGAATCTGTCGATGACCACAAACACAAAATCGTTGTGTTAATTTTGGAAAAATAGGTCCAAAATCCATGTTTTGATACTCAGATGAAGAGGCAAATATTTTTATTGAATTCCTCTTTCGGAATGGTGCAAGATCGATCTAAATATCATCTTGATCCGATGAGAACAACATTTATTTTGAATTTATTCAAAAAATGTAGGTTTTGTGCCCCAGCAGTTGTGTCACATACCCTCATTGATGGATATATATATTGGTCAACGTTGGAGGACATTTTCACTCATCTCATCCTCACAAATTTCTCTCTCCTCATCTGATTGTTTCGATCACCTTGGAGGCTCTTCTCTTCACATGTGGGAAATTTCAGCAAGCAACAATTTTTTGTTTTTGGCCTAGGGTTTCTATAGCAGCGTTGACCAGTGTTGACTTTGGTCAATGCAAGGTCAAATGGACCTGAAACTCTCCCAAACTTTCAATTTTCCAAATTTTCATTTTTTGGCACTATTCTCGAGGCTATACGTTGACCATTGACTTGGCTGTGTTGACCTAGCTGCTACTGCTGTTTGCGTTGACCGTTGACTGACAACACTGACTTTTGGTTGACATTTGGGTTGACTGTTTTGGCTATCCTAGAGGGTTGCATGACACTTATGGTTGGCTGACCATATTGAGACTTTGCTGGTTGAAGCATCCCGCTGACCGCCGTAATGGACCAACACACTTATATATTTTGGCTTGTCTTCTGTCGATCTACTGGTATGTTCTATTAGCATTTTACTTTATTGTTTATGTGATTGCTGGCTGATATTGGGATAGAAAGTAAAGCTTCATCAAGCATAGAACATCTAAAACAATTTACATGGGATCAGAGCTGAGGTGAAGACAAAGCCCTAGTGTGTAGCAATCACCGAAGAAGAGCATGGGTTCCTCTAACTACAATTGCTTTAAGGTTGATGAAAAATTGACTGGGAAGGATGACTTCCATGCTTGGAAGATGACATTGGATCTTATGTTAGAAGGCCAAGATGTCATGGAATATGTGCAGGGTAAAATTAAAGAGCCTCCATCCACTGCAACTGCTGTTGCCAAAACAAAGTACAAGAAGGGGGAAATCAAAGCAAAGTTGATGATCAGGGACTCAATTCATAAGAGTCTGGTTGCCTACATCTTTGAGCTAGGCACTTCCAAGGAGACGTATGATAAGTTGGTCAACATGTTCAAGGCCAACAATGCGAATCAAGTTCTATTCTTCAAGAACCAATTGAAGAATCTGAAGAAAGGCAGGGATGAGTATGTTCAATCATATTTTCTGAAGCTAACTGAGATCAGGAATAATATGATGGATATTGGGGAGACAATAGCTGATCGAGAGATGGTTCTCACCTCACTTGGAGGTCTCTCATCCGAATGGCATGTATTCAACACTACCATTCTCAATAACAATGTGATACCTGATTTTGATGAAGTACTATCGAGATGCGTACAAGAAGAGACAAGGATGAAGGAATATGAAAATGAAGGAAATGCTTCCTTCGCTGCTCATACTAAGAAGAAGAACTTTGATGGTCCAAGGAACAAAGGAAGAGCATGGGCCCAAGGAAATAAGGGCAAGTGTTACACTTGTCACAAGCTAGGTCACTATGCTAGAGAATGCCCTTTCAAGAAGGATTCTATTGATGATCATGAAAACAACAATAACCGAAGGAATGCCAATCAAAGGAACAACAGGTTCAAGGAGAAGAGGAAGGCTCCCTCCGACGGAAATTGTCAACCTTTCAAAAGGTAGAGAAATTCCAGGTATGAGGAATCAAATGTTGTTGATAAAAGAAATGAATTCATTCTTGTATCTGCCCTCTTTGTTGCATCTCCA
This sequence comes from Pinus albicaulis, assembly GCA_034641835.2. Lineage (NCBI taxonomy): Eukaryota > Viridiplantae > Streptophyta > Pinopsida > Pinales > Pinaceae > Pinus > Pinus albicaulis. The sequence goes on from CM076580.1 coordinate 613,731,258, forward strand.
CCTGACACTATGGATGTCTGGTTGATAGATAGTGGTGCCTCAAGGCACATCACTGGGTTCAGGGAAGTAATTTATGATATGGTTGAGAAGGATAATAATCTGGAAATTATCCTTGGAGATAATGCCACATATCCCATGAAAGGGATAGGGACTGTGACCCTCCACTTGTCTTAGGGTCAAGTCCTCCACTTGCAGGATGTACTCTATGTACTTGATTTGAAGAAGAATCTTGTGTCTATTTCAGCCATGGAAGACAAAGGTTTCAATGTGGCATTCATTGATGGGAAGGTGCATATCTGGAAGAAGAGTTTCAAGGAAGCTATCATGATTGGGTTTAGAGTTGATACACTCTACTAGGTTGGAGGAAGTCCACTGGGAGTGATGACATGTGATACTATCCGATAGACGGAACTATGTCACTGGAGGTTTGGACACCTTCACTACAAAGCCCTTCTCGAAGCAAGGAAAGTGGTGACAGGGATGCCTGTTTTCAGAAATAATCATGAAGGTGTATGTCAGGGTTGTGCCAAAGGAAAGCATACAAGGGGACCTTTCCCCTCAGGTGTCACAAAGACATCTGATGTCTTGCAATCAGTACATTCTGATCTGTCTAGTATGATGCCCGTGACATCCTTGGGAGGATCTTCTTATTATATGACTTTCATATATGAATTCTCTCGCAAAAATTGGATATACTTCTTGAAAAAGAAGGATGAGGCTTTCATGTGGTTCTGTGCCTTCAAAGCCTTGGTGGAAAATAAGATAGGGAAGAAGATCAAGATATTGAGGATTGATAATGACACTTAATATGAGAAGAACGAGTTCAAATTTTTTTTTAGAGAAGCTGGCATCAAGAGGGAGACCACAACTGTTTATACTCCTAAGCAGAATGGCGTTGTTGAACGAAATAATAGGACCATTGTGGAAGCTTCTTGTGTCATGCTATGTGACCAGGGTCTATCAAAGTTTCCGTGGGGAGAAGCTGCAAACACTGTTGTGTACATACAAAACTGATGCCCGCATTCTGCACTGGACTCCAAAACTCCCGAAGAGGTTTTCTTTGGTAAGAAACCCAACATATCACATTTTAGAGTTTTTGGATGTCCTGTTTATTTTCATGTGCTGAAAGAGAAGAGGAGCATGCTGGATGCTTCTAGGAAGAAGGGAATGTTTGTGGGCTACAACAAAACTTCGAAGGCATATAGAGTCTATGTGCCTGGTCAAAGGGAAGTGGAGATATGCCACGATGTCACCTTTGACAAAGATGCTTCCCTGAGGAAAGTAGTCAATATTCGAAGATCTAAGGAAGATCATGAGGTGAGGCCTGGAAATCAAGAAGAACCGAAGGATGAGATGATGCTTGATGTTGAAGGACTGATGGAACCGATTGATCCACCTCCTTCGATGAGGAAGAGACCACCATGGCTCAGGGACACTCTCGAGGATACCGAGGGACATATGGCCCCAAGGGAGACATTCCATGAAAGAAAGAAGCCGAATAGATACCAAGGGTATCTAGTAGTCATGAGTACTATTGTACAATCTGAGCCTGGATCTTTTGAGGAAGATGTAAAGCATCAAATATGGAAGGATGCTATGCACGGAGAATATGAGTCCGTAATTAAGAATGATATCTGGGATGCGGTTCAAAGACCAGAGGACAAAGCAGTTGTCACCTCGAAATGGCTCTACAAGATCAAGCATGGATCTAATGGAAGTGATGAAAATTTCAAGGCAAGATTCCTTGCCTGTGGCTTCTCTAAAAAAAATGCATAGACTATGATGATATATTTTCACCTGTGGCCTGATATACCACCTTCCGATCTATCATAGTCCTTGCTGATACACAAGGATGGAGTCTTCATCAGATGGATGTGAAAACCACATTTCTGCATGGTGTGATAAAGGAATAGGTGTATGTGGAGAAACCTCTGGGGTTCAAAGTCCAGGATCGGGACACCCATGTCTGTAGGTTGAAGAAAACCCTCTATGGGTTGAAGCAAGCACCGAGAGCTTGGTACGAGAGGATAGATAGCTACTTGATGAAGCTGGGATTCACTCGTAGTAATGCTGATCCAAACCATTACTTCAAGGTTGATAGAGAAAAACCTCTCATTCTAGTGTTGTATGTGGACGACCTCTTCTTGACAGGTGCTTACCCTCTCATTCATCAGTGCAAGAGGGAGCTCGCTGCTGAGTTTGAGATGAAGGACCTAGGACTGATGCATTACTTCTTAGGCCTGGAGGTGTGGCAGAGACCTGGCAAGATTTTCCTTTCTCAAGGAAAATACATTGTGAAGCTTCTGGCAAGATTTGGTATGGTGGACTGTAATTCCGTGTCGACACCGATGGAGCTCAAGTTTAAGAAGTTGAGTGGAATCGATGCTGGGCCCGTGCTAGAAAATCCTACTAAGTATCGTTAACTCGTAGGGGCCTAATGTTCTTAGTGAAAACCTGTCCGGATGTATGTTTTGCAGTGAACACTTTGAGTCAACATATGGTTGAGCCTCATCACATTCATTGGTTTGGTGCCAAGAATCTATTGAGATATATCCGGGGCACGATAAACCATGGGTTGAGATACACTGCTGGGAGCATTACACTCCATGGATATACTGATGCCGATTGGGTTGGCAGTGTGGTGGATCGTAAGAGCACATCGGGATGCTGCTTCACACTTGGTTCTGCTTCGATATCATGGATGAGCAGGAAGCAAAAGTCGGTGGCTTTGAGCACCGCGGAGGCCGAATACATTGCAACAAGTATGGCCTATTGTGAAGCAGTTTGGTTGCGAAAGTTCTTCAGTGAGTTGTTCGGGCATGTGCTAGATACCATCGTGATACTTTGTGATAACCAGAGTGGGATTCGATTGTCTGAGAATCCCGTGTTCCACGATCGATCCAAGGATATTGATATCATGTACCACTTATCCGAGATATGGTATAGTGAGGTGCCGTAAGGCTTGATCATATAGGAACTGATGAGCAGTCGGCAAATATTCTCACAAAGCTCTTGGGGAAGGTCAAGTTCCTAACCTTCCTTGAGAATATTGGTATCGTGGAATGACCCTATGCTAAGGGTCCTGTTGGATGATGAGCTCTGGGAGCTCTGGGGGGGCTTTGGGTATAGCTTCCCGGAGCTATAAGCAACCACAGGGCTAGGATTTCCGAACCTTGTTGGTGTGCTTCTGCTCCACTGTTATGATGATTGAGTTGGTTCACCTCCCATGATCTGTGCCCCATATGCATCCTACCCATTGAGATCAAGGCTCATGGGAAGTACCTCTCATTTGGCCAGTGAGGTGGGAAAAGTTAGAGACTAGTAGCAAAGGTTGATGGATGCATCAGAGATTTCTATAATCTCTGTGGCACGGTCCAATCACTTGATCTGGGATCAAATATAGTGAGGTTTTGGACCTCCAACTGACTTCAGGTTAGGTAAACCAACTTCAGGTTGGTATGAGACTCTTTGTGAGTCCAATAGAGGTTTCAGACCTCTGGGCTAAATCTGTTAGCCCGGAATGATGCGTTTGTGACTGATCCACTTCTATTCTGAAATAAAGAAGCCAACAATGCAAGTTACGGCGGGATGACGCACGATGTTTGGATTGCATAGGTGGATGGAGTTCTCCCTAGTTGCGAGGGAGTGTTAATTTTGGATAAATGGGTCCAAAATCCATGATGTGATGCTCAGATGAAGCTTCCAATATTTTTATTGGATTCCTCTTTCGGAGAGGTGCAAGATCAATCTAAAGATCATCTTGATCCGATGAGCAAAACATTTATTTTGAATTTATTGAAAATATGTGCAGGTTGGCTTGAAGGTTTTGTGCCCCAGCAGTTGTGTCACACACCCTCATTGATGGATATATATTGGTCAACGTTGGAGGACATTTTCAAACATCTCATCCTCACACATTTCTCCCTCCTCATATGATGGGTTCGATCACCTTGGAGGCTCTTCTCTTCACAAGTGGGAAATTTCAGCAAGCAGCAATTTTTTATTTTCGGCCTAGGGTTTCTGCAGCAACGTTGACTTTGGTCAACGCAAGGTCAAACAGACCTGAAACTCTCCCAAAATTTCTATTTTCCAAATCTACATTTTTTGGCACTAGTCCCGAGGTTGGACATTGACCGTTGACTTGGCTGTGTTGACCTAGCTGCTGTTTCTGTTTGCGTTGACCGTTGATTGACAACATTGAATTTTGGTTGACTTTTGGGTTGACTATTTTGGTTGTCCTAGAGGGTTGTGTGACACTTCTGGTTTGCTGACCATATTGAGACTTTACTGGTTGAAGCATCCCGCTGACCGCCGTAACGCATGAACACACTTATATATTTTGGCTTGTCTTCTGTCGATCTACTGGTATGTTCTATTAGCATTTTACTTTATTGTTTATGTGATTGCTAACTGATATTGGGATAAAAAGTAAAGTTGCATCAAGCATAGAAAATCTACAAAAATTTACACGTTGCCATGCTTAGTAGAAGGAAGGCCTGACATGTAATCCATGGAGATCGATTCCTGAGGTCGACTAGGGGTAGGCAGTGGTATAGAGGCCTTGCTTCTTGATGGTCAGTTTGGTAATGGTGTAGGTAGTGCAGGATCCGATGTACTTCCCGACATCCTGTCAAAGTTTTTGCCAATAGAAATAATTCTGCAGTACTGCCACTATTTTGTCAACCCTGAAATGCCCAACGACCAGAATGTAGTGCACTTCCCAAATCATCCTGGCATGCTCACTTGAAGGAACATAAAAGTGTCCCAAATGATATAGCAGTGCATCCTCGAGGTGAAAATTTGGAACTCGGTTACCCTCCAAGAGCGTCTTGTATGTGTGTCCGAATTTTGGATCGCTCTTTTAGAGAAGTGGCCAATCAAAAGTCTCGTGCCCACAAGAGTTGAGCACTGTTTTTATCGCCACGATTGGTAGTCGGCTGAGACAGTCTGCAACATTATTGGTGCTGCCTTTCTTGTACTTGATGTTAAAATGAAACTGTTGCAGATATGTGGACCACTTCTGATGGCGATTGTTTTGCAAATTCCCTTCTGTCTGTATGAACTGCAGGGATCGGTGGTCTGTGTGGATGATCGTTTCCTTCCCCAAAATGTAATGCTTCCATTTTCAGCATGCTTGCATAATGGAATACATATATTTTCCATAAGCGGGATACTTTCGGACTGTGTTGGACAATATCTCACTGTGATATTCCATTGGATGCCCCTATTGAGTAAGAACTGCCCCAATAACATAGTCAGAGGCATTTGTCTCGATCTCAAATGGTTGCTGCAAGTCTAGTAATGTGAGCACTAGGGCACAACATAGGCAATGTTTCAATTCTACGAACGCCTTCTGTTGAGATTCCAACCAAAATAATTTTTCTTTCGTTCCTACCTTGGTGAATTTACGCAAGGGCCAAGTGATATGAGATAATTTGAACATGAACATGCGGTAGAAATTAGAAAGATCCAGAAAGCTGCGAAGCTCTGTTAGAGTGGTTGGGGCTGGCCAATCCCGAATGACTTGGATCTTGTTTGGATCCACATGCACCCCCTGCTCATCAATAATGTATCCCATATACTAAACCTGGGTCATGCCAAAAGTGCACTTCTCCAAATTGGCACAGAAATTATGTTTCCGCAGTGTTTGGAGGACCTGCCGGATGTGGTGGAGGTGCTCTTCCCAAGTCTGGCTGAATATTAGGATGTCATCCAAGTACACTACTACAAATGAGTTGGTGAATGGCTGCAAGATGTGTTCCATCAGCCTTAAGAAGGTTGCGGGAGCATTCTTCAACCCAAAAGGCATGACCAGCCATTCAAAAAGGCCCTCCTTGGCTTTGAAGCCCGTCTTCCACACATCAGACGTTTCGATTGGTACCTGGTGATATGCGAAATTTAAGTCTATCTTGCTGAATTATTTGTCCCCTTTGATTTTTTCCAAAAGGTCATCAAGATGTTGGATCGGGTAACTTTTCTGGACAGTGATCTTGTTCAGCGCCTGATAGTTAATACATAGTGTCCAAATCCCATCCTTCTTCTTCACCAAGACGACTAGGCTCCCACAGGGCGATGAACTTGGCTGGATGTAACCTTTCTGTAGCAGATCCTAAATTTTCCTCTTGATTTCATCTCTCTCTAGAACAGAGCGTCGATATATCGGTCCATTGGGAAGTGACGCACCTAGGGTCAGATCGATGGGGTGCTTGACCTGACAGTGTAGAGGCACCCTTGCGGGTGAGGTGAAGATGTCCTGGTACTCCTCCATGACCTTGTCCATTTGTTGTTGTCGTGCGGAGGACCCCTATCTGGAGGTCATGGCCACAACCTTCTTCTTTCCCTAAGGTCGGATCATCACGAAAAAAAAATTCCTAGTTTTGGAAATGAGCTTACTGCATTGTTTTGCAGTAACCAAAGAGATAACGACAAGCGATGGTACCTCTGGTATCCTATACAAATTATTTCCCAAAGTAACAATAACAGCCTGAGGCTAAGACTCATACACAACATGTCACTTCCACAAGTATGGTTGGCCTAATAATACATCAGAAAGATCAAGAGTAGCAATGTCACATAATACCTCATCGATGAAGGGCTTGATGCTCTAGGGAAGGCGACACTGTTGACTGACGCGGAGATCCCATCCTTGGTGAATCCACTCAATGGTGTATGGCTGTGGGTGTGCTGTGGTCGACAAGCCCAAAAACTTCATGAACTCTACTGGAATGAGGTTATTTTGGCTCCCATTGTCAAAATTGAACTGTAGCGGGGAACCCTTTAGCCACATATGGGAGTGGAAGAGACACTTTGTTGCGAAAAATACTGAGAGGGGGGGGGGGGTGAATCAGTATTTAGGACTTAATCAAAACTTTTTACTTTTTCTTACTTGAAAACACATACGCGACTTTCATGTAGCCAACTAGCGTATACACACAGATATCCTTCATAAAACTCGCGTATACACAGAGATCTTGTTATGCCATTAATTTTTCACTTATATCATTCCATCATTCATTAATTATATGTTCAATAAACTATAAACATGTGCAGTAAGAACAGAATAAATCATCACACATAAGCAACACACATGAAAACCAGGATTTTAGGTGGAAACCCAAGTCGGGAGAAAAACACCGCTGCCGTTGTCTCAGCCTTCAATATTTTATTATAGAGAAAACATCTTACAACATGTCTTGGTGCAGACTCCTCTGCAACATGCGAGGCACCCTGCGCTGCGTTTACGACCTCACGGAAGGGCTACGGCCACTCTCGTTTACCGACGTCACTGGAAGAGGCTACGACCAGTCGTTTACCAACTCTGGAAGAACTACAGACCTGTTCCCGAAGGCTACAACCCTCAGCACCACCATGGACCACGTTTCATCAATTTTCATACTGGATCCAAAAGCTTCCTTTAGAAAACAACTTGTAGGCCACTTTTCATCATATTTTCAGACTGGACCCACTCCATACATTTAAGCTTAATCATACATCAAAACGGATACTTATCAATTCAGACAACCCAGATCAGATAGCAGTAACACAACAGAACAGATCATACATTTCATACTTCATCCTTCAGCAAACCCTAGTTTTCATACGCGCTTTCCTTTTACTGATCCCGCGTATATACGCGCTTCCATGCATATAAACTCGCGTATACTTCTGTACATACTTCAGAACTGATTTTATAACCCATACACGCTTTCGCTTTATCCAACCCGCGTATATACGCGCTTCCACTGCGGCGAACTAGTGTATAGTTCTTCAGACATTTAGGTCAATGCAATTCTTCAGAACAGATACATCACTCAGATTTTACCCTTTACTTCAGACAGATGTTCACCTCATCTCAGATCTAATCATTCCATAAAAAGATCTAGGAGAGACAAATACATTCTAGCTCTAGATTCCCTTCTTCATCATTTCTTCATTGGTGCATCATACATTCGGATGTTTCATTCAACTGTAACCCTTTCCATTCAGATATGCTTCAGAGAGAAGTATTCATTCAAGACCAGACTTCTTGCCCCCCTTTGCACAATGAATTGCTTCTCCTTATATAGGTTTACCCTTTATCAATACCATGAGCCAAAACCACATTACTTTCGATGGTATTCCTGGAAGGGGTCATATAGACGAATCATTACTCAATACAATGGGTCAATACCATGGTGGTTACCCCTGGTTTTACATATTTAGAGTGCTTTTTCCCATACGCGACTTGGCGTTATTTCCCGCGTGCATTCGCTACTTTGTCTAGACAAATCCGCGTATGCCTTGAGACATACTATTTTCATCATGTTCTAGCACATACTGACATTCCTTCCATCATTACCTTATGTACTCATTGTATATACATCATATTTACATCATTTAACAAGTTCATCAAGACATATTCCATCAGGGACAACTTCATCAAGTAGGTTTCCATCATCTTTATCAAGTGGGTTGCCATCAAGGACAACACTCAACATCATATTGCCAACAATCTCCCCCTTTGGACTTGATGGCAACCACGATGGTGTTTGATCACCACATCAGATAGATACATTAAGAATACAATGACACCTTGTCACTCTTGACACCATTCTTTCTCTTTATTCAAACACCATGTCACTCTCCCCCTTTGACATCAAGGGCAAAGGGCGGACCAAAACCAACACAAGGTTTTTTCTCCTCTTGTAGAAGGAAGCGTTCTGCAGATATGATGTACACTGAAGTGACCATGCTCCCCCTGAGTTCATGCTGAACCTACAAACATATTTTTCAATGAAGTACATGACTCTATGACCTTCCTATCACCAATGACTTATACTTACATCAAAGATCCATCCAAGTGGATTTACATATGAGACTCAAATACCCAACCAAGTGGGTTTACACATCTCAACTCAACTACCCAACCAAGTAGGTTTACAAATTTGACTCAGCTACCCAACCAAGTGGGTTTACAAATTTTGACAAGTCCTTACATGATAGAATATTACAATTTTACATCATGGGTCTCAACAAGACCTTTTTATCAAATTACAAGTATGAATTTTTATGACCAATACCAGAAAGACCTCAAGAGAGAGATCATATTTCAAAATCATCATAATGCCAACAATGCATTATACTCTGCAAGACAAGTGCTCCCCCTGAAAATGTGCATCCAAACATCCTTTCCATATGTCCAAGGCTCCTCCTTAGCTTGTTCAATCTGAATACTTTTAATAGCAAGTCATCAACAACAATCTCTGCATGATCTGTCCGGATCTCCGAATCATAAGACTTCCATCATATCCAAAAGATATTCTTCATCAAATAAGCAATCCGGGCTCATCCATAATCTTCAACATAAGAAACCATGTATCATTTCATTAGCATGAGTATAACCAGAATAATGCTAACAATACAATCATTAGCAGTCAAACTGATGCTCCCCCTGAACCTCTACTCCTGATCTTCAGCTGTCATCCCAATTCTCTTATCATCAATGCATACGCAACTGTGTCTGCTGGAACTCGCGTGTATACGCGGCTTTAGTTCACTGAACCCGCGTATGGAAAGTGAATTATAGAAAATTTCACATTCCTCCATCTCCCCTTGAATTTGTCCTTCCTGTACCTGTCTTCTTCATGTCAGATGCTCTGTCAGCAATAATCATAACCATATTTTCCAAATCAACCATGAGAATCATCATACATCGCTCCCCCTGTGACGATACATTACTAAGCTCCATAATGTATCTCACATCACTTCTGCAGTCATTAAGAGAAGTAAGCTTCAGAAGCTGATGACTGCAGTAGGGTCAATATTCCCTGCGTTTCTGACCGGTCTTCCTTCATTTTCCAGCTTTGCTTGAAGTTTCTTATTGTGTGCTGGAAATTGTTCAATTTCTCAGATATGTTCATCCTGCATTCTTTTTCTACATGTCCATACTTGTTATAGGCATAACATCTTGCATGACCAGAAAAGTAAGCATATGGATCATAATGTGTTTTTCTATACTTTCTTCTATTGCAATCAGCTGCTTTATGACCATACTTGTTGCATGAAAAACAATATCCCTTAAAGAACCCAGAGTACCTTTCTGTATAGAATCTATTTGTTTGTGACTGAAACAATCTGCTTCTACAATTTGCTGCAACATGCCCATAATTATGACATTTAAAGCATTCAACATTATTGATCAAAGGAGGGAATGATTTCTTTTGAGAGTTCATGATTGTCAGTTGACATTTTGCTTCTTTCAACACTTCAGGATTTGCATTGATATCCTTTGAATCTTTTGCACTTCCTTGTGAACTAGATTCTCCTTTAACAGTTTCATGAAAACCAAGACCAAGTTTAACAAAAGGAGACCTTTGACTACTAAGAATATTGTCTAGAATCTTAGTACTATCTTGAAACCTCAAGAGTTTATCCTTTTCTTCTAATTTACCTTTGAGAATGTTTACCTCAACCTCCAAGCCTTGGCATTGCTTCTTCATGCTTTCTTCTTTCCTTCTTCCGTCTTCTACTTGATCATTCAGATTTAGAATCTCTTCTTTCAACCCATTTTCTTGTTCTTCAAAATTTTGTAAGAGTTCTTCATTCTTCTTATTCGATGCTTCGAGATAAGCTTTTAGAGAGAAGATTTCTGCTTCAAGTTCTTCATTCTTCTTATTTGATATTTCCGGGTCTTCTTTGAGAGAGATTATTTCAGCTTCAAGTCTTGCATTCTTCTTGTTTGATTTTTTGAGATCTGCATTTAGATCATTGATTTCTGCTTCTAGTCTTTTAATTCGATTGGATGCATAAGCATGAAACCTTTGATACTTGTCTGTCTGTCCATTCAGTATTTCTATCTGTTCTTTCATTTGAGAGATCATCTCATCATAGATAGATTCTTGTCTTTTAGATGCTCTTTGTTGTTCTTCAATTTTAATCTTGAGATCCTCTTCTAGATCCATGACATTACTTTCACTATTTTCACCATTGCATGCACAAGAAAGTGAGTCACAAGAACAATTATCAATACCTGTTTTATCTTCTTCATTTTCTGCTGCACATGTTTTCTGAGATATCTCCTTTTCAGTAGCCTTCTTCTTTTGCTTCCTTCCCATCGTGACGGATCTCCTTCAAGCGATCAAGCTTCTATAAAAGGACCTGCTCCGATACCAATTGTTGGGAAAAATACTGAGAGAGGGGGGGGGGGGGGTAGTCGGTGTTCGGACAATCTAGACTTTTTACTTTTACTTCACTAAAACCCATACGCTAATTTGTTGAAGCTAACTAGCGTACACACATGGATATCCTTCATAAAACTCGCGTATACACAGAGATCTTGTTATGCCATTAATTATTCACTTATATCATTCCATCATTCATTCATTAGATGTTCAATAAACTGTAAACATGTGTAGTAAGAATAGAATAACACAGTTCAGAGCAACACCGCAAAAGCAGGATTTTGGTGAAACCCATTCAGGAGAAAACCACCGCTGCAGTTGCTCAACCTTCAATATTTTATTATAGAGAAAAAATATTACAACATATGTTCTGGTGCAGACTCCTACCAGCACGCAGGCACCCACCTGCGCTCGTTTACCGGCCTCTCCTGGAAGGGAGCTCCAACCCCCTGACTCGTTTACCAGCCTCTCCTGGAAGGGAGCTACGACCCCCTGATCTCGTTTACCAGCCTCTCCTGGAAGGGAGCTACAACCCCATGACTGAAGGCTACAACCCTCAGCACCTCTATGGACCACGTTTCATCAATTTTCACACTGGATCCAAAGCTTCCTTTAGGACACCACTTGCAGGCCACATTTCATCATATTTCAGTGATTACTCCATACATTTAAGCAATCATACATCCAAAGCGGATACTTTCCTCCAATCAGACAACCCAGATCGGATAGCAGTAACACAACGAACGGATCATACATTTCATATGTCCTTAATGAGCTTTAGTTTTCATACGCTTTCCTTTTTACTGATCGGCGTATACTCATTGCTTCATACATATAAGCTGCATATACTTTTTTACATACTTCATAAACGATTTTACCTCACTTCCCCATCTGTACTTTTGACATATCAAACTACATGATAATATACGCGCTCACTACGGCGACCTAGCGTGGTTCTTCGAACACATGGAGGTCATTGCAATTCTTCGAGACAGACCATCACTCAGATTTTACCCTTTACTTCAGACATATGTTCGCCTCATCTCAGATCTAATCATTCCAAAAACAGATCTAGCAGATACAAATACATTCCAGATCTAGATTCCCTTCTTCATCATTTCTTCATTGGTGCATCATACATTCAGATCTTTCATTCAACTGTAACCCTTTCCATTCAGATATGCTTCAGAGAGAAGTATTCATTCAAGACCAGACTTCTTGCCCCCCTTTGCACAATGAATTGCTTCTCCTTATATAGGTTTACCCTTTATCAATACCATGAGCCAAAACCACATTACTTTCGATGGTATTCCTGGACGGGGTCATATAGACGAATCATTACTCAATACAATGGGTCAATACCATGGTGGTTACCCCTGGTTTTACATATTTAGAGCGCTTTTGCCCATACGCGACTTGGCACGTTATTTCCCGCGTGCATACGCTACTTTGTCTAGACAAATACGCGTATGCCTTGAGACATACTCTTTTCATCATGTTCTAGCACATACTGACATTCCTTCCATCATTACCTTCTGTACTCATTGTATATACATCAGATTTATATCATTTAACAAGTTCATCAAGACATATTCCATCAGGGACAACTTCATCAAGTAGGTTTCCATCATCTTTATCAAGTGGGTTGCCATCAAGGATAACACTCAGCATCATATTGCCAACACACTTCTCATCCTCTGGATCTTTTGATTCTTCCTTTTGTATCTTTGTGGTAGCAACGATGGCATTGGGCTCTGCATCGATAATTTTCTTCCTTCTGTCATTCCCATTCTCGGGTTCTGATTCAATGTTGAAGAATGCATCTGATTCAGAGGCCTTCATCTTGGCCACAAGTGACTGCTTGGCTCGATACTCAGTTGTGTTGTGAGTGGAGCTCTTATGGAACTCACACCACTTTCCCGTGTGCTTATTTAGCTTCATGCTGTTGTTATTTGCTTGCAGCTTTGGCAGGTTTTCTTGGTCCGCCATGCCTTTGCTTTGTCCTTTTTTCTGTGGTTTGGGGGTACCTTTCGCTTGCTTTTGATTCACAGATCCAAATTATCGCTTCTTCTGTTTGAATTTCTGCTAAATCTTGGCAACATGTTGGTATGCCGTACCAAGCGAGGAGATACCGAGGAACTCCATTTCATCCTGAATGTATCTATGCAGACAAATGTGGTACTTCAACACCAATTGTTTTATTGAATCTTTGATACCCAACTTTGTGTGTAGGGTATGGAACAAATTTGTCAGCTCATGCACATCTTGATCCCTTTGCTGCTGCAGCATAGTTCATTGTATGTACTTGTCCTCATAGCTCCCCATGGGATAATATTGTTCCTTTATGGCATCTTGGAAATAATTCCAAGTGGGTACGACCGAGAATAGAGAGGGTTCCTCCTCGTCCTTTTTCTCACAGTAGGTTTCCCACCAGTCCTTGACATGGGGGGCGAGTTTGAGCAGTGAAAAAATAATCTTCTCCTGGTCGGAAAAGTCATGAACTGAAAATATCCTTCTAATAGATTCAACCATCTATCTACGATGTCTGCATCTATTTGGCCATCAAATATGGGAATATCAAAGTTTACTTGTACCTGAAAAGGGGTTGCGCCTCTAGAGTCGCTACTAGATGCAGATGCACTGCCAGTGGGTAGTCGTTGAACGATCTTGATGAAGTTATCCATCACTGCGTTCATTTGTTTTTCAAGACCTCCTCGAGAAATATTTGGATAGGATATCCTACTCCCTCGACTTTCTTTTCATCCCTCATGGGAGATCGTCAGGGTTTGCGAGGATGATGTTGCAAAGGTTCAACCAGATCGAGCCCTAACTTCTTATACCCTGACCTCGTTGGGGACATGCAAAGAAGGATCGAGAAGGAGAAAACCATTATGATACCACTGATTTGAATTTATGAAGGAATGCAATAGAATGCACATATTACCATAAATACAAAGATGCAGCGGAAATAACACTTCATTTCATTAATATCAAATAACTGAAATTTGTTTATAGATGAAATGGAAATAAACTAGCTAGGGCGCTGGTAGCTTATCTATGAGAAGAGATGTGGCAGCTACAGGCCTCTAAAATATTTTTTAAAATGAGGCTCAAAGGCCTATGTATAATTGATAAACAATGGAAAACCCTAAACATCCAAAAACCTAACCCTAGGAAATAAAATGCCAGAATATGGTCCCCGTCAGGGTAAATTGGTACATCAATTTCCCGAGGTCGTAACTTTGGCATACTATCTTTGTTTGACACACATGATACATCGTTAGAAAGATCTATCTGAGGACTACAACTTATAACAACAAATATCAAGTTTGGAATGGACTCATATTTTCTGGGAGGTTTGATGCCCAAAAAACGTCGTCTAGGTTCTCAAAACGGCTTCGGAAGTTCAGGACCCGAAAAAATACCAAAAATAGTAAATTATGATACAATTAAAGAAACTGAAAAACTAAAAGAAACAACGGTGGGGGTCCAAGTGGAATAGGTGGGTGACCATCAATATCCACTTGGATCAATTCTTGCATCTTTCGTCGAGCTAGGTATGTTCTATTATAAAAATTTATATGCTAATGCAATTTCGGGAGAAATAGGAATGTTGGCCTTCTTTATTGGCCTTGGATGACACTATTTATAGCCCAAATTTTATTATGGGAGGAGATATTAACACCAATTTGCATAAGTGGGAAAAAAGGGCCACTACAATAGGATATCAATTCCAAGAAAACACATAAGACCTCATAAAATAACTCAAGCTAATGGATATAAAACCAGTTACTCATAGGTACACATGGAATAATAGACGGCCTGGACCAGGACACATTTTTTCACATCTACATAGGTTCTTGATCTCAGACTCCTTTTTATCTCAACAGATAAAATATCAATCCCATGTAATCCCTTAGAGCGGGTCAAACCACTGACCAAGCGATCTAGATCTAATTGGGAACACAAATCATGGTCCCTTTCCTTTCAAATTTAACCTTGTCTAGATTTCACAACCAAAATTCTCTGAACTAGTGGAAATGACATGGGGAAAATAGGTCATAGGAAACCTTATTAGAATCTGGAAGAAAAAAATTAAAAGGGTAAAGGAGAGAATTAAAAATTGGGTCAAAGAATCAAGGTTAGATGGACAAAATAAAATTCAATAATATGAACAAAAGATGGAAGAACTGTAGTTTGTAATGGAGAAAGGCCCAATAGTAAATGAGCTCTTCCAACAGGGGAAAATTTATTTTCAAAATACCATACAGTAATAAAATAAGAGGAGAAACATGGAGGCTGAAATCAAGAAGTATATGGATCCAAGCAGGGGACATGAACGCATAATTCTTTCATAAATAGGCCAAAATTAGAGAGTGGAAAAATAATATTTAAGAAATAATGGTACGTGGAAAAAGGTATAATATGTTCAACAAATTAAGAATGAGGCCATGCATCATTTTTTAGCTTTGTATAGCTAGGTAGAGACCCCTTCTGAAGAGTGTGAGAACTTTTTGAACCACGTGCTAGATTTAATTTCGACATAAATTAATCAATGGCTCACAAAAAATCCATCAAAAGATTAAATTAAACACATGGTGTTTTCCTTCATCCCGGATAAAGCCCCTAGATCAGACAAATTATCTGCAAACTTCTATCAATTATTCTAGGATGTGATTAAATTTGATTTATGTAGGATGGTGGGATACTCATTAAAAATGAATTGTATAGAGGACGAGTGAATGCCTCCTTCCTAGCTTTGATCCCAAAATAATCTAATTCATTCGCTTTTTCAAGCTACCAACTAATTTCCCTATGTAATGTATCTTACAAATTAATCTAAAAAATTATCACTGGAATACTTAAAGAGAATTCTCTCAAATATCATATCTGAAAAAGAAGGTGGGTTTGTTCCTCAAAGACAAATTTTAGATAACATAGTCTTGGTCTAAGAAGTGATTGACTCCAGTTAGCGATAAGGAGACAATGGAATGATAATCAAGTTGGATATGGAAAATTCCTTTGACCGAGTTAGGCATAATTTTCTCTTTTAATTAATGGCAAAAATTGGACTTGACAGACAATTTTTCACAATGGATAAACCTTTGTATTAGTTGTCCATGGATAGCTCCATTGGTGAATGAAATGGTTGCAAGTTTTTTCAAAGCATCTAGGGGGATCCAACAAGGATGCTTATTACCCCCTTTCTGTATATAATATGGTTAATACCCTTAGTCATTGACTAGAATATGAAAGAAGGATGGAACACCTTTAGGGACTAAGATATGTGCGAGGTGTCAAAAGTATTCACTATTTGTAATTTGTGAATGACATGCTCCTTTTGGGTGGTGCATCAACAATCATAGCTATAATATTTAAGTTGGTTACGGAAAATTTCCTTTTGGCATATGGAGGTGGGCAAATTTTTTTAGAAAAATCCCAAATTATTCCTAGAACATCTCAGCAAGAAAGCATAGACAAATTAGTGGGAAGTTTGGATTCTAGTCAGTGGAAACTGTTGAACCTCAGGATTACCCTCTTCTTTACAGTTTTCTCATCTCATTCCACCACTTTTCCATAAGTTCATAAACCCTAAATCAATGAATAATACTAAGATTTTGTCTCAAGGATACATTTAAATGATTGTCATATTATATTTTCATGATTTTTCTATTTTGACAAGTTTTTGCAAATTAGCTACAAAATGCAGCCTGTTCTGCAGCTAACTATGTGTTCCGTAGCCACTATTATGGTTTACTAGGTTCCAGGTGTCAGTTGAGGAATCAAGACACATGGGTGTTTCTAGAATCTTGCCTACATGGATTCTATCCTACTCACATGGTCCATATCGACATAAAAATGAGCCTAAACTCATGGTCAAAGTTACAAGTCAAAGAACGTTACCTACAACAATAGGACTCCTGATTTTCTCTTCGAAGCAAATCATGAGTCCAATAGTCCTATTTTGATTGTAATTCAATTTAGACACATGTAGCTAACTTAGCTTGCAATTAGTTATGTAATTTCTCTTTAAATAGTGGTTCCACATAACCGAGAGAAAGTTTAGTACAGTTCAGATTTCTAAAGTGGATACTCTGTTTTCCAGACTTTGTTTTAATAAGTAAGTTCAGTTACCAAATGCTTGCTTGATTGCACTTTTGACAAGCTAGGAGTCAACAACCTCAGTAGCAAAGGTCCCCTGCTTCTAAAGGAGGTTTTTATTATGTTTTCTAGTTAGATTTCCTTTACTGTGTTTAGCAATTTCTATTTATGCTTCATTTCCAGTTTTCAAATAGTTTAATGGTAAATTGTAATTGTGCAGACTTTCTCTTCCAAAACATTTCATGGAAATAGAAATTCCGTTTTCAACATTGGGATAAGGATTGAAGTGCTAAGAAACCACAGTTGCTTAGCTTTACTGTTCCTGCCTTTTATTTTCATTAAAACAAAGTTGTCAATTGCTGTGTCAAACTGATGTTTATGAAAGCCATTTTCAATATGCTAAATTCTACATTAAATTGTTAAATATCTCACATATGCAGTAGTTGAATTTGTCTTTCTTTTTGTCATTTTCTTGCCAAGGACTAAAGTCATAATTGATTTCTCCGAAGGCATCTCAAGAGGTTAAACACTTCACATTTGAGTGTGGCTGAAAAGTCAATTATACATTTAGTTGATTTTAGTTAGATCTTACATGCTTTTACTTTCAAGACCCCCACTTAATTGCAAACAACAATATTCCTAAAATCCACTCTAAAAGGAATTGATCTGAACATATTAATAAGGGATGGTTGAATGAATAAATGTAATGTAATTTCTGAGTTATTCATTTATAGAGTTTTTCCTAGTTCTCTAGCTCAAACATGTGTAATTAGTTACTTAAACATTACTTCAAGAAGGTCACTCTTTACAAATTTAATAATTGGAGTAGCTAAACACATCTTAGATATTTTCATTTACATTCATAGTTTTCTGTTCTAGGACCTTAGCAGACTAGAGTACAAATAGTTGCTAAACTCCATCTCGATAGGGTCATGCCTAACAATTGAATGTCGAGATAACTGAAGGTACACTAGTTGATTCATTTTTATGCTTTCATAGGTATTGAAATTCTCAATCTTAGTCTTTTTAGAAATAGATCCATGGATTAGGATTAAAAAACAAAATAGATATATGCTTTGATTATCAACTAGCCCTTAGCTTTTGGTTTGCTTTTATGAAAAAATAGAATAGTTTTAGTATAATTCCTTTTCTTCCTTCTAAAATTAATTTAGATTCACTTAAATCTTTTCATAATTCTAGATTAACCATCCTTAGATTTCAAAGAACAAGAAACCCCCCTAAAAACAACATAAAACACAACACAATGAAGTAAGAAATAGGTTGCTTAAGCACATATGGTGCACCACACTTCATCATCTTACTAGCTCTGGTTGATAATTAATGAAAGAAATTTAGGACACTAAATTGACTAAAAATTTTGGTGCCGTTTCTGGGGAAGTGTAATTAGGTAGCCTTATTTCTTACATCCCAAAAACAATGATATGCATAGAGAAAGAGACTATAGGGGCAGATTTATAGCTAGAGGCAGAAGCTTAATCCCTACAATACCACTCACTCCACCAAGACCAAGAAGTAGTACACCACTATCTCAAACTCATATCCCATATTTTACTGGCCATAGAATTCCAGAAGTTCCAAGATCAGATATCCATTTACGAGGATCTCCTACTTCATCCATTGAGGCAATCTTAGAGGAAGAAGATCCTAGGACTCCAACAAAAGGAGTAACCTTTTTCACTTCTACAGGGGAACATATTCTAGCTGAAGAGTTAGAAATACCTAGTGAAGAGGAAGAAGAACAAATTTTCTTCAAAATACCATTGATAAAGGAACTAGAGGAGCAGTTAACCCTGCAGGTTGAACCCTATATCAGTTCTGAAGAATCTATCATTGCAAGAAGAGGAGAAGAAGGAGGAGAGGGATAAGGAGATTTTTTTAATGGGGAAAATGTACTATTTTGAGGAGGTAGAGGTAGAGGAGGAGATAGGGGAAGAGGTAGAGGAAATGCAGAAGGAGGTAGAGATAGAAGGGGAACTGCGAGTTCTTTTGGATTCCCCATCATAGATGAAGAAACAAATGCTACCATGAAAAATATCTCACCTTCTGTTCTCACAAACTTTCATGGATTAAAAAGTGAAGACCCTGAGACCTTTTTATTTGAATTTGAAGTATTGTGCAGAACTTATGATTATCTACAAGATGCTCAAAAAATAAAATTGTTTCCTTCAACATTGAAAGGAGCAACTCTAAAATGGTTTATGATTTTAATCACTAGGTCTATTAGGACATGGAATGATATGAAGAGAGCATTTCTAGAAAGGTATTTGGAATATTGTATACCTGTTAATCAAAAAGAGGAAGTGTTTAAGATGATGCAAAATGAGGATGAAAATTTGGAGGATTTACTTGAAAGATTCAACTATAATATTAAAAGAGAAAAAATGGAAAATCTAGATCAAGACACTCTAAAATCTCTTTTGTTGAAAACAATTAGAGATGAATGGATAGATATCCTTAACGTGATGGGGAAGGGGGAAATATTTCAACTTCCGTTAGTTGATATTGGGGAACTAGGTATTAATCTCTCAGGAGGAAAATCTAAAATTTTGAAAGGAACAAGAGATCCTGCTCTTTCTAGGGTAAACAAATCTGCAGTTGGAACAGTGAGTAGGGTAGAAATTGGGAACATGCTTGATGAATTCAAAACTGACATTTTAGGGAGTCTTAGTGAACAAATAGACACCCTTAAGTTACAAAACAAGCAGAAATCCAACACTGATGCTTTGGCTATTTTCTGTCCAAAATGCAGAAAGAAACATGCTTTGAGAGAATGTCCTCTTGAAGAAAAAGTTATAGAAACCTGTATGATTTGTTTAGAAAGTCATGAGACTAAGAATTTTCCTTCAATTCCTGGTCTTAAGGTTGTTTTTTAAGAAGAAAAAACATCAAATCCTATAGAATCTCTTTGTTTTTCTCTAGAAGACCATGGAAGGGGCCATAAACTCAAGGGTTTAACAACCAAATGAATACTCATCCCCCACCAAACTGGAATTCTTGGCAACAACCTTGGCCCCAATCTCAATTTAAATCTCAACCTTGGGCTCAAGGAATGCATAATCCATATGGACGATTTTCTCAGTACTATCAATATCCTCCATCATATCCAAACTATCCCCCACAACAAATTCCTCAACAAAATCAACAACCTCCAATCCAAAACCAAAATCCACAACTCTCACCACCATTCTCTCAGGGACCAAATCAGTTACCTGCCCAACCATTACCAAACCCCAACAATAAAATTCCTCAGAATACCTATATGATAGAAGGTCAAAAATTTCCAACCTATATGATTACTCCTCTAGATCTTAATGATGTCCAACTAAGATTTGGTATGATATTAGAAAAGAGGAAGCCTTATGTAATCATTCAAGAACAAGACAATTCTGAGGAAGATTCTCTACAAACCAATAAAAGTTATGAAGAAGAAGTAGATCTTCAAAACCAAAATTCTGAAGATAAAAAACAAAAAAAAACAAAAAAATTCAACTCATGTCATAGAGCAACCATCAGTGTCTACTTCTACACCTCCTTTTCCTGAAATATTACAAATTGATAGAGGAGTAGAAAAGCATATTATGTTGCATAATTATGATTTCCTAGATGAATTGAGAAATATTTGCATCAAAATTCCTTTGTTACAAGCCATCAAGGAAATTCCAATTTTAGCTAAAACAATAAAGGAGTTGAGTATGAAGAAACCAGGGAGAAAAATAAAAGAAATAAAAAGAATCCATCTTGTAGGAAAAATAGCAGAAATAATGATGGGAAAAATTGCAATTCAAAAATATTTAGATCCCGGAAGTCCAGTCGTCAAAACACATATCAATGGAATTGAAATTACAAATACATTGATTGATTTAGGAGCAACAATAAACATCATGAGAAAACAAACCATGGAAAAACTTAAGCTTCCTAATCTTCTTTATACAAATACAATATTGCAATTAGCAGATAGATCCGTAATTAAACTAGATGGTGTGTTAGAAGATATTTCAGTGTCTTTAGATTCTTGGGAGTATTCTGTTGATTTTATGATATTAACCCCTAAGAACAATCTAGGAGGATATCCACTCATTCTAGGAATACCTTGGTTGGCTACAACTGATGATTTCATTAGATGTAGATCTGGTGACATGTATATTTCTAATGGTAATTCAACTAAGAAATACACTCTGTATCCTCCAGCAAGAACAATCACAAAAAATATGACAAAGAATGGATTGATGATGAAGAAGATATACAACCTCTCTTCACTATTTCAAACATTAGTGAAGATAGCCAAATCTTAAATACAATAGAAAATTATGAATCATCTCCAGAATATGAACATGATCAATTTCAAGAGCAATCCAATA
Source organism: Pinus albicaulis (assembly GCA_034641835.2). Lineage (NCBI taxonomy): Eukaryota > Viridiplantae > Streptophyta > Pinopsida > Pinales > Pinaceae > Pinus > Pinus albicaulis. Next base: position 613,752,898 of record CM076580.1, read on the forward strand.
TTTAATATTTTTCATCTAGGCAGATGTCTATTTACTCTATGGAAGAATTTGGTAGCTCTACAGTTGAAATATTTCCAGGGAAAACCTTGAACATAAACAAAAACTTGGAAAAATTACAACAAGAGAAGCTAATCAAAACATTGCAACAACATTCATTTGCATATGCATGGGAATACACTGACATGAAAGGAATTAGTCCTAGGACTTGTATACATCACATCTACATTGAGGAAAATTTAAAACCTATCAGACAACCTCAAAGAAGGATGAATCCAAATCTTAGGGAAATTATGAAAGAAGAGTTGCAAAAGTTGTTAAATGTAAACTTCATCTATCCAATTTCAGACAGTCAGTGGGTTTATCCTTTAGTGATTGTACCCAAGAAGAATGGAAAAGGAGGGTATGCATTGATTATCGAGAATTGAATAAATCCACGCTTAAAGATCATTTTCCTTTGCCTTTTATAGACCAAGTGTTAGATACATTAGCAGGTAAGAAATATTTCTCATTCCTGGATGGTTTCAGTGGTTATAATCAAATTCAGATTGCACCTGAAGATCAAGATAAAACCAAATTCACCTGTCCATGGGGAACTTATGCCTACCGAGTACTTCCTTTTGGATTGTGCAATGCACCTACAACATTCCAAAGGGAAGTAATAGGAATTTTTTCTGATCTAATACATGATTGTGTAGAAGTGTATATGGATGACTTTACAGTTTATGGTAATACATTTGAGGAGGCTTTAGAAAACTTGGAAAAGGTTCTTAAACGATGTAAGGAAGCAAATCTCTCACTAAGTCATGAAAAATGTTTTATGATGTTTACTGAAGGGATTGTTTTGGGACATCACATTTCAGGAGATGGAATTAAAGTTGATAAATCTAAAGTTGAGGTCATCTCTAGGTTATCAGTTCCAAGTTGCCAAAAGGATGTTAGAAGTTTTCTAGGATTCACAGGTTATTATAGAAGATTTATAAAAAAATTCACCAAAATAGCATCCCCACTCTTCAAACTACTCACCAAATATTGTGAATTTAGTTGGAATCCTGACTACCAGTTAGCATTTGAAACCTTAAAAGCAAAAATTTCTGAAGCACCCATCTTAAGAGGGCCTTACTGGAAACTACCTTTTCACATTTCAACATATGCTTCAGACGCAACTCTAGGAGCTATGTTAAGACAAAAATATTTGATTCCCTATGCCATCTATTACACAAGTAAGAATTTGTCTCCCCCAGAGTTGAATTACAATGTAACTGAAAATGAATTCTTAGATGTTGTTCATGCTGTTAACAAATTCAGACATTACATAACAGCCTATGAAACCTTTGTCCACACAGATCACTATGAAATTATGTATTTAATGAATAAATATATTACTAATGGTAGAGTTACAAGATTACTATTTCTCCTGCAAGAATTCAACATTACTATTGTAGACAAGCCTGGAAAACAAAACACAATTGTTGATTTCCTGTCTAGAATTCAAAATATCAAAGATAACACTCCAGTTGAAGATAAATTTCTTGATGAATATATTTTTGCAATAACCACTCAGACCCCTTGGTTTGCAGATATTGCCAATTACTTAGTTATAGGAAAATTATCTTCACATTTGTATTCTAGAGAGAAAAGAATAATCATTCAATTAAGTGCAAGATACTCATGGATTACTAATGAATTGTATAAGACAAGTCCAGATCTCATTATCAGAATATGTGTTCGAGAAGATGAAATGCATGAAATTATTAAGGCATTTCATGATGAAACTTGTTGTGGACATTTTGATGAAAAGAGGACAACCTATAGAATCCTTCATTTAGGATATTATTGGCCATCCATTTTCAAAGATGCCAAAGAATACGTCAAAAGGTGTGACAGTTTCCAAAGGGTAGGGAAACCTGCTCCTTCAAATGAAATGCCATTGCAACCTCACATACTCATTGAACCTTTTGAAAAATGGGCCTTATATTTTGTTGGATCTATCAATCCTCCATCTAAACAAAATAAGTATATTTTGGTATGCACTGATTATGTCACTAAATGGGTAGAGGCTAAAGTGTTACCTTTTTCTAATTAAGGATCTGTAGTTAATTTTATTTTTGAGGATATCTTCACTCATTTTAGTGTTCCAAGAGAAATTGTAACAGATCAGGGCGCTCAATTTACATCAAAGATGGTGAAAAAGATGGTAGAAGATTAAAAGATCAAGCACAAAAAGTCTACTCCTTACCATCCACAAGAAAATGGTCAAGTTAAATCTACCAATAAGGTGATTGAAGGAATTATCACTAAGACTGTTCATCTACATAGAAGAGATTGGGCAGATAGGCTTGCTGAAGCCTTATGGGCCTACATAACTACATGGAGGAACACAACATGACATACTCCCTATGAACTTGTTTATGGGAAGAAAGTTATGTTCCTTATAGAGTTTCAGATCAAAACCTTCAAGATGGCAGTCTAATTGGGACTTGATTTATTAGAAGCACAAAAGTATAGACTGGAGCAACTTAATGAAATAGATGAAATCAGACAAGATGCAGTCCAAAGAACCAGTATAGTCCAACAACAAAGGACTAAATGGCATGACAAGTATATCAAAGAGAAAAAGTTTTAAGAAGGGGACTGGGCACTCTTGTTTGATTCAAAATTCAAGGATTTTCAAGGAAAATTTCAGACTCATTGGCTTGGGCCATATGAGATTGAAAAAGTCTTTGATAATGGAGCAGTAAAGATCAGAGCAATAGATGAAGAAAAGGTATCTCTCCTTGTGAATGGTCATCAGTTGAAATTTAATCATAAACCACTTTCACAAGAAGAGTTTGTCAAGAAATTTCAAGATAATATTGATATGGAGTTAGTGAAGAAGAATTCTTCTTCTTCACAAACTTAGCTTTTAATTTTCCTACATAAGTGTATAAGTATGAAAACCAATCAATGATTGGAATACTTATGCAGAAAATACAGGGTGAAAATAAGAACTCTCTGACACCCTATATTTTCCATTTTCCTTTCTGTAATAAAGTAGTGAAAACTACATTCATATTTGCAGTTCATAATCTGCAAATTCAGTTTCATTCCATCACACTCCACTGTCATTCCATTTCATTCCACTTTCATTTAATTTTCACATTCATACCATTTCATTCCATTTCCATTCCATATTTTTCACTCATTCCATTCATGTTTCATACTTAAATTTTATTTTATTTTTACATTCTGCAGCTGATTCTATTTTGCAGCTAATTTGATTATGTAGCCACTTCAACAATTCTGACATGATGATTGCAAAGGGACTAAAGGATTATGTTTTTTAATATCACCATGCTACAAAATGAGTACCTAAGGAACAACATCAAGCAACAAAAAACAATAAGGTTAAGTTATGAGGTAAGGTGTAAAAATTTATTTTAATAGCAAAGTTAAAAACATGAAATATGTATAATGTGTACATTCATATGTTCCTTGACAATCTATCATTCGAATTGATTACAAATCCTCATCATGATATATCTCGACCATATCCCTCATATAAAGTTGCATAGCGGTCCATCATTAAATATCCTTGATTGATGACTAACAGTCATGATCATGACGTGACTTGTTTGTCTACGTCTCTCCAAGACCGTATCACTTACTTATTTCCTACAACTCACCATAAAACCCTCCATCCGTAGCTCATTAATTTCCATTATTTCCATAACCAATTCATCTCCATAAACTCTGCAGCCAATCCATTTCCACAAAACAAAGGGGTAATTCTGAAGGTTGAAGGCACTCTGCATAGAAGAAGGATGGGTTTGATTGTTAGGACAGAACCAGTGGGGGTAAAATACACGGAAGGGTACCCACAGGTTAGAGAACTGCTACAGCAAGCTAGATGGTTGAGGGTCATAGAAAAGTTTGATGGTTTTCACAAGGAAATTAACAAATCATTTGCCCGGTCTTTTGATGGAACCGAAGTAGAGATTAGGGACATTAAATTTGCAGTGACAGAGTCATTCTTGGCTAAAGCTACAGAAATTTCGAGGCATGGAGAGATATGGTTCAAGAACAAAGAATTCCATAATGAATTATGGAAGGTGATACTTAAAAACCCAGGTATGGATGTCTCAGTCTTTAGAAAATGAATCCCAAGTACTGCTCTGAAAAGGAAATGGAGAAATATGCTTTTAATTTTGGAAGAAATTCATAACTTGTGAAGGAAGATTTGGAACCATGTATGTTTATCATATCCGTTTATTAATGAATTTTCTAGAAAATGGTGAAATCAACCAACCTTTCTTTCTGCTCAATAGTCTATGAGGAATGGCCTCAAATGTACAAAAGAGAATACAATCCATAGAGACCACTATGCATCATCATGGCTTGGTGAAAATATTGATTGAATTTCACTTAAGGAGCATAGGAGAGAATTGGGAGGATTTCCTTGTTAGAAATAATTTTCAAGAACAACCAGAATCACCAACCAGGGAAGAAAATGTCAGGAGAAGTAAAAGAAAAAAAACTGATGTAATTGTTGAAGACAGACGTGGAAATTCACTACATAAGAATGATGAGAAATTAATTTATGAAGAAATGACAGAAATTAGAAAACAAATTAAGGCTAGAGGAAAGAAAAAGAAAGAGAGTGAAGTTACAAATGAAGGGAATGAAGGTCCTCCAAAACTAAGAAGGAGCTCTAGACTCTGAGGCATCATGAAGACAACACCATCCAAAGGGGCAAAGTTCATAAATATAGGAGAGGAAACCCCAGTTCCATCACCTGTTGATAATTCTCCTGTGTACAGTCCTCAAAACTCTGATGTTCATCATTTTGAAGAAGGCCCTAGTAGAAGATCACCTGGTATAGATCCAGTTCAACAGTAGATATATGATTATGTAGAGTCATTGGAAAGAAGCAGTGCCTCAATGAACCAAGAACCACCTGCCAATCCACAAGAACCTCTAATTTACTCTCTTAAGCAAGATATTTATGAATTAGAGATATTTAACAGGCACATTAAGCAGGAAAATGAGATTTTGAAGGAACAAAACAAGTTGGACAAAGAAATGCATAATAATACTACTATGCAACTAGGGCTATTGCACAAGGATAATAGAAAATTGAAGAAGAATAACAAGAGACTGAACAGAGCAATCATAAACCTCATAATCAAACTTCTCATGAAAAGGCCAAGAATTACATTGACTTCAAAGAGGAATAGAAGAATAAGGTTGGCTGTCCTAGCTGAAGTATCTGAGCACATGCAGTAAGGGAAAAGAACTCATAATTTTGGCAAATTGCACGAGGACAAGCAATGATTTTGCAGTGGGGGTATGTTGAACCTCAGGGTTACCCTCTTCTTTACAGTTTTCTCATCTCATTCCACCACTTTTCCATAAGTTCATAAACCTTAATCAATGAAGAATGATAAGATTTTGTCTCAGGGATACATTTAAATCATTGTCATATTATATTTTCATGATTTTGCTATTTTGATCAGTTTTTGCAAATTAGCTACAGAATGCAGCGTGTTCTGCAGCTAACTGTGTGTTCCGTAGCCACTCTTATGGTTTACCAGGTTCCAGGTGTCAGTTGGGGAATCAATCCACATGGGTGTTTTTATAATCTTGCCTACATGGATTCTATCCTACTCACATGGTCCAAATTGACATAAAAAGGAGCCTAAACTCATGGTCAAAGTTACAAGTCAAAAAACGTTACCTACAACAATAAGACTCTTGGTTTTCTCTTCGAAGCAAATAATGAGTCCAATAGTCCTATTTTGATTGTAATTCAAGTTAGACACCTGTAGCTAACTTAGCTCACAATTAGTTATGTAATTTCTCTTTAAATAGTGGTTCCACATAACCAAGAGACAGTTCAGTACAATTCAGATTTCTACAGTGAATACTCTATTTTCCAGACTTTGTTTAATAAAGAAGTTCAATTACCAAATGCTTGCTTGATTGCACTTTTTACAAGTTAGGAGTCAACCAACTCAGTAGTAGAGGGCCCCTACTCCTGAAGGAGGTTTTTATTATGTTTTCTAGTTAGATTTCCTTTACTCTGTTTAGCAATTTCTGCTTATGCTTCATTTCCAGTTTTCAAATAGTTTAATGATAAATTGCAATTGTGCAGAATTGCTCTTACAAAAAATTTCATGGAAATAGAAATGATGTTTTCAACATTGGGATAATGATTGACCAACTCAGTAGTAGAGGGCCCCTGCTTCTGAAGGAGGTTTTTATTATGTTTTCTAGTTATATTTCCTTTACTCTGTTTATAAATTTTTGTTTATGCTTCATTTCCAGTTTTCAAATAGTTTAATGATAAATTGCAATTGCGCAGAATTGCTCTTACAAAAAATTTCATGGAAATAGAAATGATGTTTTCAACATTGGGATAATGATTGAAGTTTTAAGAAACCATAGTTATTTAGCTTTACTGTTCTTGCATTTTATTTTCATTAAAACAGAGTTGTCGATTGTTGTGTCAAACTGATGTTTATGAAAGCCATTTTCAATATGCTAAATTCTACATTAAATGGTTAAATATCTCACATATGCAGTAGTTGAATTTATCTTGCTTTTTGTGATTTGGTTGCCAAGGACTAAAGGCATAATTGATTTCTTCAAAGGCATCTCAAGAGGTTAAACACTTCACATTTGAGTGTTGTTGACGAGTCAATGATACATTTAGTTGATTTTAGTTAGATGTTGCATGCTTTTACTTTCAAGACCCTCACTTAATTGCAAACAACAATCTTCCTAAAAACCACTCTAAAAGGAATTGATCTGAACATATTAAGAAGGGATGGTTGAATGATTAAATGTAATGTAATTTCTGAGTTATTCATTTACAAAGTTTTTCCTAGTTCTCTAGTTCAAACAGGTGTAATTAGTTACTTAAACATTACTTCAAGAAGGTCACTCTTTACAAATTGAATAATTGGAGTAGCTAAACACATCTTAGATATTTTCATTTGCATTCCTTTTTTTCTGTTCTAGGACCTTAGTAGACTAGAGTACAAACAGTTGCTAAAATCCATCTCAATAGGGTCATGCCTAACAATTGAATGTTGAGATAACTGAAGGTACACTAGTTGATTCATTTTTCTGCTTTCATAGGTATTGAAATTCTCAATCTTAGTCTTTTTAGAAATAGATCCATGGATTAGGATTAACAAACAAAATAGATAGATGATTTGATTATCAGCTAGCCCTTAGCTTTTTTGATTTTATGAAAAATAGAATAGTTTTAGTATACTTCCTTTTCTTCCTTCTAAAATTAATTTAAATTCACTTAAATCTTTTCATAATTCTAGATTAATCATCCTTAGATTTCAAAGAACAACCCCCCCCCTAAAAACAACATAAAACACAACACAACGAAGTAAGATATAGGTTTCTTAAGTACACATGGTGCACCACACTTATCAACTTACTAGCTCTGGTTGATAATTAATGAAAGCAATTTAGGACACTAAATTGACTAAACAGAAACTTGGAGTGAATTGAAATTTTTTGGAATCCCCATTTATTTGAAAAATCACTCATCTCAGGCTTGATAAGGAGTTATGTCCAAATTAACCGTAAAGTTTGATGCATGAGGGGCAAGGTGGCTTTATTTGGTTGGTCTTATTGTTCTAATAAAGGCAGTCCTCTTTGCCGTCCCCCTCTACTAGTTCTCAACCTCCCTAGCGCCCCAAAGTATCCTAGATCATTTTTCCACCTGTAGTTTCTATAGGAAGGTTACTAAATCAAGCACAATGAAGTTTCATCTAATTAAATGGGCCATGGTTAGAGCCCCCATAGTTCATGGTGGTTTAGGAATCAAAGATCCCATCCTTATGAATAAATCAATAATATTGAAATTGGTCTAGTGGTTTCTGTTGTAGGAAGAGGATTGGTGAAAACTTGTCTTAAGATCAAAATACTTCTTACTTAAAAGAGAAATAAGCCTTAGCAAAATCTAGCCCACTAAAAATGGATCGATAATCTAGTAGCTAATTACAACACCGACCGCCGTTATGGTAAAGTCTCTATTGGATTCCTGGGAATGGAACAAAAATCTATGTTTGGACTGACTAGATATTGGATAAACCACCCATGGAAGGCTTACTGGAAATATTGCCTCTAAGAGAAACACTTTTCAACCAAGGGAGATCCTTGTTGGAAAAAAAGTTGTTGCCAGATTGTTGGTGCTTGATTTGACCCTCTTTTAGAACTTGATTATCCTTTTGGGTTTTGCCTTGTGTTTCCCTAGTCATATGACTTCCTTTCATATTCCTATGATAAAAAATTCATGCTTGAATTTTTATAACAATATATTAGGATTATCATTTTTTTTTTTTTTACAAAGTCGAGTGCTATATTATATTTGAAAAAAGGAAGGAGATATTTCCTTGTTACAATTCATTGTAGTTGTGGACAAACAAGGAGGGTAGTAAACAAAAAATGCTAAGCCTCCGTTATGTCGACTATTCATGTTATACTGCATTACAGATTTAGGATATATTCTAAAAAATTGATAAAGGAGGGAAACAAATTTAAAAGACATATGCAGAAAATAGAGAGGAGGAATGAGGATCAGTCGATGCTGATTTTCCATTCGGTTGATGCATCAGTGTTATATTTAGGACCGACATTTCTCACGTTGTTTGAGCTGGAGCTAGGAGTTGAACGTTTCTATAAAATATATTTCAGAATCTAAAGAGATTCTTCCACATGTAAGCAGCAATTGGTGAGCTCGTTAAGTTGATTCTGGAAGGACTGGGCCCTGTGCTGAATGAGGTTCATGTTAAATTTCTTCTTTTCATCCAGGATCCTCTGCTGAGTATGGATCTGTTCCATTTCTACCTACAAGTCAGCACAATGAAAGCGGTATTTACTGCGTGCCATGAAGAAAGAGGATGAGGTGGGGACATTCGGAGATTCTTAGGGGGATAAAAAAGAGCAGGGAATGAGTGCAAGGTAGGTAACTTGCTAGGAGGAGAGCAGGGGAAGCGGTCAGGGGGTGAGCAAAAAATGGTGGAGGAGGGGATGTGAAACAGTTCTGGGGGTAGCAACAAGTAAGAAGGAAATAAGAACAAGGGAATGCGTGGCAGAGGTAGAAGGAGGGGCACACTTCCAAAGCAGATTGAAGGAAAACATGAGAGAGCGATCCGAGAGGTAATGAGGCAATGCAGGGAGGAGGGAGGAATAAATAATGTGGGCTGGGAGGAGGAGGGAGTCGTGGCTAGAGGATCAAGGAGATAAGGTCACGAGAGGGGAGGTGTTGAAGGGATGAGGAAGTATGATAAATTCAGAGAGATTATTGTAGAGAATTTAACAAAATAGATATTTTGGCAGAGATAAGATCATGGTAAAGGTGTGAAGGATAGGCCATCATGACTGTGGATTTGACTGACTGGCCTTCTGTAGGATTTGTTAGCCAAATTATCTGCAAGCTTATTGTTGGCTTTGATAATGTGATGGAAGGAGATATCCTGCATATCTTTAATCAAATTGCGGCATCTACTGATGATCCTGTGTAGAGCTATGTTTTGGATTGGAGAGTCTTTAAACATCATGCTAATAATAATAGCTGAGTCCCCAAACACCATTACATTTGCTACATTGTATCTCTTTATCAATTGGAGGCTTTGGTGGAGAGCGTAGGCTTCATCTTTGTTGTTAGATAGAATGTCAAGACCCCATTCGAAAGAGAACAATACACTACCATTTTCATCCCTTATGAGGCCTCTAGTCCCAGCAATACCCAGATTCGATTTAGAAGCTCCATCAAAGAGGAGGGATGGTCTTTTACAAATACCAAGCCATTCAATAAATTATTTTTATTTAAGTCTTATCTTCCAATTTTATATATGATAGGGTTGGGTAACTGGATATTTGAAAGGGTCAAGACTGTCCAAGATTCTACCCGGAAAAGTTCTTTCATCTACTTGAAGATCGCTGAAGTTAATATTACTAGTACTTTTTGAGAGAATAGTTTCTATGGTGAGGCTCCAAGTCTTGTTGCATACTTTCCTTAGAGATGGTTTTTTATTGTTAAAGATCATCCTATTTCTTGCCAACCAAATTTTCCATAGAAGCACATAAGGAAGGGTATCCCAGACCCTTTTGGTTATGTTCTTGCTCTTTTTCCCCCAAGGATATTTTTTTTTCCAATTTTTTATCAAGTTTGGAGTGGTGTTGATGGATTCTAAATTGATCTGAGAGAAAGAAGTGAGATCTTTCCAACACTGAATGGCAAAGGGGCATTTCACAAAGAGATGAAATGCAGTCTCTTCTACACATTGACAGTTGGGGCATTTAGATGGGCCATATACACCTCTTTTTTTTTTTTTAATTTTATGAAGTTAAGATATTGCCTTTGAGGGGAGTCCATATAAATATTTTTGTCTTTGGTATGGCTTCAGACTTCCAGATGAGCTTCCATATAGGCCATTGAGGAGACGAGAGCTGTTCTTTTAGAAGTTGACAATAAGCTACTTTGATAAAGTATGAGGATCTAGAGGGATCCCATCGAAGACTGTCTTCTTTGCCTTCAACAGAGGTGCTGCACCATGAAGAATTATTTTAAGATTTTTCAGATCGTCCTTAAGATGAGAGGGGACGGGCAGAAAATCCCAGTCGATCCAGACGTTTGAATGCTCATCCCACCTTGAAATCTAAGGTAAGGTGTTTATATCGAAATTATGAAGGTGAGTTTGAATTCGATGTGTACTCAGACTTTCTTTAAGAGGAGCTTGCCCCATAATTCGATCGTTCGAGATGTTTGTGTTTCTTCCCCCTTGAGGAAATTTGGAAATATTTCTATTGATAATAGGGATGGGTTTCTTGCATAATACCCAGATTCTAGAACAAGGCCTGCTTGGAATGTCGTGGTCAAGGAGATTTTGTCAGGGTGAGTTGAGATATTTGGATTCCAGAACTTGTTTCCACCATAAGTGATGTCCACTGATCAGGCGCCACATAATATTTCCTCCAAAGGCATTGTTAAAGAGTTTTGGGATACAAATTCCGAGCCCACCATTTTCTTGATTTAGCGTAACTTGTCTCCACTTGACTAAGTTGTATTTCTTCTTCTTGTTTTTTCCTCCTTTCTAGAGAAATTGCCTTAAAACTGCTTCAATTTTTTGATGTATGCTGATAGGTGCATTGAGCAAGGTAAACTGGTACAAAGGCAGAGAAAAGAGGGTATATTTAAGGATGATTAAACACCCAACCATGTTTAGCCAAGAAGATCCCCACTGCTGCACTCTTTTTTTCATTTTGTCGATTGTGATGTTCCATACCTCAGACTTCAAAGGTCCAACACTGACTGGCATCCCAAGATAATTGAAATAAGCTCAGTTCAATTTGTAAGAGACTCCAAAAATTTGTGCTATGATATGAATGGTGTGATTTGTAGCATTCCATCCATAAATACAACTCTTATGATAATCTATTAGCCCTCTTGAGTAAAGCATAAATTTGTCAAGAAGAGATTTGAATCTTTGAGAAATAATGGAGGTGGCACCGCCCATCAGAAGGGTGTCATATGCAAATTGAGAGTGGTTCATATTCTTGACTCCATTGCCAAATTTGATTCCAGTGATGAGGACTTCTCTGCGCTTGTGGTCCAAGGCCCCACTGAAGGATTCAGCCATAAGAATGAAGAGAAAGGGAGAGAGGGACAACTTTGTCTGAGACCCCAGGAAGATTAAAAGAAATTTGTTGGCCTGCCATTGATAAGGGGAGAGATCCAGGGGTTTGAAATACAAGCATTGATGAAGGAAATGAAATCATTGTCAAAACCCATTTTTTGAAGGACAAAGATGAGAAAGGAATGTCTCACCCTATCAAAGGCATTAGCAAGTTCGAGCTTAAGGATGAAACCTTTCTCATTTCGCATCATAATCGAGTGAATGGCTTCTTGAACAAGGAGAATGGAGTCTCAAATTTGTCTTGGGAGATAAATCCCCCTTGATTTTCAGAGATGAGATTGGGAAGAGGCAAGGATTTTAGTGATGATTTTGTATGAGGAATTGCATAGGGAGATAGGTCTGAACCTTGAAAAGGAGGAGGGATGGTTTTCTTTGGGTATAAGGGCGAGGTAGGTGGAATTGGTAAAGCCCCAAATCTTCTTCCTCCTTTGAGCCCACTAGATCATTTTGATTAAACCATTTTTAATTAAGTCCCAATAGGTCCTATAAAATCTGATGGAGAAACCAACCGGACCTAGAGACTTATCTAGATGCAAAGACCATATGGCATTTTGAATTTCGGCCTCCTATATATCTCTTTTTAGGGTGATGTTTATCTCCTCCGTGATTAGCTTTGGAAAGTGACTTAAGAGATCTGAATAATCCTCAGGTGCTGATGGTTTAGTGAGCAGGTTCTTATAGTGATTAAATGAAACAACCTTTATACATTCCTGGTCTGTCTAAATTATTCCTTCATTATCAATGATGGATGAGATATTATTCCTTGTCTTTCGAACCATAGCTTGTTTGTGAAAGAAAGAAGTGTTTTTTTCACCTACCTCGAGTCATAGGTTTCTAGATTTTATCCTCCACTTCTCCTCTTCTTTCCTATTGACTTTATACAAATGCCAGTAAAGTTATTTCTCTTGATCTGAATTTTCTTAGTTCGCTCCATGTGTATCAATATTATTATGATAGCTTCCAGCTTTACTTTGATTTATTTTTTGGGTTTTTCGGGTTCCTTATAATTAAGCTTGGCCCAATATTTTAGAGCCATTCTAACATTATTCAACTTTGTTTCCCGAATGTGCAAAGGAGACCCCTCAACATGCTGTTGCTAGGTATAATACACAATCTGTCTTGCATCAGGGAAATCACTCCAGAGGGGGTTATATTTAAAAGGGAGGGGGTCAAGGGAGGGATGCTCACCAAGGGAGAGGGTGACAGGGCAGTGATTTGAGGCTGAGGAGGAGAGGATATTAGAGGAGGTAAAAAACAAGAAAGAGAGGAGAGGTACATCCACTATGAATTGATCAAGCCGTTCCATAATGTTTCCCACTCCAATTCTGCGATTATTCCAGGTAAATTTGCGGTTTTTTTGGATGACATCAACCAAATCGTGATCTTGGATGATGAATTCAAGTTGGTATCTTGAAGGATTCGAGTTGAAACTTCCACCTCTTTTTTCATTAGCATGCAAGATCAAGTTAAGATCCCCGCCTATGATGATATTTCCGTTGTCCTCACTGTCTATATCTGTTTTCATTATGCTCCAACAAGCTTCTTTATCCCTGTAATGATTAGGCCCATAAATATTATATACAATGATCTCAATGTTCTCTTTAGTACTCTGAAGGTTTACTTTGATCCAGTTTTGAGTTATGACAACTCTTTTTTTCTCCCAAACATTATGTTTCCAAATGATGGCTATTCCTCCCGAGGTACCACTGGATTCCATGTGAGTGCCCGTATATTTTTTCATTCTGTTTTTTACTGTTTTCCATGTTTTGATCTCCTTGTTTAGTTTCTTGTAGGAGAATGATGTCAGGTTTTTCTTGATTCATAAGGTCTCTTAGAGTTGAGCTTTTTGAAGGGTGAACCTAAACCCCTGCAGTTCCAAGAGAGGCCTTTCATCATTTCAGGAATGCAAGATGTGGACTTGTCTTCCCTCCTTGCTCATTTTTGACTTGTTTCTTTGTTATTTTTTCCTAGAATGAAGGATTCTATAGGGTGTTGAGTTCCAAGGGCTATATCTTTTTGGGCAGCTTCATCTCTGTGATGTTTGGAGGAATTCCTTTTGGGGCTAGTTTTTTCAAGGATTTCCAAGATGAATCCATGTTCTTTTGCTATGATTCTAGTGATCCGGGCTGAAGAGGGTTCAAAATAAAAGTTGGGAGGGTAGGATTTGGAGGGGGAGGGCTGAGGAGATGAAATATGAGTGGGGATGGAGGGTTGAGGAGGGTCTTCTTCAGAGAGGGCAAGGGAGGAAAAGGGATTGGTAGAGGTCATGGAGGGGATGGAGGGAGGGTTAAGAGATGGGTCAGAGGGTTGGTGAGAGGAAGGGGAGGGATTGGACGAGGATTCTTTGAGGGGAGGGGAAAAATGCACTAAAGGATTTCTAGTGTTTCTAGGGTTCGAAGCAGTCTTTTTTTTTATAGTTTCCCATTGGGTTTCTGTATACGGTTTTTCAGCATCAATAAATTTGGAGCATCTATTAGAAAAGTGGCCGTATTTGTGACATACCTTGCACTTGAATGGGATTTTCTCGTAGTCTAGCTGCTGTATGTGGGTCCAGTTATCAAGTTTAAGCTTGATCGCTTCAGGAAGAACTTTTCCCAAATCCACTTCAATGCAGATCCTGGTACAAGCTTGCATGTTGTCCTTTGACTCACTACGGTCGATGAATTTTCCTACTGTGTTTCCAATAGCTCATATGGAATCATCACCCAACAGTGCAAGGGGAGATGAGGAAGCCGGACCCAAACTGGAACATCGTTTGGAACGTCGAGTTCAGGATCAAAGTCTGGAGTCCATTTGTTGAGGTAGAACGCTCTGGTGTCCATGAAGTATGGTCCATTACTGAATATCAAATCCTTATCTTCTTTAGTTTCAAAATTAAAAGTGAAATAGCCTCTACCACAAAATCTGATTGAAGTTTTTCCACTGATCTTGTCCGCCTAGTTGCGCTCGACCCATTTTTTAACAGTCTTCGGAGAGGACCACAGACTAGTGAATTGTCCAATGAGACCCTTCTCAGCAAGAGAAAGAGCAACCATACGCGGGTTACTCGGAGGAAGAGCGACTTCATGAATACCTTCAAGTTTCTTGACAAATTTCGAGATTGCTGGTCTAGTGCGAGGAGGATTTAGTGAATTGATTAAGGCCAAAAAAGCTTGGGCCTGATCAGGTTGAGGGGCCACCTCCGGGATGCTCTTCGGAGGGTCCATGTGCACAGGAGTAGGGCACAACGCCGTCTTCAACAAGGTCGTGGCCTCTAGCATAATGTTGTGAGGCTCATTATATTTTTTATATTTTATATCGTTACAGATTTAGGATTATCATTATAATGATCATTATCACTTATAAAAATCAATATTATATTAATGAAGAATTTGAAACCTTAATCTTACATTAATAATTTCCAAAAAACTTTATAATTATAAGTTATTATTATCATTATAATAATTTAAAAAATAAAAAATAAAACAAAATTAATTAATACTCAAAATATATATTTTTAAATAAGTATAAAAAATAAAGAAATAAAAATTAAATATATTCAAATATCATAAAAAGAGATATTAACAATCCTACAAGGATTTGATGGAAAAAATGGTTGTGCTCGTTTCTAAGAAGGTTTATGTGCTCCTGGTTGGCGTGCAAACGGTGAGGGTTGAATGTTCCTGTGTGAATGAGTCAGTGTGCAGAGGATGCACGACACTTCACAATGTTATGTATGCATTTAGAGGGAAGAATTTCGACAAGGCAGAGACACCCCTGACTCTTTGCAAACGAGGGTTTCGTCTTCTGGCATACAAAAAGGGTTAAGATCCTGAGGGCTGCGGTAGAGGGGGAGATACAAAATCCCACATGATGGTAGCAACGCATAGAAAACTGATCAAGAGATCTGACCCTCAACACTTCCGACTCTATGTTTATCCGGTGAATGAAACATTATTCTTTGTTGAACTGATCAGGGAAGTTTCAATGAGCAATGATCATAAACACAAAAGTGGAAGTGTTGGGTGCTTTCAAGTGATGATCCAAAAGGTGGTGGGTGACATCGAGCCCATGACCCTATCCGAATATGGAGGCCACAACCCAGTGGATGATTTCTCCACCAATTTCAGAAAGAATACTATGAGTAGCGTGACCAGTGAAGAGGGTGAACTCTTAATGACGAAGAGGTCAAGATGGGACCTCTAGGCTCAACCTACAAGGTTAATACTTCTCCATTTCTTTGTCTTTTTCTACTATCACCCCATTACTCTCTTTTTTATATGGATAAACCATGTTGGGAAGATACTGGTAGCTGCGAGGGCTATTAGGGGGTTGGGGCCTCATTTTTTATCCATGCAGACCATTATTTTTCTGTGGTCGTGCTGCGAGGATATGCCCTCCTATAAGCACTCTCTGCACCCAAGTCCTCTGCCCTGTGGCCATTGTGTAGGCTTTGTTAATGTTTTTTTACAACTAGGGGTCATGGCCCCAAACATCTAGCGAGAAAGCAGAAGGTGGGTCTCTAATACGGAGGACCTATATAAGGTTTTTATAAAAGCCATTTCTGGGAAGTCAATAATGTTATGCTTCTGGGATACAGATCTTGTGATAGACCTGAAACAAAAGTTCCAAAATACCACAGGCATCCCTGCTTCATAAACAAACCTGATTTTTTTCTGGGAAAGTGCTACATGAAGAAATCCACTTGAAAGACTACAAAATACAAAGCAAATCTACCATTACTTTGAGTTTAAGACTATAAGGCGGTGCACTAGGAGCAAACATACCAGCTAGATCTTCATCGACAGACAGGGGCCAACCTTCTTTCAAAGATGCATTAAGAGGGAAAGTTGTCACACAGGACAAACAAATACGAAATCTGTCATTACCAGGTCCTTATATTGTAGAAAAGATGGAAAAAAATCTAGATCTGGCCATAGAATTACCAGAAGTAACTAGAATTTTCAATACTTTGCAAGAAAAGGCTATTATTTGTCGATTTAATGGATATTGGAAAAAATATGAAGATCTAAATGAATGGATCTACCTAAACTGGGCCAAAGATTGTGATATTTACCTGTGCGCAAAATATTTCTTCGTGGTTCAATTTGATAACCAAAAAGATTACAGTTATGTCATAAATGATGGACTATGGTTCTGTGGAAGGGTATGCCTCTTCGTAACCCCATGGCTCACTGGTTTTGATGCAAATTCAAATGTGGTCACAAAATCATGGTTTAGGTAAGGTTACATAAACTTCTGCTCCCTTTTTGGTACCATAAGGTCTTAGAAAACATTGGGAACTCTTTAGGAAGGTTCTTAAAGATGGCGCGAGAGAGAATGGACATAGGGATCTTCAATTTTGCTCGTATATGTGTGGATATGGATTTAAAAAAAGGAATGCCAGGCTGTATTCACCTAATACACAAATACCTTAAGTATACACAAACATTATATTTTGAAAATACTGCTTTTAGATGCAGGGTGTGCCATCAAACAAGGCACTTGCAAAACAACTGCATACAATCTAAGAAAAGAACAAACAAGAGACCAAAAAATAAAAAAGGATGGCAATTTCTAGACTCTCCATCTTTAGATGATGAGGATAAATATATGGATGAACCCCAACAACATTCAGAAGCATGAAATCAACATGGTACACAAGAGAAGGGAGAAGAAAAGGAGGAAGAACAAAAATAACATGAAGAGAAGCCAAATACTACAACGTCTGATTCGATTCTTGAAAACCATTTGGAGGGGAAGAAATATAATCAAGTCCTTGGGGGAACAAAGCATTCTCATGTATTTGAGAGTTGAAACTTAGATAAAGAAACACCAAAATCTACCAGCAATAATAAGTTGGCAATTATTACTGCCGCTCCTTCTCCTGTGGGATGGCAAAAAGTCCAAAAAAAAAAAGGCAAAAAAGGTAAGCCTAATTTATCTAGCCATGTGTAACTTTAGTTTTTATTTCTTGGTAACTTTCCTACTTTGCGTGTGTTATGCTCTCGAGTCCCCTCAAAATTTTCCTGATTTTTTCATGCATCTACTCTTGTAACTTTTCATTTTTATTAATAAAAATCTATTGAAATTTTCCTTGGAAAAAAAACATCGTAAAACCATTTAAATCACATAAATATGAATTAAATAAATTATAAATAAAATAAAATAAATAAATAAACAAATAGAAACATAACCTAATAAAACAAGTGTGGCTGCAAGGCAGCTAGTCCCTGCCTTGAGCCTGAGCCAGGAGGCCAACACATTCAGAAATCTCAGTAACAGTAAATCATTTTGACTTCTCCAGTATTCTTGTCAGCATTCACTGATGTCATGGGCCTCGATACAGGTGAATCTTTGCTGCATTGGTGACAGACTGGAAAATGTTGGTCTAGCATGGTTTGTCATATGTCATTATAAGATGAAGGGTAAGATTTGTTTCAAATGGCTTTAGAATTTCTTTTTCTGACTGGAGAAGATTGCTTAAATCTTTTAGGCAGAAGATGAAATGTTGCTTCAGCCATGGGCCCTCCATGCTTGTCTTTGGAAGATCATTGTACATCCCCTTAAAGTCTGTTGCATTGAGATCATAACTGAAGTTCCTCACTAGTAAGAATTTTTGTTGAGAAAAACAGATATTTCTCCAGCTCAAATATGTCTACTTCTTGGACCCCTTTTTAAGGAATCGACGACTCTTTTGAAATCTGCTTTCATTCGGTCCAAACAAAAATGCACACGAATTTTGAAATAATTCAAGGGCTTGTAGTTGACATGACATAATTCTGTGATATGTAGTGAGTTAGGCACTGTTTGTAGGATTGGACGTTTGCATATATTTGTTCCATTCAGAATGGAGATTTTCAGCTTCTTGTTTTTCTGTTAAATCCAGCCTGTTTTGAAGCATCTATCCTCTTTGAGAAATGTTGAAAATACCAACAATCAAGCTTTGCACCTCAAAGCTAACAATCAAGCTTTGTACTTCAAAGGTTACAATGGGTTATTACATCTACCCAAACCAAATGACTGTTCCTGGTAAAATGACGGAAAGCTCTGATCCAATATTAGTAAAACTCTGATCAACAACTCTGATCATTATAATTGCATCTTATTGGTTCAAAATTTTCAAACTTACAGATTTTAACTCCTTGTTTCCAGAAAATCTGGTTATCCTAACCATCAAAATACATTGAAATTGGGTTGTTATAATACTCAAAATTGGATTTCATTGAATTATTCCTTGTCCAAATATTGAAGATTCAGTTTTGGATGTTCCAACAAACCGTTGTCGGTTGTTAGCACGTCCAAATTTATGTCTTCATTTTTTAAGATTTAAGGCATAAATTCAATAATATGGAAAATACAAGTGGAAATACAACTTTATTCACAATTGAAAGAATAAATGTTTCTATTTTTTTGGTTCATTGTCTGTAACAAGGAATGTATATACGAGTGTTACATCTGGCGGTTTGCCAGATTTCTATATTATATAGGCGTGATTGCATGCAACCCACGTTGCAGTACCACCATGAAATTGAGCTAATTGTATTTTCTATGCCCGAGTAAGCCATGGATTTTATTCAACAAGTGGTGTGCTTAGCCCCAAGTTCCACGATTTCCTCCCACGCACCGTTTTTGTTTGTGTGTGCTTGACAGCCAGTATCTTAACCAGATTTGGAAGCAGAGATGAGAGCTCTTAACCAGATTTAGAAGCGGAGATGAGAGCAGTTAAAGATGCAAGAGCAGTTACAGGTCCAGCCCTAGCCGTTGATGAAAATCCAGCACCACTAGCTAAAGAGAAAGACTTTAAAACAGAGATATCAACTTGGACTGTAGGGTACGACTATCTCGGTTCCGATAGTGTTTCTTTGAAAGGGAGCATGGTAACTACACACATTTCATATTTTATGGAGATAACGGTATAAGCAGCTTGAAATACAGTTTCAGTGCCCCCCCAATGATTCTGGATTACATGGCAGGACAACTGGGTGGGATGGTCTCAAGTAGCGCAGCAGCAACGCTACCTTCGCTGTCTGAGGTGATCAGTTAGATCAGAGTATTACTACGGATAAAGAATATTCTCAGAGAATGGCACCCTCATGGCATGCTCAATTAGCTATTAACCTAGCTCTTTTAGGATTCTAGCTAGTTGTAGTTCATTCTTGTGTCGTAATGTTTTGGGTTACCTGGCCAGACAGATTGTAATAGCTCCTCCCGACTGATGTTTTTTTTATCTCTGGTACACCCTTCCAGGGATGCCTTTACTATTACCGATTAATCACCCGACGAACATAGTCGCTTGTCCGCATCGGGCAAGGGCAATTGGAGAAGCTTTTCAATATTGCTGCTCCTCCTCTCAATAATAAACTGCAACGACTGGTTTTTTGCAACTTGCGTGTTCCAGAAGCCTCGTCTTCATATTCATATTGTGGGGGAAGACTCACCTTCATATTAAGTTATTCCAGAAGCCATGGCAGACTCTGCAATCCTGAACATTCATGGAAATGCTGCAAGTTCATCGAGTTTATCCAGCACTACCAGTAGCCAAGGTGGTAGCATCAACAGCATAGGCCGTTGAAGCAGCTGAGTCAACAACAAATGTAGATACAGTGATACCCTATTTATGAGCACATCAATTAGGACCGCTTCACTGCTCCCTTGAGGACCGCCTTACTATTGTAACGACCCCCAAAGCCGCCCCAGCCAGAAAACAGAGAAACAAAGCAAGAAAATATATTACATAACAAACTATTGTAAAGTACTTATGTGCTTCCTGGCATATTTGTAGGAATTAGTTCAAAACGAAGCTCCGAGAAGGAATAACAAACAGAACTGAGCCGTCTAGCATCCTGCACATGCATATGCCCAACAACAAAAGCTTGAAATCCATCGATGCAAGCAGCAAATGCCTCTTCTCTGTGTTCAGCCAACTCAGAGCTGCTAAGGGGTAACAACTTCTCTTCTCTCAAGCTCTCGTGCTAGGGAAATACCAAACTCGTCGCCACATCAACAGCTGTTGTTGTTCAACCCCTTGCAAGTGAGTACAACCAATATTTCTCTCTTTTGTATTTTCTTGCTCTGTTTCCTCCGCTCTTCTGCAATAAAAATTGGTATTTTCTTGCTTTGTTTGCTTCGCTCCTCTACAATAAAAATTGGACGATTTGATAGATGGGTATGATTTCTAGTGGGGAATTTGATGCTAGTTCATAGATTTTTTTTCGCTACGTAGGTAACCGCTGCCGAGCTCTCCGGAATCTCTGCTGAAGAGCTGATGGGAGACGATGGCAAGGCAGAAATACTCTGCATTTAGCTCCTCCAAGAAAAGCTCCTCTTGCAATGTTGTCGTCTCAATCAACTCTGGTCTGCATCTCAGAAGATTTTTCGAAGTTAAGAGCCAAAACCGACTGGCTGAAGCCAAATGTAATAACACCAATACAGCTGCTTTCGCTCATGAAGCAATGGTCGACAGCGTGAACAACAGTGACATCACGCTGGCAAGTGTAGGTAGCCATGTGTAAACCAATGAACAATGGTGAGCCATGCGTAAACATTAAGGATTTAAAACGTATATGTTCATGTAATTTTAACATAAAATGCTTGCCTATTAATGCTAGCATTAATCAATTTCATGAAAACATTCCAAATGAATGGAAACCTATTCTAATGTTTTCTCAGATCTTGCCTCGATATGAGGCCAAATAAGACCATTAAATTTCTGATTGGTTGAAATAGCGGTGAAAATTTTCTTATTCGTTGTAAAAAAACACTTTATAAAATATAACTTTAAGACTTTAGGTTAATTACTTGGTTTGCAACTTCGTTTCTTTGCAGACTAATCAAATCAAAAAAATCGATTACAATAGTCCCTGCCAGCCCCGAAGGGGCAGGGACTAATAAAATTTAAATAATAAAAACAAAATATACAAACTATAAAAGAAATAAAACATAAGTAACCCTACCTCATGCAAGCTACAACCCACGATTTCTTTAAAGCTTCAAACAAAGTATTAGTAAGGGTTGGCAACAAATTTCTTAATGCCACCCTTGGTTATAAAGCTTAAAGCAAACATTTATGAGTTTATAAAGTACAATTAGATTTTCCAAACTCATAGAAAGATGGTTCGTGAACGCATGGAAGGCACTGGGGCATCGGGCCATCAAACGAAGATTAATTCACTGACCAGTCTCAACCTGATACTTATACTAGTATAAATACTAGAATTTGTACTTAAAGGTGTAAAGGAACACTGATAGGAAGAGTGAGGATGTGGAAATCAATAATGAAGAGAAATATATGGACAATAACACTTGCACTAGGAAGTGTAAAGGAATGTCAATAAGAAAAGTGGGAATGTGGAAATCAATAATGAAGAGAAATTTATGGACAATGAAATACAATCGGTATTTCAGTTTATATATATCTTCTAAACAATGTAGACAGATGTTAAATTTTAGAAGAAAGTTACACTAAGGTAAATGTCTTAGAACAATGGAAATCCTTATAGGAAAAAAATACATAGTAGAGAGGTTAAGTTTCTTTGGGGTTTTTTAAAATGACATGACATAAATTCTAAACATTGAAATTATGAGGTATCTATCAGGTAAAGATATTTGCTTTGGGAAATATTGAGGTAGCCACTATGACTCAAGCTAGCTCAAATCCCTTATGTGACACAAGAGATGTACCCTGTACATTATGCTCTATTATTTGGGTGTTTTTAAAGGGAAACAACTTGATAAGCAACACAATCAAAGTTGTTTCAAACCATCAAAACAAAGTTGTTTGTAATATATATAAGCACGTGAACGAAAAAACTTAAAAAACATAGAGATTGATAAAACTTTAACTTAGTTTGTATAAATATAATAATCCAACTTTGATTTTCAAAAATAATATAACAAACATTAACATAAAAATTTAATAGAATAGTGAAAATTGCTAAAATATTTATCTAATTTTAAAAGCACATTTCATTTTCATTCTATGTGATATATTTATTATTAGAAACATAACAATATAAAAGAATATCAAGTTATAAGTAGTTGTTATATTATTAATACAATAATTCTTTAAAGTCAAGTTTAATTATTTATTAAGTGTATTTTGCAACTCCAAAGCATTGATTCCAATTTACATTGCTTTTACAATGTTAAATATATATAACTCATTAATTTTAAAAACACCACACAATGGTTTATTTTTATATATATTAATGTTAATAACATTACAATTTAAGATGATTTTGTTTTAAAATGATTTGATACCGTAATGATGATACACACCGAAAAAAGGTTTGGAACATAACTTTAAATAATACTATAATGTAAAATGATGAAGTTATATTAATTTCAACAACAATACAAAGAAAAACAATAAGTTCCATTGATATTGATGAAAATATAATGTTAAATGTTTTAATGCCTTGATTTTAATAATGAAAGATATTTATATACAATAATTTGCACAACCATATGGTGTAAAAATAATTCAATTCACTAATATGTTAATGCAATTCAAAACAATCAAGTGCATTAACTTCAATACATACTCATTAATTATCGTTAATTTTTATTAATAATATGATGCAAAAGTAACTGCACATTCAATTAAAAAAGATTATGTATTTAAACAAATATAAAAGAAGAAGAAGAAGAAGAAGATTTCCCTACAATACAAACAATGATAAATATGATAAATAAAATGCATATAAATATTTTATATGCTAAAATTAAATATCAATAAAATGAATATATATTATTGAAAACATTGATTTAAGCTTGTTAGCTCTGAACTCCTTACTCAAGTTTACATATGCATTTGAAGGGAATTGATCAATAATTTTAAAAATCTGAAATAAATTTTATGCCAGTATTAGAAAATCTAATCAAAATTTGGACTAGTTTTACATATTTAAAAATCTAATTGATTATTGGTTTTATTGCATATTTGATAGAAATGTAAGAAATCAATGCTTTAAGAGAAAAACAAATTTTAGATTTAATGCACATTAAATATTGGATTTTAGGTGTTATTAAAAGGTTGGAAAATAAATTCACCTTAAATACATTTTATAACTTAATGTTTCCATATAGTTGGAAATATTTTACTAAGCTTTATTCAAGATAAAAATCAAAATTCATTTTAGAAAGGTACGTGAAACAAAGAGAATTACAAAGAGTGATTTTTTAATTTATTTTCTATTAACTGTAAATTTTAATATTTACATAGTTGTTCCATATAATTCTATTAGTCTCACCTCGACTGGGTTTGTTGATCACTAAGAGACTAGGACAAACATTCCAAAAATTACATAAGCTAGCCGACCATAGCCCCAGAGTCCAGAGATGACAAAAAGCCATCAAAACTAGGAGGAGAGCAATGGACATAGTCAATCATCAGAAGTGACAAAAGCTGGATTGTTTAGCCCAATCCACGACAGAGGGGGAGGGCAGTAAGCGCAGCTAACATGTTGCTCCAGGTGGACTAGCCAAGCTTCCAACTACTCCAAATTTTCCAAGATACGAGTATGCCCACGCCACACCACAACCACGCGCTCCTGCAGGTGACATTGGAAATACTGAATCTGACTTAGAGCCGCCACCAAGGCCTCGTGCTCCTCTCAACGGTTCTTCTCATAATCCTCTAACTAAGTTTTTTGCAAATGAAGTGGTTGAGTTGGAGCGGCATGAAGGGGTTTTCCACCCCTCCTCTACATTGGCTAAAGACCCCTGCGACAGCTTGGAGCCCACACGCTCCCTCTCCTAACAAAACCTGCAGACGATGACTCCTTGCCTTAATTATGCCTGCTCGGTGAAGGCTCTGAGGCCTTGCCTTTATCAGAGATAGATTGGCGGGAGCTTCTTCTAGGGCGAGCCATGGATGAGAAAATACAACAAAGTGAATCTCTGGAGAATTCCTCCCCTACTGACCACCAAAGCACCTTCAAGCATAGGAAGATGGTGTCTCCTCCTTCGACTTCGGGCCACCACTGTAATACCGCTAATGACACACTAAAACTTTTAATATCAAGTGTTCACCTACTCCAGGGCCATACGGGCCCTTTGAGTAAACGAGGAAAACTACCAAGGATGACACCACAATGATAAAGACCCAAAAACAAATGAAAACAATACCGACACTTGTTCCGACCATAATTAAAGGCCAACACCGAAAAAGGAAAAACCATCATGAATAGAACCGCCACCTACGAATCAATCATCTAGAAGCCAAACCACCTTGGAAAAAGACACTATAACCCACACATAATAGCCATAAACAACTCACTAATACGAGAGTAGAAACCAAAGAATGAGACAAGTAGGGAGGCAGAGAGATGGGCCCTGAAGGAGCTGTCGAACCAACATCCAACTCTCTACTTAGAAGAGACATGTTCAAGGTTCCCCCTCCCACCCAAACTCCACCACCAAGCTCACCACAAAGGTTTAAATTTCAGTGAGAGAAAAGCCAAAGGAAACTTTTAGACCACAACCAAAGCCATATCTAGAAAGGGCTACTTGTGCTTTCGATGGGTACCATAGAAACTGCAAGGGAGGTCGAGGGGTGGTGTTGCGCCCAACAACTGTCTCTAGGCTCTTTACTCCCCAATTACTAGCTAAGTCACAATATGCCTTGTGACCTAAGCCCCAATTTTCTCTAGAAGACGGGGATCCACCCATATATTCCTCAAGTGTCACTACATAAAGAGAATGTTACCATGATGAAACCCACACCTTATGTAAAATCTAAGACACATATGTGGGCATAATTCCACCCTTTGCCGACATCGACCCCCACACAAGAAAACTAGCCAGGGTGTTTCCACGCTCTCGTTCACCTTATTTTGCGCATGTTTAACCTTGAGAAGGGTTAGGCGCAACTCCCAATTACCTAGGGTTTTCCACCCCCATCGAAAAATTATTATGTTTTTATATTTAAACTAATCTTTGTTCTTATTTTTTCTTTCATGTAGGAAAAATAAATAAAGATTATTTAAAAAAATCATTACGTGAAAGATTTGGGTGAAATTAATCAAATAAAAGATTATGAATAAAGTTAACACTAAAAAGGAAAGAGTTATGGTACTATCTCCAGAAATATATTTTATTTTACTTTTAATTACATGGGTAGTTATGCTCCAGTTATTGAATATTTCTGTATATAAATCGTCATTACTCATATGAGAGGATCCCGTCATTACTCATATGAGAGGATCATTAATGGGAGAGGCTTTGGGAGAAAAAGATTCACGCTTTGGAGAAATATTACTACATATGTTGTATATACTAGGTTTATGAGGAATTTGTAATGTAAAGTAATGCAAATTTCAATAAATAATTATTTTTCATTTTTTTTATTTACATGCATTTTTTGTTTATTTTTTATTTTTTATTTAATCTTGAATAGTGATTTATGAATTTAACTGATCAAATTGTAATTCACTTATTATTTATTTGATTTGTTTTCTCTTCAGGATATGCATACTATCTTATCTAACCCGGTGATTTATGAATTTAACTTGATCAATTTGTAAGTCACTTAGTATTTACTTGATTTGTTTTCTCTTCATGATATGCATATTATCTCAATTTAACTTGATTAATTTGTAATTCACTTAATATTTACTTGATTTGTTTTCTCTTTAGGATATGCATACTATTTGATTTAACCTGATGTACCCTGGTGATTTATGAATTTAACTTGATCAATTTGTAATTCACTTAATATTTACTTGATTTGTTTTCTCTTCGGGATACTATCTAGAGTGTTCAAATTGAGAGATTTATTTGGTTTATTGTTAATTAAATATTACAGTGCATGAAATATGTAAGATCTCTGATTTAACTTGATTAGACAAAGAATCTTGCACACATAAATGATTTAATATTTTATCAATAAATGTTATTTATTTATTTTTAAATCAAATTTAAATAACATAGTTCATGATGATACATGTTATCTATGCTTCATTTGTATATTTTATTTAAGTACCATATATACCAATTTAACTTTATTTTATTTTCTTCATTTATTTATTTTACTGTGGTTTATCTCTATCTTAATAATTACTAACAGGTTGATAATTGGCATGAAATTTGTTAATGTATTATAATTTTTATTGAACTCATTTATTTACCAATATATATTATTATTAGAATAAATGTCTTAGTTATTTATTTTACTTATTGTGTGTAAAGAAATTTAGTACATCATATTGAGTTACTTAATACTTGCATTTAAATAAATAACATTATACTCAAGATATAGAGATATTTTAGTTTTATTTTATTTTATTTTTCTATCTTTTTCATATATGTTTCTTCTTTAATGTAGGTTTGAGTTATTTATTTTAATTGTGTACTTTAATTATTTATTTTAACCATAAATATTAGACTTGCACATAAGTTCATTTCCCCAAAGTTAAACCATTAAAATTTTTCAGTCTTTCATATAATTAACATGGCCTTACTTATTTGTCAAAATAGAAAATCTTTATAATTATAACTAAGTATAGGGAACACCCCTTGATGATCAGGTGCTCAAAATTATGCTAAAAAATGAAAGTTGTCGGAATGGTGTGGAACCTAAACAACGCAGTTCTCGTTGTTCTGAATCAGACACAATTTTTTTCGCGGAAAACCGACACCGTATGCTCCCAGAAATGTGTTCTTTCTGCTTTGTCAAACACGCAAATTTTAAAAAAAATGGAGGAGAACCTAGTCAGTAGTCGGTAAAGTTGACTAGCCATGCTTACGTGGCAGGGTGACTGTGCATATGACTATTTTCCTTTGGCGAATGAAATTGTGCCAAGTGGCACAATTTGGTTTGTTTGATTTGGCCCGTTTTGGTTGGGTGTTGTGGAGGCCAATCACAAGATGCCATGTGGCAACCCGAGGGCCACCAAAATTTTGGTTATAGTCCGAGTGGAGCAGACGAGGTTTGAACCCGCGACCTCCAAGCAACGAGCAAGAGCCTTTACCACTGCATCATCACCATATTTATTAACATACTATGGTTTCGAGTTGGTTTTGTTTTCATTTGGTTTGTGAATTAGGGGTGGGGGTCGGGCTCTAGCCCCAGCCCTGGTCACTGCCTGTGGGCGTGACCATGGGTGGGAGTGCGCACCCCAATTACACTAACCATAACCACAATGTTAAACGTTAACCTGTTTCCGCTCCAAGTGACATGTCGTTGGACCACTGGCCTGCTAGTTGCCCAACTCACCGTAACCTTAATAACCAATGACGATGCCCATGTGTCCATCGTAACATTTAATGCTGACAGTTAGCCCAACTGTGTAGCGTTTTATTATAATTTTTTTTATTAACCATATTCGATATGGTTTAAAATCCAGACTTTAAGCCTTATTGGGAAAATTAACGCACCAACAATTTCACCCGGTTTTTGGGAAATTTGGCGCTCGGGCGAAAATGTAGGTTCGTTGCTAGATTTGGAGGAATTTGTGGAGGAGTTAGTGCAGGATCTTGGGGAAGTCATAACTAAGTCAATTTTTGAGAAAATTCGATGTAGAAAGAGGCTAGATAGGCATTTTTGGGCATTCTGGAGCTAATGGAACAAGTTTCAAAGCTGTTTGAGCATTGCAAACATATGTAATCACACTTTTGAGAATAATAGAAGAGGGCCAAGCCATTGGAAGTTGGACCAAGGAGACGTAGCCCATGCGGGGTGAAATCCTTCATCATGCGTTGTTATGTTACTGTTTATGGTGATGTTCATGTTTGTTAGATGTTGTTGTTCAGTGTTTTGTATATGTTATTTTCCTCAAAAAATTCACATAAAAACACATAAAACTCATGGTATAGTAGCAATTTACCTCATAATCCTTAAGCACTTTGTTTATATTCTGAAGAGGAATTTAGCACAGCAAAAATAATTTTCCCATTCAGATCACTTGGGGTGGAGGGAAACCAACCCTTGTCACATGAAGCGGTTGGACTCTTAGAATCCTCAATGAATGTGTTGTTCAGTTGTTTTGAGTTATCTGGGAACCAATATTCTTTTGGCATCCTTGTCGGGGAACAAATTGTCAAGGTTTCGTTTTCCTGGTAACTGAATTAATTGGTTAGGTCTGTGACCTGATGGTGAACAAGATCACAACTGCACATGCCTGAAAAGTTTTCAATTATATATTTCTTTGTTTTGTTTTTCTTCTGACGACTCCTGAATTGTTTTTTATAATGGATATTTTTTGGACTTCTTTGGTATCCAAATTATCTGCTAACAAACCTAGTTCATTTCATGTTATTTATCACGCTAGTATTAATGATTGTAAATAAGACAACTTTGAAGGGAAATCAAGGTTATACAACCACAAAAAATAAAAGGTATGTGATGGTCTTTTGAGTAATTCTGATGTTAGTTCTTTCGAGGTTCATGTTGACTACTCAAAACTACCCATATATGATGAGTACGATGATAAATATTCACTTGTGGATCTAAATTCATGATCACCATACAACTATAATGCCTTTCATACTAATAAGCATGATGAATATCACTATATAAATAATAAGGAAACCATATATGATAATTATCCACATGATAATGTTATTGTACATGAAAATGCAATTGAATTAACTTTGAACTTTACTTTTATACATTTATTTATTTCATCATATATACATCATCTCTTTAATAACACCTTCCAAATAATGCATGACTATATCAACAATTCTTCTTGTTGTTGTGATGAGGATGGATTTCAAAAAGATTTTAGTTACCACATGACTAATCCTAGTATGATTTTAGAATTATACGATAAGGGAATAAATTATGAATATATTGCACATACATTCATTTTATAAATGTTTCATCATTTAAACAATCACACTAAGTATCACGATTTTGTGGAGGATTAGATGGAAGAGACGTTTAAGAGAACATCATCCTATTATCGTATAGATATAAAATCCTTTTTAGGAATCAAAATGAGTGAAAAATCTTACCCTTATAATTACTTAATAACTTACTATTTTCAAAGAACAAAGGTAAGAGTTACGGAGTTGATAAATTACTGCCTTGGTTACAATGGTTGTTTTGTTTCTTTGAACAAATTTGCTTTTGATTAATGTACATAAATGGAAGTTTTCTTACTTTTTCTTTATAGTTTAGAATGAATAAAGATGAAATTATTTATATATTAAAGAATCCTTATATGATCATAACTATAATGGAATATGAATCTGTGTATCCCTAGTATACACCATATTAACGAGTTTGTAAAACATCTTTAAAAGGCTTTGTCTATAAATGAAGGTTGATAGGTAAGTATCTTTTTAAAGGGCTCAAATTTCAAATCTCTCCAATAGTCTCAAATTCATATCGAACATTTTTTACCATATCTTTCTTTTCATACTGCTTATACATTAATACCATGATGGATTGCATTAACTCATATGTACTAAAACTATTAACACAAGATTTGGCTTTCATAAAATTTGATTTAAACTTTGGTGGAACTAGTTAGCTACTATCATTAATGAGACCTTCCCTAATAACCACACTACCCTAGGGATAAGAACCTATGTTTTTTTGGGTGGGGCATGCTAATGTCTCTGCTGGGGCTATAGATGCTCGCTGACAACAAAACAAGATCAATGACACTAGATTAAAACCTAGTGCATAATCTTCCCACTCCTTTTTTGAGATAAATTCTGATGAGGTATGCTGATATCTCCATCGAGGCTATGAATGATCACTAACACAGAAACAAAATCAATAATATTGAACTAATTGATAATCAAAATACATTTTTTTTAAAAATAATTATAAAAAATCAAAATTAAATATAACAAATTAAATACAAACAAATATCGTAAAAAAATTTAAATCACATACATAAAAATCTTTTAATCACATAAATATGAATTAAAGAAAATATAAATAAAATAAGTAAAACAATTTAAATCACATAAATAAAAAAATAAAATCACATAAATATGAATTAAATAAAATATAAATAAAATAATAAATAAAACAAAACATATGAATAAAATAAAGTAAATAAATAAACAAATATAAACCTAACATAATAAAATAAAATTTAGGAACAATCCACTAGTGCGGAGGAGAGAAGGCGAACGAATGACGGAGCCGATGTCCATGGCGGCCTGGGGTTTCACATCGCTCCAGAGATAGGAGCCATCCGGGGCTTCCTATCTCTGCAGCGATGCTCCTAGATTCTGTGAGGTTCAAAGGTTTTCAAACATGGAGGCTCACGATTGGGGGGGGGGGGGGGGGGGTGGGGGTGGGGGGCTCCCCCCCAACCCCCCCCGCATCTCACTCACCTGCAAACAAAGAGACAGCGGGATCTGACTCCGCTCCTCAGAACGATACAAATGTGCCAACCGACCTCTTAGGGACGCCAGAACCCCTGACAAACTCGAAATAAGATAAAAATGCTTAGAGGAAAGCATCCTCATCCACATGCATACATATCACGATTGAAAGACCTATGATCTACCTTCCAGCACAACACATCAACAAAAAAATACAATACATGAAGGACCACGCGCTCATCGAAAAATGCATTGGCTTTGGCCCACATAGAAAGCCCTTCTGGGTTGGATTGCCTAAGAATGGAAGCCAAAAGGGAAAATCGCTCTTCAACTAGGCCCGAAAGGTTTTTTCAACATCATCTTCACATGCCTAGAGGAAAAAAATCAAATCATGGATGGGGGACCATACTTCTTCAAGTCTACCAGACTTTTCCTCAGAAATTGGGTGGAAAGATTCAATCTCGACAAATAAGACTTCAATTGGGCACCAGTCTGGATCAGATTGTAATCCCTTCCTCAGGACTATTGGGATGATTTATCTCTCAAATATATTAGCAATCATATTGGAGAATTCATCAAAATTGCAGAAGAAACCAAGATCAATTGATACACCACCTATGCGAGGATCTACGTCTACATGCACTTAGCCAAAGCCCTCCCTGACTCGGTAAGTCTATTCCATGATGATTTTGAATGGGTTCAAACTATTGACTATGAGCATGGGCATCTCTTCAGAGATTTCCCCCTCAAACGAACCCAGAAACCCAGTTCAGCCTCAAACAACACAGATCTAAATGGTTTCACCAAGATCACTAGTTGCAAACGACATGCAAGAAAGCCCACTTCTACCCCAAGGGATGTAGAAATTATACAAAATGCATGTATATCTTGGATTCACTTGATCTAACAATGTAATAAAGTTAAATATAGAATCGATTTTACAAATATTTTGCGGAATTAAAAACACAATCGCTAATCACATGAACATGAAGAAAGATCAATCACACACAATAGAGATATTTTCCTGGGGAAAGCTTGTTGCTCAAAACCCCTCTATCATATATTGTATATTCCACAAGGAATCATGAAACAATTACATATAACTCTTCTCACAAGAGTCCTCCTGTATTCAACTAATTTTCTCACACTGATCTAGACAAAATCGGGCCAATACTCAACCAATTCTTACCCTGTCTTCAGCCTGCCTTGCTCATGCAGTTCACAAGGAATGAAATCCCTATTCACAAGGAATTCCAACCTTCTTACACTTCGCTGAGTATCATGGGCATCCTGTGGTGTTTTAAATACACCTGGGTAGCCTGCTAATATCACAACTGATAGTTACACTTCCCTTTCACCTAGATATCAACTGGGTATCCACTGGAACTGAAATGCATGCAACTAATAATAGTAAATCCTCAGTTGCATGTGAGATCACTGATTTTGAATTAACTAATATTTAATTCACTTGATCTCTCCCTAGTGTATCTTCAGTTACAACTAGCACAACTGAGTTTAACTCACTTAACTGAGTTAAACTGATTACAACCTGCATTAACTAATGCACCACTACACTTCGAACTCTGTTACAACTATAATTACTTTGCATGCCTCACCAACTACCTCTAACTCGAAATCCACTAGCTAACTAAGTTTATAACTCTCAGTTAACTATTAAAATTTATCATTGAGAATAGATTACAGTTTATTGTCCATCTTAATTAAGGGATAACCAAAATAGACATGCACCAAAATAACCCTGTGGGCCCCACCCTAGTGTAGGTGCTTAATGCACTAGGTGCTTAATTCACTATGTGCTTAATGCACTAGGCGTGGGTGTTGAATGTTGTTTCCGGATGCCAATTTCGTTGTTTCTTGTTAAAAAATTCAACACTCCCTCTCAACAAGAAATGAATGTCCTTGCATGCCACATGCAACTCATGCATGTGACATGCAACCTCATGCATGCGACATGAAAATCCATGCATGCGACTTGCAACCTCATGCAACTCCATGCATGCAACACTTCTCCAGTGTTTCTTGCACATGCAACCTTTGCATGCAAAACTTACAAAACTGAATAGCCTCCAAACAACTGAATCAGTATAATGCATCTGTCATCAATGTATTATGACTGCTGCTAGCTACTGCACATGTCTACTAGATCCTCTGCATTGTTGACATTTGCATCCATGCACTCTGCACTTGCCGCCAACTCTGATTTGCGCTCCAGTATCCGACACTGTCACTTTGATTTCATGTCCTCCTGAAATCCGACTGCATCAATCTAACTGATCCTGCTACTGCTTCTCTGTGGCCTCCTCGTAGCCAGTTTTGATCCATGAGACTCACAATCTTTAGGATCCTACCCAAATTTATTCTTGGGATTAATCATGCATGTCGCCCCACCTCACACCTGGAGGTATAGCTAGATGCACTCCCTTTGACCATCTGGCTCGAAATTTCTCTACTTGAGTGTTGCTCCCACTCCATGATCCTCCGCATGTGGCTGCTCCACATCTTGAGGTTCATTCTCACCTGCATGCAAATCCAACTCCCTCTCAAGGGTCAATTGCATGGCTTTCTCACACTTCCCAATGGTTGGAAGCTCTGTAGAAATCACATCTCCCTCAAGTCTATAGAGATTCTTAACTCAAATCCCAATCTTCTTGGCTTGTCCTGTGGCTTTGTGTCAAAGGAAGAATTTTCCTATTCTGACTCACCCACATTGTAATTGTCCTGCCATCGCAAAATTTTCTAACAAAAGAGCTGACTTTAAATCGACGATATCTCCCTCATCCGAGCTCCGATTTGATCGAAATTTTATTTTATTTTATTTATTTATTTATTTAATTTTAATTTTAATTTTAATTTTAATTTTTTAATTTGGGTATTTTTTAGCAAGGAATCCAAATTTTCTATTTTTTTTTTGAAAATTTTGCATCAAAATTTTTAGATATTCTCTGCAAACTCGCACACCCAAATAATTCCTTCTCTCATACCATGTAGAAAATTTATAAAACATCTCTGATACCATGTAGAAATTATACAACATGCATGTATATCTTGGATTCACCCAATCTAACAATGTACTAAAGTTAAATACATAATCGCTTCTACAAATATTTTGCAGAATTAAAAGCACAATCGCTAATCACATGAACATGAAGAAATATCAATCACACACAACACATATAATTTCCTGAGGAAAGCTTGCTGCTCAAAACCCCTCTATCATATATTGTATATTCCACAAGGAATCATGAAACAATTACATACAAATCTTCTCACAAGAGTCCTGTATTCAGCTAATTGTCTCACACTGATCCAGACAAAATCGGGCCAATACTCAACCAATTCTTAGCCTGTCTTCAGCCTGCCTTGCTCATGCAGTTCATGAGGAATGAAATCCCTATTCACAAGGAATTCCAACCTTCTTACACTTCGCTGAGTATAATGGGCATCCTGTGGTGTTTTAAATACACATGGGTAGCTTGCTAATATCACAACTGATAGTTACACTTCCCTTTCACCTAGATATCAACTGGGTATCCACTGGAACTGAAATGCATGCAACTAATAATAGTAAATCCTCAGTTGCATGTGAGATCACTGATTTTGAATTAATTAATATTTAATTCACTTGATCTCTCCCTAGTGTATCTTCAGTTACAACTAGCACAACTGAGTTTAACTCACTTAACTGAGTTAAACTGATTACAACCTGCATTAACTAATGCACCACTGCACTTCGAACTCTGTTACAACTAGAATTACTCTGCATGCCTCACCAACTACCTCTAACTTGAAATCCACTAGCTAACCGAGTTTATAACTCTCAGTTAACTATTACAAGTTATCATTGAGAATAGATTACAGTTTATTTTCCATCTTAATTAAGGGATAACCAAAATACACATGCACCAAAATAACCCTGTGGGCTCCAACCTATTGTAGGTGCTTAATGAAACCATGTGCTTAATGCACTAGGCGTGGGTGCCGAATGTTGTTTTTGGATGCAAATTTCATTGTTTCTTGTTGCAAATTTCAACAAAGGCCTCACACCCCTCTACCAGAAACAATTTTGATGTTCTAGCTAGCCAAACCTCCCAGGAAGCCCCCACCTCTTCGTCTCCTGAGCCTCCCGTAAATCCTGTCAATCCCTCACTGGATGCCAGCCACCCCCAATCTTCTCATTATCCACCCTCCGCTATCCCTCCCCTTGAAGCAAATCAGGCTCTAGCCCCGCATGGAAATAAAGCCAATAAAGGGAAAAAAGCTGAGTAGGAGCAATGCTCTGCCATGGATGAAGAGCCAAAGAGCATCAACTTCGGCGAGATTGACATCTTAGGCATGGAGGAAGCATGCAAAAGCTGAGAATACCACATTATTCCCACTCATCAGATCTAATGACTTGAGGAAGTTCTCTCCAGAGCTCAAAAATTTCCAGCTCTTGGCATCCAAGGAAGCACCTTGCTAGACACAAAAAAATCATGAAATAATCCAGAGAAAGAGGGAGACGCACTGATCTGCAACGCCTTGTCATGCTTGGAGGCCAACTTGTTGAATCATAAAGATATCCCAAGTTAACCAGGTTCTATACTGCCATCCCTCATGGTTCTCAATGAAACTCATCTCATGGAATATCAGAGGTCTCAACAACCCCTCCAAGCACCGACTGATCAAGAAAAGAATTGCCCAAGAAAAACCCACCATTGTTTTCATGCAAGAAACCAAATACTCTAGCACCACATTGAACACTATTCGATCCAGATTATGTAATGGATGTAGTACCACTACTGTCGATGCTCTTGGTGCCTCAGGAGGCTTAACCATTACTTGGAACCCCCTCCAAATTACCTTGACTAACCTTCATGCTTCTCACAACTTCATTCAAGCCTCTTTCTATATCCTTGGCATCAACATTCATGGCCACCTCACCAATGTTTATTTCCCCCAACCAATAGCTCAAAAAATTGAAATCCTAGACTCCATTGAGAGAATTAATTCTCATCGAACCTACCCTCTCTGGGTATTGGGAGGAGAATTCAACATGGTCACCAATTTGGAGGAAAAAAAAGGAGGGCGCTCCAAGCTTGAAGCATATAGCCACAGATTCAAGGAATTCATATAAATTAACCAGCTCATTGATCTTCAGACTTCCAACGGTACTCACACTTGGAAAAATCGCCGAGGAGGATCCCATGAAATCACCTTACGCCTTGACATATTCCTCATTTCGGATAACTTTCTAGTTAGCGACATAATCTCCACCATTCTCCCTACGTTAGGATTTGACCATTGGCCTATACTACTGCAATGGTCCCGCCTTGGAGTAGCAATCAACAAACCCTTCCACTTTGAACAAATGTGGCTTACTCATCCCGGCTTAAAGGAATTAGTTACCAATTGGTGGCGCAACATTGCCCCATCGATAGGCTCCAAAATGTTCCAATTCCAGTAGAAAATCAAAGCTCTCAAAATCCATCTCAAGCAATGGAATCAGACATCCTTCGGAAACTTTTTCAAAAATAAGTTGGAATTGGAAGCTCAGATGGCTTGTCTCCAACAACATATCATTCTAGAAGGGCGCACAATAGCTTATGCGAACTAGGAGAAAGAGCTCAAGGGTCAATTGGAAGATCACATGCAACAGGAAGAAATTCTCTGGAAACTGAAATCGAGAATCCATTGGCTCAAAGAGGGGGAAAAAACACAAAATTTTTCCATCGCTCCACCATCCAGTGCCGAATGCATAACTGCATCTCAATCCTCAAGAATGTTCAGGGGGACATGATCGAAGCACACAATGATATTGAACAGGAGTTGCTGAGCTATTTCAAGGAGACTCTTAAAGAACCCAACATAGATCGCCAACCTTCCATCAACAGAATTACCTAGCACATCCCTAGGATAATCACAGAGGAACAAAATCAAATGTTGCTATGACCAATCATGCTGCAAGAGGTTGAACAAGCGATGTTGCAGCTTAAATATGGGAAAGCCCTAGGTCTGGATGGCTTCACCTCCAACTTCTTTCACTACTTTTAGGATTAAATCAACCAAAAAATTTGGGATCTGTTTGAGGAAATCTCGAAGCATGCACTAGATTCTATCGGCCCTCAATTCCACCTTCCTTGATTTGATTCTGAAAGGGGAACAAGCAACTACTCCTAGTAAGTATAGACCCATAGCTATTTGCAACGTCATCTACAAACTCATATCTAAAGTGATTTCCAACAAGCTCAAGCCGCTTCTCCCTCTACTCATATCACCAGAGCAAACAAGATATGTGGAAGGAAGACAAATTTTAGATGGAATAATCGTCACGCATGAAGTCATCCACTCTTTGAAGATGCAAAAAAATCCAGGTATGCTTCTCAAAATTGATATCTCCAAATCCTTCGATAAACTCAGCTAGGCTTATATCAACCACATGCTCTTGGCCTTCGACTTCAGTCCTACATGGATTAGATGGATCATGAGTATGCTCTCCTCCCATTTCTTCTCCATTCTTGTCAATGGTTCACCCTTGCCCACCTTCACTCCCTCAAGGGGAATCCGTCAAGGTGATCCTCTTTCCCCTTTCTTATTTGTCCTCATGGCGGAAGGTTTGGGTCATTTAATCTGCCATACCATCAACTCTCAATTCCTCAAAGGCATGTACATTCACAAAAATCCCCCTCTCTCCCATCAACAATTTGTGGAAGACAACATGTTTTTAGTCCATCCTTATGTCCAAGAAGCCTGCTCCTTCAAATCTTTGCTCGACTGCTTCGGAAGCTTCTTCCGAAGCCACTATCAATGACAAAAAATCACAGCTCTTCTTCTTTAAGACCCCTACTGTCACCCAAAAAAATATCGCATTGATCCCCTATTTTTCCATTGCCTCTCCTCCCTCCAAATATTTAGGAGCCCTGCTTATAGATTCAACTATCAAGAATACTTCATGGAAGGAGCTCTTGGACAAGCTAGAAACAATACTATCCTCTTGGACCCATCCAGTTCTTATCATTTCTGGCTGTCCTGTGCTGATAAAGTCTGTCCTCCAATCCATGCTTCTATACTTGTTCTCAGTGCTAGCAGCTCCAAAATGGGTTCTTAAATCCATCTGTAACCTTCAATGGTCCTTTCTTTGGGGTGGCAACAAAGATTCCAGGAAATGGGCTTTAGTTATATGGTCTGAGGTTTTTTCACCCAAACACTTGGGAGGTTTCGGCCCGAGCGATCCAGAGCAAATAAATATCATCATGGGTGCCCGAATTTGGTGGAAATGGGTATCCAATCCCCACACATTGTGGGCTCAGCTCTAGGTAGCTGAATATGCAGGAAATTGGCCGCAAGAAGATCTCATTCGTTACAACTTAGATGTCATGGGCTCCCAAATATGTGTAGGTTTTAACTCTGTACATAAATGATCTGCAAACGAATTTTAAAGACAAAAAATAAACAATAGCAAGAGAATAAAACAGAAAATAGATATACACAGAGATTTTCCCCTGGATCCCAAATCGAGACTACCATCTTGATTTTTTATTATATTCCTTTTAGTGTTACAACACATATATACATGTCGAAGCATACATAAAACCCATTCCATTAACCCTGGATTAGAACATAACCATAGTTCCCTTTACTAGATCTACAAAATACCAGGGGCCGAAAACCATCATGCCCCAAAACCATGCACAAAATCATGGGCGGGTCCACCCACCGAAAAACAGGGTCCACAAATTTTTTCCCTGGGCACTGCCCCAATCCCCAAACAGGGTTAGCTTTCGCCCCCCCTGTGACCCCGCTGCTGCGCCCAACGCAATGCACATGGGTGGCTATCGCCCCCCCCTATGACCCCCCCACACATGCGAATAATCGTGGAAAGAATATAACACATACCCAACAACATGGAAAGCACCCATTCAACATAAGTTCCTCATACAAACCCACAGTTTTTGGGAAATTTTCTCTGGATCATAGTCTTCTCTTTGCGAAGACTCATGGTAGCAACAACCTAAGATGTCTACTCTCTTTCAAAAACCCAGGTGGAAAACCACTCTCCAAGGCAGGAAGAACAATCAAATTAAGCATTTTTGGACAATGCCAAACATTCAAGGATTTTGCCAATAGCTTCCCACCATTCAGTGGCAGGAAAATTGGCACGAGGAAACCCATGATGACATTTGGATGGAACTCACCAAATGGAAAATCAGATGTTTAGAGGGATCAGATATCCTCAGATGTGGCCATACCCACCAAGGAACCTTCACTACCAAGGAGACCTATCACCTGCTCCATCCAACTAATCCAAATAAAGCTGACAAAATTTGGACGGAGATATGCAACTCCAACATATGGCCAAAAGTCTCCACATTCCTCTGGCTGCTAAGCAAACTCCATATTTTAATTTGGGACAATCTATTGAAGAAAGTGTTCTTTGGCCTCTCATGGTGCTCTAATTGTCAAAGTCAGGAGGAATCCATAGACCATTTGCTGGACGCATGCCCCTTTTCTAGCTCTCTCTGGGGCATAGTCACCATTCTCTGTTGTAGAACCAACATAAAGCGAGGGGATGTCACCAAAACCATTCGCCACTTGCAGAAATATCCTTTTACCAACAACCTCCTCAACTCTTTACGGTTGCTCATCCATGTACTTCTTCTTTGGAAAATCTGGAAGGAGACGAACACCTGCATTTTCAAAGACCAAGAAACGCCTCAAGGGATTCCATTGAACAAATTCTGCCACAACATCAAGGAGACCTTAGCCCTGCGACAATGGAAGGACACAGATCTCCTGTCTCAGCCCTCAGAGTGCCACATATGGGCCAATTGGAATATCTCGATCCCTTGCAACTCAACAGTGCCCTCCTCCTCAAATCGTCCATCATATTCTCCTTGTTCTTGGAGCCCTCCTCCTAAGGATATTTTAAAACTCAACTTTGATGGAGCCTCTAGAGGCAATCGGGGTGAAGTTGGA
Organism: Pinus albicaulis; assembly: GCA_034641835.2. Classification (NCBI taxonomy): domain Eukaryota; kingdom Viridiplantae; phylum Streptophyta; class Pinopsida; order Pinales; family Pinaceae; genus Pinus; species Pinus albicaulis. The sequence goes on from CM076580.1 coordinate 613,792,845, forward strand.
TTTGGAGGAATCTTCCGAAACACTGTAGGTGATCCCTTGCTAATATTCTTTGGATCTATTGGTTGGTATACCAACAACTCTACAGAGATGGAAGGTATCCTACAAGGCCTCAACCTTGCTCAAGAGAAAAATTTCTTTCCCCTGGAGGTTGAAGGGGATTATCAGATCATCATTAGTGCTGCCCAACGTCTTCTACATGGCTCCTCCTCTTCCAAAATCTCAAAGAGCTGGAGTTTAGCCTCGAGGATGGAACATATGGAACAATGGTTTCACCTCCATAAGGCCATCTCCTTCATGCATGTGCACAAATCAACTAATGAAGTTGCTTATTTCCTGGCCAACGAGGTGTGGATCAAGACTCTCCCCTTATTTCCTATAGCTTTCACTCCATCACTGATGAATGTCTACGCACTGCTTGCACTCAACTGGTGCTCACAGATCTTCAACCCTCGGATGCGGATGTTTAAGGCGCTCGATTTTTTTGGCCACCTAGCCTCACCATGTGAGTGCATCTGGCCGCACCATGGCGATGTACTTGCCTCCCACGTGAGGGCTTTAAACATGCCCCTTTGGGAAGGATGTTGACACCTACAACGTACATTCCCGCACACTGTACCTTGGATCTTACATCCTGTTCTCTGGCCATATATGGCCAATGGCTCAACTCTCGTCCTTATTCACTCTAGTTTTCACTCCAGCTATCATTCCCTCTCTGTCGTGCTCTGCAAGTCTTCGACTCACCTCCGCCTAGCACGCTGCTCCTCATCCACCCTCTGAGATTTACTTGCCTGCCTTGCAAGCCCATCAATCAGTCGACGTAATGCCATGCTGTCACTGTATGAAATGTTTTCATTGAGGAGGTAGAGGCTCTCCCTCTTGCCCTCCAGCTCCAGATATGGCAGAACAATCTATTGCCTTCTCTGTGGCCATGGAAGATCCCGAGATATTTTACCCTCAATTTCTCTTCACTCATCTTTCAATTCACCTCTCGGAGGTGTAGCAGAGCCACTTCGGTTTCGGCAGCAGGAATCACCCTCGCAAGTTTACTCTTTCATGCTCTTCCTCCCCTCGGCCAAAGAAAGATAGTCGGTCTTCCTATCAAAAGCGTGGAGGATGCTTCAGACAATGGAGGGAGTAGCTCTGCGGAAGGTGCCAAACATAATTTCACAGCAGAGGACAAAGTTGCATGCTCAACTTCAACTCCAGAGCTGGCTCCCTAGCTATACAAGAAGGATGACGTCTTGTCCGACTATGTATGCTTCATCGTGGAAGAAACTCTTCAAATGGAGCATCATGATGCATAGGACCAGTAGCAGCAGAGTCATGGCTCTCACCTTTCTCAGTTTTTACATGCTTCTCTATTGTTTTTTTGTCTATCTTTCTATTTTCCAGAAAACTCAGTCATTCAGGACTATGTCAACATCTGGTTTCCCCAAGAAGGGCAACTCCCTTTTTGAAGTACTGAACTCATTAAGGGTTGGTTTTTCCTTGAAGGGCAACCCACTTTTTGAATTTTTGAAATGTATTCATCCAACAGGGGTTGGATAATTTAGCAACCCCTGTTATGAAGCTGGAATGTATTTCTTTGTAAAAAATAATAGAAATTAGAATTACTAAAAAAAAAAAATTTAAATAATAAAAACAAAATATACAAACTGTAAAATAAATAAAACATAAGTAACCCTACCTTGTGTAGCCTATAACCCACATTTTTTTAAAGCTTCAAACAAAGTATAAGTGGGCTGACAACAAATTTCTTAATGCCACCCTTGGTTATAAAACTTAACGTAAGCATATGAGTTTATAAAGTATTATCGGATTTTCCAAACTCAAACTCAATCAAAAGATGATTCTTGAACGTGGGAAAGACATCGACCCATCAAACAAATATTAATTGACTCATAGGTCTCGACCCGATACATATATTGTGTTTGCACCGAGAGGTGCAAAAGAATGTCGAATGACAATCCTTGCAGAAGAAGGTACATATCCGATGAGTTCAATTTATTTGGGGTTTTTTAAGATGGCATGAAATAAATTATGAACGCATAAATTATGAGGTATCTATCAAGTAAAGATATCTCCCTTGGGAAATATTTAGATAGCCACTATGACTAAAGGTTTAGCTCAAATCCCTTATGTGACATAAGAGATGTACCCTTTACCCTATGCCTTATTATTTGGCTATTTTGAAAAAGGGGAACAACTTGATAAGAAACACAATCAAAGTTGTTTCAAAGATGGAAGTCTATTCAAAGATGGAATCCCTTTGAATCTCTGGAAGTTTTGAAGTATTTTACATTGGAGATTTTCTATTGCTATGTATATTTAAGTAGTGAGTATAAGGTCCCTCTGATCCAGGAGGATTGTATAGGTCCAAAGTACAAGTGGCTTAAGGAGAAGGCTCAAAAATAAAAGTGTTAGAAATGTGGAAAAATCAGTTTCAAGTTGAATATCTCATCTTTCTGATTCCAACGATCTAGACGACACTCAATTCCGAGTCCGTATGGGGAAGTTAGAAGCAGTCAAAGTTCTAGGTTGACTTGATGAGGTGGCAGGCTTAAGGAGGACACAATTTCGTAGAAAATTAGCCATCGGATTCTGGTCATCTCCGATCGGATTCTAGGCAAACTTGTGGGACAATTAAATGCAATCCTTCGGTCAAAATCGATAAGATTTAAAAAAAACGGGTTTGTTTAAAATAAAAACAAAAAAAAAAAATTAAAAAAAGGCAAGGGCAAGCCATGATCCCCACCCTTGCTCCAACCATATATTAAAAAAATCAAATTAGATATGGGCCGGCGGCCATGACCCTGCCAGACCCACCCCCTGGTTATTATATATGATATAATAAGGGTGGGGCAGAGTTATCAACTTCGCCGCCCCAACCCACACCACTATATATATACATGGCAACCAACCGTCGGTGAGAGGTACGGTGGGTGGGCCTGACCCGCCAAATTTAAACTTTGGTTATATATTAAAAAAATATGCCACCTTTTTATGAAGGGGATGGGGTTTGACCGCCCAACCCCCTCCCTGAAACTTTGGATCTCAACTAACTCGGCTAGTAGTTCCCTTGGGGAGTCCGCTTGACCTTCATCTATTTAACCATTCACTTCAGAAGTGCGCCCAGGCAGACCAGGAGCGACACGTTTACCGAGACAAAGTGGAAACCTGAGCTTTTGTAGGAGGGGGGCAGAACCATGAACTGAGCTCATTTCTAGAGGGCCCAGATTTGTCTGGCGTCAGAATCAGGAATATTTTATATGGATTCTGCACCTCTTGGCTATAGGAATCCAACGGTATTGTCCGTTTCTTCATCAAAGGTCTCCAATTTTTGGCCACTTTCAGCTATGTAGGTATAAGGGTGTAATTTTTCATTGATGCTTGTACTTTCATTTTATTTGCCACTTAACGAAAGAGGGCCTCCCCACTGATTGAGCAGGGCCCAAAGACATAGTCCCTCCTGGATGAACTTCGATATCAAGTTCTGTTCTTCTTTGCATGATTTTATGTGCTTCTCTATTCTTGTTTCATTCCTATTAAGTTAAGTGGTTAAGATGAAATTTTACATTTAATTATTTATTCCATCTCGAAGCTAAAGATCTTGGATTAAGTGGTATAAGAGCAGGTCTTTGTAGATGTGAATTGCATGTTTGTATGCTAACCATAAGCTAGCTACGAAAAGGCGAAGGGAAACTAAAGTCTTTCATCGAAGAAGAAACATGCTTGACAATGTTAGAAATTAGGAGGAGCTAAACTTCCGCAAAACATTCTACACAATGGCAGATTGAGTCAAGAAGTTGTTCTCAAGGCTTGAGAAACTAGAAAGTGCAGGGGAAAATGCTCTAGAAGGACAAGGTTCATCACATGGAGATGATGAAGGGGATCCACCTCCTTCTCCTTCCACGAGTGGAAGTTCCTCTTCTTCTTCTCACCATCATCGCAGGAATTCAAGAAATGCATTTAGGAAACCTTTCTTTAAATTAGATGTCAAATTTGATCTTCCCATGTATAATGGTGAAAGTAATGCAGAAAAGATTAACAACTGGATTAGGCAGATTGAAGTCTACTGTAGGATTCAACAGATCGAGGAGGACGAGGAAATATCCAGTTGGCTTCTCTTCGGTTGAACGACACCGCTCTTGTCTGGTGGGATAGAAAATTGCAAGGAAGCCAAAATTTGGGTAACCTTCTCTCCTCATGGTCGAATATTTTTTCTGCATTGAGAAACCAATTTTACCCTTTGGGATATAAGAAAAAGGCATTCATGGGATGTCAACACCTAAGGTAAGGCAGAGGTCAAAATGTACAAGATTTCACTGAAGAATTTAGAAAACAAGCATTGAATTTGGGCATTCCATTAGATTCACCAGAGATTGTAACTATGTATATTGGTTCTCTGCATAATTACATAAGACATTCATTAGTTTTGTTTGAGCCTCCTACCATCGAGAGGCCAGTGTGAAGGCCATGCATCTAGAAAGCAAGGGAACACATGAACAAAATGACCACCCAAAAAGAACTACAACAACCAAGAGAAGGGGAGCAAAGCCCTCTTGCACACATTGTGAGAAAGAGGGACATGATGAAGAAAATTGCTGGAAGCTGCACCTTGAGTTGAGACTTGAGAGGAATGCAAAAAAGGGGAAGTAGAAGACCGCTACCACAGTGTAGCAAAACCAAGATTATGAATCAGAGGAATATGAGAAGGTAATAGTTGTAGGATTTTCACACGGTAGACCAATTGACTTGGGGTCTGATTCTAGCGATGAAATGAAGCTTGCAGACTTTGGGATCGCAACAGAAGAACCCATAGACTTGGGTTCTGATTCGGTCGATGAAACAAAATTTTCAATAGATATTGTACCAAAGATGAAAAGGACACTTACTGCGACAGAGTTCTAAGAACTTGAAGAGATTGACCAAAACATCCAAGCAGAAAATACTGAGCTAAGGAGGCTCCTACAGGAAGAAAAGGAAGAAAAACAAAGGTTACTACACCAGTTACAAGCTAACGATGAGGCCTTGGAAAAGTTGCAACATAACCAACCCGAGGTAAAAAGAAACCCTTCAATTTCATGTACTTTTCATGATGATGAATTCCCTGCTTTTGAAAAACATACTATAGAGATTAGATTCAAACTGCTGAAGAAGATGGGGTATTAGGGAAAAGATCTCAGCATCAATGGCCAAGGCATCGTAAACCCCATCGAAGTCGAGGAATTTCCATGTCATGCAGGACTCAGATACACCAGGAAGGAAGTGGGAGAAAGCTCCAACACAGCTAGTGACCAAACAATGACAAACAGTGAAATCAATTCCTCACTGCCCAACGATAGTGAGGGTTCCATGAACACTTATCGAAGGAACACTAGGGTAAAGCGCTCCAAGGTGACCCAGAAAATTTGGAGGAAAAAGAATCGCTGTAGTCGCTGCAACGAGTGGGAAATGAACAAGCCATGTGTCCAATGATCCGTGCCCCGAAATCATCGATAGAGGAGCCGAAAGGTGAGAATGTTCAAAAAATGAGTCCACCACATTCATGCTGGCCTGATTTATTAAGTTAGGTTTTTTAGAGGTAGTATCTTGTTATGGCCACAATTGTAAATCATACGTTGCAAGTAAATGTAAACGCGATGGTGTGTTTCCCATCACTTCGAAACACAATGATGATTTTTTGGCCTTTTCTTATGAGTAGTTGAGGTATTGATTTTTTTTATGTAATCCTTGGCCAATGAGTGTGTGCTATAAACTATTGGTAAGTGAGGGGTTGTTGAGTCATGTGTGGTTTGTACATGGTTGCAAATGATGTACCAGATTTGCATGCAGGAGATTGAAAGTGTGATTTGAACGGACAAGCAGTGTGCAGGGTGTGTTAATGATTTTGGTGGTCCAAAAGCTCCTTAGTGGGGAGGAATGATCCAAGAGGATCGTATAGGTCCAAAGTACAAGTGGCTTAAGGAGAAGGCTAAAAAATAAAACTGTCAGAAATGTGGCAAACACAGTTTCAAGTTGAATATCTCGTCTTTCTAATTCCAACGACACAGACGAAACTCAATTCCGAGTCTGTATGGAGAAGTTATAAGAAGTCAAAGTTTTGCGTTGACTTGATGAGGTGGCAGGCTTAAGGAGGACACAATTTCGTAAAAACTCAGACATCAGATTCTAGCCCGCTTTGATTGGATTCCGGGAAAATTTGTGGGACAATTAAATTCACTCCTTCAATCAAAATCGAGAGTATTTGAAAAAAATGGGTTTGTTTAAAATAAAAACAAAAATAAATTAAAAAAAGTCAAGGGAGGGCCATGACCCTCGCCCTTGCTCCAACCATATATTAAAAAAATAAAATTAGATATGGGCCGGCGGCCATGACCCCACCAGACCCACCCGCTGGTTATTATATATGATCTAATAAGGGTGGGGTAGGGCTGTCAACTCCGCCACCCCAACCCACACCACAATCTATATACATGGCAACCAACCGTCGGCATGAGGTACTTGGGCAGGTCGCTCGATGTGGGTCCGACCCACCACATTTAAAATTTGGTTATATATTAAAACAATATACCACCTTTTTATGGAGGGGACAGGGTTTGACTGCTCGACCCCCTCCCTCAAAATTTGGATCTCAACCAACTCGGCTAGCGGCTCCCTTGGGGAGACCCCCTGACCTTCATCTATTTAGCCATTCACTTCAGAAGTGCACCCAGGCAGACCAGGAGCGACACTTTTACTGAGATAGAGTGGAACCCTGAGCGAATTGCAGGAGGGGGGTAGAACCATGAACTGAGCTCATTTACAGAGGGCCCAGATTTGTCCAACGTCAGAATCAGGAAAATGTTATATGGATTATGCACCTGTCGGTGACAGGAATCCAATGGTGCTGTCCATTTCTTCATCAAAGGTCTCCAATTTTCGGCCACTTTTTGCTATGGAGGTGTAAGGGTGTAATTTTGCATTGATGCTTGTACTTTCATTTTATTTACCACTTAATGAAAGAGGGCCTCCCCACTGATTGAGCAGGGCCCGGAGACATAGTCCTTCCTGGACGAACTCCAATATCAAGTTCTTTTCTTCTTTGCATGATTTTATGTGCTTCTCTCTTCTTGTTTCATGCCTTTTAAGTTACGTGGTTAAGATGAAATTTTACATGTAATTGTTTATTCCATCTCGAAGCTAAATATCTTGGATCACACTCAACTACAATATCTTATGTGAAGTTTTGAGTTCATACGCCATATGGTTATGTAAATCATCTAATGCCCTTTTAAACAAAATGATAATATTTTATGGAAAATTGTTTTGGATGTCCAACCTCTGGAGAATGGGTGGAATTGAAGGTGGAGGTGTGGAACTGAAGACAAATATGTGCATTATATTTAAGTAGAGACTAAAGGAAATGGTGGTGGAGCATAATAAGTTTTGTATCGACAAAGGCCCTGTGTAAAAATTCAGTTCAATTCTAGATAATGGAGTGCATTTGACCAATATTTTTAATTAGAATCATTGATTTAACCTCCTAGTTGACTCAATAAACAATGCATTAGAAACATACAATGACAGTCAACTGAATTAATAATATGTTTTCAATGTTCAAGATGAATTCTAATCCTGACCTCCCTCTCTTTCTCTCCTTCGAAATTTCTATTGTTGGTTAGAGATGGTGCTTATAACATTGCAATATTTTTCAAACTACATATATTGTTGCAAAAGTGATATTTGCATCTCGACAATAGGATATGGGAGATATGCATCGAGCAAGCATAGTGGTTGTAACCCAACTAATACTGATATATTCGCCCTCGCTATCTATGAAATAATGATGAGACACAAGATGTAGAGTACATATTTGACTCAACTAGCTGCAAAAACCCTTCCTAAAGGCCTTCATTTCCTCCCTATGCGCTTGTCTACGAAGTATTATGAAAATTAGGTGATAAAGGTCTCTATCATTATGCAATATTTTCTGACAACGTTCTTGCAACAACGGTGGTTGTGAACTCTAATATATTTAGTGGCAAGGTAGATTCATTTATTCTTTAGTTAAGATTTACACTACATCTGAAGGAAACCTCTTATTTATGTTTGGTGGGTAGTATATGTATTATTGATTGTGAGATGTAATTATTTTCTCTATGCAGAAGCCAAAAAAACACATATTTCATTTGGTCACTGATAAGGTAAAATATACAGCAATGAAAATGTGGTTCTTGGCTAACCCCCCGGGAAAGAAACAATTAAGGTTCAGACTATTGATGACTTTACATGGCTAAATTCTAGTTATAGCCTAGTTTTGAGTAAGCTTGGCTTTGAATCTATAAAGGATTATTACTTCAGGTAGAATCGTATGAATACAGACTCCAATTCAAAGTATCAGAATCCAAAGTATCTGTCTATCCTTAAAAATCTTCGCTTTTACCTACCTGAGATCTTCCTAGAGCTCGATAAATTCCTCTTCTTGGATGATGATATGGTGGTGCAAGGGGATTTCACCGAAGTTTGGAATATCGATATGCAAGAGAAAGTAAATGGTGCAGTCGAAACTTGTGGAGAAAGCTTCCATAGGTTTGACATATATCTTATTTTTTCCCAAGAACCCTTTGCAAAGAACTTTGATCCAAATGCTTGTGGATGGGCATATGGAATGAACATGTTTTATCTCGAAGAATGGAGGAAACAGGGAGTAACAGGGATTTACCATAAATGGAAAAATCTAGTAAGTACACGCTAACCTTCTACATTATGCTTATTGCTTACTTTTTTTAATCTGTCCTCTGGATTTAACATTCTATCTATTCTCTGTGGTTTTGTTTATCTCAGAAAAAAGATAGACGATAACGGAAGTTGGGTACCCTGCCTCCCGGGTTGATCACTTTCTATCATGAACATGCGGAAAAATGTTGTCACCATGTCTACATTGAGGACTCCAAGGTCATCGTTAAGGTCGACCATTCCCACCATAGGAAGCCCTGGGAGGAAATAGAGATTGAAAGGCATGCTAAGAATCTCAACATGGATGATGGATGGAAATTGAGTAAGAGATGGACCCGAGCTCTCTCGATATGAATTTTTCCCCTGTTGTGTCCCTTAGGTTTTTCTTTGATTTATGTCCCTTTTTCCCTCTTGTTTCCTTTTTATTTTCCCCTGTTCTCTGTTCATTTTTTCCTCCTTCCTTTTTCTTTTCTCCCCCATCTTTGTTATTTATTTTCTTAGTCTTAATTTTGCCCTTTATTTATATTATTATATTATTATAATACAAAATTACCTCTTCTTATATTTTTAAAGATTTTTTTAAACCCTTTTTAGTTACAATATTTGTTTGAATAATTTTAATATTCATGTTTATTAAAATATTGATATTTAATAAATTATTTATATTTACTAGAATATTTCTAATAATTAAAATATTTATTATATTCATACTTAACTTTTTATCAATTATTAATACAATTTCTAATAACTAATTAACTAACTTAATAAGAACTAGTTTTTAAAGACTATCTCTGGGTTTTGATATATCCTTACTATTTATTCTAATGATCAATTAAATTTTTTTCACCTTGTGGTGCGGATAACCCACATAGATGGTTCAGAATGTCGATCGATTCAGAATAATGTGATTAATCCGAAAGACATTTATCTACTTTCTACCACCTAAAATTTGTCCTAGATAAATCTTGGCATGTTATTGGTCTTGGTTATAACCCTAATGTTGATTCAAGTGAAATTGAAAGAGTAGTACTGATACATTACAACGTCAATATGAAACCATGGCTCGATATTTCCATCTCTAAGTACATGCATTATTGGACTGAGTATGTGAAATATGATCACATATTCTTGCAGCTATGCAATATCAGTGAGTAGATTTACTAGAAGATTGCTTATTATTCCATGAAATCGAACAAAGGAACTTGTGTAGTGCCCTTTGTTGGCTGCCACAATAATTGTTGAATCTTAATCGATAATGGTAAAATCGCAGCTCAATTTCTCTATTGGTGCGTGCTTAGGAGGACATCGAGATGTGAACAAATCTGAATAAAGCTTTGGTAAATAATGAATTTTACAGGCGATTTGGGTGACCAGAGGAGAATTTAAGGGAGAGGAGAATGCTAGACAAGCATCCTCTGACTCCGTTGCAACTTCGGTCAACATATTTCACCATTGAATTCAAGCAAATCGCAATTCCAGGTTTTTCTAGTTTTCTCATGGGACCTCGAATTAAGAGAAGTTTGATTGTTAACTTTGCACAATTGAAGTGTCCTAGAGGTTTTTGAGAGTGCTGAATTCATATATAGAATCAAAAAACTAGTTTGAATAACAAAAACCAAGATTTAACCTCAAAATTTTTCACCATATTTCAGCACTTGAAACTTCAAAAAGTCGCACTAAAAACAACTCCTGTAAAAAATCAACGATTTAAGAAAAAACAAATTTTAGATTTAATGTACATATAAATATTTTAAAAATACATTCACGTTAATATATTTTATAATTTAATGTTTCATATAGCTCGAATTTCACGTTAATACATTTTATAACTCAATATTTTCATATAGCTGGAATTTTTTAATAACCTTTACTCAAGGTAAAAATCAAAATTTATTTTATAGAAGTATAATAAACTATATTATATTATGGAAAGAATGGCAAAGGGTGAATTTTTATTTATTTTATTATGATGTTTTTATATTTAAACTAATTTTTGTTCTTCTTTTTCCTTTCCTGTGGGAAAAATAAATAAAAGTTATTTAAAAAGTTCATTACATGAAATATTTGGGTGAAATTAATTAAACAAAAAATTATAAATACAATTAATGCTAAAGAGGAAGGAGTTATGAAATTATTTTCAGAAATAATTTTTATTTTTCTTTTGATTACATGGGCAGTAGCGTTCCAATTATTGAACATTTCTGTATATAAATTCTCATTACTCATTGGAGAGGGTCATTAATGGGAGAGGTTTTGGGAGAAAATGATTCACGCTTGGCTACACAGGTTGTCTAAGTTGAATTCATGAGAAACCTATAATATAAAGTTGTGCTATATATATATATATATTTTTTTTTTTTTTCATTTTATTTATTTACGTGTATTCTTTATATTTATTTTTTTTCTTTTTATTTAATCTTGAATATTATGATCTAATCTAGTGATTTATGAATTTGACTTGATTAATATGTAATTCACTTAATATTTATTTGATTTGTTTGGATATGCATACTATTTAGAGGGTTCAAATTGAGAGATTTCTTTGATTTATTGTTAATTAAATATTACAATGCATGAAATTAATTAATTATTTATAATAATTCACAAAAAAAAATCACATAAATTAGAATATTCATTTTATTTTTCTTTTTATGTATCTTTTATTTATTTAGGGTTTTCTTGTTAAATGTGCAAGATTTCACATATAAATTAATTTAATCTTTTCTAAATACATGTTATTTAAAAATGTTTTAAATCATATTTAAATAATAGGTTGCAAAATTGAGATCATAGATGTATGTTATCCATGCTTCATTTGCATATTTTATTTGAATATCACACATACTAATTTATCTTTATTTCATTTTCTTCATTTATTTATTTTACTGTTGTTTATCTCTATCTTGATAATTACTAACAAGTTGATAATTGATATGAACTTTGTTAATTTATTATAATATTTATTGAACTCATTTTTTTACCAATATATATTATTTGTGGAGCAAACATGTTATTTATTTATTTATTGTGTGTAAAGTGATATAGTACATGATATTGTCCACGAGGTCTTGGATAGAAGGTGATCGGTGCTTTGTTAATGTACTCCTTAATTTGAACTCACTGGTTCAATTCCCCACCCAATTAGGATGATATATTGGATATGATAAAGATGTAGTCCTCGCAAGCTTAAAAAAAATAAATTATAGTACATGATATTGAGTTACTTTATATTTTCATTTAAATAAATAACATTATACTCTTTAGTTTTATTTTATTTTATTTTTCTATCTTTTCATATGTGTCTTTTCTTTAATGTAGGTTTGAGTTATTTATTTTAATTGCACACTTAATTATCATGAATCCTATACTTGCACATAAGTTCATTTCCTGAAACTTAAACCATTAAAACTTTTCACTCTTTCATATCATTATTATTTTAACCATGAATCCTATACTTGCACATAAGTTCCTTTCCCCAAAGTTAAACCATTAAAACTTTTCAATCTTTCATATCATTAACCTAGCCTTATTTATTTGTCAAAATAGAAAACCTTTATAATTATAATAAGTACAAGGAATACCTCCTTAGGTGGAGGGAGGCCAACCCTTTTCACCTGAAGTGGGAGGACTCTTAGAATCCTCAGTGAATGTGTTCTTAGGTTGTTCTCAGTTATCAGAACAATCTGGGAACCAATACGGATGAAGGAGGCAAGTGGATTAGATGGAATTTGATTAGAATTTCACATCACCTCATGCTTTTTGTGATGATACCAAGAGAGAAATTGGTAGGATGCACCCCTTGGAGTCAACAGGAGGAAGATTGGTTAAGTTGGAAAACACCTTCATATATTGTCAAAGAAGGATATGAATATTTGTTGTTCTCCACTCAGTTAACTCCAAAATATTATATATGGAAAAAATTATGGCATACCAATGCAAGCCCAAAAGTTAATACCTTTTGTTGGTTGTTAGAGCATAAAAAAATATTAACAATTGAGAATGTCTAGAAGAGAGGAATACAAGGACCTTCACGATGCCGAATGTGCAAACACCGAGAAAAATCAATCCTATGCCTTTTTCTGCATTATCCATATACTAAATTGGTATAGGAAGAGGCCCTATCCTCATTGTATAGTAGAATCCATTGTCCCAAGGAACTCCTGGTGTTCTTTTCCTCTTGGTCCAAATTTTACAGTGGAGTGCTTTTAGGTAAGTCTGGACTTAAATGGTTTTAGGAATCCCTCTATTTTTTTTTTTTATGTTGGCAAAGATAGTTTTCAAGGAATTATGCCATTTTAAAACACCATAATTAGCTTCCTAGATCAACAACCATGAAAGCCTTAACTATGTGTGTAGGATTTGGGGGAAAAGACCTTGGAAAACCAGATCAAAATTTGGATCCCCTAGAACAAGAATGGTTGGCCGAGCTAATGGATCCAAAGGGATTAGTTACAACAATTGAAGGTAAAGAAAAAAAGTTGATATCTGCTGGAAATTACGACTAACAGATTAAGAATTACAAGAGTGGAAGATGAAAGAAGGAATTTGGATACTCCAATTTGATGGAGTCTTAAAGAAAAATCTAGGGGTGATAGGAGGGGGATGGGTTATGTATAGCTATGAAGGAAATTGATAAATATTATACACGGGGATTGGGAAAAATCACTAACAACTAGACATAACTACATGGTATGTTGTAAGGCTTGATATTAAGAAAAACTGCACAAGTACCAAATATTAAAATTTTGAGGAACTCACTCATCATCATTCAACACCTATACAAAGGAACATTACCGAGAGACAAAAACTTAGAGAATATTCTAATGAGAATCAAGGGGATTTTGGAAGCAATTCCACAAATTTTTTTCCACATTATGAGAAGCCAAAATGAGGACGCTGATAGGTGTGAAAATCTAGCGTGCGAGCTTTAAGAAGGGAAATTATACATAAATCGAGATTTAGGGTGGTGGAACCCACCCTAATATCAAAGTATCAATCAATGAATATGGAATGTCCCATGGACTATAATTTATTTTAAATAACTATTACAATGTTGATGAATATATGCTCAAAGTTGGCAAAGGGAATCATAATAAAAATGGGAAGGGGGCTCGACGGATGTCTTGGCATCCCAAGTATGTTTACAACATGTAGATGACATAATCCAACAAGCTACGTGACAAGGACAAGGCTCAAATCGATGACCACAATACAGTTCTGGAACAAGACATCCACCTTCAACATTGATTGATCCCAAAAGAATGGGAATTATGAGGAGTTATGCCTCTCGAACATCATCAAGCCAGCGTGAGAATTTTTGGTATTTTTTTGTTTGGATATGATAGTTCTCAGGATCTTCATCAAGCGAGCGTGAAAATAACGCTGATGCTATCTCGAATCACGTAGATAGACATGAAGTTTATGTTTTATTATGCGCTGTGAAATTATTATTTCATATGCGGTTAGTGGATATCTCAGTGACTGTGACTGTGTATGCAATATCACTGAGGCTTTAGGTAATGATCTATTTCTTATCATGGATATGTGTTGATGATGGTCCAGGCCTTTCTAATTTCGTCGAATCTTCTCCCTCATTAAGCGTATTAATACATATATGTATTGATCAAACTAACTAAAAGCACTCAACTACTGAAAACACTCATATATTACATACAAAAGGTATAAGTGTAAAAACACACACAAACTGATTACATTCAGATTACTCTATTAATTAAATAGAGTTTTCCAGATCTAACTTATTTCTAAGTTATAAGAAAAGTTGAGAAAATTTCTCAACCATCACAAACCAATATCTCAAATATAAGATATAAGCATTAATTCCAATATATATATATATATATATATATAATTAATATTACATTCTTTATTTGTTATACAATATATATTATTTTATATTATATATTATAATTTAAAAATATAATAATAATAATAATAATAAATAATTCATATAATAATTTAATATTTAAATTCATCATATCTTTCAAAAGTATATTACTATTATTAATTTTATGACGTAACATATACATAATATATATTATATTGTGATAATTTTTCTTCACACAAAATATACGTACTAACGTGTGGTGATAATCTCTTGTCATATATATATATATATATATGTTGTGGGTCATAAAGCTGCCCCTGACCTCTCAAGGTTACGATGAAAATTTCGTCGAATCTTCTCCCTCATTAAGCGTGTTATTCCCACTCCACTAAATTTGAATGATGTTTTATTAGTAGTGCTTTTGACACTACATTGGAAGTTCCCCTCACCCTCATGATGAGCATTTTGCTTCACCGTCACAACTTTAATAATTACAAGAAATGCAAGATATGAAAATATTAACTAAAAGAGTACATAAAATAAAATAGTAAAAGTGCAACATGAAGTGATTCGTGGGATTGAATGCCGAGTGTAAGTGGAAGTGATGATTAACTTGTAATGATTGTACTGCAAGAGTGTAAAACTTAACAAGATGAGCTGCGAAGCAGCAAGTCCTTGCTAAGCGAAAAAAAGGTAGTCCTCCAACATCAGATTGTCTTGCTTTTTTCAAAAATAAAACTAGTGCCCGGGCATGTTTCAGGATTTTGTGGGTTCTTTGACTATGTTTGACAAGTTGAGAAAGTAATGAACAATCCTACACCTGATTTTAAGCCTTCTGCTATACCTGAAGATCTAGACACACCAATTAAAAATGGCAAGGCAAAGTGATATATTTAGAAAAAAATATCACATCTCCATTCTAAAACTAGCAAAAAATTTAAATATTTTTTTCACTTATATATTGGCTTAAATATTTTTTACCTATTACCCTTGTTGCACTACTTAGGCATGCATTTCAAAATAGGCAACAAAATAATGAGATTGTGCAAGACTATATAGTGATAATGTGAAATATGATTTATTTTGATCTACAATCGAGAGAACCTTATAAATTCCATTTATATAAATAATAGTTCCATTATTGAGAAGGCACATCCATTTTAAGTTTTATTACATAATTTGCTTTATATTTAAATTGATTTTTAGATTAAATCATTGCTCTTTGGAATTTTTGCTTTTCTTGAAATTTTTGCTCCTCTTAATCCCAATTTCCAATCAATTTGCAACGTTGTTTGAGCATTTTAGTAACATGAATACAATTCAATGCATGTCTTAGACGTGGCAAACTAGCTTAAATTAATTTGCATTTGTTATACGTTTAAAAATATGGAAATCATCTCACTAAAAACTAAGGTAATAGATCCACAATCATTGTGTTTGGTGACATTTGCTTGAGTTTTTAAATGGCTCAAGTTCCATAACATAAATAAAATACTCCATGCAAAGATCATAAAAGTTGACAAGTTTTCTTAAATTTCTTAGAAGATTATATTGGTTGACACGTTTCTTCCTAGAAATCGAGAAAAGGCAGTAGGACACAATAATATTTACATTGCATGGTTGCCACTTGTGGTTTCTCCTATGCTTCTACAATTTGCAGCCTATGTATGCTTCTACAATTTTCTTACCTTTGTTTTGGGAGGCATGACTGCTGCAAAAAATACATCCATCCATCAAGACATGATTGCTGCAAAACATACATCCATCCATCAAATTACCCATTATCATTAGATATCTAATCACTAGTAAAGCATATGCTAAAAAAAACCTTGTTCATGGGAATAATTTTTCAAACAAACATCTTATTATTGTTGTCATTCTGGGCAAAACACACTGCAAGGGAAAAACACACTACAAGGTAAAGGGACTTTACTGTTGGGGTATTTGCAGGATGAGTATGGCACTTGAATGGTCAGGCCAAACGCAAACACTATAGGAAATCGTGACTCATATTGGAGGAAAATGAGGTCAAGTAATCTAAGAAGTCACAAGCTATATTTAGCCTTTGGAACCTAAGTATAGAGGGCTTGGCATAGGGAAATCAACATATTGTTGGTGGGAAGTCATCCACAATAGATAATGTTTTGTTCAGATGGAGGAAAAGAATCACACGCTAAAGGGGATCAGCCAAATGAGCATGCCAAGGTAAGAAAAAATGATGGGATTAGTTTATAATTACAAACTTGAGATTTCCATTTTTATTTATGTAGTCTTCTTTGCACTTTACCTCATGGAATTGGGCGAGTATAATTATTCTAGATCTAGTCTCAAAGCCTCTTTCATACACAAAGTAACTGTTATAATAGTTCTGAGGGAAAGGGAATCAATTTTTTTTTTTCTATTTCTCTGCTTTAATAGACAAGTAATTCTACACAATGGATAAAAATATAATGACAAATTTCTTCAACAACATGAGAGAAGAGAGTGGGAAAGTTACTTTTCAATTCCAACAATCATGTTTTAATAGCCAAACCATTATGCATAGTGAAAGAAAGGTAATGTCAAATTACCTCAACATTGAGTGAGAATATGGGAAATTCCCCTACTGGCACAAGACGTTTCATTGTCCATCCTGTTCATTGAGAGATGCATTGCAGCATAATGTTAATGGAATAGTTGCTCAAAGGACTTCTTTCAAGTTCAAAGGTCACACATTGGATAAAGAGGACACAATGTAAATGATAAAGTACATCAAGTGGAAAAGGCCAAGAAGGAATGATAACCAACACCAAGAGACCTAGAAGGATTAAGTAACCCATAACATAGTTCGGTGCACTTGAAAGAACATTACTGAACTGGGCGTAAAACATATGTGCTTCCATTGAGGGTAGGGGACACATATTTTTCATGTGATATTTTGTTCACCGCACATGCACATGTTCAATTTTTTGAGCATGGAGGTTTAGTTGGTATGGCCTGAGTTGTTTCTCGCTTTGTGGGAGGACAAACAAGATTTGAACAGAAGGAAGAAAAAAGAAAACTAATATATTTCATTTTCCTTGTATTCGTTTCACTTAGCTAGTAAAGCGGGTAGTTTTCATGACTATTACTGTAGCTGGGCTGACAACAAGGTAAGGTCCAAGAAGTGTATTGTAGGGTAACCAAGGTTGATAAATAAAACTAAATGACCTGCAAGTGAAAGATGTCAACGAATTGAAGGAAACGAAAATATAAAAAATAAAAACATTATATAGTTTAAAAAATTCATATAATTTTTTCATTTTATTTTCAAGTTAATATTAATAAAAAATAAATGATGATAAACAGATTAGTATGCCTTGTAGCTAGTCCCTGCCAACAAAACAAAATAGGAACAACTACAAAATCTATCACTGATAGATGTGGGCTAAAAAATCTATCACTGCATGCACGAAGCCACTTGAATCAGAAATTGACATAACACTGGAGCTTTACTTACTTGATTAGAACAGATATTGAAAACTTATCCCGACCAAGTCATTTGGTAACTATTTCAAACCCAGGCCAATAATTTCATTCAAAAGTACAGGTAAGCTGAGTCTTTCGTAGATTCCTTGGCCAATATGAAATGATATTCTCACGAGTATTCAAGAGACACCGTTTCCTTTGGCTCCATAGCTATCCACGTTAAAAGCTGGTGCAGTAGTAGCAAAATTACCCTCTATTCGACTACGCTCAGTGTTGAAGCGAAATACCTGTTGCGTGGAAAGCCCTGTATAGAGAAATACGCTGACGATGCATAATCATGTCTAGATGATGAATTTTTGCAAGAGTCTATACACCATATTCTTATCTTACTTAGTGGAAATGAAAACGTTAATAAATGATAAATTAGAGAATTAAGATATCTGGAACAGAAATAAATTAGAAGACTCTTATACTCGTCCTTCAACTTTTCTACTAGAAGACTCTTATACTCATCCTTCAACTTTTCAACTAGAAGACTCTTATACTCGTCCTTCAAAATTTCTGTAATAATTCCTTTAGATTTTTACCTTTATCTTTCGGCGAACCCTATGAGAGTGGGCCGAGCCGAGTGCGTTGCCCAGGATACTATTTAGACATTATAAACAACCGCATTCCTAGGGCCTAAAAAGAGCCCAACCTGCTATTAGAGAGCGTCAGTTGGATCGTCGAAACTGCCTTACTTAGGAACTACTGTCATAACGTTCCTTGACCTCCTCTACGATGCGCTTGACCTCTCTACGATGTGATTGACCTCCAGCGTTCTTCGACAACAAGAACATCTAGCTCCAACTAAACAACACAATAGTTAAACAGCCGAACAACACAAGAGTTGAATGCATGTACAAGCCTGTACCACAAGGTTCAAGATCGTGGCGACACTCGCAGAAGGAGCATGGCAACATTCGTGGCCCTCGATGAAGGAAGGATCGTGGCAACACATTGATGAAGGAGGTGGAAACTCGTGGCGCTTGATGAAGGAAGTATCGTGGCAACACATCGAGCAGAGGCTAGCAATTAATGTTAGCTAACATTAGTTCACCATGAAAAAAAATTCTGACGAATATGAGTTTTAATCATATTTATATAAAATTGGTTACTGATTATTTATTTATTCTTTAAATGAAATGTAGTATAAAAAAATAGTATAAATTATTTTAATGAAGTCAATAATAATAATCATTTTCAGTTAGTTTAATTTCCGATTTAAGTGATAAGAAATTTTGTAAATTAGAGATTAAAGGTTCAATCTTCTAGAGATAATCTGGTTTATAGAGAGGAGGATAGATTGTAGGGCTCAGAGGTATAGTGGTAATCTTGTAAATTAAGAGATTCAAGGTTCAATATTCTAGAGATAACCTGATCTATAGAGAGGAGGATAGATTGTAGGCCTTAGAGGTATAGTGGTAGCAGTTGAAATCGACTTCGTGTCATGTGAGTACGAGGCTAACCTAGTTGTCGATTTGCTCGTTTAAAAAAAAATTACAAAAAAATATGAATACCAATAATAATAATTTGATTTTAAGGTTATAGTGGAGTTAAATAATAAATTAGTATATGAGATCTTCTTATTTGTGTGATAAGGAACTTTCTCTATGCAACATTTTAATTACTAGAATTTATAAAAATTTACATATCCTATAAACTCAAGTCATAAATATATATTTATTTACATATATTTTTTTAAAAGAACAATTATAAGCTTTGTATTAATGTAGTCTAGTTTGAAGGCCAAAACCTTTTACATCGGTGACACTATTTTCATCCTTTACATTCAAAATGTTTCAGAAAAAACACTAAAAAAACACTCTTTTATTAGTTCTTTTGTCACATGCCAATATGTAAAGGTATTGTCCTTATATATCTTCTAAAACACACCTTACAATTCCTAACTTAAAACATCATAAGATTAAAACTATTCTACAAGACCCACCCCTTGTGAAGGGGGGTCTTCATTTCCAAGGTTATTTGAACCAGAAAAAAGGATTCTGTCGAGGTTCCAGAGTTGACTCTTGCTTCGCTCTAAGAGTTTCATTTTCTTCACTACTTTCCTCTATTTCTTAAAATTCAGAAGTGATGTCCATGATGCCAACCTTGACGTTCAAGTAATTAGATTCCACATGTAACCCATTTAGCTTGGCCTGCAACAAGTCTAGCTAATTTAACAACTCATTGTGGGCTCTTGAATTTGATAAAATCACATCTTCCTGCTTGGATATCTTGTTGATTATGAACTCCATTGACGTCGACAAGCAAGGTAGATAATAACTATCCTCCTCCTGCTCGGGGCTTTAACGTGTCTCCATTATCATAGATGTAATTCTACTTGATATTTCCTACAAGCAAACTGGATACTAAATAGGTGACTTAGAGGTTACAAGAACACCCTTTCTATTTTTATAGCCAGAGCACTATGCTTTTTTCAGACCAACATTCATTCCTACACCTTGATTGCCGCATTAATTTCTCTGCAACCGCCAGACATGAAAAACCATAGCCATGATATCCAACCTGTATTCTATTTCTTGCTCCATTAACGACTGCTTGTTCATGCATGATTCTTGGGTATCTAGATTTAATATCAATGAGATGCAACTTCCATCTGTCCCCTGATAGATCCAGGTGATGACGGGCTACCCTGCCAAACCCACATTCCCACTCTCAAAGCTGCATATAAACTGCATTCAAATTCGTGCCCCAAATAAATCCACAATATGGGCAAACTCACAATATTTATCAACCTGGAAATTTCAAAAATATATCTGGAAGTTTTAATATCGCAAATATGAGATTTGAGATATTAAATTAGCATTCTTATGGTTATAAACCCTATATCACAACCATACATGGAAGCTACTTTTTCACTTCTGATTGAGACCATATTAGTAAAACCATTCCATTTAAATCGACTAATATTCGACTTTATATTGGATGCACAGTCGGATTAAAACCCCCTTAATCTTCACCACTTATCAAGGTTCTAAAGCCCCTTCGTTTTATATTCCAACAACTACACTATAGTCTCCGCCTTATCCAAGGTTTCTCTCTTCATTTAATTATAATCGGTCTTTTCAAGTCCTACCATAAACCTTTGGATTAAATTAACTCTCGGCATATAATTAAGGCTTTATACACTAAACCCAATGGTTACAATATCCATATTCGGAAGCCACTTCACCAACCCCAATCTTTGGTTTATAATCGAACCCAATTCACAATCCTTGACTTTCACTTAATACGACAACCGAATGCACACTATATAACTTTGTTCAAGACCCAATTTTCCATATAGCTCTATGGCTAATCAACGCACATTAAACATAATACATTACACCCTCCACGGTGAAGGTATCAATTGCTGTGAGCCATTACGATAACCTTTTGACTTAGATTTAGAACTCAAGCGATAACATATGTGAATGTTTGGCCACAATAGTTATTACCCCAAACATCAATATGTAATAAGGATTCTAGCCATAGCCCTATTAACATAATTTCTTTGAAAATCGATCACACAGCATATACAACCGCATATAATCCATTGTCCCGTACCTTTTTAACTATCATGCAACTCCAAAATGCGATTTTCGTTGGATCCTTCGCCCTTCAAATCGAATGCAAGTCGCATTTTTTTTCCACAGAATTTTAACAATAAAAAAAACGCGATAAAAGTGGTTTTACTCCTACCACTTTTTCCACTCGTCCTCTTCCGACATTTATCACGCAAATTTTCTTAATACCATTTACCACTTACAAAGGTGTGCAATACCACCGGTTTAATCCTTCAAAACTGCCTATTTGAACTCTGGTTAAATACGTTTAACTCGAGATTTTCTTCACGGGTTTCTACTTAACTCTCAACTTGCATCAAACGCATTGAACGAGGTCTTCTACTGGATTTCCACAACATTCTCGAGTTTGACCTGGTCCAATTCGATTCATAATTCCAGTCCATCTATTTCTCTTCTGCTTCCAATTAATCCTGAGTCCGGTCCTCATCAGAACTACGCCATTTCTTCTTGTTTGACTATGTCCTCCAGTTCATAGTTCCCATTCAACCTTTCAATGCTGTGTCCTTACACAACTCCCATACCATTGCCTTTGTTACGTTCTGTGCAGAGCCCCTTGGGCCTTCACAAAATGCCGTCCTTCCGACTATTTTCTTCCGCTTGTGATTGTGCAATCCGCCTTCAGCTCTACGGGGTTTCTCTAAATTATAACACCGCTCATTCGCTCAATAGACCATCACTTGTTGTCGATTTAAACAAACATAGATTCGAAACATGCCAAAAATAACAGAGATTAAGACTGCCTGCTTCCTTCATTAGAAAGGATCAAGCCCCATTGATTCTCCGTATTATGGTTTTACGAAAGGAGAGGGTATCGATTTATGCAATCGACTCCAACAATTTCTTACAAATTCATATAAATATCAGAATGGAATTCTCATACGATCAGAACTCTTCACTCAAAATAAAGGCACATTTGATTTATACAGAGAGACTAATATCTTAATGCCATCGATTTCTCTATTCTCACATTCAAATCGAATATCATGATGCCGATGTGAAACACATAATTAATTCACACAATTTTCAGTCAATTAAAGCACACAAATTTCTGAATCAATTCTTATTATATAATAAAATCAAATTTCATAACCTTCTCTGGTCCTGGCCTGATCTTCAATCTGATGGCCCTTCTAATTCATTACTCTGTCTCTCCAAATCTCCAGGTATTTTTTTTTCCTAATGCCTCTAAGGCTTATTTATACACATTGATCATGAATCGATTTAGCTCCTTCAATGACTCAACTAAAAATCTTGAATTTCTCAAAGTCCTAAATTAAGCCTAAATTTACTGACTGACTCTTCACATTCCTAACTAATCAACTTCCCCTCATGTTCTCCAATGATTTGAGAACATTTACAATTCCCCTCTCTATATTTAATTAAAATCACTCAAATATTAATAATTACATGAGAAAGCAAAAACATGAGACCTCCCTATGTATATTAAAATAAAAAATATTTGCTTGGGCCTAATGCCCCTGCATCAGACTCCCAAGGTTAAAATGAATCATGATCTCCTGATCACGTGCTCTTAAAACTTTGCCTCCTGGGTCCCATACTTTGCTTTTTTGTTGTCCATCAGCTGCATCTTTCTTCAACTGCACACTTCCAGGTTTCCATAATTTGTTCTGCAACTTTCCTCCGGCTATGCTTTCACATTCTGCTCTTGTTTTTCCTCCGCTAAAATTTATCTTCTTTCTTGTTGCTGTCTGTTGCTTCTGAGGCACCTTCATCATCAATATCCTCATAAATTCAATTTCGCTGTCTAATATGTCCTCTGACTATTGGATACTGCTTCCTCTTGATTGCTGAACTTCTGTTGTTGCTTCTGCTTGCTAAGTTCCTAATTTCTCAGTCCTTACTGCCACCTTTGCTGCCACCCTATCATCCATACCCTCTTGTCTTCTCTGATAGAAAAACTCTTCCTGATTATCATCCATGACAATTTCTTCATTCTCTGTCTTCAGCAATTCTTCGGACTGGTATTTAAATTTCCAGTCACTGTCATCATATCTTTTCTTCTCCTGGACCAAACATCCTTTAGTCCTTCCATCAGTACTTTCAATCATAAAACAAACACAAAAATTACAAAATCTTTGTGCCTCTTCCTCTTTCGGAAATACTGCAATTTGCTGCTCTGATATTTCTTCCAGCAACACCTCAATGTGTTGTTCTCTCATCAGCACATCAGTATGCTGATTCCAATCCTTCAAGCAACTCTCGAGACTGTCAATTAGTCTCTCCTCTGCATCATCCTCTTCAAGGATGTCTCCTTGCTCTGGTTCACTAAAATGAACCTTCTCATTCTCATTCATCTCTGCCTTTACAATCTGAACACTTTTTCTCTGTGCTTCTATCCTCTGCTCCAGAATACTCAACTCATGCCACAAATCTGTCATCTCATCTGAGAAAACATTTTCACAATATTCACAAGTCAAGTTTCCTGCTGTCACTACTTCTTCATCTTTCATCAGAATAGAATTCTGATCCTCCAACTCTGCAATAATTTAACTTATCTGTCCATCACTCTTCACTTGGCCATTTAATAAAGTCAATTTGTCATTATCAATAACAAATTCATCATCATCATACATAACTGTCATGTCCCCATTGAAACAATCTCTTTCATAAAACAAGGAATTTATGAATTCCTTTTGCTGCAATAATTCAGTTTGATCTTCCTCTGAAAGATAATCATCATATGTGACTTGGTAACTTTCAAATTCACTCATTACAATTTCATTATATGAATTGTCTTATTCAATACCTGCATTCACACACAACTTGTCAGTTTTAAAACCATAAGACCCCATGGTCTCATTTGATGATTCAATCATCAAATCCTCCTACTGTTCCTAGTCTTCTATACATTTCAGAAATTATTCAATGGTCTTCTCTTTAGTTTCTTCAAGCTGTCCAATTGATTTCTCAATTTCGAGATTTTTTCCATCATCATAATTTAAATCTCCTTTGTTTCCAATATGTTGGAAAGCAAAACCTTTCCCCAACTGTGTATGGACATTTTCAAAATATATGGCTGTCTCATTTTTATCCTTAGTGACAACATCAACAGTTTGTCTTGCTCCACATGTTTTTCCTGTAAACATACAAAATTTGTGAGATGTAAAGTCATTTGACCCCTTGGTCTCACTTGAAGCTTTAGTCTTCAAGTCCTTCTCCAAATACTCAATCATTCTGAGTAATCTCTCTTTCTGCTGAGCATGTATCATTTTCTCTCTCTTCATCTATAGCCTATGCCACTTTATTTTCTTCTTCATGAGCCAACCAACTCTCTGGCTTTCCTCTATCATCTTCTGCAATCTGTTGAACTGTTCCCTGATCTTAGCTACCTCTTTCTCATACTCTTATCTCTTTAACTGGATCTGCATGCCAACTATCTTGGCATCCTCTTTCTTCATCTTCATTCTGTTGTGGCCTCTTTCAGAACCTCTGAAATCTATACTATGACTATCAGTAGTCATCCTTTTCTCCTTGAGTTCTTCACTTACAAGCTGCACTAAGCCTCTGCAACAACAAGCTCTCTTGCTGCCACTTACCTCTAAAATCCTTTCCTCCTGATCTGGGCTTTTGGCAAGTACTGGTCCCTTATCTGCTGGAACCTTCTGAGCACTCTCTTCTGCTCTCTATAGGCTTCACTCTGCAAATTTTCTCAAGAAAAAATATGTTCTTCTTTCATCCAACCTCTGTTTGGAATTCTCCAAGTTCTACCACACCTTCTTTCTCTTCTCTTTAGAAACCTTCACTGGCTTCCTTCATCACTGCTTTTCAAAGCTATGATCTTCTTGTTGATATGCTCCTAAATTGTCTAAAATTTGCATTCTACAACCAATATCTTCAAATAGAATAAAAGATACCTCACCTTCAGAGTTTGTTCAACATCTATTTGCAATTGTTTCTGCAATTTCTCCCAATGCTCTAATACACTGCATGCTGTCCTGTCAGGTTTAGATCTGATCACTTTTCTATCACTATCACACGTGTGTTCACATCTTCAGAACATATCCTGGCAATCTCCAAAACAATTTTCCTTCAAATTCAGATTCTGCAAATCTAAATACCTTCACTGCATGCCTCTTCAAATCTGCAATCACTCTTAAACAGATTTCTAAAACTTCAAATTTCCTTCACTTCTTCAGTACACATGCATTTCAAATTTTTTTTTTTTTAGAGCTTATCTTGCGTTGATACCACATGATGTCGGGCTACCCTGCCAAAACCACATTCCCACTCTCAAAGCTGCATATAAAATACATTAAAATTCGTGCCCCATATAAATCCACAATTCGGGCAAACTCACAATATTTATCAACCTGGAAATTTCAAAAATATATCTGGAAGTTTACTATCTCAAATCTGAGATTTGAGATATTAAATTAACATTCTTATGGTTATAAACCCTATATCACAACCATACATGGAAGCTACTTTTTCACTTCTGATTGAGACCATATTAGTAAAATCATTCCATTGAAATCGACTAATATTCGACTTTATATTGGATGCACAGTCGGATTAAAAACCCCTTAATCTTCACCACTTATCAAGGTTCTAAAGCCCCTTCGTTTTATATTCCAACAACTACACTATAGTCTCCGCCTTATCCAAGGTTTCTCTCTTCATTTAATTATAATCGGTCTTTTCAAGTCCTACCATAAACCTTTGGATTAAATTAACTCTCGGCATATAATTAAGGCTTTATACACTAAACCCAATGGTTACAATAGCCATATTCGGAAGTCACTTCACCAACCCCAATCTTTGGTTTATAATTGAACCCAATTCACAATCCTTGACTTTCACTTAATACGACAACCGAATGCACACTATATAACTTTGTTCAAGACCCAATTTACAATATAGCTCTATGGCTAATCAACGCACATTAAACATAATACATTACGCCCTCCACGGTGAAGGTCTCAATTTCTGTGAGCCATTACGATAACCTTTTGACTTAGATTTAAAACTCAAGCGATAACATATGTGAATGTCCGGCCACAATAGTTATTACCCCAAACATCAATACGTAATAAGGATTCCAGCCATAGCCCTATTAACATACTTTCTTTGAAAATCGATCACACAGCATATACAACCGCATATAATCCATTGTCTTGTACCTTGTTAACTATCACGCAAATCCATAATGCGATTTTCATTGGATCCTTCGCCCTTCAAATCGAATGCAAGTCGCATTTTTTTTCCATAGAATTTTAACACTAAAAAAAAATGCGATAAAAGTGGTTTTACCCCTACCACTTTTGCCACGCGTCCTCTTCTGACCTTTATCGCACAAATTTTCTTACTACCATTTACCACTTACAAAGGTGCGATACCACTGGTTTAATCCTTCAAAACCGCCTAATTGAACTCTGGTTAAATATGTTTAACTCGGGATTTTCTTCACGGGTTTCTACTTAACTCTCAACCTGCATCAAACGCGTTGAACGAGGTCTTCTGCTAGATTTACACGACATTATTGGGTTTGACCTGGTCCCATTTGATTCATAATTTCGGTCCATCTATTGCTCTTCTGCTTCCAATTAATCCTGAGTCCGGTCCTCATCAGAATTACGCCATTTCTTCTTGTTCGACTATGTCCTCCGGTTCATAGTTCCCATTCAACCTTTCAATGCTGTGTCCTTACACAACTCCCATACCATTGCCTTCGTTACGTTTTGTGCGGAGCCCCTTGGGCCTTCACAAAACGCCGTCCTTCCGACTATTTTCTTCCGCTTGTGATTGTGCAATCCGCCTTCAGCTCTACGGGGTTTCTCTAAATTATAACACCGCTCCTTCGCTCAATAGACCATCACTTGTTGTCGATTTAAACAAACAGAGATTCGAAACATGCCAAAAATAATAGAGATTAAGACTGCTTGTGTCCTTCATCATAAATGATCAAACCCCATCGAATCTCCGTATTATGGTTTTACGAAAGGAGAGGGTATCGATTTATGCAATCGACTCCAACAATTTCTTACAAATTCATATAAATATCAGAATGGAATTCTCATACGATCAGAACTCTTCACTCAAAATAAAGGCACATTTAATTTATACACAGAGACTAATATCTTAATGCCATCGATTTCTCTATTCTCACATTCAAATCGAATATCATGATGCCGATGTGAAACACAGAATTAGTTCACACAATTTTCAGTCAATCAAAGCACACAAATTTCTGAATCAATTCTTATTATATAATAAAATCAAATTTCATAACCTTCTCTGGTCCTGGCCTGGTCTTCAATCCGATGGCCCTTCTAATTCATTACTCTGTCTCTCCAGATCTCCAGGTCTTTTTTTTACCTAATGCCTCTGAGGCTTATTTATACACATTGATCATGAATTGATTCAGCTCCTTCAATGACTCAACAGAAACTCTTGAATTTCTCAAAGTCCTGAATTAAGCCTAAATTTACTAACTGACTCTTCACATTCCTAAATAATCAACTTCCCCTCATGTTCTCTAATGATTTGAGAACATTTACAATTCCCCTCTCTATATTTAATTAAAATCACTCAAATATTAATAATTACATGAGAAAGCAAAAACATGAGACCTCCCTATGTATTTTAAAATACAAAGTATTTGCTTGGGCCTAATGCCCCTGCATCACTGTGGATGTGTGGGAACTCCAAATAGGTACACAGATCCATGCAACTTTGTGAGGGAAGGGTCACCATAACATCATGACTGAAAGATTAGTTAACGAATTCGCTAACATTGGTCTGATAATAAGTTTGCAAATGTCCCCTCCTTTGATTCAGATAGTGAGGCCGACTATGACATAATTATTTAGGAATAATTTAATACTTATCATGGAAAAGGCTTGAAAATTGGATTACCATATATTACTAACATTCCTTGTTCCATAGTGACACCTTTGTTTTCCATTGTATCTACCGATGAATTGAGATTTCTCTTTACATGAAAGAATTTCACACTATCAAATTTTTCCATTTGAAGGTTTATTTGATGGAGAATGGGAGGAAAAAATTTCTGAGAGTTCTATTTTAGTCTCACCATTTGCTAGATAACTATCACTGAATTCCCATAGACAGAGAGATGTCGAATTCCACGTTATATTCCTAGGTCAATTCCTAGCCAAAGTGCTAAATATTCAACTTGATTGTTAGTTAGAGATCCTAACCCCCATGCATATTGTATCTCATTTTCTTTGTTGGGGTGAATGATAACCCCTCTGGCTCCAGCCTCCACATTTACATGTTTTTTTATAAAATATTTTAAAATTAATTAATTTAGTGCCTTTACTCAATAATAATTAAGTATGAGTGAATTATAATGTATAGTGAAGTATTAATACATGAGAATAGTTGTCAATTATGTGGAATGATAAGGAAGGATTGGCATTAATCCTTACCATATATGATATAACATGATCTTTACCATTGAGTAGTTTTTAAATAATAAGCAACAAAAAGGGCACTCAATTATACCCTCATACAAATAAGTCGCATTGACAATGACTCAAAAAACCCAACTCATTGACTTTTCATTTTCTAGATAATGAAGAACATGACTTGAACTTCCTCAAAACATCATCCAAGCTATTAGTTGAGTGTCGAATGACCTACGTGCTAACAATATTCTCTTGTGACCCTTAGCATTTAACATAAATCCTTATAATATGTCACTTATATGGTGGAATATGAAACTGCAAAATGCCTCTTAGTCTACTTTAATTCCATCTTCATTGTCATCCCTCTGTATATACAATAAAATACATAACCAATGGGGCTTTGGTATTCCTTAACCCCATTTATGGCATGCTCAGTCAATTGGGACGCATCATCATATTCTCTTTCGTCCTCACCCTTGCCATTGTCCAACCTTGGCACTTCATATGCATAACCATGTCTCTACAGTCATTGAATTACCCTCCACAATTTTATTGGGCTGTCTTAGTTGTTTATACATGTGTGAAAAATATAGACACGATAACATCTCTCCATGTTCACAAGATCAAATTATACATGAAAATATTCAAGTTAACATGCGCCTCTCTTCCCCTTTCCCCTTCCTTTCCCTCTTCCATGTATTTATCCTCTTTCCATCAAAACAAATTTATTTTATATTACAATTTAATCATGTACATGTTCATTTTGTCTCACATACGATGTTTGTATATCAACATAGGAAAACAATTGTTGGTAATTCACATAGCCCAAATGTCCATTAACATTCTATAGTTGTTTCCTTACCAAGGAATCTTCTTACCAAATCACAAGTTAATTTTTACATCATGTATGTTGCATGATACTCTTAACTGAACTTCCAACAAAATCACATATAGTTCCCTTGGCTTGATGATATGTCAAACATTTAACTATGTTCACATATGGATCATGAATTCAAAGGGGTAATTAAAATGGATGTTACATTTCCTCACCCTTTATGCTGTGCCAACTTCGGTGTGAAGTTGAGACAAATGCTTTGCCTTCATGGCAATCACCTTCTCCTAGCTGGCTCACCTAGTCTAAAATTTTCTTATTGCAGTTTAAGTCATGCATAAGTTTAATACTAGAGTTAATGTCACATTCCTATCAAAGATACACAAATGAATCATGTTGGCTATCAAATGAACCTTTGGCCTTTAATCCTTGATATTGAAGTATCCACATATTTTAATCAAGACAAATTAACTATAAGTTACTCTTATTGTGACAATGGTAAATAAAAAGAGCTAGTTATCAAATTGAAAACATTTCGAAAAACATAACAAAAATCACAATCTAATCAATAAAATAATTAGCAATAGATAATCACACAATGTTTTATTCATTACCAAAATATAAACACATCCCAATCAAAGGCTCAAGCTTTATAGTGGCCCGGAAAACCTCAAAATAAAGGATAAAAAACGACTCTCAATAATAATAATCTTATCTCAGTCTTAACTTATGACAACCATCCAATAATTTCCATAATTCGCTCTAGTAAGTCTAAACAATAACTTATGTACTCTACATCTTAGGTTAACCTCTTGTATTTATAAGTAAAGTTGGTTTGCCAAGGTAGGTTTAGTGATTAGGCCAAGTTCTCATCCATTCCTTGACTTGATAAAAAATAAATCCCTCTTAAGTACAATAGGGGCTTTTAAACCCAATATTATCCAAGATCAAGATGTTTGGTGGCCTCTTGGATACTCTAGATTGCTTGATTTTTATTTAAAAAAATATATATATATTAAAATTTCTTGTTTCTATAGTTTAGTTTCCATTCTAATTTCATCCTTGTTTGGTCTCTCCCTATTATCTCTCTTGATGCTCTTTATTAGAACTTTTTCATTTGCCCATTATTCTTCAATATTTGCATATGTTCCTTCACCTACAACATCCCTATTAAAATATCATGGTTTTCTTCACTGGCTAGTGGCCTTATACCTTGTTTTTTGTTGTTGACATTTATGTACTTGGGTTTATGCACTTTTTCGTCTTTTTTAAATCTCCTTAAGAGGTGGTTTGACTTCCAAGGCATTGATATATCATGCATATAATAGTTTGAAGTTTTCCTTTACCATACCTATTCTTACTTGGCCCTTTCTTATTGTTCTTATTGTTTCTTATGTCTAATGAATTAATATTTTTCCCTAATCTATGCCTTTTATGGCATTGTTGCTAATCTTAGCAATAAATTGTTGTTTTCACATTTTCATTGCTTTCATGATCTTTCTTCATTCTACAAGCTTATCAAATCCCATCTCCTACACAAATAGTTTGATTGTCATATTTTCTTAAAGATATCATAGCTATTATACTTCATTTTAATTCTAGTTCCTTGCGTGACGAATCACTTCCTATAAAATATCCATTTTTGATATCCTTACTTCCATTAATAACTCAACTCAAATTTAGCTTTATTGTCATTCTTAGGTTTAAATTTATTGAGTTTTATTTGTTTTAACCATGTACAATTAATTATTGTTGATATATTCTTAATAAAATCATAAAAGATGCAATAACACACACACACCCCCCCCATATATTTAGCATTGAGATTTTACGTTGGAAACCCAAAACTAGAAAACCAAAATGATTTTTCAATATATTTCACTCTATAAATGTTACAATACAATATGTATATCCGGTGACTTCTATAAATCACTAATCCATAACACTGGATTAGAATATAATTGTAGTTCCTCAACCAAAAGTAAAACACCATGGGATAAACCACTATGCACCATAAAACCGTGTGCCAAAACTTGCCAAAACAGACACAAAAATTGCCTACAAGGTAAAGGGACTTTACTGTTGGGGTATTTGCAGGATGAGTATGACACTTGAATGGTCAGGCCAAATGCAAACACTACAGGAAATCGTGACTCATATTGGAGGAAAATGAGGTCAAGTAATCTAAGAAGTCACGAGCTATATTTAGCCTTTGGAACCTAAGTATAGAGGGCTTGGCATAGGGAAATCAACATATTTTTGGTGGGAAGTCATCCACAATAGATAATGTTTTGTTCAGATGGAGGAAAATAATCACACACTAAAGGGGATCAGCCAAATGGGCATGCCAAGGTAAGAAAAAATGATGGGATTAGTTTATAATTACAAACTTGAGATTTCCATTTTTATTTATGTAGTCTTATTTGCACTTTACCTCATGGAATTGGGCGAGTATAATTATTCTAGATCTAGTCTCAAAGCCTCTTTCATACACAAAGTAACTGTTATAATAGTTCTGAGGGAAAGGGAATCAATTTTTTTTTTCTATTTCTCTGCTTTAATAGACAAGTAATTCTACACAATGGATAAAAATATAATGACAAATTTCTTCAACAACATGAGAAGAGAGTGGGAAAGTTACTTTTCAATTCCAAAAATCACGTTTTAATAGCCAAACCATTATGCATAGTGAAAGAAAGGTAATGTCAAATTACCTCAACATTGAGTGAGAATATGGGAAATTCCCCTACTGGCACAAGACGTTTCATTGTCCATCCTTTTCATTGAGAGATGCATTGCAGCATAATGTTAATGGAATAGTTGCTCAAAGGACTTCTTTCAAGTTCAAAGGTCACACATTGGATCAAAGAGGACACAATGTAAATGATAAAGTACATCAAGTGGAAAAGGCCAAGAAGGAATGATAACCAACACCAAGAGACCTAGAAGGATTAAGTAACCCATAACACAATTCGGTGCACTTGAAAGAACATTACTGAACTGGGCGTAAAACATATGTGCTTCCGTTGAGGGTAGGGGACACATATTTTTCATGTGATATTTTGTTCACCGCACATGCACATGTTCAATTTTTTGAGCATGGAGGTTTAGTTGGTATGGCCTGAGTTGTTTCTCGCTTCGTGGGAGGACAAACAAGATTTGAACAGAAGGAAGAAAAAAGAAAACTGATATATTTCCTTTTCCTTGTATTCGTTTCACTTAGCTAGTAAAGCGGGTAGTTTTCATGACTATTACTGTAGCTGGGCTGACAACAAGGTAAGGTCCAAGAAGTGTATTGTAGGGTAACCAAGGTTGATAAATAAAACTAAATGACCTGCAAGTGAAAGATGTCAACGAATTGAAGGAAACGAAAATATAAAAAATAAAAACATTATATAGTTTAAAAAATTCATATAATTTGTTCGTTTTATTTTAAAGTTAATATTAATAAAAAATAAATGATGATAAACATATTAGTATGCCTTGTAGCTAGTCCCTGCCAACAAAACAAAATAGGAACAACTACAAAATCTATCACTGATAGATGTGGGCTACAAAATCTATCACTGCATGCACGAAGCCACTTGAATCAGAAATTGACATAACACTGGAGCTTTACTTACTTGATTAGAATAGATATTGAAAACTTACCTCGACCAAGTCATTTGGCAACTTTTTCAAACCCAGGCCAATAATTTCATTCAAAAGTACATTTAAGCTGAGTCTTTCGTAGATTCCTTGGCCAATATGAAATGATATTCTCACGAGTATTCAAGAGACACCATTTCCTTTGGCTCCATAGCTATCCAAATTAAAAGCTGGTGCAGTAGCAGCAAAATTACCCTCTATTCGACTGCGCTCAGTGTTGAAGCGAAATCCCTGTTGCATGGAAAGCCCTGTATAGAGAAATACACTGACGATGCATAATCGTGTCTAGATGATGAAGTTTTGCAAGAGTCTATACACCATATTCTTATCTTACTCAGTGGAAATGCAAACGTTAATAAATGATAAATTAGAGAATTAAGATAACTGGAACAGAAATAAAGTAGAAGACTCTTATACTCGTCCTTCAAATTTTCTACTAGAAGACTCTTATACTCGTCCTTCAACTTTTCAACTAGAAGACTCTTATACTCGTCCTTCAAAATTTCTGTAATAATTCCTTTATATTTTTACCTTTATCTTTCGGCGAACCCTATGAGAGTGGGCCGAGCCGAGTGTGTTGCCCAGGATACTATTTAGACATTATAAACAACTGCATTCCTAGGGCCTAAAAAGATCCCAACCTGCTATTGGAGAGTGTCAGTTGGATCGTCGAAACTGCCTTACTTAGGAACTACTGTCATAACATTCCTTGAGCTCCTCTATGATGCGCTTGACCTCTCTGCGATGGGCTTGACCTCCAGCGTTCTTCGACAACAAGAACATCTAGCTCCAGCCGAACAACACAATAGTTAAACAGCCAAACAATACAAGAGTTGAATGCATGTACAAGCCTGTACCACAAGGTTCAAGATCGTGGCGACACTCGCAGAAGGAGCGTGGAAACATTCGTGGCCCTCAATGAAGGAAGGATCGTGGCAACGCATCGATGAAGGAGGTGGAAACTTGTGGCGCTTGATGAAGGAAGTATCGTGGCAACACATCGAGCGGAGGCTAGCAATTAATGTTAGCTAACATTAGTTTGCCATGAAAAAAAATTCTGACGAATATGAGTTTTAATCATATGTTTTCCCTACGATATGCCTCTCTTAGCCTCGAAAAGGGGCCAAATAAGAAGTTAAAAGTTTTTATTGGCCAACCAAAAACTTTAGGTTTATGTTTTAATTTTAATGTAAAACTAATCACCCGGCTTAGACTTTAACGCAAATCGATTACAAGAGTCCCTGCCGGGTAGGGACTAAAAGGCAATATATGGAGTGGGGTTAACATAGTAAGTTGTGAAATGTACCTAGAGAGAGGGAATGACATGATGAGCAGTGGAAATTAGTATGGAATTATGGTTGTTTTTGTTTTTGTTTTGTTTTGTTTTTTATCTATTTTTAATTTTTAATATTATTATTATATAAAATTGGTTACTAATTATTTATTTATTTTTTAAATGAAATGTAGTATAAATTATTTTAATTAAGTCAATAATAATAATCGTTTTCAGGTAGTTTAATTGCCGATTTAAGTGATAAGAAATTTTGTAAATTAAGAGATTCAAGGTTCAATCTTCTAGAGATAATCTGGTTTATAGAGAGGAGGATAGATTGTAGGGCTCAGAGGTATAGTGGTAATCTTGTAAATTAAGAGATTCAAGGTTCAATATTCTAGAGATAACTCGATCTATAGAGAGGAGGATAGATTGTAGGCCTTAGAGGTATAGTGGTAGCAGCTGAAATCGACTTCGTGTCATGTGAGTATGAGGCTAACCTAGTTGTCGATTTTCTCATTTAAAAAAAATTACAAAAAAATATGAATAAAAATAATAATAATTTGATTTTAAGGTTATAGTGGAGTTAAATAATAAATTAGTATATGAGATCTTCTTATTTGTGTGATAAGGAACTTTCTCTATGCAACATTTTAATTACTAGAATTTATAAAAATTTACATATCCTATAAACTCAAGTCATAAATATATATTTATTTACATATATTTTTTTAAAAGAACAATTATAAGCTTTGTATTAATGTAGTCTAGTTTGAAAGCCAAAACCTTTTACATCAGTGACACTATTTTCATCCTTTACATTCAAAATGTTTCAGAAAAAACACTGAAAAAACACTCTTTTATTAGTTCTTCTGTCACATGCCAATATCTAAAGGTATTGTCCTTATATATATTCTAAAACACACCTTACAATTCCTAACTTAAAACATCATAAGATTAAAACTATTCTACAAGACCCACCCCTTGTGAAGGGGGTCTTCATTTCCAAGGTTATCTGAACCAGAAAAAATGATTCTGTCACTTGAGGTTCCAGAGTTGACTCTTGCTTCGCTCTAAGAGTTTCATTTTCTTCACTGCTCTCCTCGATTATTTCAAATTCAGAAGTGATGTCCATGATGCCAACCTTGACGTTCAAGTAATTAGATTCCACATGTAGCTCGTTTAGTTTGGCCTGCAGCAAGTCTAGCTAATTTAACAACTCATTGTGGGTTCTTGAATTTGATAAAATAACCTCCGCCTGCTTGGATATCATGTTGATTATGAACTCCATTGACGTTGACAAGCGAGGTAGATAATAACTATCCTCCTCTTGCTCGGGGCTTTAACGTGTCTCCATTATCATAGATGTAATTCTACTTGATATTTCCTACAAGCAAACTGGATACTAAACAGGTGACGTAGAGGTTACAAGAACATCCTTTCTATTTTTATAGCCAGAGCACTATGCTTTTTTCAGACCAACATTCTTTCCTACACCTTGATTGCCGCATTAATTTCTTTGCAACCGCCAGACGTGAAAAACCATAGCCATGATATCCAACCTGTATTCTAATTCTTGCTCCATTAACGACTGCTTGTTCATGCATGATTCTTAGGTATCCAAATTTAATATCAATGAGATGAAACTTCCACCTTTCCCCTGATAGATCCGGGTGATGTTGGGCTACCCTGCCAAACCCACATTCCCACTCTTAAAGCTGCATATAAACTGCATTCAAATTCGTGCCCCAAATAAATCCACAATCTAGGAAAACTCACAATATTTATCAACCTGGAAATTTCAAAAATATATCTGGAAGTTTTAATATCGCAAATATGAGATTTGAGATATTAAATTAGCATTCTTATGGTTATAAACCCTATATCACAACCATACATGGAAGCTACTTTTTCACTTCTGATTGAGACCATATTAGTAAAACCATTCCATTTAAATCGACTAATATTCTACTTTATATTGGATGCACAGTCGGATTAAAACCCCCTTAATCTTCACCACTTATCAAGGTTCTAAAGCCCCTTCGTTTTATATTCCAACAACTACACTATAGTCTCCGCCTTATCCAAGGTTTCTCTCTTCATTTAATTATAATCGGTCTTTTCAAGTCCTACCATAAACCTTTGGATTAAATTAACTCTCGACATATAATTAAGGCTTTATACACTAAACCCAATGGTTACAATAGCCATATTCGGAAGCCACTTCACCAACCCCAATCATTGGTTTATAATCGAACCCAATTCAGAATCCTTGACTTTCACTTAATACGACAACCGAATGCACACTATATAACTTTGTTCAAGACCCAATTTGCAATATAGCTCTATGGCTAATCAACGCACATTAAAAATAATACATTACGCCCTCCATGGTGAAGTTCTCAATTGCTGTGAGCCATTACGATAACCTTTTGACTTAGATTTAGAACTCAAGCGATAACATATGTGAATGTCCGGCCACAATAGTTATTACCCCAAACATCAATACGTAACAAGGATTCCAGCCATAGCCCTATTAACATACTTTCTTTGAAAATCGATCACACAGCATATACAACCGCATATAATCCATTGTCCCGTACCTTTTTAACTATCATGCAACTCCATAATGTGATTGTCGTTAGATCCTTCGCCCTTCAAATCGAATGCAAGTCGCATTTTTTTTCCACATAATTTTAACAGTAAAAAAAACGCGATAAAAGTGGTTTTACTCCTACCACTTTTGCCACGTGTCCTCTTCCGACCTTTATTGTGAAAATTTTCTTAATACCATTTACCACTTACAAAGGTGTGAAATACCACCGGCTTAATCCTTCAAAACTGTCTAATTGAACGCTGGTTAAATACGTTTAACTCGGGATTTTCTTCACGGGTTTCTACTTAACTCTCAACCTGCATTAAACGTGTTGAACGAGGTCTTCTGCTGGATTTCCACGGAATTCTAGGGTTTTACCTAGACCCATTCGATTCATAATTCTAGTCCATATATTTCTCTTCTGCTTCCAATTAATCCTAAGTCCGGTCCTCATCAGAACTACGCCATTTCTTCTTGTTTGACTATGTCCTCCAGTTCATAGTTCCCATTCAACCTTTCAATGATGTGTCCTTACACAACTCCCATACCATTGCCTTCGTTACGTTCTGTGCAGAGCCCCTTGGGCCTTCACAAAATGCCGTCCTTCCGACTATTTTCTTCTGCTCGTGATTGTGCAATCCGCCTTTAGCTCTACGGGGTTTCTCTAAATTATAACACCGCTCGTTCGCTCAATAGACCATCACTTGTTGTCGATTTAAACAAACAGAGATTCGAAACATGCCAAAAATAACAGAGATTAAGACTGCCTGCTTCCTTCATTAGAAAGGATCAAACCCCATCGATTCTCCGTATTATGGTTTTATGAAAGGAGAGGGTATCGATTTATGCAATCGACTCCAACAATTTCTTACAAATTCATATAAATATCAGAATGGAATTCTCATACGATCAGAACTCTTCATTCAGAATAAAGGCACATTTGATTTATACACAGAGACTAATATCTTAATGCCATCGATTTCTCTATTCTCACATTCAAATCAAATATCATGATGCCGATGTGAAACACATAATTAATTCACACAATTTTCAGTCAATTAAAGCACACAAATTTCTGAATCAATTCTTATTATATAATAAAATCAATTTTCATAACCTTCTCTGGTCCTGGCCTGGTCTTCAATCCGATGGCCCTTCTAATTCATTACTCTGTCTCTCCAGATCTCTAGGTATTTTTTTTGCCTAATGCCTCTGAGGCTTATTTATACACATTGATCATGAATCGATTCAGCTCCTTCAATGACTCAACTAAAACTCTTGAATTTCTCGAAGTCCTAAATTAAGCCTAAATTTATTGACCGACTCTTCAAATTCCTAACTAATCAACTTCCCCTCATATTCTCCAATGATTTGAGAACATTTACAATTCCCCTCTCTATATTTAATTAAAATCACTCAAATATTAATAATTACATGAGAAAGCAAAAACATGAGACCTCCCTATGTCTATTAATATACAAAGTATTTGATTGGGCCTAATGCCCCTGCATCAGACTCCCAAGGTTAAAATGAATCATGATCTCCTGATCATGTGCTCTTAAAACTTTGCCTCCTGGGTCCCATGCTTTGCTTTGCTATTGTCCATCAGCTGTATCTTTCTTCAACTGCACACTTCCAGGTTTCCATACTTTGTTTTGCAACTTGCCTCCAGCTATGCTTTCACATTCTGCTCTTGTTTTTCCTCTGCTAAAATTTCTCTGCTTTCTTGTTGTTGTCTTCTGCTTCTGAGGTACCTTCATCATCAATCTCCTCATAAATTCAATTTCCCTGACTAATATGTCCTCTGACTGCTGGATACTGCTTCCTCTTGATTTCTGAACTTCTGTTGCTGCTTCTACTTGGTGAGTTCCTAATTTCTCACTCCTTACTGCCACCTTTGCTGCCACCCTATCATCCATACCCTCTTGTCTTCTATGACAGAAAAACTCTTCCTGATTATCATCCATGACAATTTCTTCATTCTCTGTCTTCAACAATTCTTCAGACTGGTATTTAAATTTCTAGTCACTGTCATCATATCTTTTCTTCTCCTGGACCAAACATCCTTTAGTCCTTCCATCAGTACCTGCAATCATAAAATAAACACCAAAATTACAAAATATTTGTGCCTCTTCCTATTTCGGAAATACTGCAATTTGCTGCTCTGACATTTCTTCCAGCAACACCTCAATATTTTGTTCTCTCATCAGCACATCAATATGCTGATTCCAATCCTTCAAGCAACTCTTGAGACTGTCAATTAGTCTCTCCTTTGCATCATCCTCTTCAAGGATGTCTCCTTGCTCTGGTTCACTAAAATGAACCTTCTCATTCTCATTCATCTCTGCCTTTACAATCTGAACACTTTTTCTCTATGCTTCTATCCTCTGCTCCAGAATAATCAACTCATGCCACAAATATTTCATCTCATCTGAGAAAACATTTTCACAATATTCACAATTCAAGTTTCCTGCTGTCACTACTTCTTCATCTTTCATCAGAATAGAATTTTGATCCTCCAACTCTGCAATAATTTCAGTTATCTATCCATCACTCTTCATTTGGCCATTTAATAAAGTCAATTTGTCATTATCAATAACAAATTCATCATCATCAGACATAACTGTCATGTCCCCATTGAAACAATCTCTTTCATAAAACAAGGAATTTATAAATTCCTTTTGCTGCAATAATTCAGTTTGATCTTCCTCTGAAAGATAATCATCATATGTGACTTGGTAACTTTCAAATTTACTCATTACAATTTCATTATATGAATTGTCTTCTTCAATACCTGCATTCACACACAACTTGTCAGTTTTAAAACCATAAGACCCCATGGTCTCATTTGATGATTCAATCATCAAATCCTCCTACTGTTCCTAGTCTTCTATACATTTCAGAAATTATTCAATGGTCTTCTCTTTAGTTTCTTCAAGCTGTCCAATTGATTTCTCAATTTCCAGCTTTTGGCAATCATCATAATTTAAATCTCCTTTCTTTCCAATATGTTGGAAAGAAAAACCTTTCCCCAACTGTGTATGGACATTTTCAAAATATATGGCTGTCTCATTTTTCTCCTTAGTGACAACATCAACAGTTTGTCTTGCTCCACATGTTTTTCCTGTAAACATACAAAAGTTGTGATATGTAAAGTCATTTGACCCCTTGGTCTCACTTGAAGCTTTAGTCTTCAATTCCTTCTCCAAATACTCAATCATTCTGAGTAATCTCTCTTTTTGCTGAGCATGTATCATCTTCTCTCTCTTCATATGTAGCCTATGCCACTTTATTTTATTCTTCATGAGCGAACCAACTCTCTGGATTTCCTCTATCATCTTCTGCAATCTGTTGAAATGTTCCTTGATCTCAGCTACCTCTTTCTCATACTCTTCTGTCTTTAACTGTCTCTGCATGCCAGCTGTCTTGGCATCCTCTTTCTTCATATTCATTCTGTTGTGGCCTCTTTCATAACCTCTGCAATCTATACTATGACTATTAGTAGTCATCCTTTTCTACATGAGTTCTTCACTCACAAGCTGCACTAAGCCTCTGCAACAACAAGCTCTCTTGCTGCCACTTACCTCACCAATCCTTTCCTCCGAATCTGGGCTTTTGGCAAGTACTGGTCCCTTATCTGCTGGAACCTTCTGAGCACTCTCTTCTGCTCTCTTTAGGCTTCACTCTACAAATTTTCTCAAGAACACATCTGTTCTTCTTTCATCCAACCTCTGTTGGGAATTCTCCAGGTTCTGCCACACCTTCTTTCTCTTCTCTTTAGAAACCTTCACTGGATTCCTTCATCACTGCTTTTCAAAGATGTGATCTTCTTGCTGACATGCTCCTCAATGGTCTACAATATG
The DNA here is from genome assembly GCA_034641835.2 of Pinus albicaulis. NCBI lineage: Eukaryota > Viridiplantae > Streptophyta > Pinopsida > Pinales > Pinaceae > Pinus > Pinus albicaulis. Next base: position 613,834,087 of record CM076580.1, read on the forward strand.
CATTCTGCAAACAATATCTTCAAACAGAATAAAAAATACCTCACCTTCAGAGTTTTTTCAACATCTATTTGCAATTGTTTCTGCAATTTCTCCCAATGCTCTGCTACACTGCATGCTGTCCTGTCAGGTTTAGATCTGATCACTTTGCTATCACCATCACACGTGTGTTCACATCTTCAGAACATATCCTGGCAATCTCCAAAACACTTTGCCTTCAAATTCAGATTCTACAAATCTAAATACCTTCACTGCATGCCTCTTCAAATCTGCAATCACTCTTAAACAAATTTCTAAAACTTCAAATTTCCTTCACTGCTTCAGTACAAATGCATTTCAAAAAATTAATTTTTTTAGAGCTTATCCTGCTTTGATACCACATGATGTCGGGCTACCCTGCCAAACCCACATTCCCACTCTCAAAGTTTCATATAAACTACATTCAAATTTGTGCCCCAAATAAATCCACAATATGGGCAAACTCACAATGTTGATCAACCTGGCAATTTCAAAAATATATCTGGAAGTTTACTATCTCAAATCTGAGATTTGAGATATTAAATTAGCATTCTTATGGTTATAAACCCTATATCACAACCTTACATGGAAGCTACTTTTTCACTTCTGATTGAGACCATATTAGTAAAACCATTCCATTGAAATCGACTAATATTCGAATTTATATTAGATGCACAGTCGGATTAAAACCCCCTTAATCTTCACCACTTATCAAGGTTCTAAAGCCCCTTCGTTTTATATTCCAACAACTACACTATAGTCTCCGCCTTATCCAAGGTTTCTCTCTTCATTTAATTATAATCGTTCTTTTCAAGTCCTACCATAAACCTTTGGATTAAATTAACTCTTGGCATACAATTAAGGCTTTATACACTAAACCCAATGGTTACAATAGCCATATTCGGAAGCCTCTTCACCAACCCCAATCTTTGGTTTATAATCGAACCCAATTCACAATCCTTGACTTTCACTTAATACGACAACCGAATGCACACTATATAACTTTGTTCAAGACCCAATTTACAATATAGCTCTATGGCTAATCAATGCACAGTAAACATAATACATTACACCCTCCACGATGAAGGTCTCAATTGCTGTGAGCCATTACGATAACCTTTTGACTTAGATTTAAAACTCAAGCGATAACATATGTGAATGTTCGGCCACAATAGTTATTACCCCAAACATCAATACGTAATAAGGATTCCAGCCATATCCCTATTAACATACTTTCTTTGAAAATCGATCACACAACATATACAACCGCATATAATCCATTGTCATGTACCTTGTTAACTATCACGCAACTCCATAATGCGATTGTCGTTGGATCCTTCGCCCTTCAAATCGAACGCAAGTTGCATTTTTTTTCCATAGAATTTTAACACTAAAAAAAAACGCGATAAAAGTGGTTTTACTCCTACCACTTTTGCCACGCGTCCTCTTCCGACCTTTATCGCACAAATTTTCTTAATACCATTTACCACTTACAAAGGTGCGCGATACCACTGGTTTAATCCTTCAAAACTGCCTAATTGAACTCTGGTTAAATACGTTTAACTCAGGGTTTTCTTCACGGGTTTCTACTTAACTCTCAACCTGCATCAAACGCGTTCAACCAGGTCTTCTGCTGGATTTCCACGGAATTATCGGGTTTGACCTGGTCCCATTTGATTCATAATTCCGGTCCATATATTGCTCTTCTGCTTCCAATTAATCCTGAGTCCGGTCCTCATCAGAACTATGCCATTTCTTCTTGTTCGACTATGTCCTCTGGTTCATAGTTCCCATTCAACCTTTCAATGCTGTGTCCTTAAAAAACTCCCATACCGTTTCCTTCATTACGTTCTGTGCGGAGCCCCTTGGGCCTTCAAAAAAATCCGTCCTTTCGACTATTTTCTTCCGCTTGTGATTGTGCAATCCGCCTTCAGCTCTACGGGGTTTCTCTAAATTATAACACTGCTCCTTCGCTCAATAGACCATCACTTGTTGTCGATTTAAACAAACAGAGATTCGAAACATGCCAAAAATAACAGAGATTAAGACCACTTGTTTCCTTCATCAGAAAGGATCAAACCCCATCGATTCTCCGTATTATGGTTTTACGAAAGGAGAGGGTATCGATTTATGCAATCGACTCCAACAATTTCTTACAAATTCATATAAATATCAGAATGGAATTCTCATACGATCAGAACTCTTCACTCAAAATAAAGGCACATTTAATTTATATACAGAGACTAATATCTTAATGCCATCGATTTCTCTATTCTCACATTCAAATCGAATATCATGATGCCGATGTGAAACACAAAATTAATTCACGCAATTTTCAGTCAATCAAAGCACACAAATTTATGAATCAATTCTTATTATATAATAAAATCAAATTTCATAACCTTCTCTGGTCCTGGCCTGATCATCAATCCGATGGCCCTTCTAATTCATTACTCTGTCTTATCTTATGACAACCATCCAATAATATTATCTCAGCTAACTAATTCATTACTCTGTCTTATCTCAGTCTTAACTTATGACAACCATCCAATAATTTCCATAATTCGCTCTAGTAAGTCTAAACAATAACTTATCTATTCTACATCTTAGGTTAACCTCTTGTATTTATAAGTAAAGATGGTTTGCCAAGGTAGGTTTAGTGATTATGCCAAGTTCTCATCCATTCCTTGACTTGATAAAAATAAATCCCTCTTAAGTACAATAGGGGCTTTTAAACCCAATATTATCCAAGATCAAGATGTTTGGTGGCCTCTTGGATACTCTAGATTGCTTGATTTTGATTTAAAAAAATATATATATTAAAATTTCTTGTTTCTATAGTTTAGTTTCCATTCTAGTTTCATCCTTGTTTGGTCTCTCCCTATTATCTCTCTTGATGCTCTTTATTAGAACTTTTTCATTTTCTCATTACTCTTCAATATTTGTATATGTTCCTTCACCTACAACATCCCTATTAAAATATCATGGTTTTCTTCACTGGCTAGTGGCCTTATACCTTGTTTTTTCTTGTTGAAATTTATGTACTTGGGTTTATGCACTTTTTCCTCTTTTTAAAATCTCCTTAAGAGGTGGTTTGACTTCCAAGGCATTGATATATCATGCATATAATAGTTTGAAGTTTTCCTTTACCATACCTATTCTTACTTGGCCTTTTCTTATTATTATTATTGTTTCTTATGTCTAATGAATTAATATTTTTCCCTAATCTATGCCTTTTATGGCATTGTTGCTAATCTTAGCAATAAATTGTTGTTTTCACATTTTCATTGCTTTCATGATCTTTCTTCATTCTATAAGCTTATCAAATCCCATCTCCTACACAAATAGTTTGATTGTCATATTTTCTTAAAGATATCATAGCTATTATACTTCATTTTAACTCTAGTTCCTTGCGTGACGAATCACTTCCTATAAAATATCCATTTTTGATATCCTTACTTCCATTAATAACTCAACTCAAAGTTAGCTTTATTGTCATTCTTAGGTTTAAATTTATTGAGTTTTATTTGTTTTAACCATGTACAATTAATTATTGTTGATATATTCTTAATAAAATCATAAAATATGCAATAAGGCACACACACACACACACACACACACCCCCATATATTTAGCATTGAGATTTTACGTTGGAAACCCAAAACGAGAAAACCAAAAGGATTTTTCAATATATTTCACTCTACAAATGTTACAATACAATATGTATATCCGGTGACTTCTATAAATCACTTATCCATAACACTGGATTAGAATATAATTGTAGTTCCTCAACCAAAAGTACAACACCATGGGATAAACCACTATGCACCATAAAACCGTGTGCCAAAAATTTCCAAAACAGACCCAAAAATTTCCTAAAAAAATAAAATAAAATAAAATAATATAAAGGAATATCACCCCCTTGCGACCGCTTGTTGTGCACAATGGATACAAATCATGCATGTGACTAGTCACACGAAGAATATAACATATAATCAACATTCTCCCTCTTGTTTTATTTTCATAAAGGGAGTCAGAGGAGTACATGATCACCAATCCAACACACCAATGCACATTTTTTTTCTACACCAAGAGAAATTCGCATTGCTCGCAGACTTTGATGGTGAATTTGCAAAATTATTCTAGGTGTACACCTTCACTAGAAGCACCTTCTTGTCTTGAGCCATGTCTCTCATAAAGTTACATTGAACATCAATATAATTTTTATTAGAATGATAAGTTGGGTTCTTCACTAGAAGGATTACACTCAATCTGTCACAATCTATCCTTATAGTTTGCTCTACCAACCAAATAACTAAGCACAATATTTGTAACCACAATACTTCATTAATTGCATGAGTGGTTACTATGTATCCAACTTTTATAGTTAAGAGTGCCACTATAGGCCATCTCTTGCTTATCCAAGTAATCACTCCTCCAAAGAGGTTAGCACATACCCACTTGTGGATCTTCTACGATCCAAATCTCTAGCATAGTTTGCATCAATAAAGCTATGTATGTCCAACACTACGTTCAAACCTAGTCTACTTTGGGAACACAATCCATAGCCAATAGTGCCATGCAAATATTTGAAAACCTTCTTTGCTATTTCCCAATCCTCCTTCCCTTGTTTTGAAATATACCCGCTTAATACTCTCACTGCATGCACAGTGCCTAGTCTAATATAGACTGTTGCATACATCAAATTTCCAAACACACTAACATATGGAACATGGGACATGTCCTCTTCCTATTTCTATGTCTTTGGGCACTGATATGTAGACAAATTTACACCTATAAGAACAAGGGCCTTTTTTGGTTTACATTCCTACATTTTTTTTCTTTTATTTTTTTCCAAAGAAAAAAGCACATATTCTATTTATAGTCAAAATAAAATAAATTGAGTGTATATGCCTTAGCATTCTGATGGCACATAGGCCTAAAATATTGTTAACATCACCTGTTTTTATACATTTTATACATATGAAAATACATCACCTGTTGTTAACTTCCAAAACAAATCTTCCAAAAAAAATATGAAGAGCTCCTAATAATAGCTGAAACATCATCTAAATCCCATTGTAACAAAAAATATGTCTTTGTAAAATTGGTTTCTGTAAACAAAACATTATTTGATGAGCCAATTTCAAAGGGTCTAGATACATGTTGCATTGCTTAGTTTCATGTTATCCAAATATTAAAGCAAACTCATATATCTTGTATAATCTAGCAATGTGAACTATAAGAAACCTTTATATAGAGGAATGGAAAAATATGTTTTCTCTCAAAATGGTGCTACTGATACGAGATGAGAAAGTTGTGTATGAAGAAGAGAGAAAAATGATTTTTTAATTATGCCTAGGGGTATAGCTAGTGTTTTCTGATTGAGCCTTCATTTCTTTCTTGGATTTTCCACTATCCTTGATCTAGTTCCAATCCTCTCTTCAAAAGTTGATTGATTGTTTGGTTTTATTCCCTATAGATGTGAGTGAAATATAAATGAGAAAAATATATTGTTTTATGGATGACATTTTGATACAAAGGGAGGAGAGTATAGTTTTTTAGTCTGGTTATTCATTGTATCCATTTCATAACTACAACAGAGTCTCCATATATATGAATCTCAGAGGGATGTACATAATATGAAAGTTGTAGTAATAATTTGAGAGAAAATAACTTAGAAAAGTTGTTTGATGCATTGCCAATGTTGCAAGAGAATGGGAAGAAGTGTGTATCAATTAGATAAATAAGGCCCCCCGAGCCCCCTAAAGAGGAATTTTGTGGTGATTCCTTGTCAAAAAGGTGTACATTATTACATATTAAAAATTTACAATATTGCCTTGAAATACTCCTTTTGATTTAAACAAAGTTTCCTTTTTGATTGATCTCTTCTACTTGCCGTGCCAAAAATGAAATTTTTTGCACTAAGATTCTTCATGCCAAATTTAGAGGACAACTAAGTTTTCACATCCTGTATTATTTCCTTATAATTTCCAATGAATAATATATCATCCACACACAAGACCAAATAAATAAGATTATCACCAATTAATTTGAAATACACAATGATATGTTTTTCTCATTGTGAATCCAAGTTCCAATACATGAGTATCAAATTTTTGATAGCACATCCTTGGTGATTACTTTAACCCATACATAGAATTTTTCATACGATATACCAAATCTTTCATTCCTTTCGCTATAAAGCCCTTTGGTTGCTTCATGTCAATCCTTCATCTCGATATCCATGTAAGAGTGTTGTCTGCATGTTAATCTATTCTACTTTAAAATCTAAAGAAATAGAAACAAATAAAATAAATATAATAAAAGTTAATTTATAAATAGGAGAAAAAATCTCACCAAATTCAATTCCCTCTACTTGGGAATAACTTTTTACTACTAATAGAGCTTTGTATATCTTCACTTTTCCTTTTGCACTCAACTTCTTCTTAAACACCCATTTGCAACCAATGGGATTTCTTCCAGCCATAAACTACACTAAATTCCAAGCCTCATTCTCATCCAAGGCTATCTTTCTTCGACCATATCCTTTTTCTAGAGTTTGCTATCCTCTGAATCCATTACCTCCCTAATAGTTGTAGGATCATAAACAAAAATAAACAAAGAAAAATTATAATGAAAATCAAGCAAAGTATACTTTTTTAGTTGCCTTCTTTCCCAAATCGATATCATCAATATCGAAGTATGTGGTTCTTCTTCTTCTGAATCTTATTCTTTTGTAGAGTCTGATTCATCATCCTTTGATTCTAACTTTGTATTCTCTTGTTATTTCTCCCTTAGTATGACTTCCTATTTGACAACATATTTGATTTATCTAAATACTACATATTGACTATACAAAACATTCTTAGTTTTTGGGTTCCAAATATTATAACTGTTTAAACCATCTTTATAGCCAATAAAGATATACTTCTTAACTTTATTATGCTTACTCCTATTTTCCTTTAGAACATGTTCATAAGAAGAACATGTACATAAGCATCACAAACAAATACCCTGAGATGTTTAAGAGATGTTTTGTTACCAACCCATACCTTGTGTCAAGCCTTGTGATCCAACAGTGATGAGGTTGATTGATCTACCAAGTAACATGCAATATCCACTGCCTCTGCCCAAAATACTTGTCCTAACTCGACACCACTAAGCATGCTTCTTAATTTTTCCATAAGTGTCTCGTTCATCCTTTCTGTAAATTCATTTCACTGAGGTGTGTATGGAGTAGTATTTTGCTTTGTTATATCACATTTCTTACATAATTCCTTGAACTCATTCTCATAGGATTTTCCACCATTCTCCATCCTCAGAAACTTAACTTTATTTTTCATATGAATTTCCATAAGAATCTTAAATACCTTAAAATTGTCAAAGAATTTGGATTTTTCTTGAAGGAAATAAATCCATGTATTCCTTGAGAAATAATTTATAAATGAGACATAATACATATATTTACCTAGTGATGGAATAGACATAGGTCCAAACACATCATTGTGCATTAACTATAATATTCCCTTTGCCCTCGTAGCACCATAGGAGAATCTTACCCAATTTTGCTTTCCATACAAGCAATGTGCGAGAAATCAAAATATATAGAGAAATTAAACATACCTTCAACCATACCTTTACCATATAGTATAAATTTAAGCCCCTTCTCTCTGATATGTCCCAATATTTGATGCCAGTACATATTCTTTTCTTTTGAGATTGTAGGAGTTTTTTCTTCTTTGCCCCGTTCTCATGAACAATGTAACTATTGCTCTCATTACTGATAGTGATTCCTAGAAACTAATATAGAGTTCCAATGTAAACTATCCTCAACAATACCATTTCTCATTAAACCATCTTATATGTTCCTTTTTAATTAATATTTTTACATCTGCATTGCTCATCTCACTTACAAACATCAAATTTTTGGTTAATCTTGGGATATGTAGAAGAATAGGGAGTGTTATAATTCTTCCATGTTTTTCGTCTCATCTCTTGTGATAACAAGGATGAGACTATTTCATCCAAACTTAAAGTAGTTGCATTACTACTTATGGAAACAACCATACTATTCCTCGAGTGAGGTAAAGAACACAACAAGTTGATACACTTATCTTCATCTGGAATCTTAGTATCAACATATAATATTTGAAGGCTTTAACCTATACATAAATTACTTGCAAATGAATTCTTAAAATAAGAAAGTATACAATGGAGAGAAAAAAAAATATACACAAAGATTTTTCTCCTAGAACCCAAAACGAAGAAAACCAAATTTATTTTTCACTATATTCCAATACAATGTTATAATACATTACATACATACGGAAGCATTCATAAACCCCAAATCCACTAACCATATATTAGAAAATAACCATAGTTTCCTTGACCAGACCTACAAAATACCATGGGTGAAACCATCATGCGGAAAACCATGCATAAAAAACCATGGGTGGGTCCTCCCACCATTCTTGGGTCCACCCATCATCCTTGGGTCTTCCAAACCATCCTTGGGTCCACCCATGATCCTTTGGTTCATCCAATCATCCTTGGATCTATCCAAACTGCCTTGGGTTGGCCCAAAAAAATAAAAATCGGGATGTTGCCCCAAACCTTGTCGTGCAAAGAATATAACACATACGCAACAATATTTGACTCACCATATTATTGAAGAAATTTAGATGTGCTATCATTGAGTCTCCATCATTCATCCTCATGTTATACACCATATTCCACAAGAAAAAAATGTTCACCAAGGACTTAGACTAATAAAAATCTCGTAACTTATTCAATAATGCCTTTTTTGTAGCTTCTCTTGAAACATTTTGCAATATTTAATTTGAGAGAAATGACCATATTATGTTCTTTTCCTTCTAATCCAACTTGATATAGTCTTCTATCAACATCTTGTTGGTGAATTACCCAGATCCACAATGATCCGTTGATATTTATCCAACAAAAGATATTTCATTTTGATTCTCCGATAGTTCAAAAGTCTACCCATTGAATTTTTACATATCTATCTTTGAATTGCTCAAAATTTCATTTCACCATGAAAGTTGATTATGTATATCTCCCACTGTACCAAAGTTTTCCACTTGCCCAAGCCAAAAATTTTAGCCACAAAGGTGTCCCCTTGAAGCCAAATTGCTATGATGCCAAATATAGGTTTTAATGATGTACAATTAATTGTTGCAAATATATTCTTGAAATGAGAAGATGCAATGGCACACACACATATTTAACATAGATATTTTGCAGTATGTTTCACTTTACAATGTTACAATATGATTTGTTTATCCCACAACATCCACAAATCCCTAATCCATTAATCCTAGATTAAAATAAAACCATAGTTCCTTAACTGTAATTAAAAAACCAAGGGATAAACCACCATGTGTCACAAAATCACTAAAAGCTAAAACCATGCGCCAAAACTGCCCAAAAAATGTTCAAGGGCTCCATGCATACAAATCACAGACGAGATTGGTTGTGCAAATAATATCACATACCCAGTAAGCTTACATATTCAGTCTTCTAAATTCAATTAGGTATTCACCATCTTTAACTAGATGCCTTCTCTATTTTCTCAACTTCCTTTACTATGCCTAACAACACTTATAATTCCTTTGCTTATTTAATCCATATCATAGCTAGCTCCAAAACTACTTTCTTTGCTTCATTTTCTCCAATACTTATAGAATTTTTATATTATTTTGTTTCTATCCTTAGTTGGATGGATTGATTTTCTATGGCACCTTTAGGTAAACATTATTTGGAGAATACACATTAAGTTATGTGCCCAATTCTATCTATGGGATCCTTCAAATAATTTACCTCTCTATTTTTCTAATTTAATTCTTCTTGCATGTTGTAGCTTTTGGTCATAATCTTGTGGCACACTTTTCCTATATGCAAGGTTTAAAATTTCATGGTTTTTGCCACAACTTCTTTAAATTCATAATGTAGTGTCTACATAAGCAATGAGTTTTAAATTCCTACCCCACTCCTCATTACCATTGTGCACTATCAAATGAAAAATGGACATGTGTTCTACCCCCCACATGTTTCATTTATCTTAATTATTCCAAAATATCTTCCAAACTAGCCTTTGCTTTATTTTCCTTCTATTGAATTAATTTAATATGACTTCTCCTTTTTCTTAGTATTTTCCATTTTTTGTTATCAAGTTCTGTTGGGTAATTTAATTGTTCTTAAATTACTTCATTAATTGTCAACCAAGATTCGTGTACTTATGAAGCGTATGTGCACCATATATGCTAGGATTCTCTCTATTTATTGAATGATTCTAAAGATGAAATTAACCTAACTACGAGAATTTTTTTTAATGATATTTACAGAATAATTACACACATGTTATTTCAATTTAAAGTTGCATCAAATCCCAATTACTTAACTAAATTTAAATCCTTTGCATTGCAGAATTGAAAATCTATCTTAATCGCAGAATTCAAAACTTACTTCTACTTGCATGAAAGGAAATTCTAAAACTAAATTGCAAGAAAAAGAATCTAGTGCTACGTTGCAGAATTGAAAACACTACAACAGTATTTTGCAGAAAGGAACTTCTACGCTAATTTGCAAGAACGGATTTCTATACTAATTACATAAAAGGAAATTGCATAAAAAGGACTTAATTTCAAATTACATAAGAGAAATAAAATGGAAAACTTGTAACTTTAAAATGATTACTTGTGTGCAAAGTTAACTCTAAAGAACACTTCTGTTATCATCTAAGAAATTAACTTTGAGTATTGAAATCTTTATTTGCTAGAAATGAAAATGCATGTAAAAATTAGATATTTTTGGTATTTTTCTTTTTTGAGTACAATGAAATCAAAACAACAATTGATCAAAATATGAATTTGATGAAACTAATTAAGCAAACTCTTAAAGAAACTACCACTCTATAAGAAAATTGGAAATGCAAAACAAAAAAAAAAAACCTTACAAATCGACAGGGGGCCTTCCCGTGAGCTTAGCTGCTATCAATAAGAATTCCTTAGGCACACATTGAGAAAAAAGGATTGTATTAACCCAGAACAAAGCATCACAAGTATTGAAAATAAACCACTATAAAATTAATAATCGAACTGTGTTTTTGGTATCCCCTTACGAACTTTATACAAATTTCATTAAAAAACTTCAAGAGTTTTATGTCGATGCGAAATGAACTAATCTGACATCAACGAAATGGATTTAGTTTGAAACCCTATCTCCTTATGAATTTATATTGAAAGAGAAAGTCACAAGAGATTATTCTCAAACCATATCCTAACGATTGAATAGGTCTTCTACACGCTCACTTGATGTCGTTTAATCCTTTGTTGCTTTTGCTGGACCGTTGCACTATCATACTCAGAGTTTGACTCTTAGATATCTGTAGCCTGCTCGGTCATGTCAATAGGTGGTAATCTATGTATTGAAAAATTTTCATCTTCAAATACCCTTTGTTTCCTTATTGATGCCTTGCAACTTCTCTAATCATAGATACAACTGCAAAATTCAACATTAGCTACAGAGTGTTCACAATTCTATTAATGTTGGAACATTTTCATTATAATTCATAAAGAAACATAGATTATAAACGTGGATGATAAATACCTTTATATAAGTTGAATTAACCCAGAATATGCTGAAATTGCTACAAAAATGATGACAAAAAAGTGAAGGAGATGGAAAAAGGTAATAAAAAAAGAAACAATTTTAGACTTCAACATTCGCCCACACCAAAGGTCTTTCATGTCCCCTATGCAACAAAAATTAAAAATTGATTCTTCTTTATTCTTCAATGTATGATTTTTGAAGCCCGTGCAAGCACATCCAGACTAGTGATTTTCTTTCTCTTTCTAATGCTGAAGGTAGTCTTTGGTATTTTCATTAGATTTTTACTTTGTAATCCTATGATTCTGTTATTAAGAAACTTGTTGTGAACCTTAAGTTTATTATTTTTCTTATACCAATGACAGAGATGTAGGAGTATGTTATCATTCTAGGTTCTTAATTTCTCATTTTTTACTTTTGTTGCTTCCCTTTCCCATGTCAGGTGTTTATTAAGCACCTGTAGGTCACATATGTCCTGTTTCAAAGCATCTTCAACCCTGTGTTGTCGTCCTAGAGTTTTTTTTTCATGGAAGTTTAACCCATTTAATTCCGAAAGAGAATTTCCTTCTATTGTGCTCTTTGTTCCAAGGATTCTACATAATCATAAATTTCCTACCGAACATGGTCAATTTTTGGTGTTTCCCTCGTTGGAATCATTATTTGAGGAGGTGTTTTATATCAGCCCTCTTCTTTAAGATCAATCATGTTTGGAGACTATGCATTTTCATTTTTTAAATTCTTCTACTTCTTCTTAGTTTTACTCCCGAACCTTCAATGCTTTTACTTTTCCCTTTGTTAACCTCTTTCTTTCCCTTTTCTAGTTTTTCATTTTCTTTAGGTAACTTAGGATTTAGGCCGACTTTATTTCTTCTAAGACTCCATTTTATATTTTTCTGTTTACACTTGTAAAAATATTAGGAGAGTGGAGTATCATCCTCAAATGGGTCTTCTAGTTCCTCTGAATTATTATGTTATGGAATTTCTTCTTCAAATTTCTCATTTTCAGGTTTAGGGTTTGATACTGACTTTCATCAACTTCGTTTAACCCTATTGCTTGTTTCTTCCTCCTGGAATTTTACAAAATGTTTCCAGACTAAGAACTTTTTCTAATTGTCTCCTTTTGCTTCTATATGTGCCTATATAAGTATTTTCATGAGTCCGTGATAATAGAGGGCATTATCAGTGGATCTAGATTCTCTCTGTATATTGGATGCCATTTTTCTAAGACTTTGAAGCAAAAAGTAAGGCAAATTGATTTCATGCCTATCGATAAAATTTATCAAGAGTCGGGCATGGTATAAAAATATAGTTCCAATTCTACCCTCACAAGTTAAATTTTTTTGCATAACTAACAAAAAAATTTCTTTATTTCCATTTTAATGCAATGACTGGAATTCTTTTTGAAGATAGATAAATCCATAACTGGCTCTATGAGGAAATGTGCCCAGTCATTCTCCTTGATTTTTCTGCTCTTGAACCAACTCTCCCCATTTCTAGGAAATATGGTACCTTCTGCCATGATATATTATGTTAGAATAAGATTTATATCTCCAATTTTAGCTTTGACCCCATCAAAAGCTCGAACAAAAGATTTGGTAACCTCTGTTTCATGCCTGTCGAACTTTTCAAAGAACTGAAGTCATCCTACTTGTTACAATTGATATTCAACCCTTGGATATGGATGAAGAAACTTAATTCCATTTGGGTCAGAGCAGGAAATAATCCCCATGGAAAGAATTAATTTTTGATCCTTGACTATTTACTCTGACAGGAATGATTGAAGAAAGGGAATGAGAGCGATTTGAATGAAGGAATTTTAAAATGGAGAAAAATGAGATGAAGTGAGAAAAATGATAGCGAAACAAGACCTTTTATGGAGGAATTCGTTTCATGATTGGAATGTACCTTTCCACAATTCTTAGATCCATTTTCATAGGGTTCGTGGAATGTACTTCATTTGAATCGGACTAATGTGACTGAATGAGTAATGATGAGAGAGTGGGGTATAACGATTATGATGATGGGTGTATTTTCTTAGCAGTTTTATAAGGTCTTTAATTATTCAAACTTTCTTTTGATAAAATCATCCATGAATAAAAATATAAGTTATTATATGAAAAATAATTCAATACCCTTCATACCTTTGTTTTGTGAATTCCTTCAATGCACCTTTGTTATGGACTTTGTGATGTTGATGTAGATGTATAATTCATACTTGACTGCATAATTGAAGGTTGGTTGCAAAATGATATAAATTCTGTTGTTGCTTATTATTTTTTTTTGAATTTTTCTTATTTGATCAGGAGAAGACACTTTTATTTTTGTTGCTGTTTTGGGTGGTTAGTGAAGAAGAAGGCTGATCTTCATATGTATTGCTTTCCACTTGAAATTTATTAGAAAAAGAAGGACAAAAAGAAATAGGGAAACGAAAAAGGGAATTATGAAAATCAAACTTACCAAGAAATATTGGTTTTCAGTTAGGATTTTCTGTATAAACATGCCAACATAGTTGGTTTTCATGTTTATTATTTTATTATTATTATATATTTTTTAAAGAAAGTTACAATGAAGTTGGAGAATGAGAAGAAGAATCTTCTTTCTTGACTAACTTGAATTCAGAATTCTCTTGCAAGTATTTGACAAATTCTTCCATTGTTAGTGGTTTATGATATAATATTAATATATGACCATTAACAAGGAAAGTAATTTGTTCATCATCAATAGTTTTTATTTCGACTTCTCCATCATAAAAAATAATATCAATATCATATAGGACCAAGCCAATGAGTTTGAAATTGTCCTTGAAAATCCTTGAATTTGGAATAAAAAACAAGAGCCTAATCACCTTGCTTGAAATTTTTAGCTTTGATAATTTTTTCATGCCACTTTGATCTTTGTTGTTGCATTATGCTAGTTCTTTGAATATCATCTTTTTGGATCTCATCTAGCTCATTCAATTGTGATAGTCTTTGATCTTGGGCTTTTGATAGCTCAAGGCCCATTTTAGCAACTGTTCTGTAAGTCTCCGCTTGGAACTCAATTGGAAACAAAAATTTCTTACCATAAACAAGCTCATAAAGAGTGTGTCCAGTTGTGTTTCTCCATGTGGTTCGATATGCCCATAGTGCTTATGGAAGATTTTCTGCCCCAATCCTTTCTATGCAAATGCACACTCTTGGTAATAATTGCTTCAAGTACTTTGTTGGTGGATTCCAGTTATCCATTGGCTTGTGGATGATATGGAGTAGAATTCTGGTGCTTTATTTTATATTACTCCATGATCATTTGCACCAACTTGGATGTGAATTGGGTACCTTCATATGTTACAATTTCTCTTGGAATACCAAAACGAGTAAATATATCCTAAAAAAGAAATGTACTACAAAATTTTCAATTGAAAATAAAAGAGGTTTAGCCTCTACCCAATTTGTGACATAATCTATGCAAACAAGTATGTACCTTTTCTAAAGCCTATTTTTCAAAAGGATCTACAAGTACTTGTAGTTGTAGAGGCATTTCATCTGATGGTACATGTTTTCCCATTCTCTGAAAACTATCACATCTTTTGACATATTCTTTGGCATATTTGAAAATAGATTGCCAATAATATCCCAAAAGAAGGATTTTGTAAGAAGTTCTTTTGTCAGCAAAATGTCCTCCACATGGCTCACCATGACAGGCTTTCAAAATTTATGGTACTTCATCTTCTTGAACACATATTCGAATAATCAAATCAGGTCCAGTTTTGTATAATTCTCCATCTATCCAAGAATAAGGTGCACTAGTTTTGATAACTTTTTATTTTTCTCTGGTTGAAAATTGTGGTGGTAATTTTCCTATAGCTAAATAATTTGAAATATCTACAAACTAAGGTAATTTAGTAGATACTGAAAAAATATACTCATAAGGAAAATTATCTTTTACAAGAATATTATCATTATTATTTTGAATTATGGAAAGAAAATCAACATCTATATTTCTTTTCCTGGTATATCAATAATAGTGATGTTTAATTCTTGTAATAATAACAACCATATTGTAATTATCCCATTAGTAATTGGTTTGTTCATTAAATATCTAATGGCAGAATTATCTGTATGAATAAAAGTTTCATAACCAATGATGTAATGACGGAACTTATTAATGACATGTACAACAACTAAAAACTCTTTTTTTGTCACAACATAATTTAACTTTGATGGAGTCAAATTTTTGCTTGTATAATAATTAGCTTAAGGAGTTAAATATTTTTGTCCCAATACATCTCTTAAAGCTATGTCTAAAGCATCAGTAGAAATATGAAAAGGGAGAGATCAATTAGTTCCTCTTAGAATTAGTGCTTCACTAATCCTTTGTTTCAATGTTTCGAATGATTTTTGACAATAAGAGTTCCATGCAAATTCACAATCTTTCATAAGAAGTATGAAAAGTGGAGAGGCTATTTTTGTGAAATTTTCTATGAATCTCCTATAATACCCAATAAATACAAGAAAAATTCTAACATCTCTTTGAAAAACATGAATTGAAATTTTAGAAATGACTTCTACTTTATATGTATCTAGTTTAATTCCATCACTTGAAATATAATGGCCTAAAACAATCCCTTCATTGAACATCATAAAACATTTCTCATGGCTTAATGAAAGGTTTCTTCCTTAAATCTAATAAGATTTTTTTCTAAATTTTCCATAGATTCCTCAAAAGTATATCCATACACAGTAAATTCATCCATGTATACTTCCACACAATTATGAATTAGATAAGAAAAGATACCCAAAACTTCTCTTTGAAATGTGGCAGGTGCATTCCATAATCGAAAGGGAAGTACCTTATAGGCATATGTTCCCCAAGGACATGTAAACATGGTTTTGTCTTGATCTTCTGGTGCTAGTTGGATTTGATTATATCCACTAAAACCATATAAAAATGAATAATACTTCTTTCTTGCCAAGGTATATAATAATTTATCCATAAAGGGTAGTGGGAAATGATATTTCAAGTTGGTTTTGTTTAATTCCATCTTCTCAATACATACTCTCCATTTTCCATTTTTCTTTGGAATATTCACTAAAGGTGACACCCATTAACTATCTGATATTGGATAAATGAAATTCACATTAAAAAGTTTTTGTAATTCATCTTTAACAAATTATCTCAGATTCAAGTTCATTCATCTCTGAGGTTGTATAACTAGTTTGAAATTTTCCTGGATATAAATATGATACATACAATACTTAGGATCAATCCATTTCATATCGACATATTTCCATGCATAATTAGAGAATGTTTTTGCAACATCTTTATCAATTTTCTCTTTTGAAATTCTTCCAAGTTATTATTAATATTTAATGTTTTCCCTGGAAAAAATTCTACTTGAGAATTGCCAAATTTTTCCATAGAATGTAAAGCCATTTGATTAGATGTTAGATATTCAATATTACATTGTTCTTGGAAAATTTGATCTTGCTCACAGTAAGAAGAGGAATAATTATTATTCATTAAATTTATTAAATGATCTTCCTCATCCAATTATGAAAAGTATATACAGGTTGTATATTATAAAAGTCATCATCATCATATAATCATCTATCGATATTTCACTTTCTACTTCAGTTATTGTCTTTGTAGGAGGATACAATGTGAATTTATTAGTGGAATTTCCATAAGATATGTACATATCATCAAATATACAACTTATGACTACATCAGTTGTAACTAGCAAAGGATTACCAAGGATCAATGGATGGCCTCCTAAATGATTCTTCAGAGTTAAAATCATGAAGCCTACAGGATATTCTTGAGAATCTAGAGAGATAGACACATCTTCCAATACACCATCTGGTTTGATAATAGATCTATCTGTTAATTGCATTAATGTTGGTGTATATTGAATATTGGGAAGCTTTAATTGCTCCATTATATGTTTACTCATAATGTTAATGGCTGCCCCTAGATCAATAAAATTATTTGGAATCTCAATATCATTGATGTGGATTTTTACAATGGGGATACTTGGATCTAGATTTTTTTGAAAAATAGGTTTCCCCATCATAATATCAACAATTTTGCCTACCAATTGGAGCTTTTTAATATCTTTTCTTTTTCTTCCTAGTTTCCTAATGCATAGATCCTTGATAGTTTTTGAAAATATTGGTATTTCCTTTATGCCTTGGATTAAAGGAATTTTTATGCAAATATTCTTAAGTTCATCTAGCATATCATATTATGGTAAAACAATTTTCCTTTCTATTCCTTTATCAATTTTAAGTCTTTCAGGAAAAGGTGGGTCCTATAAAGAAATAGAAGGTTATTATACTAGACGAACTTTAGGAGTTTGTTTTATTTTCTCATACTTTGATTGTATAGGAGCATATTCCTTTAGAGGAATATTTTCTTAATCAACATTTTCATCTTTTGCATGAACCTCATCCTCCTTAGATTTTTTAATGCCAATAGTCGGTGAATTTTTTTGCAAATCCCTATAAGATCTAATTTTAACATCATTTAGACCTAACAAGGTAATCATACAAGCTTGAAAATTTTGTCCTTCAACATTATAAACAAATTGTTGATTTTTATTATTTGGATTCAGAAGTGGTTGAGCAGAAAATTGATTTGATTTTTGAGGAAATGGTAAAGTTGTTGATTTGGATTTTGGAATTGAGGAGGTTGAGTTGGTTGAGGAGGAAAATATTGTGGTGGAAAATAAGGATAAGGTTGTTGGAATTGAGGATATTGAGGATATTTTCCATAATGATTTTTCCAACCTTGTGCCTAAGATGGATTATAATATTTTGGGGGCCAAGGTTACCAAGGCATGGGTGCAGTTCAATTGTTCCGTGGCTATGAATATGATTGAGTATTGAAACCTTGAGTCATGTTTGGTTTCTGATTTTACCATGTTATTTTAGCAATAAAACAAAGAGATTCAGCTTGGCTTGTTCCAACTTCATCTTGAAAAACAACTTTAAAACAAAGTATCGAAGGACATTCCTTTGTATTATGATTTTCAACACATATGAAACAAATTTCTATACTATCAAGGGGACATTCCATTCTCTCAAGGCATGTTTCTTCCTACATTTGGGATAAAAAATAGATAATGCAACATTCTTGGCTTTTTTCTTGTTTTGTATCTTAATAGTATCTAATTTTTCACTAAGACTCCCAAGAATATCTATTTTGAAATTTTCAAGCAAAGTGCCTATTTCAACTCTACTTACTATTCCAATTGCAGATTTATTAATTCTGGACGTAACAGGATCTCTTGAATTTTTGGCAATTCTAGCCTTACCCCTTGAAATATGTTTACATAAATAATTGACTTCTCCAAATGAAAGTAGAGAAACATCTCCTTTGCCCATTAAATTGAGAAGGTCAACTCACTCATCTCTAATATATTTTAGCAAAATATCTTTTAGTGTTTCATCATCTAAATTATACATATTTTCCCTTTTAATGTTGTAAGAAAATATTTCAACGAAGTCTTCAAGGTTTTGATCCACTTTTTGCATCATATTAAAGATTCCATCCTTAAGGTTATGGGGCATACAATAATCCTTATATTTTTCTAAGAACACTTTTTTCATTTCTTCCCATGTTCTAATAGTATGCATTCCTAATCCCATGAACCATTTAAGTCCTCCATCTTTAAGAGTAGCTGGAAATAATTTCAATTTTTGAGGATCAAGTATGTAGTCATAAGATCTACATAGAACTTAAAAATAAAAAAGAAATGTTTCAGGGTCCTCATGTCTTAAACCATGGAAATTAGGGAGAATGGAAGGTGATATTCTTTTCATTATGGTTGTGGTATCTTCATCAAAGATTGGAAATACATAAGGATCTGGTTCTCCTCTACCACTTCTACCTTGACCTCCTCCTCTATTTCCTCCTCGGCCTCTTCCACCTCAAAATATAAGTTCACCATTTACATTATGTACTTCTCCTTCTCCTTCCCATGCCATTGTATTTTTCTCAGACCTAATATAAGGTTCTATAATTGGATTATCTAAATCTTCTTCTGTTTTTTCTACTAATGGAATATTAAAATAAGTTTTTTCTTCTTCTTCACTAGGAACTTCTATTTCTTGTCCTAGAAGTTTTTCTCTAGTAGAAGAGAGAAATATTGTTCCTTTGTTGGGGATGTAAGTTATTCAACTACAAATTTGGGAGAATAAGTTGGTGAATCTCTAAGTTGGATTTTAGATCTATGTGCCTCAGGGAGTCTATGTCTACCTACAAATGATGGGATGCGAGTGTCAGTGGATGTTGTGGAACTACGAGGTCTAGGTGGAGTGAATGGTGATGTTGGAATTTGTAATATTTTTTTTTTTGGTGTTCCTTATGACATGGTTAGGATGGATTCTCAGAGTTGGGGGCATATAGGTCACAGGTGTAGGTTTGTGTCATCAGCAGGCCCAGGGGATTTTTGGAGGAGTTTTGAGGAGTGTCTATGAGGACTGGTGGTATTTTCTTGGTATATTCCATCATCCTCGCAATTTTCCTTTGTTCCACTGCATTACGACAACTTTAAGAAAACTGAGTTATTTTTGGGCTTAACTTAATTAATTACGCTCAAGGTGGCATTCCAAGAGGAATACATTATAGAGCACTTGAGTGTAATATCTTGTTGGAACCAGAACGCGAATAAATACATGATGGGATGGCTAGACATGAGTTTCAATGACTTGAGGAGACATGGTGGCCTATTTACTCTTTTCCCACATTAAAAGAATATTTTAATTGGGATAGAAGAGGGGAAAGTGCTCCATGATTAAAATAATAATAAAATAGAAGGCTCTATAGGGGTCCATGGGATCTATAAAAGAAGAGGAGGAAGCCATTGGGGGAAATCTTGGATTGTATATTTCTTCTTATATGAGAGGTTGAGAACCTGGTTCTCTATTCCATTGGTAGCCCCAGGACGAAAACCCTCGGGTGATTTTGTTGAGTGTGGACAAAAACCCACCTCATTTCCTTGGCGGATTTACCAAAATTCACAAGTGCAGTGATTTATTTCAGTTCAATTTTGGGAGGGCGACATTAGCATCATAGCAGATTAGTTTTGGAGATCAGATTGTCCATCTTAGATATTTCAGCTATATTATCATGTACACTCTTTCAGCTATCTATCATAATAAAATATTAGATCATTTTTGCTCGATATGTTATTGAAATTGCATATGATTAAGTTATCTTATTTTACATGGAAATCTTATGTGGTATAAATGATAATTTTATGGAAAATCTTTGGTTAAGCGAATTTCTGCAAATTTAGTTGAAACATCTCATTTAGGATATTAAAATGGTATTAGAGCATTGGTCTTGGCTCAACCTCCGGTTTCAGTTGTAGCTATCATTGTTAGAGGGTGTGCTGGAGAAGTCATAAATCCACTGCTTGAAGCAAAATAAGAATTCTCTAAAAAGGGTCTACAATTTTTCTCAGTAAATGTGCTACAAAATGTTGACAAATTGTTGAATGCACAATAAAGGTTCAACAAATTGACATCTGAGACATTGAGAAGTAACGCGTGGGCTTTAATCGTAAGTAGGGCCATAAAAATTTATTCCAAGTCCCATAGAGTTAGGCAGATTATTTGTGGGGTCGTAAACTCATTGGAGGAAAGATGAGAAGTTAAAGTGGCCAAATTACTAAGATCCGAGAGTTGTGTGGCCAAGAAGAGATATAATCGGGGGCCACATTTCGGGTGAAACTTATGGCATGTTAGCGAATTGATTTCTAAGAGAATTTATCGAAGGTCCACTCTCCTTATGTTTTCAACCTAAGAATTGTCATGTTCCAGGCTGCACTGAAAGCTGATTTGGGGGGGATGCATCAACGCACAAGTTAGTATCCCTGAGTAGTTTGGTTTGATGTGCGGGAGGAGGTGATCACGTAGTCATTCAAGCCGACATATTCTTCAATCTATACTGAATAATGTATGAATAAGCAACGTCTGCATGCACGATCAAGGGTGGAAAGGAAAAATCGAATGCAATAATACCTGTGTGACTAGTCAAGGACGGGTCAAATTCCTTAGCGTTTAAGGGTCGAATTTGTTTGCTATTGCATAGCCCACAATTTTTCCTTTTCTTCTATGCCCATTTCCTTATCGAATTTTCCAAGGGATCAAAACGTATTTCTCATTGTCCTAGGTAGAGAAAATGGGAGCAGGGTTGATTTGTATACAAGAGAAGAGGACCGTGTCCTCTCCTCGGGATTGAATTTGAATCAGCAAAGGCCGAGTATCTGACTGTATTTAGGACGTAGCTAAGCTAGAGCTGGTTGTTATGAAGGGTCGTTGGGAATTTTGATGGTGATCAAAGTATGTGAATGTAGCAACTTCCCAAGGGTTGTCTGTGTAGACAGAAGAGAAACTACATCAAGCTGAATCATTGGTAGGGTTTCATCCAATGTGACGACTACGGACAAGTTTTAATTCTCACCAGAGGAAGCTGATGGAAGGTCCATGCCCATAAAAGATTGAGGGTCAAGGATCAATTGCTATCAGTAAAAGAAGCTCAATTAATTGTATTTGAAAGAAATAACACACTGAAATGCGTGATTGCAAATGGATGATTGGCAACCCACATTGAATATCCATGAATAGACTAACTTGTATAAGCTTGATAATAAATCATAAACTATGATTCTTAGACCTATATCAGAGAAAGTCAGGTTCTACTTTGAAGAAGTCGAGCCGCTGCATATAAAAGAGGTCGAACTCCACCTTTCTTAAAGGTCAAGTTCTACTATCTCTAGGGAAACTTAGCGTAGTTTCACTCAATAGAACAATAAAGCATAAATACAAGCATGAAACGCCTATGTGTGCTATATTATAGCCTCGGGTGTTTCCTTAGCTGGCATAGATGTTGTGGGTTTTAGTCAAAGGTTGGAGCAATGAGTAAAAGAGATGATACAATGAAGTTATTTGCTGGGTATAAGCTACTGAAGCGACAATCTGATTGGCGACTATCCTGGAAGAATAACCTGCCAATTTACACAACAGGTTCCTCTAACCCGATATATTTCAATGTAGTTGAATAGTGAAGAATAAAAAGGACTGCTCTTGTTGTGTTCATTGCAATACAATTTATGTACTTGCCTTGGGGGTAAATTTATAATCCATTAAATGTGAAAATGCTGGAAGTCATCTTGGAAGGCCTACTGTTCACTATATACATCTGTTTGAAGCTAAATATATGAGAAAACATCTACAGTATTGCATAATTGAACTGTTTGATGAAAATTGCCACATAAAACTTTATGAAAAACTCCGAAATTTATTGATAGAATTAGGGTTTCCTAATAGAGAACTTTATAGCATGTTGCTAACCATGTATTGTTGAAAGACAATTGCTTATTGTCCATGAGATCAAACTTATGTCGCTGATGTGAGAAGGCCTAAGTGATCTATTCATTATTGTATACTATTGTTGTGTTGTTGTCATCATTGGGCTAAACCATGGGGAGACTCACAACACTCAAATGAATTGAGAGGATTGAACACCACAGAAATTGGTTCCTTGAACCACCAGACATCAGAAGACCAAAAATCAAAACTGAATAGTAGACCTTTGTAAAAAAGACTCTATGAAATTCTTTAGAAAGAAAAGCCAAGAGATGTGAAAAATGGGAAGGAAATAGGACACATAATCCTTGCACTTGGAACAGATTTGAAACACATGAAGATCACATGGAGAGTTCTTTCCAAACTTGATGAAATTGATGAACTACTTTCCAAAGTAAGCCAATTAGAAGGAAATAAACTGATTTGGGCTCTAAAAACTACTACGCTTTCTCTTATACAACCCAAGTTCTTGGAAGAACCTTGTAAAGGGTTCATACTTCCAATTGCATCATGCCTAAGTAAAATTATGAGGTTGAATGACCTACAACCCCTTACAATGATGATGTTATGAGGAGAATTTTCAGGTTGATAGTAGAAACTTTCCAAGACTTGGACAACAATGCAGGCTCTACCCTTGGGAAGAAGCTTGAGGTTTTAGAGGTCATGGCCATGACCAAGATTTATCAGATCATGTTTGATCTTGAGTGTGATGGTTTGATTTTGTAGATGTTCCAATTCTTCTTAAACATTAGGAGACATCATCCTGACATAGTCATAGTACACATGCAGTCCATCTTGTCATCATGTATGAGAGGCTGTGATTCCATTTGCTGGGAGTTGTAGAATAGGTTGTTGAGAATTTGGAGGAGAGAGAAGTTGGTCTCACTTCCTGCTTATGAGCTAGCTGAAAGGTTGGTTGAGAATAACATGGGGTTGTTTAGGAGACAATTGACCAGGGAGCAACTAATCTAGTTTGGAGGATCAGTCAACAAGAATGAGTTGAGGAGGACAGGAATTTGCTTCATCTGCAAAGAACCTTGGGGACTTGGCCACTCATGTTTGGGAGATGTAGAGGTGGAGTAGGAGGAAATCCCTTCTATATGTTCAGAGGAGGACCCTTCTTTGGATGAGTCCATGATGTCATATAGGGATGCATTTAGGGAGCATGAGCAGTCATGCGAAGTTGTGGAAAATTGGCCAAATTTATATTCCAGTATGTTTGGAAAGCTGCTAATGGGCCCCATGGGAGACATTCAAGACGATGTGTCACCCATGACGATTTAGCGTGAGAAGAATATAGTGAAGCACGAGCCAGCTGAGGAGGATGATATGCCTAGTATGCATGTTGAGCCTTGGGTGGAGAACTAGTTGGCGCTTCTTATTGAGGCCATGACGGAGGAGGATAGGAAACCACCCTTGGGGTTAGCCACTGATGAGGAGCATGCAAATGTATAGAAAACTACTAGAGTGGAAGTATCTGCAGACACATATCCTCGGGAGGTACTGGGGTCCGACAAGAGAGTTTTGCAGGAGATTGGTGGACTGAAGGAGCATGGAGTTTCCTATCAGACGAGGGAGATGGAAACACATCCATATTTGGTGTTACCCATTGATGAGGTGAAATATTACACAATGGAAACCAACAGATTTGCAACAATTTCAGGCGGGGCCCTCTTCAGGAGTACATCAGTAGGGCTTGCAGTATATCTTGCCCACTTGGTCTTATTATAGAGAGAGGTGCCCACTTCTTCAGGCATATCTCATTGATGGAAGGGATAGAGTAGCATGAGTTGAGCTTGGACTAGTGGCATCACAGGAGACTTGTTCCATATGTAGGTGTCCTTGCACTTGACTCTTTTCCCAAGATAAATTTGCGGTCGATCATGAGTTGGTATCCTATTGATGGGGTATCATTCTTAGTTCGGGGCACATTTCAACAGGAGTCCGTAGATGAGAGAGTTATTGCATGGTTCAATGGGCAGTGGATTGTGGACCGAAAACTCATCAGTATTTTAGTAGCACTAGCCCAACATCAACAGAGTAGGGTTGACCTCGAACTATGCTAGAGTTCGGATTGGAGAGAGTTTATGAGTTGGTATTCTCTTCATGAAGCAGTAGCTATAGCAATAGATAGAGAATAGTCTGAGCCATGGGAATTGGGTGATGATTGGCCATGGTGGCATTGGGATCCAAGAGGATTGGTCGGCGATAGGTACAATGAGAGATCAATTTGGGATCCAGGCATTGAGGGGCCTGTTTCCAGTGGCTTGACATAGAGACATAACATCACCCAGTGGTTTGTATGAGATCTGAGCATTGGGTCTCAGTTGCATTGTGCCAACAGGGTGGTCCACATATTTGGATTGCTTGAGGGCAAGCAATCTTGGGGTAGAGGTTTTTTAATAATCCTTTTGTTATCACTCTGCTAGATCTCTAAGGCTGATGAAGAAATCCCAACAGAGGTAACCACAGACCAATATTTTGGCTTCGTATCTAGCCCTACCAAATTAGAGAGGGATCTCTCCACAAGGTCACAACCAAGAGGGCTGGATAAATTAGGGTTTTAGGCTAGGTATGAGTTTAGGGGTTTTGATTTGATTTGATTTGGGTTGCTGAATGAGGATATTAGGTCAAACAGTCTAGGTCAGGGTAAATAAGATTAGGGTTACAGTCCATTCAATGGGGCAAGGTAGGTATCAAGGTTAGAACATTAGGGTTCTTGGGATAGAATGATTCATACAAGTGAGGAGCTAGGAAGAGCATGAAATATGAATTCTTCCTAAATTGAAAGAAAAATGAACAGACTATGAAAAGTTTCCCAAAACAGAGCATGTGAGATGAATTATGTTTTTATAACTTGAAAGTGATCATACAATAGACATGAAATGGAAAATGGACCAACAATACATTCATACAAATGGAACAAGATAAGAAAAAATGCTAGACAACCATACCACAGGTATCCCAAATAAATAACTACAACACTTTTATTAAGCTTCTGCCAAAATTATTACAATAGAGTATCTGATCTATATGCCAACATCCAAATAATTCACAACTTGTGAAATGAGAGAAAAAGTACATTATTTAGACCTCAAAAAACCTCTCCCAACCTCAGGAGTCGAATCCATGAGAGGAGGTGCAGTTCCACCAAATTCTGAACTGAAAACTAGAGTGTAGGGTGGTGAAACTGACTCATCCCTAACTTTAGTGAAACTGATTCATTTATCCCAAAAATACACTTTTACCCAATGTATCTACCTCTAGTAACTAAAAGTGACATAATTAAATTTAAATGAATCAATTACATCATTAAAAACCATCAAATCCATTGATCAGCTGAGAAAAAGTCAAAATCTGGAAAATATCAGTGAACTGGCAAAAGCGCAACACCAACTTCAAGCCAACTTTTGAGGGGGTTTTCGATGTCGAAATTGAGCTCAAGATAGCTCATTGGAAAGAATGTTATGTATAGTTTCCAAAAAATTCACTTTCTTTCCAAAAATTATGAGTTTTATCCCTCCAAAAGTTAAATATTCCTAGACTAATCAGGTGTGCAGCGCTAGTGTTAGGTGCGCCCTCAAAATTCCAGGTGCTCCCTCCAACTTTCAGGCCACTTTTGGAGGCCTTCTAGAACTCCAAATGGAGCTCATGATATCTTGTTGGAAATATCGCTCTCGTGGCTACAGAATGGGCCTATCAAGCACTTAAAATTACTAAGTATAGCCCCTCAAAAATCGATTCTCGCAAGACTGGTCAAAAAGTGCAGAATGGGGGTGCAAAAATGCAGTGTGATCTTGAAGGAAACTTGTGGAGGCCTTCATCAAATAAAAATTGAGCTCATGATATCTCATTGGAAATCTCTATCTGTCTAGTTATAATTTGACTTATCAAGCAAGTCATTTGGACACTCCATCAAGGATAAACAATTATTTTCCCAAGGTGACTCTAGAAATGCAACAACTCTCTTGTAGCAACTGTATTTTTGACATTTCTCCAAAACCATGTCACATGTGTAAATAATGAATGAGACTTTTCATCCTTGACCTATGATGGACACAAAAATATTTCAAGTTTGTAAAATTCATCACCACTTGGTCAGAAACATAGTTTGAAGAAAAATTGGCCCTATGTGTGGCAAATGATTTGTCCCTTGGAATGACTTCTTGAAAAATGATGGAGACATGATGTTTATGAGTTGGAATGGCCTCATAATTGCTGATATGACCTCCCTTATTCCTCACTCAGATGTCTCTAATTCCATAGCAAACCCTAGCTCGATGCGAGAGGAAATTAGGGTTTAGTGTAGGCAAAATAGGGGATTTGGGAAATTTATAAGAATGAAGGGAAATAAAGGGGATAAGGGGCTTCTAAATTCTTAGGAAAATATTTGGAGGTATGTAGGGATGTTAGGAAGTAGGGGAAAGTGGAATTTAAAGGATTGAGTGAGGGGAAGGGGTCCAAAAGGTCAAAACACGGGCCTAATCTCGAAAAGTGTCAAATTGTAGCAATAGGCTAGGGTTTGATGGATTGAATGAATTAGTTCTTGGGACCCACTTTGCAATGTTCAAATTCACCTTTAAACTTCACAATTTAAACCCATTTAATTTGATTTATTTCCTTTGACAATTAATCATTTTGATGGACTAGGAACTCTTTTGACTTTGATATTTTCTTTGTTGGCATGTGGAACTCTGAGTTGGTAGCTTGGGAACCTTGTACTCATTACATTTAAATGACATAAAATTATATAATGAAAAATATAAAAATTATGTTTGAGCTTAAAATTACATGCTGAAATGATATATTTATTCACAAATCATCTTCACCCAGTGAAGAGAAGTTTATTTGGATCATCCTTTACCTGCTGGTCTTATGCAATGGAATGGAGTTTTATTGAATCTTGGAAACCCTAGTGACCTAATTAAACCTTGAAAAACCCTAAAGGACCTAATGAGATGTTGAAGGATTCATTTCAAGATGACATGACTGATATTAATTTTATGGACGATGTACAACTAGCAAGGTATGAAGACAGGACACAGGTGCAGGTTGGTGTCATCAGTGGGCCCAGGGGATTTTTGGAGGATTTTTAAGGAGTTTATATGAGGACTGATAGTATTGGATTGGTATATTCCATCATCCTCACAGTTTTCCTTTCGTTTCGATACATTCTGACAACTTTCAAAAAACTGAGTTATTTTTGGGCTTAACTCAATTAATTACGCTCAAGGTGGCATTCAGGGAGGAATACGTGATAGAACACCTTTGTGTAATAGCTTTTTGGAACTAGAACTCAAATACCTACATGATGGAATGGATGGACATGAGTTTCAGTGGCATGAGGAGACATGGTGGCCGATTACTCTTTTCCCACATTAAAAATAATATTTTAATTGGGATAGAAGAGTGGACAATGCTCCATGATTATAATAATAATAAAATAGAAGGCTCTAGAGGGGTCCATGGGATCTATAAAAGAAGAGGAGGAGGCCATTGGGGGACTTCTTGGATTTTATATTTCTTCTTGTATGAGAGGTTGAGAACCCGATTCTCTACTCCAGTAGTAGCCCCAGGACGAAAACCCTCGAGTGATTTTTGTGAATGTGGATGGAAACCCACCTCATCTCCTTGGTGGATTCAACCAGAATTCACAGGTGCAGTGATTGATTTTAGTTTAGTTTTGGGAGGGCCGACATCAGCATCATAGAATATTAGTTTTGGAGATCATATTATCCATCTTAGATATTTCAACTATATTATTATGTACACTCTTTCAACTATTTTTCATAATAAAATCTGAGATCATTTCTGCTCGATATGTTATTGAAATTGAATATGCTTAAATTTTCTTATTTTACATGGAAATATTTTGTGGTATAAATGATAATTTTATGGAAAAAATTTAGTTAATCGAATTTCTAAAAATTTAGTTGAAATATATCGTTTGGGATATTAAAAAATTGATTTTCTACCTCTACTTACAAATCTACCCCCAGAATTTATTTTTGTATGCATAAATGTTTTTTATCACGTTTTTCAATTATCAAGATCGAATGTACCTAAATGATGAGCAAACCAAAAATGGAATCATATATACACTTCCTCGACAACGACGCCAAAATTTTGGCTAATTTAATTGTTCTTAAATTATTTCATTAATTGTCAACCAAGATTCATGTACTTATGAAGAGTACGTGCACCATATATGTTAGGATTCTCTCTATGGATTGATTGATTCTAAATATGAATTAGCCTAAGTAAGGACAAATATTTTAATGAGATTTAGAGAATAATTACACACATGTTCTTTCAATTTAAAGTTACATCAAAATCCTAATTACATAACTGAATTGAAATCCATTGCTTTGCAGAATTGAAAATCTATCTTAATTGCAGAATTCAAAACTTACTTCTACTTGCATAAAAGGAATTTATAAAACTAAACTGCAAGAAAAAGAATCTAGTGCTACTTTGCAGAATTGAAAACACGACAACACTATTTTGCAGAAAGGAACTTCCACACTTATTTGCAAGAAGGAATTTCTATACTAATTACATAAAAGGAAATTGCATAAAAATGACTTAATTTTTAATTGCAGAAGAGAAACCAAATGGAAAACTCGTAACTTTAAAGTGATTACTTATGTGCACAGTTAACCCTAAATAAAACTTATGTTATCAGTTAAGAAATTATCTTTGAGTAATTATGAAATATTTAATTGCTAGAAATGTAAAAGTTAGATCTTTTTTGTATTTTCCTTTTATGAGTACTCTGAAATCAAAACAATAATTGATCAAAATATGATTGTGATGAAACTAATTAAGAAAACTTTTAAATAAACTACCACACTATAAGCAAATTGGAAATGCAAAAAAAAAAAAAAAAAAACCTTACAACTTGACAGGGAGTCCTCCCATGACCGTAGGTCTACTATCAATCAAAGAATTCCTTAGGCACGTATTGAGACAACATGATTGTATTAAATTAGAATAAAGTATTACAAGTATTGAAAATAAACCACAATAAACTTAATAATAGAAATATGTTTTTGGTCTTGCCTTACAACCTTTATACAAATTTTATTAAACAACTTCAAGAGTTTTATGCCGATATGAAATGAGCTAATCTGACATCCACGAAATGGATTTAGTTTGAAACTATATCTCCTTATGGTTTTCCAGTGAAAGAGAAAGTAATAAGAGATTCTTCTTGAACCATATCCTAACAATTTAATAGGTCTTCTACACACTCACTTGATGTCATTTTGATCCTTTGTTGCTTTTGCTTGACTGCTACACCATCATACTCAAAGTTTTACTTTGAGTTTGAATCGTAGATCTCTCTATCTCTGTAGCCTTAAAAGTCATGTCAATAGGTGTTCTTCCATGTATTAAACATTTTTCATCTTCATATACCCTTTGTTTCCTTACTTATGCCTTACAACATGTCTAATCGTGGATACAATTGCATAATTCAACATTAGCCACGAAATGTTCACGATTTTGTTACTGTAGGAATATTTTCATTGTAATTTATAAAGAAACATATATTATAAACATGGATGATAAATACCTTTCTATAAGTTGAATTGACCTGGAATATGCTAAAACTGCTACAAAAATGATGACAAAAAAGTGAAGGCGATGGAAAAAGGTAGTAAAAAAGGAAACAATTTCAGACTTCAAAAAGTTCTCTGTTGGATTTTATTTTTGAGATAGTTCGAAACAAAATTATCTAGTTAAGAAAATATAGTGCTTTGTTGCTCACCCATGTCTCTTTTTGATTGCTCATTGAGGATTTTTCTTGTGGTTTTTAAAATCTTCTTCCTTAAATTTTGTCTCCTCATCAACTACTATTTTTGTTATTGTTTTATTACTTTCCTTGGTTTTATTTTCTTTTTATGATTTTTTTCTTTAGTATTTCACTGTATTCTCTATTATTCTATCTTCATTATCAAATTTAATCTTTTTCTCTCTTTCTCTCTCTTTTGCAACCTTATCTTTTTATTCCCTATTTTCCTCATTGCAGTTTCCTTCGTCAGTTATGGTGCCTTCATTGTCACTTTTTTATTTATTTATCTTTTTCTTTGCTAATCCTCCTCCTATTTCCTTCCTATTTCTTCCTCTTCTTTTATTTCCTAGCATGAGACTTCTTTCTTCCTGCTCTTTGATTTTATCTTCCATTGTTCTTTTCAGCTTCATTTTCCACTTTGGCTTATTTGGTAACATTTATTTATTGTGGATGTTTTAGTTGCTTGACTTATTTTTATTTTTTAGCCCCTTTCCACTTCTTCTTTATATTTCTTCTATGTAATTCATGTAGTGCTTTCTCATCCTTCATTTTTCTCTTTGATTCATGCATCTCAATTTGTTATCTAGTTAGAGTATTTCACTCATTTTGCCTCCATCTTTCTCATATACTTTTATTATGTTTATATTTTAAATTTATTTTCCTCCGCTCTTTCCTTTTTTGTTTTTCAAATCTAGGTTAGGTTTTATATATTAACTGAAGAAAGAAAAAAACATGACATAGATTGTGTTTTTGGTATGTCACTAGGGAAACAAGATTAACAGTATATATATATATATATATATATATATATATATATATATTGTCTTGATTTTATAAGAGGAATTATCAATCCATAAGTTATAATAGAAGATATCAAATCTTTGATGGAAATATCTTTCCTTTCCCTTTTTTTTTCAAATCTAGGTTATGTTTTATATATTATCTAAGAAAGTAAAAACATTACATAGATTGTGTTGTTGGTATGTCACTAGGGAAACAAGATCAACAGTAGAAAAAAATATTTTTTTTGTCTTGAGCTTCTAGGAGGAATTATCAATCATAAGTTATAATAGAAAATATAAAAAATATGATGGAAATATATTAAAAGACAATACTTCGAGATAAAATAAGAAATTATAGTAAACTTGAGAAAAATAGACAAAAACCTAATATAATGAAGTGTAAAGTAACTTAAATAGGAACAAATTTGTCATTAGAGTCCAAAACATGAAAACAATAGCTCTTGGATGTTGGAAGTTCTGAATCATAGTTTGATTGCTTATGAATGAGACTTTGTGGTTGACCTATTTAATTTACAACTACAAATCATCCAATTATAGTAGGATGATTTGATATTCCTCACTTCCTTACATTGGAAGCTTGACCACAATGTTTTGATTTGCCAATATATGTTTATGGTTTTGAAATAATTCATATCTTAGGTCCTAGAGATAATTGTATTTGGAATCCAAGGGGCCAACTCCTTGCAAATTTCCTCATTGGAGAGCAAGTTTCATTTCAAATGTGCTTCAAATTTGGTGGAATCGATTGCTACCCTCTCTATAGGAGGGTTACATTATTACCATTGAGGATGTATCCTCATGTTGTGTGTGAGTAAGAAGGCATCAAGGGATTCCTTATGGTATCTTATGTTAGGTCCATTATAGGTCATGTATACTAGGGGTAAATTATTCCATAGAGAAAGAACCACTTCAAATTCCTCTACCTAGTTGGTATAAGTCCAAGACAATTGTAACAGAAGAAGCCTATAGTTGGAGAGAGAACTATTTTGCCATCCCTAAGAAGAGACAAAGCCAAGACTAGGCAGGATATGATTGACATAAGGATGATGAGTTGGAGGACTCCAAGAATGTGACCTTTCAAAATCCCAAGCTTTCATTTTCATACGAGAGCTTAGAAAGTTTTGGAGCTTTGCAAGTACCAAACAAGTTTTCATTACATTAGGAGCCATAATGATATGGATTTCCAAATATAGTGCTACCATATCCATGATTTATTGCATGCTATGGATAAGCCTATCAAATAATATGCATGTGCCTACAAATTTTATTTATATAATATATTACGCTTGGATGCTAAAGTAAACGTGGTTCTGCTATTGGTGTGGTTTCCCAAGTGGTAGACCAATATTGGATATAATGTATCTCTTTAAAGTTTAATAGAAATATTTACTTTACAAAAAAAAAAAAATTTCCAATATATTAAACAATTCTAAACAAATGGGGCACTACATCACCTCCTTCTTAAGAAATTTCCCCTAAAATTATAAACTAAGTAAGGGAATTACTAGAACACTAAGTTGTATTCTTCAATGCATAAAAACTTGGACTATAACTATCCCATTATACCTTTACTTGGTTTGCCAAGTGATTCCAATGATGTTGAATGGATTGGTCCAAAATATAAATTGGTTCAGTCATGAAGGACCCTTTCTCGACATATATAAATAACTCAAATTAATAACATGAGAAGGGTTTGGAATATAATGGAGTAAAATAGATACCTGAAAACATCATGCATATGATCTTTGATGATGACAATGCAAGATGATAAGAAATTCACCCTTTTATTTCAAGAATTTCAAATGGTCCTACATACCATGGTGACATCTTAGCTTCCTTGAAAAATTTAATGAATCTATTTTGTGGGTTAACTCGCAAGAATTCCTTCTCTCCAATCTAGTAACTTCTATAAAACCTATGTACATTTGCATAACTCTTACGTCTATTTTGTGCTTCTTTTAACCTTCCTTTAATCATTTTCATCGTTATTTAACTTGTTGAAATACTTCTAGTCCAACAAGGATTCTATCCTCTAACCTATCCCATCTAAGAGGTTTCCTAAACAATCTACCATACAAAAATTCAAGTGGTGCTATCTTAATTAAGCTTTGGTAGCTTTTATTATAGTACCATTAAGAATTAGCATAATTATAGTATCATTAGTATATAGTTGAAACAGATTCATAGAAAAGGTTGTTGAATGTAAACAATAGTGGTTATGAACAAGTAGCAAGATAAAATGGATATGGATGAACATTCTATATTATCATAATTTCTTGATCTATTTTCAATAGATTTGATTGGAATGCCAATGAAGCATTAGGAAAAGTTTTCTATTGAACTTAAACCTAGGGCATAACCTATCTCCGAAGCTTTGTATCATATAAATAAAATTGAAAGGTTTATAAATACCTAGCACATCACCTAGGGGAGCATTGGTGATTTTTATTAGACTGAAATATAGATTTTGGAGGATTTTCATTAATTAAAAATAGTTGAATGAAGCTACCATCAAAAACCAATAACCATTAGCTCAAATTTATGATTTATTTGATCATTTGAAATGGGCCATGATATTTCCTAAAGTTTATTTATGATTTGGATGTCATCAATTAAAAGTTTAGGAAACAAATATTCCAAAGACAACATTCAAAACACCATTTCGACATTATGAACTTGCACTAGTTCCTTTTTTGTTGACCAATTCTCCAGTAGTATTTACGAGTTCAATGAATGTAATAATTAAAAAATATTTAGATAAATTTGTATAAGTTTTTTTATAGGACATTATTATATATTCTCTAACACAAGAGGGAATGAGGTACATTTAGGGAACGTTTTCAATGGCTTAGAATGCATACATTATATGCTAAACTTTATAAATGTTCATTTTTCTATTCCAAGATTCATTAATTTAATATATCATTTCAAGAGAAGGAATTATGATAGACATAACATAAATAGAGGTTGTTTTGGAGTGGCCAATCACTAATGTGCATGACGTATAAAGTTACATGGGATTAACTTAATATTACAAAAGAATTGAAGTAACTTTTTGAAAAATACCTAAAACTAGTTATAAAACTACAAAATAAAGATCATAAATTTGTATTGGTAGAATAGTGTGAGAAAACCTTCAACAAGTTGAAGACAATTTTTACGTTGGCACCAATCTTAAAAATGTGTTATTTGAAGCAAAATTTTTTAGTCATGTATGGATGCTACCAAACAAGAATTAGGTTCACTACTAATGCAAAATGGTAGTGTGAATACTTATACTTCTAGAAACCTTATACCACATGGAGAAAAGTATGTCATGACCCAAATTTTAGCCCAACTGATAAAATTCCTGCAAAGACTTGTAAGTCTCAAATAAAATATTATCTCATTTCTTCCCTTGATATGTAACTTGTGAAATCAATATAAAGGTAGATAAGGGTCCCATTGGGATTTTTTTTTTGGGCTAGATAACTGTAACAACCCCTTCCCACATCTACCCAAGTAATCGGCCAACTAGGGTAAATATGTGATGAGAGGCTACAATAATGAGATTTAATCTCCTATGTGACCTTAAGTGATCTGAATGGAATTTATTAGTTTTGCTGTGCTAAGTATCCAAACAGTAATTAAAATGTGTGCACAAGGTTCACTGAAGTTGGTAGGTGAAACACATGGTTTTATCTTAGTTAAATAGATTTATGTGTGAGGTTAAAGCATGTAAATTTCTTGTAAAACAATGTACAACAGTAAATAACAGAGAATTAAACATCACATGTAAAAATACTCAGCAAATTTGATGAAGCAGTTCACCCCTCTTGGGCTACATCTGCTGGTCCAACTCCCAATGGCATGTCCCTCATATATTATTGCTCAAAAATGGTAAGTAACTATGAATAAAAGCCTCAAATGGCTGTTCTCTCTGTAAAAATAGCTTTAGAATGGCTGAATTAGTTAGGAATGACTATTCATATGCAGAAAACAGAGAATGGATACTCAAAACACTGAAAACACCCCAGTGGCCCTGATGGCTCCTTGAACTCTCCTGAAGCTAAACCTACACAAGATGACCTCTTATGGCTCTGAAACCTTTTCCAATGTGTTCAAAATGTCTAGAATACCCAAAATTGACTATTCATGCATCAAAATTGGTCGAAAATTGACTTCCCCCATGCATTTTTCCCAATGACACCTAAGAAAACTCCACTAAATGTGGAGACTGTCAGTTAACTAGAGCTAACTTTAATGAAAACCCAAAAATTGGGGAATGCGCTCCAAATTTGTTGGCGGTTAGGTGCTGGCATTAACCGTTAGGGTGGAGTGGTCACATTAACGTCCGCAATCGTCAGACGAACCATGACTTAGCTCTGGCATTTACTGTAATGGCGGGAGTGGTCACATTAAACATCTGCCAAAACCGGGGAGTTTAAACCGTGATGTTAAATGCTACTATAACCGCTGGAAGGTTTTGGCCACATGGCCCTTAAAAAATGCACGAATAAACTTGTTGTGGTAACCGCCGTTCGTGGTCTTAGCGTTGGTCGCGTGAATGAGGGTCATATGATGGGGGCTAGCCCCCTTTGCCGCTGGTTGAAAGTCATATGAAACTTTAAATTAAACCTGTCGATGTAATGGTTAAGTACCACCAACAACCTGAATGGTTTGGCGCTCTGCACGCAGATGGGAGGTCACATGTTCAATCCCCACCGACTCCAAAATGTTTTTTCCCTACCACTTGACCTCTGGCTTGGGGCCAGGACAGCCTCTAGGCAGGCCACATGGCGCCTGCTGATAAGCCTACAAAAACATAGTATAATTTTTTTTTTCCAAATATATATATTTTTCTTCAAAATTTTCATATAAAGTCAAAATGGGTCAAAGGTCAAGTTTTTGGAGTTTACTGGGCATTTCAAACCTTCATAACTTCTGCATATGACCTCGGTTTTGCGAACCATTCCTGGTGCTGGAATCGCAACGACAAGACCTTTCCGGTCGCTCAGGTTGCAAACATTTTTGAGCACTTTCATTTTTGAGCATTTTTGAACTATGGACATGATCTCGTAATCACACCTCCCCACTAGGAAGCTTTTGGACCCCAAAAGCTCTCTAGACTACTGAACGTGAAGATGAGGAGACTGTTTCCCCACTCTTCCAATCTTAATCCACTGAAATTTCCCTGATTTCATTAATTGGAGATTTTCATGAAACAACAAATTTTTCCTTGATTCCATTGACCAACCATCGCTGACTTTGACATTGTCATGATGCACATTTTCGAAACTGGCAGAACAACTTAACTTTGCAGTAAACATATTGTTTCTACATTGGTCTATAATCAAAGGAAACTGAAAAATCACATTCACCTTGCATCCTGTCCTTATGGTGATTTTTTGCTGAATTAGCCTTGTACTTGTGTCGACTCCTGACCAAGTTTCTTCGCCATTGTACCCTGACTTTTTGAAACCAACAATGATCATTGCTGAATCTTGTGCCTTCTTTGATATATTGCTTTGCCCTCTCTTGGACCTTTGCAACTTCTTGCACTGACACTTTGTTTTCGGTACCGTTTGACACCAAAGACGATTGCTGCAATTGCTTGTCATCTTCTTTCAAAGACAATCTGATTTCACACTGAAACAACTCATTACGTATATCAACATTTACATGAAAAGGATTATGTAAAAATTCTCTTTGTTTAATGATCATCAATGTTAATTTTTCACTTGCATTGACGAGCCTATTCATCTGCCCTGCATTCACTAAAGAAGAGTCTAGTTTTTTGCGATGAGCTCTCACAATGTACTCCTTTCCATATTTGAATAAATGATACTTGTTCTCATGGCGATGGAAAATAGATTTCCTTTCATACAAGTAAGGACTGCCCAACACCATACCTGTTATATCAAGCGGAACAACATCTAATTCAACCGTGTCAATGAAATGTGCAGTTATTGTAAAACGCAACATGCACTTCTTTGAAACCTGTAAACTAGAATCCTTACAAATCTAACCAAGAGGATATGGTTTTGGATGTGGAATGGTCTCAAGAATAAGTTTCTTGACTAAGTCTTCAAAAATAAGGTTCGCTTGCGACCCACTGTCAAATAGTGTGTCAACAATGGTATGTTTTGAAATGAACCTCACATGAAACAGTTCAATTCTCTTTTCTTCACTTGGAGCTTCTATGTGACAGTTAGAAATACTAGAACTAGGTTTATTTTCATTCTCTTTCCCCTTTATGTTCTTTAGTCCCATAACTATGATTTTTGTTTCATCTCCTGATTCTGACCCTAGGTCTTGTTCAACTACTGCAACTATCTTTCCCTCCTTGGCTTTATCTTTGGCCTTAAAACTTTCTGGTTTCAAATCTAGATGAAGTTTCCAACAATGGTCCTCATCATGGCTTGTTTTAGAACAATGTTTATAGAAGAATTTTCCCTTCTCTTTTCTAGAATTTTCATTTCTCTTTTTCTTCCATTTGCCTTTAAACTCACTTTCCTCATTCCCAACTAAGTATTGTTTTCTCCTTGCCTCTAAATGTGTGGCTTGAACATAAACCTCAACTAGGCTTGTAGGGTTAAACACAAGAATGGTATGTCTTAGGTAAGTATGTAAACCTCCTATATACTTGAGTAAAGTATCTTGGCTATGCAAATCTACTCCTAGTAAAAGAGCTCTTCTTCTAAATTCTTGGGTATACACTTGAACATTTTGTCCTTTCAATTGTTTAAAATTTTTCCAGTCCATTATGGCTTTCTACATGTGAGCTAATGGATAAAACTATTGTTTTATTGTAGAAATGAAATCAGAACATGATAAGATAATCTTACCATATTTTTTGATCTCCTCCTTTGTCTTGGCTTCCCACCAAACAAGTGCTGCACCTTCCATTCTCAATGAAGCTAGTTGGATTTTGGTTTCGTCATCATGAAAATTTTGATTTCTAAAATAGACCTCTAATTTCCTAATCCAATTATCTAGCTTTTCTGTATTAAATTCACCATCAAAATTTGGCAATTCAAACTTAACATCAAGTTTTAGAAAAGGATTTTTACTAGTGTTCTTTGACTTGTGGTGTACTGAGGATGAAGTAGAGGTTGATGAAGTCGATGAAGATGAAGATGAGGGTGATGATGGCGACTTTCCACTATCTCCATTTCCTCCATTACCCTTCTTGGATTTCTCTTCATCATTATGGCCTCCTGAAGATCCTTCTCCTTCTAGTATTTCATTCCTTTCTTGATAAAGGAATCTAACCATTTTAGTCAATTCAAGGAATGCTTTTCTGAACACTCTTTCTTCCTCCTTGGGATCAACTTATTCATGGATTTATCCTTTCCTTGAAGACATGCTTATGGATTCTTCTGCTTCTCTTTGAGGTGAAACTTAACGCGGAAATAATGGTACTCTTTCCCTCCTTGGCTGAGGATTGCTTTGAGCTTTCACCAATTGACCTTCTCCTCTCTTAAGCTTTAGCCTAATAAGAATTAAAACTCTTGCAAACTGTTAAAAAAAATTTGCACAATAAAAATAAAGAGAGTAAAACTCTAGCTCCGATACCTACTTGATCTGAATGGAATTTATTAGTTTTGCTTTGCTAAGTATCCAAACAGTAATTAAAATGTGTGCATAAGGTTCACTAAATTTTTCAGGTGAAACAAATGGTTTTATCTTAGTTAAACATATTTATGTGTGAGGTTAAAGCATGTAAATTTCTTGTAAAACACTGTACAACAGTAAATAACAGAGAATTAAATATCACATGTAACAATATTCAACAAATTTGATGAAGCAGTTCACCCCTTCTGGGCTACATCTGCTAGTCCAACTCCCAATGGCATGCCCCTCATATCTTATTGCTAAAAAATAGTAAGTGCCTGTGAATAAAAGCCTCAAATGGCTGTTCTCTCTGTAAAAAAAACTTTAGAATGGTTGAATTAGTCAAGAATGACTATTCAGATGCAGAAAAGAGAGAACGGATGCTCAAAAAACTGAAAACACCCCAGTGGCCCTAATGGCTCCTTGAACTCTCCTGAAGATAAAACTGCAAAATATGACCTCTGATGGCTCTAGAACCTCTGCCAATGTGTTCATAATGTCAAAAATACCCAAAATTGACTTTTCATGCATCAAAATTGGTCGAAAATTGACTTCCTCCATGCATTTTTCCCAATGACACCTAGGAAAACTCCACTAAATGTGGAGACTGTCAGTTAACTGGAGCTAACTTTAATGAAAACCCTAAAATTGGGGAACACGCTCCAAATTTTTTGGTGGTCAGGTGATGGCATTAAACGTTAGGGTGGAGTGGTTACATTGAACGTCTGCAACCGTCGGACGAACCGTGACTTAGCTATGGCATTTACTGTAATGGCGGAAGTAGTCACATTAAACATCCGACAAAACTGTGGAGTTTAAACCATGATGTTAAATACTGCTGTAACTACCGAAAGGTTTTGGCCACATGGCCCTTCAAAACTGTGTGGATAAACTTGTTGTGGTAACCACCATTTGTGGTCTTAGCGTTGGACGAGGGTCATATGATGGGGGATAGCTCCCTTTGCCGCCGGTTGAAAGTCATATGAAACTTTAAATTAAAACCGCCAATGTAATGGTTAAGTACCACTAGCAGCTCGAATGGTCGGGCACTTTGCACGCGGACGGGAGGTCACATGTTCAATCCCCATCGACTCCAAAACATTTTTTCCATACCACTTGACCTCTGGCCCGGGGCCACATGGCACCCACTGATAGGCCCAAAAAACCATAGTATAAAAATATTTTTTCCAAATATACATTTTTTTTCAAAATTTTCATATAAAGTCAAAATGGGTCAAAGGTCCTATTTTTGGAGTTTACTCGGCATTTCAAACCTTGATAACTTCTGCATACGACCTCGGTTTTGCGAACCGTTCACAGCGCCAAAATTGCAGCGACAAGACCTTTCCAGTCGCTGAGGTTGCACAAATTTTTGAGCACTTCCATTTTTGAGAATTTTTGAACTATGGAGATTATCTCTTGATCATTAAGGAAATGGAACCGACAAAAAACACACATACATACCTTGTACATCATCAATGACACCCCTACGAGCTATCCCAACCTTCAAGGCCTCTTTCCCCTGGGTCACACTGAATTTCTGACCACTTTGAGCCTTAGCTGCGGGCACATCACAACAAGGTAGGGGCTGGGAGGCTATAGCCGCAGGAAAAAAACAAGAAGCATGCGGCCAGGGCCCCAATTGGCCAGTTTTGTGCCTGCAAATATAGGATCTGAACCACCTTTTTAGGCCCAGAGCCCAGGTCACT
Organism: Pinus albicaulis; assembly: GCA_034641835.2. Taxonomy (NCBI): domain Eukaryota; kingdom Viridiplantae; phylum Streptophyta; class Pinopsida; order Pinales; family Pinaceae; genus Pinus; species Pinus albicaulis. Next base: position 613,874,987 of record CM076580.1, read on the forward strand.
GCCCAAAACTTCATGAAAAATTATGAATGATAAATAACAATAGGACAATCATATGGAAGCAATCACATAAAAAAGAACTCATCTGGACCCCTCCTAGCCATGACAGGAATTTCGTCAAACATGTCACAAGCATTGAATCTACAGGTGTAAGCAACATATTTACACATAGGGGTCTCATACTTACCGGAGAATTACTAATAAGCATTGCTCCCTTACATCATAAGCAGAAATACAATCTATTGGACCATAGCTACATTGTGCATTCATTTACAAGTAAAAACATGGATAGATCCATACATTATCACTGATAAAATACATGCTTATAACCAGCATAGTAACAACATAAATACCATGGATACAACAAAAATAGTATCCGCATAATAACCAATACATTTGGATACCAAATACCAACAGAATGAACTCTTCATTTTTGAATGTAAAATCAGCCAGAGATGGGAATTCCATGTTCCACCTGACCATAGATTGGCTGAGCCAAATATGTCTTCAATTAATCACCCCCGTACCATATTCCAAGCATGAATGTGGGAATAAAACTGAAAGAACTAGCCAGGGCATCTTGAGGCTAAACCACCTCACCATCATAAAAATAAACCAAACTTTACCATGATCCATCCTGTATCACTAGGAAAAAAAATAAACATGTCATAATCGGCTTTACCATGATCTACACCCAATCACTAGGCCAACACAAGAATCGATATCACCAGATTTTCTCCACCTAAACCGTGAGGAATTTTTTTGTCTCCTAGTCTCTCAGGATTTACCGTAACACACAGTCCGAATGAGGGGACACTAGGCCCTAAAATGAGACATAATCTCTAGGCTTTACCATATATCCCAAGCCATGGAATCCTAGGCTTGATGGAGAGTAAACCACCTCTAAGCTTTACCGTATATCCCACCATTCACCAGTCGAGTATTCCTAGGCCTACCAAGGCAACACACTGTCTGACTTTACCGTAACACACAATTCGGTTCAGGGGTTACTAGGCCATGTGTTATATCAATTCAAAGATCCATCCCACTTAGCTTCGAATCCATCTGAAAATCCAACTAAACCGAAACATGAAAACTATACAACACCATGGCTATTCGGAAATGGGGCCTGGGTGAAAATGTGAAGTTGGGTTGCTTATTTTTGAGAAGAAAATATCAAAATTTTTTTTTCTTCAACTTTTTGCAAGCCAAAACAATTTTTCTATTTAGAATTTCATTTTATGATAAAAATAAAACTTGTCAGAAATTTTATTAGCTTTCTATTACTTATTTTTTGGAATTTTTTTATTCACATTCAATATGTCAACTTAACATTTCTTTGAGTGTGTGTTCTTTAACAATCAAAGGATTCATAAAAAGTCATGTTGAAACATGTTGGTGTATTCTTTGAAAAATTTGTGTTTTTGAGAAAAAAATGTGTTACAACAATCTAGATAGAGTATACTTCGGTGTTGTTATATTTACAAAACCAACTGATGTATATCATAATTAATAGAATTTTTTGAATTGGTCCAATATGAAAAAATTGCATATTTTGAATATGTTTCAACTCGCGTGAAGTTTCTCAACATTCAGTTATAAACTAAAAATCTAAAAACTACCCATTACAGAACAGACCAATGTAATGCACCATACTTTTTTCAATTTTTTTTACAATGTATTTTGTAAGATATAAAATTTTGATTTCAGTGAATCATAATGACCTTCAGAAATTGTTTGCACCCATTTTATTACAAAATTAATTAAAATTAGTAAATATCTATGGAATTCCATAAAAGTTATATTTCCTGAAAGTAGATTGAATTCTGCAAATGCTTGTCTTGGTTCCAAAAGTTAATTCATAAATTTTGATGGAGTTTAATCATTCCAAAGTTGAAGAAATGTGTTTAGAGCCGAGCTGCTACATAGTTGCAAACATGTTAGTTCGACCGAACTTTTAAAATAGTTTGGCCGAATTGTTTTTTGCCGCTCCATCCCGTTAATTATAACAACAAATAAGTTTGGCCAAACTTTTTATAGAAGTTCGGCTGAAATTCTGTTCAAAAATTACGTTGGCCAGAAAATTCAATGAAGCCCCTCCAAAAAAACATTTCGAAACTATATAAATAGTCGAAAACATAATCATTATTTTCACATATTTTCACACATTTCTTCATTTGGGCTGAATTTGCAAAGGACTTTTTTTGGGCTTAATTTTCAAAGGACATTTTTTGGAGGTATTTTTTAAAGTGACATTTTTTTAGAGTAAGTGTTTTGGGTTGAAGTAAATCTTTTATAATGATTTTTTAAAGTGAGTTTTTGTCTAATTTTTTAAATGAAATTTTTTTGTATGACTTGGAAGGAAGTATTTTGAGCTTCATTTCATTTTTGAAAGATATTTTTTGGCGGAATTTTTAAAGTAAGTGTTTTGGGTTGAAGTATGTCTTTTGTGCAAAATTTTTAAAATGAGTATTTTTTTTTTTTTTTTTTTTAAATTAAATCTTTTGTGATGCTTTTTTTTTATTGAGTTTTTGTCTAAATTTTGATCTAGTGAGTTTTTTAATAGGATTTTGAAGGAATTTTTTTGAGCGTCATACTAAATTATCATGGGAAATCAAAGGAATTGCAAGAGAAAATATGACCGAACAAGAGCCCTTGAGGAATGTAGAGAAAATGGGAGAGAATATCACAAAAAAAAGAGAGAAGAATGCTCAAATATTGAAAGGGAAAATAAATCTTAACTAGAAGTTGAAGTAGGTATGTAAATATAAATACTATAAATTTGATATTTAAAATTTGACCAGTGTATTGTGAAACTTAATTTTTATTTGAAGAACTAATTTGAAAAATATTTTGCAATGTAAACAAAGAGAGATATTCCTCAAAACATTGGTGATGAGATAGAAAATTTTGAAAGAGAAAGTGAAAGAGACATTGAACCAATGATTGAAGATGTTGAAAGAAATTTAAGTGAAGAAATTGAATCGCCAAGTATGTATATATATGTTGAATGTGTATTATTGAAATTATACATATTTATTAATTTAATTATTTATTGAATATGTATACTCATTATGTACATTTAATTCTAATATGTTCAGATGAAATCAATATCGATGATGAGATGTTAGAAAATGTTGACACTCACACATATGGAGATAAAAAATTTGACCATGTTATACGATATCATGTTAAGCACATTATTGATACGTTCTTCAAAGATGAAACTGTGGCAGTTCAAGCCAAAATGTTGAAAATGTTGATCAGTGGTTGTCATTGTGATGTGGCAAAGCGACACCCGAGGCAACCAAATATTGTACAAGATTTTGACCTACCAAATTAATATATTCTGGGTCAATAATGCTTTTGATGGTTTCTACTTGTCGAGATGTTTCCGTTGATATATGGCACACCATGTAATTCTTCACGGTTTGAGAGATATTCATGTTTGAAGTTTGTACCCCTAGTTAGTGGGCTAAAACTCCATGGTGGGGTCATTGAAAATTCATAATTAATATTTTTTAAGCTCATAAAATCCCTCCCATGTTCACTTGTTGAAGCTCCTCTCAACTTAAGCATTTATATAAATTGTGATCTTCATTTCCTCCTTAGGCAAGGTATTTCACCATCGGAAACAGGTCATCGTGGAATTTGCGCTCTAACTTTTTTTATACGAAGGTTCAGAAGTTGAAATTTTTATGAGGAAAATCTGAAATCCTGAGGAAGCTTCTGTAAAAATTTTAGATCAAGGTGCACAATATTTTTGGAGATATGATCTGTGGAAGACAGGGTTTTTGCAGGCTCTTGAAATTCATCTCAAAGAAGTGACCTTGGTAAATTCGTCATAGCTCTCTCTCTGAGTATCGGATTGGAATTCCGTAAAAATTGGTAGACAGTGCACAGTCTATAATTTTTACTCTATCAATTTTAGATCCAAATGAAGAAACAGTGACACGTGACATGCTGTACAAGTGCGCTTTGCTGAAACAGTCCATAATTAGGGCATTGTGAGAGATTGGGTATATCTCTCCCTTGACGAATCCAAATTGGGTCAGACCTGTGGCATTGAAAAGATGACTCAGAGGACTACTGCAGGACTAAAAATATTAAGGATCTGAAATAATAGAGATACACCAGATTCAATATCGAGCTCCTAGAAGGCAAGAAAAATCTAGATCATGTGTTGTCAAGGGTTGCAAAGGACCAGAATTTCTATGGTAGCAAAGCAAATCAATGTGCAAATGAGGGTAGCATGACAAGAGAAACAACCAAGGTGCATAACAACAGCAAGAAGTTCATCATATGAAGTCTTCAAGTGGGAATCACTGCATACAAGCACTGTAAAGGTATCATTGTACTAAGTAATTGTAAATACATTATTGTAAAAATTGTACTAGTGTCTATCTGCCAAGGGTTGAAGAGGTAGTGTTGGGAGGTCTAGGATCATCATTAGGTGGTTGTGTCAAAGTTGGGGTTATGGTCTAGTATATATTCTTCTTCTACATCATTCTATATCATTGTAAAGTGGACCATTTTCCCTGGTACGTGAGTCCATTCTTATTTTATTCTTCTATAGGGTGGGAGGATGGTGCTAGGGTGAGTTGTAGCTCATTGGGTGTTGGGGCATCCGTTCAATTGACTACTGAATAATCTCGGGCGTTGGAGCGTCCATCCAGTGGGAGCTGGAGAAGAATTATTTTCTAGATTCTAGGAAGTTTGATGCAGGAGCATCTAGACCTAGCCAGCAATGTGATGAACTGGTCACATGTTGTGGTTAAAACAGAGTGAAATTCATTTATAGTCAGTCAAAATTAGTTTTACTGAGAGGATTTGACTTCTCAAATAGTTTGTTATGATTTATATTTGTAATAAATAAAAGATTGTCTTATTTTAGAGGTAAGGATAAGATTGGTTAGATAGGTGTAGCCAAGAGTTATGAGATAGGATATTCAGTTAAGATCTTTAGGGGAATAGGAGATTTCTGTTAGCCAATATTAGGAGGACTGATAGATAACTGATTGGAAGGGGAAGTCTATATATAGATTTTGTTAGATTTAGTGCGAAGGAGAGGAAAAAAGAATTAGAATAGGTTTTGTTTGGAGTGAAAAGATCAGCTTGTGAGCGAATTGTATTTTTTGTAACAGAGTGAGAGTAAATGATATTTGGTAATGGTGTGCAATAATATTCATTTTTTTGACAATCTGGGCAGACAGATTCTGTTGTTTGGTTTTCTGAATATTGTGAATGCAATTATATTTTGTGCCAAATCGAATGGCAATTTGTGGAAACGTGAGCATTGTATGTTTGTATAATTGATTGAAATAGCGTGCGGTCGGGTTTCTTTTAATTTCAAATTGTGAGAAATACCGTGTTTATGTAATCGGGCAAATGCTGAAGATTGCAAGAAGGCAAAGTCTTAAACACAGTGAACAGCTTCGAATAGACTGCGCAAATTATTGTGGCATATCGAGTTAGATGGTTGCAATTTGATTCGATATTGGACAACCAGATCTAGTGACTATCCATAGTATTGTGTTTTGGAAATAGCCATTTGGGAAAATCGATGATTGACACCATATCGGCGCAGGTGAAAGCGGAGCGCATTTGGAATTGATGAAGATATAATCGATTCACATTTTCAGCCTATCGACCAGCATTTTAAAGGAGCTCAGTTGGAAATCGGGTCAATTGACACGTAGATGTGTAGATAAGGAAAGACTAGCCATTCTGTCGATCTGAATGAAGCGCTGTTGAGAGGTATACAACCATCTATTTGTTATAATATGCATTGAATGATGTTTAATATGAAATGGTAGCTTGAGTGCGTTGATTGAAATCAGCATTGAGAAACATTGGCTCTGTTCTCTGGAGCGATGTCAGTCAAAGAAATCGAGGAAGGGAACCACAAGAATAAGGACGCATTAGAATTGCGATTTGTGAACTGGTTTGAACTGGATCGGATGGTTAACATTGGAACAAAATTGTAATGAATATCAAGTCCAGGCGCAGAGGCAGATGCATAATTAAGTTGAAGTCGTGGTTAATGTTATTCTGCTTTTGAATCAATTTGAATTTTATATAATTTCCATAGCAAGGGAATTGAACGGGGAGATGAAAGTGAGCGCGAATGGCGTCGGTTGGATGAAAAGTAAGTTCCGATTGAAATGAATTGGGAGTGCTGTCATTTTTTTCCACTGGCATTAAAACAAGCAGGTTCAAATCTCAATTCTATTGGGATGTATGAAATAAATCGTGCAGTAATATGAATTGCCAGTTTGAAGTTTCAAACATGGACGCACTTAAAAGCGTAAAGGATTGAGATTGCTGGGTATAAGCTTTGAAAAAAAGACTCTGTCTATTTGACGCAATTCATATAGTTGTTCAAATTGGTATCTGAATGTCGATTTATAGCAAATTCGTGGGGGATTTAGACTCTACAGAAGAGTCCTGAGTTGAATTGTGAACAGAGTCCGATTCAAAATTGAATCCATCAGAAACTGGTTGAACGCTATCAGTACAAGGTGAGTACTGTGGTGCAAATGCATGTGAATTGGGCGCATTGAAGAGAAGAACGAAAACAGATCCTTGGGTTTTGGGAACATTAGAATGATGATTTGGTTTGATTTCAGTGAAATGTAAAGTGTTGAGCTGTTGCGCTTAATGCAGAGTTGAATGTTAAAGGTGTGAAAATTTTCCAGAACTTGAAAGATAAACTTCCGCATATTAGTTGATTGCCATAGATTGAGGTTTCTGATTTAGGCATTTGCTGAGTTGCATAATTATATGCACATTGTGATGAAGATTCTGGGTTAGGCAGGTTTATCCTGCGTCAAAGTTGGAGCTTTATTTTCAATTGGAGTTGAATATTCAAGAATTATTAGAAAAGCATTAGGTGGTTTTTTTCCCGGAGTGGTTTTCCACCTTAAAAGCTGTGTGCATTTGTGTTCCTCTTGTTTGCTGCTATCATTGTATAAAAACTGATAATAATTGAAGATTAACTAATGCTCTAATTGAAAGGAATACTAATTCACCCCCCCCAGTATTTCCAACAGAAAAATCTCTTAACATCAAAGAAATTCAAAGAGGCTACGAATTTATTGGGTATTCGAAAATCAACAAAAAGATAAAAAAATGAAGGAAAGTGTGATACAAAATATAAATAGTGCTCTAAAGTCAATTGGAATATCTAGAAAGAAAAGTGTTTTAGATGCACATAGAGCAATACAAATGGCAATGGTTTTACAAAGTACTAAAGAGAATCGCTTGGTAAAATATATGGCACAAGCATTAGGAACCTCATGAAAAATTTTGCACAAACATCAGAAATTTCGATGAAAATAGATGTAAATGATGAACTCGCTTGTTGGACAGTTATTTGTAGGCAACCATACGAAGATAGAATTGGAGAATATGTTAAAAAAATATATGAATATTGGATGAAAAATTCACGTGTTTCACCAAAAGCAATGGATGTGATGCGATGAAGAATAACACGAAACCGGTATGAAGAACATGCGAAACATTTCTTAGTGACTACTCAGAGTTGTTCAACAAGTTCATAGAAGAGAATCATGAAATTAATGTCTCAATAAGTGCTTTTGTGCAACAAAAACCATGGTATGTTAAACCTATCACTGTACGCGACACTTGTTGTAGTCATTATAATGTGGAATTTCAGTTATATTATGACACATTCTTTAATTTGGTAATTTTTTTTGGAAAGATTCACCTCCTCCTTCCACTATCCATGATTTTATATCTCAAATTCTATGTGGAAGAGAAAGCCATGAATTATTTTACCAAAAGAAATGTGTTGGTGGTAAAAAATGCGGTGATTGTGGAAATTTGAATTTATTTCAAAAAAAATATCGTACTAATATAAATGACCAATAATTGTCCAACATAAAAGTGAAATGGAAGAGATATGAATATATTCATACATGGATTGGTTCAAGCAGTACTACAAGTGCTAAAAGAATTGATTTACAAGAAGAATAATTTTTTGTGATAGAGTTTTTGAAAAAGTTTGAGGCAGAAATTTTTAAATACACTAAGCATTCCCATAGAGCTCGATGACAGGACTTGCAATTCAAAAAATGCCATGAAGTTTTTCCACCAGGGACTATTTTGTCAATAGTTGATTTTGCAAAGAACTACACATTTTTTCCACAAAAAGAAATACAGAGTGAATAATATCATTCTAAGCAAGTCTCCATGTTTATCCATATTCTATATAGACATGCTGAATAAAATGTTGATCATATAGAAAGCACCAGTGAAAATTGACATGTTATTAAAGAATATCACTTTTATATCAGTGACGATCATACACATGATACACATTTTGTACAACATTGTTTTGAAAAGATTTATGACTCCTTGAAAATTCGTGAAATAAAATTCAATGAACATTGGATATGGTCATATGGATGCACAAGTCAATTCAAATCTTCACGATCATTCTTTTGGTTGTGTCGTTTTCATATGAAAACCCGCATTAAACATTGTTGGAATTTCTTTGAGAATGGTCATGGAAAATGATGACATGATGATGCTGGGGCATGTATAAAATGTTGGAAATGTTGTCATTGATGGCAAAGGAGATGGAAAAGGAGACAGAATAGAAGTAGAGAGAGAAAAAGGAGCGCAAGATGTAGAGAGGGTCGAGCAGCAGCAAAAGAAGTAAGGCATTAAAATAAGTCGACAGAGAATACAGAGTACAGTGAAACAGTGAAATAGTCATGCACAAGACAGAGAATGCAGAGACAAAGAATACATAGTACAGTGAAACAGTCATGCACAAGACAAAGGATGCAGAGATAGAGAATACAGAGAATAAAATGGAAAGGTTTTTATGCGATGGTAAGAGGCAGAAGCTACAAAGAAATGTATCCAAGGCAGAGCTGTTAACAAATCAACTGTGAAATGAACACAGGAGATGCAGAACCATGCAGAAAGGGCGGAAACGAAAAGAAAAATAACAGTGGGGTTATATATATATATATATATGGGTTAATGCGCAATCTGTATATTTAAACGAAATATGGAGGACAAATAAACTTTGAAGCGGAATCATCAGAATTCGAACCCTGAGTCAAGAGCAAAACCTTGGATAAATAGTAAAATCAGAGGTGAAAATACCAGCAGTATCGTGTGCGTTTGGGAGTGGTAAGTGGATTTTGATTTTTGAACGCGATCTATGTCATTGATGGACATGTGGCTTAAGGTGGTATTTGAATACCACTTACATCGTGCAATTTTTGTGTGTTAACCCTCGACCCAAAGAAAAATGCGATATTTGTTTGCATTCGTCGGATCTTCCAAACCAACGCGATAAGCTGTCCGCCGTTTGATGTGAGCAGCTTGTTAATAGAGGTGGGCCCAGATGTATGTGCTGTGATGGTTCAATTATATAGTGAGAAATGGTGGGGGCCCAAAGGTTATTTTAATTCAAAGTTGTGGTATAAAGTCTGAAAGGTCTTTCATAAGCTTCGGGGTTGATATAAACTGTATTGTGAATGCAAAGGGATACTATGGGCCCAAGTGTAGTTACATGGAGTTTTTGATTTTAATATATGGTCTAAAGGTAAGCTACATGCTCGTGAAGTACCACATGTAGACTTGGTCTCATAACCAAGTCAAACGTTATTATAATATAATGGTATTTATTTTATTGATCCAAAGGCTTTGAAATATGTTGTGGGCCAGACTTTTATGTGTAACGAGCTATATGGTTATCTTGGGTTTAATAAAGTGCAGCGGGCCAGCATAATATTTGGGCGTGAAGTAAAGTCTTGACATGCGCTGAATGAGAGATGTGGGCCCAAGAGGAAGATAGGAAATTATACTTGATATGATGGTTGTTTGATAGCCAAATGTTAATACGCTACATGGCTAAGTCTATGCTGTGAGCGGAAGCGTTAAATAAACTATGGAGCGCGAAAGGTTATATAATTATATATATTAGTGCTGAGTTTAAGTCTGAGTCAAAGACTTAATATAATGTTGATGAAGGATATTATATGTGTAGTGTGGGACCCCATGTAAAACGGAAGAGTTAAATACATGTTTATTTTGAGAATCTTAACCCAAGCTGAAGGATACGTAAAAGCTGAAGCGACAAAATATATATATGTAGCACTTTATATACAAGGGACCAGGGTTAAAATATAAAGCATATGTATTATATTCTTGTGCGTGAGATTAAAAGAACAAAAGGTTCTATTGTTCGGGTTTAAAACAAACAAGGTGTTATAAGGTGGGACCCTCACGAATTGCATCGGAGAAAATTATGGCAGCGGAACATGTTAATAAAGGTTGCAATTGCGATTGCGATTAAGAAGCGGACCTGATTCATTATAAAAGGTGATTCTCATGTATTTGAGTTCCGGCTTAAAGTGCATCACAGTGAACCATCACATCGGGGGTGAAAGAGTGACGAACACATTGAAAGTTCTGATTGCGATTGAGCGATCGGATGATAGCCGTCGGATTTGCTGAAGGATGAATGGTGGATATGAGTCATTTGATTACATGGTGGGGCCTTTTCTAATCACATCGACGCAGTGAAGTGCAAGTGAACAGTGAACCATCGTATCAGAGAAAAGAACAACATCAGAACATACCATTGAAAGTTTCGATTGCGATCAATCGCATCGGAACCATCGTAAGAGGCGTAATCGCATCGAAGCATAAGAAAAGATCGATTAGTGGGATCAAAAAGGCATTTTATATATTAAAAGGGTATATTATGATTATATCGTCGAGAGGAATTTACGTTATACAGAAAGGGCAGTTTATATGTTAAAAATGCTTTATTATTACGCCGAGAGTTGATTTGCGTTATATAAAAGCGCAGTTAAATATATGTAGGAGTTACGCAACAACAGTGAATATAGAAGCATACAGAGAGGAAAAAGACAGAGACAACTGCAGAAAAGACAACACACAGTGATCCAAAAGGCTGAATGGGTTGAGTTGGAGTTCATATTGTAACTAAATGTAATGTTTTAATTGGTTTATATTGCTTGTGATGCACTGGCAAGTCTCCATAGGAAACAAAACACCACTGTAAAATTAAAAGTTGTACAAATTGCTGTAGTTTTCTGAATGAGCTGGATAAAGAAGTGAGGAGGCAAAAGGTGAAGAGTCAAAGCTATTCACTTTGAATTCCCTGTGGAATACGAACATTTATGAGGCAAACTGTATAAAGGATATCACATTGATATGCAGAAGGAGGTTAGAGAATGCAGAGTATGAGGAATTGAGGCAAAGAAGATAAGAAGAAGGAGGAGAAGAAAGAGATGCTATAAGACAGATTTGAAGACTGGAGGACAGCACAAAAGAAGGTACAAAACATAGCTGATATCCAAGGTAAATCAGCAAATGTTTTCTTTTGATAGAATGAGGAAGTTGGAGCTTCCCTATAAAGTTGTAGCTTGATAGATGTCAGTTTTAGCTGACTGAGGTTGGAGCCTCCTGTAGGTTGGTGCCTGCAGAAAATTGAAGGGAGTTGGAGCTTCCTTGCAAGTAGTAGCTTGTAGAATTGAGGTTGGAGCCTCCTGTAGGTTGGTGCCTACAGAAAATCAGTGGTGAGAGGGAGTTGGAGCTTGCCTTTGCATCACAACAATAATAAGATGTAGTTTTCTCCCTTTATGGGTTTCCACTTATATTTGCTGTCTCTGTGTGTGATGCTCATATGTTGATATGGTCCATTCAATTTGCTTAGTACTTGCTGCTCTCATAATAAGTTTGCTGTCACATTACCTTAATACTTGCTGCTCACTTATAAAGATGGTTCACATATAAAGTTGATCATAAATTAAGTTGTAAATAAGCTTAATGAAAAGTTGTAAAAGATCATGAATGCATTAAACTGATTCACCCCCCCCTCTCAGTTTAACTAAGGATTCAACAATTGGTATCAGAGCCGGTTCCTTTTGTATCAGCTTAACAACTGAAAGGAGATCCTAGGTCCCCAGGATGGCTAGTCAAGAAGGAAGCTCAACCAATAAAGCCCTTTTTTTCACCGGTGCTAATTATTCCTTCTGGAAAATCAGAATGAGAGCTTACATAATGTCTCTAGGAATATAAGTTTGGGCTGCTATGGAATTTGGATATGCCCCAAAGGCAACTGACTCAGAGAAAGAATCTAAACAATACTTTTTAGATAATGCAAAGGCCATGAATGCAATATTAAATGGACTATGTGAGGTTGAATTTATCAAAGTAATGCACAACAAGACTTCCAAAGAAATGTGGGATACTCTTGAAAATATCCACGAGGGAAACAAAAAGGTGAAGACAGCCAAACTTCAAGTATATAGAGCTCAGTTTGAAAATTTAAAAATGAATGATGATGAAGATATTGGCAGCTTCTTCTTAAGAGTTGTAGAAATTGTTAATAATATGAAAGCTCTTGGAGAAACCATACCAGAATGTGTAATTGTACAAAATATTCTAAGATCTCTTCCACCCAGCTTTAACCCCAAGGTTTCTACCATAGAAGAAACAACTGATTGGGAAACATTGACCATGAACTAGTTACTTGGAAATCTAACAGCCTATGAGATGAGATTGCCATAGAAAAATCCAAATGTGAGGGAGGCAGCCTTTAAGACAAAGAAGAATAAATAAGAAAAGGAAGATATATGCTCTTGCTCTGATGAAGAAGAGGCCAAATTTGTCAAGAAACTGGATAGAGGCTCAGGTAAATATAAATGTGAACTTCCATCTAAATGCTTTAACTATGGAAGAGTTGGACACTATGCTGCTAAGTGTCCTCATAAGAAAACAAGGTATCAGGCTCAAGAATTAGAGAAAACTATATCAAAGAACTGGAAGAAAGGAAAGAAATTCAATAGAAAATCTTTCTATGCTCAACAAGACAGTAGTGCATCTGAAGACTTAGATGAACCCTCAAGTGAAGAAGGAACCTCTGAATTTATATTGATCGCCATAGAAGAACTTGAAGGACTCCTTCTAGAAGATGAAGAAGAAGGTGAAGTTGATCTTGAGGGGGAGCTAAGAAGTGCCCTGGAGGAGATTGACAGACTCAAACTGAAGTGCAGAAAACGGAAAGAAATTCTTCTCAAGTATGTAAGAGAAGAAAAAAATTCAAAAGTTCTCATTCAGTTGAAAGTAGAGCTTGAAGAAGCCAAGAAGGTAGAAGACATTTTACTTAAGCAGATTAAGGATAAAATTCAGGAACAAGAGAAATTGGAAGAAGTAGTATGCTTGAGGAAGAAATTAGAAAATGCCCAAAGGAAAGTGTCAATAAATTCTTCTCAAATGACAAGCTCTGGTAAGTTGAATGAAATTCTGGATGCTCAAATATCTCCTCTGATAAAAATTGGGATAGGCTATGAAGGAGAATCAAGTAAAGGCAAAGAAAAGGAAAACAAAAATATTATTTTTGTAAAAGCAGATAAGGATGATGAAGCAGCTCAGATGATTCCTACAGAAAAAGAAACCTACAGTGAAGGAGATAGAAACCAGAAGGAACCTCCAAGGACAAAGAATGAAGTAAATACTCAGCCAACAGAAAAAGGCTCATATGCTCCTGAATATGTCAAATTTGGAAGCCATCAAAAGAGATTCTCCCCTCTTATGAAAAATACCACCTGTTATGCCTGCCACAAGCTGGGACATATTAATGCATATTTTCATAGAAGGAGAATTAATTCAAACCAGCAATAGGATGAAAACAGTGAAGATATTATCTCAAGAAAACAAATGGAGAAGACAACCTTTCATCAGGTATGCAAATTGTTTCTATGGATACTGTTTTCACTGTAAGGATTTTGGCCATAAAATCATAGAATGCAGAAAATATGGACAAAGACTGATGTTCAAAACCTCAAGGAGGTTTATGAATCATGGAGAGTTTACTCATACTCACAATTCTGCAAAAAATATGATCAAATGCTGTATATGCAATAAAATTGGACACATGCCTTCCAAATGTCCTCTCAGAGAATGTGGTTCATCATCTCAAAAAAGGTACCAAACAAAGGGATGCTTGTAGTGGAAAAAGAAGGTGAATAAATTTGACTTGGCTCTAATTGATCAAGACTTGAAAAGCCAATGGTATTTGGACAGTGGCTACTCAAAACATATGACTGGAGATAGAAGCAAGTTTATAACCTTTGATGAAAAGAAATATGGAAATGTTACTTTTGGCAATGACAAAGCAGGGAAAATCAAAGGAAAAGGCTCAGTCAGTCTAGATAATGGCAGAGGAAAGGCCCAAGATGTACTATTTGTGGATGTGCTGAAAGCAAATATGCTGAGTGTCAGTCAAATGTGTGATAAAGGCTGTGAGGTTCTTCTTAGAGCACAAGACTGTGAAGTCAGATCAAGCACCACAGGGAAGCCACTGATCAAAGGGGTTCGAACAGAGAGTAATGTCTACATAGTGAAAGAAGAGAATGAAGCTTGCCACCTTAGCAAACTTGAGGAGTCATGGTTATGGCATAGGAGATTGGGACATCTTAACTTCGATCATATCATCAGTCTGAGCAAGAAGAAAGCAGTCAGAGATATTCCAGCAATAAAGAAGCCTTCAAACACCATATGTAAATATTGCCAATTGGGAAAACAGACCCGGACATCCTTTAAGACCAAAGATGAGCTATCAACAAGTAGGCCACTTCAGCTTGTACACATGGACTTGTGTGGACCATCAAGAACTAAAAAACCAAGTGGATAATCCTACTTCATGCTGATAATAGATGATTTCTCCAGAATGACATGGGTTGCCTTTCTCAAATATAAATCAAAATCACTTGAGAAATTCAAGATATTCAAGGCATTGGCAGAAAATCAAACAGGATGCAAGCTAAAGTGCATCAGATCAGACTGAGGAGGTGAATTCACAGACTATGAATTTGCAGACCTATGAAATGAACATGGGATAAAATAACAGTTTACTATTGCAGGGACACCTCAACAAAATGGAGTGGCAGAGAGACAAAACAGGTCTATACAACAAATTTCCAGAGCCATGATGCAAGAAATTAACATTCCCCAAACCTTCTGGGCAGAAGCAGTACACACAACTGTGCATATTCTTAACAATGCTCATCTAAGACCAAACAGTGACAAGACTCCTTATGAACTATGGCATGGTAAACCAACATCAATCAAGCACTTTAGAGTCTTTGGAAGCAAGTGTTACATAAAGAATAATGATGAAAATCTGGGGAAGTTTGATGCAAGATCAGATGACAGAATATTTTTAGGATATGCATCCAAGAGTAAAGGTTACAGGTGCTACAACAAGACTCTTCGAAAAATTGTGGAAAGCATTGATGTAAGATTTGATGAAGAACTACCAAACAAGACAAGAAGTACAGACTGCAACAATCGTCCAGAAGATCATGAAGAAGAGAACCAAGATGATGATGAAATAAGAAAGACAACATAATATTCTGAAATAAACTTGAAAGCCCCCTCAAGATACACTCAAAAGAACCATCCAGAAGGTCAAATCATTGGGGACAAGAGTGTAGGAGTCCAGAAAAGAAGACAACTAACTGAATAGACAGAAGAGGTATACCTAGCTATGTTGTCACAAATAGAGCCAAAGAAGTTTGAAGAAGCCATCAAGAAAAATTATTGGGTGAATGCTATGAATTAAGAATTGGACCAAATTGAGAAGAAAAATACCTGGGAATTAGTTCCAAGACCCACTGAGAAAAATGTCATAGGCTCAAAATGGGTATTCAAGAAGAAAATGAATGAACAAGGATAAGTAATCAGAAATAAATCCAGACTTGTCTACAAGGGATATTCACAAATTAAGGGTCTTGATTATGATGAAACATTTGTCCCTGTAGCCAGAATGGAAGCCATTAGAATGTTTTGGCCTTTGCATGCTACCATGACTTCAAGGTATATCAAATGGATGTGAAATTTGCCTTCTTGAATGGAGAACTAGAAGAAGAGGTCTACATGGAACAAACTGAAGGATTCTCATTAATAGATAAATAAGACTATGTGTGCAGACTAAAGAAGGCTCTATATGGGCTGAAACAAGCTCCTCGTGCTTGGTATTCAAGGCTGGATAAGTACTTGCAAAAACAAGGCTTTAAGAGAGGAGGAGTAGAAAACAATCTATACATAAAGGCCAATGAAAATGAACTCCTGATTGTTGTAGTATATGTTGAGGACATCATGTTTGGAAGCTACAAAGATGAGTTAGTAAAAGGATTTTCTGAAGAAATGAAATCAGAGTTTGAGATGTCTATGATTGGAGAGCTCACCTTCTACTTAGGACTTCAAATTCAACAAAAGAACATAGGTACATTCATCTCATAAGAAAAACACTTAAAAGAGATGTTGAAAAAGTTCAAAATGGAAGACTGCAAACCTGTTTCAACTCCCATGATCATTGGATGCAAGCTATGCGCTGATGATGGATCTGCTGATATAGATCAAAGACTTTACAGATCCATGATAGGAAGTCTTCTATACCTAACAGCATCTAGACCAGATATTATGTTGGAAGTAGGACTTGTGGCTAGATATCAAGCAGCACCAAAACAAAATCACCTTCTAGCAATCAAAAGAATATTCAGATATCTACAAGGAACTTTACAGTATGGGCTATGGTATCCAAAAAGCAAGAGCTTCACTTTGACAACATATACAAATGCAGATTGGGCCAACTGTGTGGATGACAGGAAAAGCACAAGTGGAGGTGCATTTTACTTGGGAAAAATTCTGGTGGCATGGCTAAGAAAAAAACAAACATCTATCTCTCTATCTACAACCATCATCTCAGAGACTGTGCAGATGAGAATAATGTTGCTTCAGTACATTCCCACGGAAGATCAGGATGTAGATATTTTGACGAAGGCGCTCACCAGGAGCAAATTCGAATACCATAGAGGTAGGATTAGGGTGAAGGATAATCCCTTTCTTGTTGAGAGGGAGTGTTGAGAATCAACAAGAAATTTCAGCACCCATGCCTAGTGTGGGACCAGGAGATCTAAGCAACACCTACACTAGGGCGGGACCACATGGCTAAATTTGGTGCATGTCTATTTTAGTTATCCCTTAATTAAGATGGGCAATAAAATGTAATATAATCTCAAAATAACTTTTATTAGTTAACTGAGTGTTATAAACTCAGTTATCTCATGAATTTAGAGTTAGAGGTAGTTGGTGAGGCATGCAGAGTAATTATAGTTGTAATAGAGTTCGAAGTGTAATGGTGCATTAGTTAATGCAGGTTGTAATCAGTTTAACTCAGTTAAGTGAGTTAAAATTAGTTGTGCTAGTTGTAACAGTTACATACACTAGTGAGAGATCAAGTGAATTAAATATTAATTAATTTACAATCAGTGATCTCACATGCAACTGAGGATTTACTATTATTAGTTGCATGCATGTCAAATCCAGTGGAGAGCTAGTTGAGATCTAAGTGAAGGGGAAGTTGACTATCAGTTTTAGGATTATTGGGTTGAACCCATGCAACCAAACACCCATTGGAGTTCCCATGATAATTGCACAGTCAAGGAAAGCCAAAATTCCTAAATAATAGGGATTGCATTCATTAGGGATTGTGCAAGAAAGACAGGCTGTCAGGAGGCATTAAATTGGCTAAGTATTGGTCAATTTTATGTTCGACAGTGTGAGACAATTATCTGAGTACAGGAGGGCTCTTGTGAGAAGAGTTGTATGTAATTGTTTCATTATTCCATGCTAAATATACAATAGAAGATAGTGGGGTTCTGAGCAGCAATCTTTCCCCGGGAAATTAGTTGTGTTGTGGATTGATTGATTCTTCTTTGCTTCATGTGATTGGCGATTGTGTTTTTAATTCCACAAAATATTTGTAGAAGAGATTCAGTATTTAACTTTAGTACATTGTTAGATCAGATTGAATCCATAATATACATGCTTGTTGTATAATTTATACACTCCTTTCTTGCTTCCTCCTTTTCTTGCTTTATTTCCTTTCTTAGTTCAATGCCAAAATGCTCCAAGAAACTCTAAGTGTCCAAGAGTGAGTGAGCGAGAGAGAGAATAATGAGAGAGTTACAAAAAAATGCACTGACAAAAGCTTTGAGCCAACAAATTTCCAACTAATCCTAATAAGCCTTTTTATAGAAGAGGCCTCTATTTTCTTCATTTTCCATTATTTTCCTTCATTTTCCTCCTCACATGAAACCTGTGACCTTTCATCTCCCTTTTCTCCTAATTTTCTTTATTTTCATAAATAAATGTGTCAAATATGCCATTTTTCCTTTCCAAAGCCTTTTCCTTTTCCTTTTCCAATTTCATTTAGCCATAATAACCAAAATGAACACCCAAAATGATGTTTTTTCTCAACATTCAACTTGGAATAAATGTCCCATCAACCGTGGTTATTATTTTTTACTTTTATTACATGGAATTTTTACCAAGGTTGTTACAGAACCCTCCCCCTTGGGGGAACACCGTCCTTGGTGTTCAATGACACATACAACCAACAAACCACTGAAAATAAAACGTACGACCTATGGAGGTTTATAACACAACTTGTTTCCATTATTTACAATGAATAACCTGCTCAAAAGAAAAAATCATCATGGAAATCATACTGTGTACTGGAACTTTATAAGACAACACATTATGGTATTTACACTAATATACACATATGCACATTTTCTCAATCAGAAAATAAAAGGATATGATTCCCATATCAACAACAATGGAATGCAGAGGCTCACACCTCCATCCCCAAGTAATACTAGGATTCACCTCCTTCCTAGGAAGTCCAGAATCCACTTCCAAAGTCAAAGTATGCATCCAAATTCCAACGCTACAATCCTATGCTACAACACGCTCAGTGAACAATTACTAAATCATTGTTCCTGGCCACACTCCAAATGTGCATTTGATTCCATCTGGAAATGCTAATTACCAAAAAAAATCCATCCCTGACCTTCCCTTCTCTGATACATAGCCCCTCAGGAAATCCCATCAGCCCCTTTTGTGTAGTCACTCACCTTCCAAGTTCCCTGACATCTCCTATCTCTGGCCATCCATCCCTTAGCAATGCTTCCTCGCATCGAAAGATATAAAAATAAAGGAATATAACTGTCTCAAAACCAAGGCATATACTTGCCTCCAAACCATCATACCGGTCATAACATGCCCATGGAAATCAATGGAAACTATTGGGTACCGATGTCCCACAATGGCCCTTCTCTTGAAGTGCTTTACCAACATACTGCTTCCTATTTCAATTCCTTTTGCTGTTGTTGCTAATTCTTGTAGTCAGTTTCAACCATCTAAGTGGGCATTGCATGCTTTCCTGTACCAAGCACATAATTTCCATTAGAATCAAAACAAATTGAAATAAACTCAAATCATACCTCATTGGTAGCTCGCTAATAAGGTACACTTGCAATTCTATTCTCTTCCTATCACAACAAGTCATACTAGTTGTTGATCAAATCATCATGTATAAACATATGACATCCGGTTAACTCAAAACACAACCATCATAGGTCAAAATCATGAATCACATGCAATCACCATAAACCATAATCATAAATCACATGTAACCATCATAAATCAGAATCGAAGATCACATGCATAATATGACCAAAATAAAATATCGATACTTATCCTTTGTCAGTCCTTACTTTTCCTTTTTTATTTTGTACACACACTAGATCGGTTGCCACA
The DNA here is from genome assembly GCA_034641835.2 of Pinus albicaulis. Taxonomy (NCBI): domain Eukaryota; kingdom Viridiplantae; phylum Streptophyta; class Pinopsida; order Pinales; family Pinaceae; genus Pinus; species Pinus albicaulis. Next base: position 613,894,667 of record CM076580.1, read on the forward strand.
CCCGACAAACACTAGTGCCTTCTCTTCAACCAAATACACATAAACATAGTGTACATCACAAAACATATACCCAAATACGATGTACAATGCCATACAATTGTAATATTCCTAATTTGTGACAGCAAATTGGAGTATTATATTTTGTTTATTTTTGGCACCTATAGTTTGTAAATAAATAAAAATTGAGTAAAGGGGGTCTAAACTCACTTAAGTGAAATAAGACATCCACCTAGTAGCACAACGTTGTGACTTAAGTGGGAGTCAAGGGGGGGACCCAACAGCACGTGGAGGAGGGGGCCTATGTACACTCTAGAAGTTTCTCCAAGCTTCTGCGCAGATAAGGATGAGAATGTGGATAAGGATGAGGATGTGGAGGAGAGAGAGAGACTACGTTGGGTTTTGGAGGGAAACCAACGTTATAAAAGATGGAGGATCTTTCTCATTTGAGGCATGCTTGGATGCTTGGATTATGGATTGTTGAGTGAGACATTTGTCTTCTTTGGCACGCTGGCTGTTTAGCCTGTCTGCTGCACTGTTTAGTGCACTGAGTGTCTCCGTGCAGAGATCTCACCCTTAGCCCTGGGGGAATTCGAGTGCCTTCTCGGGCAAGGTTATTTTTGAGCATCATCCTCCAGGACAACGTTATTGTTGCAGCAGCGTAATACTGTGTTGTAGGGTGTTGTCGTGGTGACTTTACGACACCACTTCCTTCTCTTGTTTTTCAGAGGGAGAGTCTTTCTTTCCTTTGGAGGATCAGATTGGAGGACTTTGGAGCTTATTTTCAGATCTTGCCATCAAGCCAATATGTTCTTCATGGTATACTGCACATTCCTTTCCCCAGATCTGCGTTATTGCTGAAGGAGCAACGTTCCAGGGTTTTTGGCATCATTTTGGAGTTAGATCTCTGATCGAGGGTGATCCTTGGACTGGCCAACCAATCCAAGTATATTTATTATATGATACTAAAGTTTGCTTCAGAAATTCTGAATTATTCTTCAGATCTGCTGCAGTAAAACTCAGATCTGCTCCGACATTTTCATGTATTGCTGAAATCCCCAAGGGGAAAGTAATAAAGAGCCCTTTGGGCATTTTGTCTCATTATAGATATCTGTTTTCATATATTTATCAGTTTCAGATCTGTAATATAATAAACATAAGCTTCAGCCTCCTGGAGAAACGCTGAAGGGTTTCTGCATCAATCTCTTGTCTTGCGGCACCTCAATCTTGAGGGGTTTTCTATAAAAATGTTGTTTAACCTTTCTCAATGCCTTTTCCATGATCCTAAACCTATTATCTGATTTTTCATAGTATTTTACATCTTATACCTTCATAAAAAACGCAGCTTTGCTTCAGTAGAATTCTGCATACTCAAAGTCTTGGGAAATCAGGGTTTTTCTTGACTAGTCGGGAAGGAGGAACTTTTTAATATAGAAAAACGCCTTTTTTTGAGCTGAAATTAGACATGGACGTCCCTCTTTACCTAATATAACATATCCTAGAACCTTGACCCGTCATTGTACGCATATTTTCTTATAAACTCATTTTAGGGCCAAAATCCTCACTTTTCCCCACCTTTTTGCCCCTAAAAGCTGAGTAAAGGTTGCTGCAGTATTTGGAGTGGGTTGCTGAGTGTTTCTAAACAATTTTTATGTTGGATGAAGCATAATTTTCTGAGGAATTCGTTTTTGAGTCATGATCTGCTGAGAATTCCATTTTTGGGATACTACAGTTTGCTGCACTATTATTGTTTGGGTGTTCTAGTTCTATACCACTTGGTGTGTTTATCTCTCACTCTTAGACAGAGTCTGGAAAGGGCTAGATAGCCTCCGGATCTCATTCTCTTTTAGAGGCGACATATCCGGTAAATGCCCTCCCAGTCAATCTCTGGTTGGGGTTTGGTTTGTTTTTGAGATATCTTGGAAACGAGATATTACAGTGGTATCAGAGCATAGTTCTGGCTCAGCCTGTGGAGCTATTTATCTATGGCACATATGAGGATCTCACATCAGCATGGTCATATACCCTTTGGAGAGTATTTCCGAGAATGGCAGTCCAAGGGGGAAGACTTCAAAGCAGCTTTGCCCTTCAAAGATTACTGTCAGCTCAAACAGGATGAAGGAGGAAGGTACTATGGTAACATAGGAGTTTCTAGCATGCAGAGTTCAGATTTTCAGCGTACCACTGGGAGATCACCTCTTCCCATGCATGAGGAATCCAATAGTCCCTGTGATTCTAAGCCCAAGAAGACCGAAACGGTGAAAAAGGAGAGTTTATTCTCATCTCTTTTCAGATCCAGAGGAAAGGCATCCATCGTTGAGGAGGTCAAGAAGATTGAAGAAAAAGAAGAGGAAATACCATGCACTTCCTATTCTCATCAAGAATAAGAGATCACATCACCTCTTGAGGAGGCTTGTGAAAACGCTGTCACTCTCATGGAGGAGCAGCCACATGCATCAACAGTTGGGGCAGCCAACACTTGTGAGGAAGGAGCTCTTGTAGCCCTGCAAGAAGTTCCAGATGTAGATCGAGAGCAGCTTGGTTGCACTACGTTGTGCAACATGGATGAAGGGGAGGTCTCAAGGAGAGATCTCACCGGAGATGCACTTCGACACACCATGGGGTGTAATGACTTTCTTCCCTTCTCACAAGAGCAGATAGAAGATGGAGGACATCTTAGGATGGATAACATCTCTCATGTTTATGTTGGACATCCCTTGAGCCATACACATCATGATGGGAGGTTTTTTCCTACCACCTATTTGATTCTTGATAGGGTCTCATTGATCCTTGAGAAGTTTATATTTCAAAATCCCATGAAGTGAAAAATCAGTAATTTGATTTGGGAGGATGGTAGCCCTCATGGGAAGAGTACCAAGATGAGGAGAAGAAGGAGGCATCCACAAGTGATTGAGTGGATGGGGATGACGAGCAAGGAGCTAGGAGGCTACTTGAAAATCTGTGATACCAGGCAGCAGGAGGCTTGGCTGCGCTGGTTACTCTTGAGGGAGTTTGGCCATCACTCGTACTTGCAGATCTATGATACCGGGCAGCAGGAGGCTTGGCTGCGCTGGTTACTCTTGAAAGATTTTGGCCATTACTTGGAAAACACTCTTCCTAAGAGTCGGAGGATGAAGGAAATATGGCGGGATACTTGCATCATTGAGCAGCATAGAGTATGGATGCATGGTGTTGATATGATACTCATATCATTCATTGTGTCTTCATCACATGATTGGTATGATGGAGGTATGGGGGGGCAACACAATGTCTTGTTGCTTGGTTTGTTTCTGCGAGAGCAAGGGCAGATTTGCTCTCACACTTTGTATGATGTTGCAGGAGGAGGAGATGGCACTATCTCCTTGGTCTTTGATGATGATTGGGAAGCACTTCCATCTTGGGAGGTATTCCATATTTGTTGCAGCATTATTAGAGGAGTCTTTGACAAGGAGCATGTCAAAGAACAGAGCTTTGTATTGACAGGAGCTTACTTGCATGAGCTCACAACATTGTCACCTGGGAGTAGAGACTTATGGATGAAGTGTGCCCAGCGTAAATGTGGTGGATCTATAACCCATAGGTCCCAGGATCACTTCATATTTGTTTCACTTGATGAACAAAGAGGAGGTAATGATGATAGAGACATCTATGGCATATTCTTCTTGACTTGGGTTCCCAAGCATCGGGAGGATTATCTTCTTGCAACACATGGTTCATTCTTCTTCACAGTGGGCCAAAGCACTATGGAAGACTCGTGTATGGACCCATGCACTATCTTACTTCCAAAATATGGTGAGAAGTTTGTTTATACATTCATTGATTTGCACACTCTTACCATTCCTATGCAGTGCATTGCTTCACAAGGGGGCAAGCTTGTCATATTTCTGCATGAGTTGTATTGGGCCAATCTAGATGATGGAGGCAGCGATCTCTTTTGTGGCCTTGGGAAAATGTTTTATCACTACATGTATGCTCATTTGCTGCACTATAGAATGTATCATATGGAGACATGCATGATTAACTATGTAAGAAGAAATATTTTTCCTTGTACTTTCATCAAGCAACAACTTGTAAACCTGCGTTGTACTTGTTTGGGAAGCTGTTGGTACCTTCTTGCACCACATGAAACCTTCAGCATTCTCTTCATATTATTGCTGATCATGTCTCCATTTGCTGATATAGATCAGATTTGTATGGGAGGCTTGATTATGAGGGAGACACATGAGCTGGATGTGTCTTTGAGTGGGAAGAATTCTCACAATTTCTGCACTAAATGTTCTAATGGGAGCATGGGAGGAGGCATGGCCACCACTACTACATATGCGTTCTCTTTTGAGGCGGGCCATGAGATTGATATTCATCCATTGTACAACCATGGGCAAGTGTTTGGTCTTATGTTGTTGTCATATTCAGCCATTTACTATCCATTAGTAGATGTGATGGATCTTATACACTGCTTGCCATGTATTTTTTTGAAGTTGCAGTGGATGAGACTGCGTTGTATCCTTGTGAGAGATTTTTTGCATCATGTATCATCATGTAAAACCTTCAGAAAACCTCTCATTTGGATGATCCATGATGCACATGTCCTATTCTTCATGGATGAATTGTTTTGGGCCAGCCTGTTCTTCATTGCTGGAGGAACCTTCTCTGGAGGATTGTTTTTCACTTTGCCATTGGAGGGCAATGATTTTGCAGCCCAGGATCAACATACACTCTACACTTGTCATGAGTGCAGAGAAGGACAGCATGGGGTAAGCTATTATGCTTGCCAAGATCAGATTTTCAGCCCACCTTCATTACCAGAGCTCGAGGTGGAAGGAGATTTTCAGGAGTTGCCTTGTTGGGAGGTGGCTCATTTTGCTTGGATGATTGCTTGGGGATGGAGGATCCACATGAGGGAGATGTTCCTCGTTACATTCCAGATTCCATGCCTCGAGTGGAGATTCTTCAGTTCTACCCTTGCAGTTGATTGGAGAGAGGTGATGAGTTGGTACATAGTTGATGGGCCAGCTTACACAGTCATAGATGCAGAGCAGCAGCGGTCATGGTCTTCAGTCATAGCCAGAGGCAGTGAGCAGTCTGAGCCATGGGACTTGGGCTATTATTGGCCATGGTGGCAATGGGATCTGAGAGGATTGTTGGTTGGCTGGTACCATGAGAGATCAGTGTGGGATCTTGGCATTGAGAGATCCTTTCATATCAGGGTGATTCAGTGGCGCATCTGGGACCCAGGCAAATTTTGCAGCATCGGTGGAGAGTTATTCAGGCAGTTGCTTGAGGGCAAGCAACATTTTGCTGGGGGGGACTGTAATATTCCTAATTTGCGACATCAAATTGGAATATTCTATTTTGTTTATTTTTGCCACCTATAGTTTGTAAATAAATAAAAAGTGAGTAAAGGGGGTCTAAACTCACTTAAGTGAAACAAGACATCCACCTAGTAGCACAACGTTGTGACTTAAGTGGGAGTCAAGGGGGGGACCCAACACCACGTGGAGGAGGGGGCCTATGTACACTCTAGAAGTTTCTCCAAGCTTCTGCGCAGATAAGGATGAGAATGTGGATAAGGATGAGGATGTGGAGGAGAGAGATAGACTACGTTGGGTTTTGGAGGGAAACCAACGTTATAAAAGATGGAGGATCCTCCTCATTTGAGGCATGCTTGGATGCTTGGATTATGGATTTTTGAGTGAGACATTTGTCTTCTTTGGCACGCTGGTTGTTTAGCTTGTCTGCTGCACTGTTTAGTGCACCGAGTGTCTCCGTGCGGAGATCTCACCCTTAGCCCCGGGGGACTTCGAGTGCCTGCTCGGGCAAGGTTAGTTTTGAGCATCGTCCTCCAGGACAACATTATTGTTGCAACAGCGTAATACTGTGTTGTAGGGTGTTGCCGTGGTGACTTTACGACACCACTTCCTTCTCTTGTTTTTCAGAGGGAGAGTCTTTCTTTCCTTTGGAGGATCAGATTGGAGGACTTTGGAGCTTATTTTCAGATCTTGGCATCAGGCCAATATGTTCTTCATGGTATACTGCACATTCCTTTCCCCAGATCTGCGTTATTGCTGAAGGAGCAGCGTTCCAGGGTTTTTGGCATCATTTTGGAGTTAGATCTCTGATTGAGGGTGATCCTTGGACTGGCCAACCAATCCAAGTATATTTATGATATGATACTGAAGTTTGCTTCAGAAATTCTGAATTATTCTGCAGATTTTCTGCAGTAAAACTCAGATCTGCTCTGGCATTTTCATGTATTGCTGAAATCCCCAAGGGGAAAGTAATAAAGAGCCCTTTGGGCATTTTTTCTCATTATAGATCTCTGTTTTCATGTATTTATCAGTTTCAGATCTGTAATATAATAAAAATAAGCTTCAGCCTCCTGGAGAAACGCTGAAGGGTTTCTGCATCAATCTCTTGTCTTGCGGCACCTCAATCTTGAGGGGTTTTCTATAAAAATGTTGTTTAACCTTGCTCAATACCTTTGCCATGATCCTAAACCTATTATCTGATTTTTCACAGTATTTTAAATCTTATACCTTCATAAAAAACGCAGCTTTTCTTCAGTATAATTCTGCATACTCAAAGTCTTGGGAAATCAGGGTTTTTCTTGACTAGTCGGGAAGGAGGAACTGTTTAATATAGAAAAACGCATTTTTTTGAGCTGAAATTCGACATGGACGTCCCTCTTGACCTAATATAACATATACTAGAACCTTGACCCGTAATTTTACGCATATTTTCTTATACACTCATTTTAGGGCCAAAATCCTCACTTTTCCCCACCTTTTTGCCCCTAAAAGCTGAGTAAAGGTTGCTGAAGTATTTGGAGTGGGTTTTTGAGTGTTTCTAAACAATTTTTATGTTGGATGAACCATACTTTCCTGAGGAATGTGTTTTTTAGTCATGATCTGCTGAGAATTCCATTTTTGGGATACTACAGTTTGCTGCACTATTATTGTTTGGGTGTTCTAGTTCTATAAAACTTGGTGTGTTTATCTCTCACTCTTAGACAGAGTCTGGAAAGGGCTAGATAGCCTCCAGATCTCATTCTCTTTTAGAGGCGACATATCCGGTAAATGCCCTCCCAGTCAATCTCTGGTTGGGGTTTGTTGTGTTTTTAAGATATCCTGGAAACATGATATTACAACAATAAACTCACCCACACCGGAATACGATGCATACACCTACACCCGGTGTACAGTACAACATAATACATATGTCTACACTGACATACAACACATACACCTACACTCGGTGTACAATACAACACAATACATACACCTACATTGCATACAACACATACACCTACATCCAGTGTACAACATGACACAATACATATACATATACAGAGTAAAAAAAAAATGAATACACATGTCACGATACCATGACTACACAATGCACATACATAGTACTACATGCTCTCAACACAACATGTACGACATGTACACAATACCACATGTATATCAGTACCATAAACACAACATATACACAATGCTACCTGCACAACATGTGCACAACATCACATGTACACGCCACCACCTGTAGAACGTGTTCATAACGCCAAATGTACACCGCACCACTTGTACAATATGTACACAATACCATATGTACACAACACCACATGCACGAAATGTACACGGAACCAAATATAGACAACGTCACATGCACGACATGTACATGACACCACCTACACACAAAATGACATGCACACAACACCAAATATACAATCATGCACACAACACCATATGTACATAGCACCATATGTACAACACACACACAACACTATATGTACATATCACTGCATATACAACATGTACGTAGCACCATACATACACAACACCGCATATCCAACATGTGCACAACACCATATGCATACAACACCGCATGTCCAAAATACACACAGTATGGTAGTTACACAACACTGCATATTCAACATGTACGTAGCACCATTTATACCTAGCACTGCATACGAAATATACACACAACACCATATATACAATATGCATACAACATCATATGTACACGATACCACATATGTTATATGTACACATGACCATAGGTAAAATCAATAAATATACAACATGCACAACATATACACAACAATAGTACTGCACATCCATAGACCACACACTGACCCCATGAGAAACCTTGCTTGTAGTGTCTGTCTGCCACCCATGCTTATCATAGCATGTCATAGATCATGTCGGGTTCATTCTGCTGATGTACCCCTCAACATTACCTGTCCATAACATAAACATAGGCATATTACAAGCATATAATATCAATTCTTGCCCACATGATACTGACCTTGTAGATCTGTTATAGTTACTCTTCCCACTTGATTCCTCATAAGACCAAGAACCTCTTCATGCCATTCACCTGCATGAGCAATCATTCCTCCACGAGAATGTTCCCTGATAACCATGTCATACAATGACATAGATAGACATATAGATAGATACATACCTATATAATCATTAACATAAAACAATCATCATATCGTCAGACAACAACATGCATACACACATATATACATATAAACATTAGCATTAAACAATCATGATCCATGACGACCTTGTCAAACAAGGCATACATACATACATACATGTGTACATATATAAACATCAACACAATTTATAGATATCATAAGGTCTAGGTTGAGAGAACTTCCTTTATTCATGCACAACGTGCACAACATTGAGAACAACAGTTCCCGACATAGCTAAGGCATATAACACCTTATATCCATTCAATTTACCTTTCATGTTACCTTTCTTGAGACTGTTCTTCCACCGTCCATTTACCTCAATGGACCCAACCAATCCAACTGGTTGTCATATTCTTACCTTCAGCTGCCATTATATGTGCACTAGGCTTCATCCAAGTCTTACATTACCTGTTGGGTACCATAAAGCTCTCCCGATCTCCATTAAATTTCCTCTTTCCCAAGCCAATTCCCAAGACTTAAAACATAAAAGGAAAGAACCAAAACAAAAAAGAAGATGACCATGAAAAATAAAAATCAATACAACACCGCAACAAAGTGGCATGATCATGTACTAGATGCAATGAAGACCGCAAATCAAGTAAAACAATTCACAAAGACCAAAATCACAAGACTAGAAAAAAATAACATGACTCAATCCCCATGGCTTCCCAATGTTTCCAAGGGAAAGCTCAGCTAGAGCCTTCTTCAAGATTTCATGGAAATATATTTGCCATGCAATCCATGCATCATAATGCCATAAACACATAACTTTCAATGGATACATAATTTACAATATATGAGTTACCTTACCTTGTTGTGCCAAGCATGCTAACCTGTAATTGAACTCACATGTCAGCCATATGAACCAAATATCAAGCCAACATATCTCTTAGTTTAAAACCAACCTTTACCAAGTCTAGAAACCATGACATAATCAACAATCAACTCACATTCATCAGTCATAATACATAATTCTACAACTATCACTTACTTACACTCAAGTACATATTAGATGTTCTCAACGCATATGCGTTAGTGCAACCATCTCAACCAAGATAATTCCTTCATGCAATATTATAAATACAACTCATATCATGTAACTAGTCAAACATGCGAACAAGAGACAAACAACATAATAGACACCAAACACCCAGACACCAAATACATGACCTAATCAACATTCAAGTACCAAGTAGATGACATAAGAAAACTCATACCTTAATGTATCTCAGGGAGGCTATCTTGTTTGCACAAGCAATCTAGATTAGCATGATATAAATTCAAAACACATCAACTCAACCTAAATAAGGTCAAGATATCCATAACAATAACTAGTTAATCATGCTAACATCATAAACTCATAAAAAATTATCATCCATGCATAACAATCATATATGTATGATCAATCTAGATTAGTACAACACAATGTCACAATAAGTCGACCCACACCTGAATGTCATAACCATAACCATCTGCATTGGCCAATCCAATTTAGCATGATACATATAACATCTAGATATTGTTGAAATAAGTTTAATCATTAAGTTAACTGACATATAACAACAATAAGTTAACATATAAAAAGCTCATCAACAACATATAACATAATCATCAAGCTAACTACAAGTTAACATTTAACATGCGCATCAACAACATATAACCTAATCATCAAGTTAATACCATGCTTGACTAACCAACACATGTACGTATGATTGCACTAGTCAACTAACATCTATTATAACATCAATATAATGAGAGGCATACACATAACCATAATGCATATGACTACACTAATCAACCAAAATTTATCATACATGTAACCATAATAACAATAGAATGAAAAAAATATAAGTAACCCTAATGCTTACAACAACCTTGAATCACATACCTACATGCCAAACATACAAACTTGTATGACGATATGCTCTTATCCGAAAGTCCATTGTTGCAACATCACTTTAATGATGTGCATCTCCTGCTCTATATTAGGCGAAACATTAGCATCATAACATACTAATATTATCATGATGACCTAATTTCATACAATGACCTTATGCATGACAACCTCAATCAAACCAATGTAGACTTCACCATATGCACCCACGTGACATGTATAATCAATCATGAACGACCAATTCATGTTCAACATATGACATCACACAAGTAAGCATACATGTGACACCGAAGCATGGAAAATATGTAACCCTAGAATAAGCAAGTGATGCATGTAAAATATGTAACAATATGTAAGAAAGAGTGCACGAATAATACACAAGCATGAGAAACATATAACCAGTCATATACACATGACAACATGTTGAAAAAAACACCATCAACACTTCCATGGAAATACCAATGCCACCATGGCCAACAAAACACGGATGAAACAAGAACATAAAGACCACAAGCATATTAAACACATATGCAACCAACATAAATGCATGATCAACACACTTCCCATCCAGTCCAAGGGTTGAACCATGCTATGATACCACTCTTTGGTATCATATCACACAAGGATAACAGAAACCAAACACGAACCAAGGAGAGTGCAACCATGCTATGATACCACTCCATGGTATCAGATATCATGTAATGAGAAGAGAAACCAAACACCACCCAAGGAGAGCGCAACCATGCTCTGATACCACTCTGTAACACCCCCTTCCCATATCTACCGAATTAATCGGCCAACCGGGGTAAATATGAAACAAGAGGCTACTATAATGAGATTCAACCTCCTATGTGACCTTAAGAAAGTGGAACTAATATAAAACACATATACAGACCTTTTACATCATAAATGACACCCGCAGGAGCTATCTCAACCTTCCAGGCCTCTTGCCCCTAGGTCACATTGACTTTCTGGCCACTTTGATCCTTAGCCATAGGAAAAACGTAGAAAGGTAGCATCTAGGAGGCTATATACATAGGCACAACACAACAAGCATGCATCCAGGGCCCCAATGGTTATTTCTGTGCCTGCAACTCTGGGATTTGATCAACCTTTTTAGGACCAGAGCGCAGGTCACTGCCCAAAACTTCATGAAAACTTAGGGAATGATAAATAACAATAGGACAATGATACAGAAGCAATCACATCAAAATAACTCATATGGAACCCTCCTATCCATGACAATAATTTCATCAAACATGTCACAAACATTGAATCTACAGATGTAAACAACATATTTAAGAATAGGGGTCTCATACTTACCCGAGAATCACTAAGAAGAATTTCTCCCTTACATCATAAGCTGCAATATAATCTATTTGACCATAGATACATTGTGCATTAATTTATAAATAAAAACATGGATAGAGTCATACATCATCACTAATAAAATACATGCGTATAACCAACATAATAACAACAAAACTACCATGGATACAACAAAAATATAATCCACATAATAACCAGTACATTTGCATACTAAATACCAACGGAATGAACTCTTCATTATTGAATGTAAAAAAAAACTGGAGATGGGACTTCCACATTCCACTCGATCATAGATTGGCTGAGACAAATATGTCTTCATCCAATCATCCCTGTGCCATATTCCAAGCATGAATGTGGGACTCAAACTGAAAGAACCGAGTGTAAACCAACTTAACATCATCAAAAGAAACCAGGATTTACTGTGATCCATCATGGATTACTAAGCCACCACAATAAACATGTCATAATCGACTTTACCATGACCTTCACCCAATCACTATGCCAACACAAGCATGGATATCAACAGATTTTCTCCACCTAAATCGTGAGGAATTTTCCTGTCTCCTAGTCTCTTAGGATTTACCGCAACCCAAAATCTGAATCAGGGGCCACTAGGCCGTAAACCAAGACATACTCTCTAGGCTTTATTGTATATCCCAAACCCGATATTCGTAGGCTTGATGGAGAGTAAACCACCTCTACTTTACCGTATATCCCACCATTCACCGGTCGAGGATTCCTAGGCCTACCGAGGCAACACACTATCCAACTTTACTGCAACCCACAGTATGTTTTAGGGGTTATTAGGCCATGTGTTATATCAATTCAAAGATCCACCGCACTTAGCTTCGAATCCATATGACAACCTAGCTAAACTGAAACATGAGAACTCCACAACACCATGGCTATCCGTAAATGGAAAAGCTAGGCTGAAAACACTGTCACACCTGGAAAAACCCATGCCAAGATAGAAAAGAACCACATGCAATACCATGCATGCTAGATATAGCAAGGAAAGTACACATGCAAATTGATACCTACCAAGAATCCCGTTGTATTTGATTGATTCCTGCTCCTCCTTTTCTTGCTTCCTTTCATTTCTTGTTCCAATGCCAAAATTCTCCAAGAAAGTCAAAGTGTCCAAGAGTGAGAGAGTGAGAGAGAGAGAGAATAATGAGAGAGCTCCAAAAAAATGCACAAACAAAATCTTTGAGCCAAAAACTTGCCAACTGATCCTCATAAGCCTTTTTATAGAAGAGGCCTCTATTTTCTTCATTTTCCATTATTTTTCTTCATTTTCCTCCTCACATGCAACTTGTGACATTTCATCTCCCTTTTCTCCTAATTTCCATTATTTTCATAAATAAATGTGCCAAATATGCCATTTTTCCTTTGCCTTTGCCAATTTCCTTTAGCCATAATAACTGAAATAAACACCCACAAGGACGTTTTTTCCCAAAATTTAGCTTGGATTAAGTGTCCCATCAACTATGGCTATTATTTTTAACTTTTATTCCATATAATTTTCACCAGGGTTGTTTTTTTTTCTTTTTTCCAGAGAAAAAATCAAACTTTTTATATTGAAACAAAAAGTTACATTGCACATGCATTGAAGCATTCATTTGTCTGGGACACAACCCTCCAGAGTACTGACTATTTTTCTTATAGCCTTTTCCAAAACCGGGAAAACCATATGAGTTGGTTTCCAGTCCATACAAAAATCGCCAAAATTAGTTGGCCGGTTTACCTCACACCTGTTCTCAGGCCTCCTCTTATGAGGAAAACCCAGCCTAACTTTTTTTCACCAGGGTTGTTATAATAACTTAACACATCAATGGCTTGGGACACATTTTTATGTGAATTTGATACAATTTCACTTGTATATCTACTTGAATTCGTCACTATGTTAAAAGCTTGTGGAAACATATCATATTATATAAGGTTGGTGTATGATTAAAGGCATGGTTTTTTATTTTTAATCACAATATAAATCCCATCATAGGACACACATTTTAAAAGTAAAATTGAGGTGGTGGTGACTTATGTTTAATGTTTAAGAGGCACATTAAGGTGATCACTGCTTATTAATAAGTGATGACATATGGTTGTTATTTCATGACATTAAGGTAGTGCAGTATAAAGTCTATGAATTTCATATTTTGTGTGCTCAGGTATAATATTGGTAACTAGTATGGCATGGGTCAAAATACATAACATGTTACATTATGGTACAATGGTGGTAAGTGAGGATGCAACATACAAGTTTGAAGCTTATTGTACATCTTATGGATCATATGTTATATTACCTCAATATTGTAGTGTATACGCTTGTCTTGGGGAACACAACAATTATTGCAAAATTTATGGTGGTGCTTTGAAATAAACAACACACATTATGTTTTAAATCCTTCCTCATATGAAAAATTCAAGGGGTTTCTTGGGGTATTAAAAGAGGTTAGTGCGAATTGGTTTGTCATGTTTGTGGGAACTTGGAGTTGGGAAGTTACCAGGCTATTATATCATTGATTTTGGTTCGTGAATTTTGGTAGAATACATATGGCATTCAAATATTTCAAGAAGAGATTAAAGGACCTTAGTTAGTTTTTGAAAATAGTGCATAGCAATAGGGGATTTCAAGTGCTCAAAATTGAGATGAGTTTCTTTAGTAGATGTTCTTATCGTTCACAAAAAGGACAAAGAAGAAGATCAATGTCATTTTGAAACAAGAAGAAAAATAAGAGAATAAGTTTTTTAGTCCATTTTGATGCAAAATCAAATGAATTTAATCAGTTGGCACAAAAAAGGCATTTATTCTTAGGTAGTGTTGAGCCCTCAATAACCCCTCAATTTTTTTTCTAAAAATTAAAGATACCCCATATGAATTTTTGAAAATATTGCCTTCGTTTGCATTTGATTTTGTATGCTTGATATGATGGTATGGTTTGGTGATCTTCCTTTTTTTTTTCGTGCTTCTTTGCATCGATTATTTTGGGTTTTTATTCATAGAATGATGTGTTGGTGATATAATCATTAGTTAAATTTCATGCATACATTTAGCGCAATGATTGTGATTTCAATGATGGAATTTTTGCGTCATATAAATTTTTGTTTTGTCACGTTTTTTTAATACACATTAATTAAATGTGTCATCTAAGTTTTGTGTTTTCTGATCATTCATATCCTCATTTGGATTTACTCAAAATAATTTGATGTATGTTGGAATAGGGTCCCCTAAAAGCTGCGAATTTTGTATAATTTTGTATATTTTTGATATTGTTTAGTCTAGCGCAGGGGTTTTGGGGTGGGTCAAAGCCCTGAATGCAATGTAATAGGTCAAGGGTAGACCAAGAGTCCGAAAACCACGGTTTGCGGACCATTGGAAGCGTAGGCTAAGTCGATATAAATAGATGAACCTTTTTTAGTCTTAAGGTAGGAAAGAATTAAGTCTAATGCTAAGTGCGAATTGTTAGATCTGTTGTTGGTCATTAGGGTAAGGACTCCTACTGGATGTATATGCAGAGATCCTCAGTCCTGCTGTGTGCGGACTCTGCTGGTTGTGTGCGCAGGTTGTGTTGGATTGTATTAAGTTTGGATACTAATATATGCGGATATGGTTGAAGTACTTCTCTGTTATCTGATCTAAGGTATTTCTGTTGATGCAAACTATTGGATATGTTATGAATGCTGTTGGTTATCTGTTTATGCTGCGAATCTGTCTATGTTATGGTATAACTATACTCTATTGATAATGCATTATGATGATATGTGTTGATTACTGTTGATACACACGTGGATGCGTACTTACGGACTAGCTTTGTGCACAATATTAGATCTGTGTATTGCGATTATACTGTTAACAGCCCCGCGAATAGATCTGTTTGGTGCAAACTTGATAGGCTGCGAACGTAGATCTTCTTGACTTACCTACTCTCTCTCAAGGTGCGAAAACCTGGTTCCAACACCTTCCCATACTGCTTTGGGTGAGACTTTGGCTTGCGGAAGCAGTTCACTGCTGAAAGGGCCAGTAGTATAGGAGTTTGTTGGAAAACCTTAACCTCCGAACTTGGGTCAGGATCCCCTCAAGCCAAAAATGTCTCGATTTGTTTAAATTTGGGTTACCATAACATTTTGTCATTTTTGTCAAAATTTGGTCTTTAACCCATTAATGAATTAAATGAGCTTTTTGGCGGATTGAAATAATTTAAGTAAAAGTACAATTTTGAAAATTTTGGTTTGCATATTGATGAATGGAAACAAGTAGATATATTTCAATTTAAACAAATGCATCATTTTTACAAACCATAAAATTTTGTTTAAAACAAAAATCCACTTTTGTGATTTTTTACTTTGGGCAAATTGAATTAAAAAATTAGAATTTCATTCTTCGTCTTAAAAAGGTTGATGTTCAACTATGAAAATGAGCAAATGAATTTCCTTTTAAATAAAACATTATATTTTCAAAAGAGTCGACCTTTCAAAAAAGAAAAAAAATATCATTGAAAACATGATTATAATTATAGTTAAGGATATGCTTTATTCTTTAAATAAAATAAAAAATATTTTTTTTTGTAAAACTTGTCTCTTCAACTATAAATTATTGAACTCCAATTTTAAATATGTGTGTGTGCATGAGAGAGAGAGAGAGGTGCATGGTAAATTGTTGTTTACAATGATTTGACTAATTTTTATTTTATTATTTTTGCACAGATTTGGTATGAGGATAGCATGACATAAATTCAAGAAATTATGTTGAAATAGAATATCACTAGATTGAAAAATTAGAAATATATTAAAAAATATGCACTCTATAGTTGTATTATCATTTTTCTCGACAAAAAATGGAATTAGTGAAAATTTGAAAAAGTGAGTTTGTTTACAAGGGTCGAAGACAAAGGCGCAAAGTACTAGCACAATATTTAGTGACATGTGTAATCAGGAACAATCTTCAACAATAGGTTCAATCAGGGGAAGTCTTTAGTGATGGGCACAATCTTCAACGAAAGGCGCAATCTTCAACGAAAGATGTAGAGTACTTTATGACGCATAGAGTAACAACACAATCTTCATGGACATGTGAAATCTTCAACGACATGCACACGTTTCAAGAACATGCACAATCTTCAGGGTGGAACTAATGGGAATGAGGGTCTTGAGAGTAGTGAGCGAAGGTCGAAAGGTTAGAGGGACCTAGACTCAAGAGGGGGCCCACTCTCTCCACAATATAAAGGAAAAACCCGACAAGAATCGTTGGAATATATTATATTCCTTGGAAGGTAATAATGTCAAGTTTGTATTATGTCAGAAGTTGAATACAATCTTATGTAAAAGAGTAACACATTATATCCCATATTAATTATGGCGTAGTATACTCTTGTACCCATTTATTATATAAAGAGGTGTTATTTTGGAGAATTTTATTATCCCACATTCAATATGTGAGAGTAATTCCTCCACATCTCTGGGTATATAATAGGCTCAAGGGAGCCTTTTTGATTATGATCACATCTCATCTTGTGCTCATACTGTTATTTGTATCGGGTTATTTGTAGTTGCTCTTTTTGTAAGATTGCAGGATATTTCTGTAGATAATAGAAGTAAACCTTCCCATGGACATAGCCCAATTGGGTGAACCACATATATCTGTTGTATTCTTTTTCCTTTTTCTCTTTCTGTTCTTAGTTATATGTTGATATGTTGTTGGTTTCTTAGATATATAACTAGTTTAGTAGATCTAATATTATCACATGGTATCAGAGCCATGGTTACTATGATCTAACATCTTCTTTGAATTTAACCATCAATGTGTATCTTCATTTTTTATTATTTGGGCACTCATTTTTTTGTAGTTTTTCTTTCTACCTGGTAGCCATTAGGCTTCTCTTCAGATCTGGGCACGTTTCTACATATTTGAGATTTTTTTTCTCATAACCCTAACTTTGTTGTGTAGTTTTTTTTTGCGAATTTTTTTTCTAGGGACTCTTGATTGTTTTTCTATAAGATCTATATGTTTTTTGGATTTTCAAGGGGCTCTTGATTGTTTTTCTGTAATATCTATATTTTTTTTGAATCCTCCTCAAGGAGATCTGTCTTCTGGTTGTAATATTCAGTTACGAAAATTATTTTTTACAGGGCGGAAGATTGGAGGGCTGAGGGTTCAGATCAGAATTTCAACCACATAGGTGGATGCAAAGTGTCTGTGCCATTTCCGAAAACGAGTTATAATAAGCATTTGGAGCATTATTGAGTGTTTTTTTTTCTTTTTTCCACCTGACGTTTTTGTCAGATCTGTTACCTTTTGTGTAGAATTTCCCGGAAAAGAGTAGATATTTGGGTTCCTCTCACTGAGCTACCCAATTTAAAAAAAAATTCAGCTCAAGTAGAGTCTCGTAAGAAAATTTATCGCTGATTTAAGATTTGTAGTTTTTTTCAGGTTTTTTGGTGACGACAAACGAACTACAAAAATTTACAGTTTTCTATCCACTTTTTCTCTTGTAATTTCTTGCATTTGGGTTTATATTTATTGTCAAAATTTCTATCATTATGACTTCAGAAGTAGCTTCTATTCCTGAACTTATTGACTCTAGCTATCTTGCATGGAAAAGGAAAATGATTGATGTTCTCAGGAGTAAGAATCTATGGAGGTTGGTTAATGGTGAACACAAGAAACCTACAGATGCTCAAGCCTTGATGAAATGGGAAGAAAATTTTGATCAAGCAAAAGGGCTCATTGGTCAAACGGTTTCAGATAGTCTTTAGGTAAGTATTGAGGCAAAAGACAACCCGATTGAGGTATGGGAAATTATTTCTTATTTATTTGATAAATCTGATGATGTTTCTACTTATTACCTTGAAAAGAAGATTTATGAGCTAGATCCTACTAATTTTTATAGAGTAGAATTATATCTTGCTGAATTGAAAAAGTTAAATGAAAAGTTAAATAATTGTGGTAAATATTACAAGAATACATACACTGCTCTTATCATTCTTGTAGAACAAAAATTGCCATCTTATTTTGACTTGTTTAGCCAAACTAGGAATAGGGCTCTTGAACTGTCTCAAATTACCACGAAACCTACTTTTGATGATTTCTATAAGGGGTTGATAAATGAGCAAGAAAGGTTGATTGCTTCAAGACAAGTCTCACTTAATAAATCTCTTATGACACATAATAAAAATCCTAAGAAAAGTTCTAATAATTCCAAAGGTTCTTGTTCACACACTTCTAATCATACTAATAATAATGGTCATGCTTCTCATGCACATCATGAAACTAGTAAGAAGAAAAAAGTGCATGATCCTTGTAAGCATTGTGGTAAAACTAACCATCCTGAATTTTTTTTCTTTAAAGCGAAATGTTTAATGACTAAAGCAAACAAGAAAAATTCTAATGAATCTCAAGTAGCTATACATGCATCTATTGTTTCAGCTAATAATTCTTCTTCTAATGTGGAATGGATAATGGATTCTGGTGCTTCTAAACATATGACTGGTAATGCTTCTTTATTTACATCTTATGACACTAATAAGCACTCATCTCAGAAAGTTTCTATTGGTGATGGTAAACAACTTTATGTAATTGGTTCTGGTAATATTAATGTTGCTAATGGTCAATTGGAATATGTGTTTCATGTTCAAAACATGCTCATTAACTTACTTTCTATTTATCGTGCATGTTATAAATGTTTTAAATTTGAAGGTTGGCCCGATAATTATGTTCTTAAAGATATCAACACAAATTACAAAGTAGTTTTTTCTAGCCTTGTTAATCATACAACTGGTTTATATAAATTTGCATGTTTTAATTCAACTAAGAGACAACTCTTTTATTCCTATGTTGCTCATGTTGATGAACTAAGTAAATTATGGCATGAAAGATTGGGTCACTTGAATTATGGTAAAATGAAAATTCTAACTAAAATAGTTCATGGTTTGCCTAATATTTCTTCTACTATTAGTGTTTGTGAAGGATGTGTTCTTGGTAAAAATCATAGAGAAATGTTTGACAAAGGTAAATCCTAGCGTGCTAAAGAACCTTTGCAATTAATTCATAGTGATATCTGTAGTCCTCTTGAAGTTCCTTCAATATCCCATGCAGTTTATTTTCTTACCTTTATTGATGATTTTAGTAAAAAATCTTGGGTTTATTTTTTGAAAAATAAAAGTGAAACATTTGTAAAATTTCGAGAATTTAAATCCATGGTTGAAAATGCATCTAGTAAGAGTATTAAAACTTTGTGATCTTAAAATGTGCGGGGGGGGGGGGGGGGGGGATTTTTAAAAGGTGATCATATTTATTAAACATATTATTTTCAACATGTTGTTCATACACACCTCAGCAAATGGAAGGCATTAGAAAATATAAAACTTTAGTTGAAATCGCTAGATGTATGCTTTATTATAAAGGACTACATACGAAATTTTGGGCTGAAGCCATCTATTGTGCTAATTTTATTTTAAATAGAGTTCCTACTAAAGTTGTTAAGCATAATACCCCTGAGGAAAAATGGAATGGACGCAAATCGGATATTAGTAATTTTAAGGTGTTTGCTTGTGAATGTTGGGCTCATATTCCTAATGAAAAATGGAAAAAGTTAGAACCCAAATCTCACAAGTGCATCTTCATTGGTTTGATGATAATTCTAAGGCTTACAGGTTGTTTGATCCTTCTAATCAAAGTGTCATAATCAAAAGTGATGTTCAATTTCATGAAGTCTCTTCCCCGCCTGAGTCTGTAGAAACTCATGTAACCCTGAATTTACCAATACCACATGTTACTCCTTCTTCCAGTTTTGTTCCTCTTATTGATCTTGATTCTTCCTCTCCCTCAAGTATCCCACCTTAAACTCATGAGGCTCCTGAAGTGACTCATGTTCCTTCTATTCTTCCTATTTGGGCTCGGAAAACCCTTGAATCTGTAGGTAGTGAGGTCAGAAATCCTTCCGACACTCATTGAAATAGATCTAAATTTGCTCTTATGACCAAAGTTTTGGCCACAGATGATCCTACTACTTATGCTCAAGATAAGGGTAATCCTCATTGGGAACAAGCTATGTCTACTGAATATGAATATCTTTTGAGAAATAAGACTTGGTCTCTTGTTCCTCTTCCTTTATGAAATAATTTAGTTGGTTGTAAGTGGGTTTATAAAACTAAGTTCACTGTAGAAGGACAGATCGAAAAAGATAGATTAGTTGCCAAACGATTTAATCAAATTGAAGGTATTGATTATCACCTTAAGAACACAATAAGAACCATTTTATCACTTGTTGCATATTTTAAGTGGGAAATTCATCAAATGGATGTTAAAAGTGCATTTTTAAATGGTGATCTTACTGAAGAAATTTATATGCAACAACCTCTTGGTTTTATTTCTGCTGAATCCTCAAGTTTAGTATGCAAATTACATAAATCCTCATATGGTCTCAAACAAGCCTCTAGGGCTTGGTATGATAAAATTGATGCATATTTCTTGAATAATGGTTTTAAGCGTTGTATATCTGATCCAAAACTGTATGTTAAGAACTTTGGTGATAATGTCCTCATCATTGTTTTATATGTGGATGATCAAATTATCACTGGTAGCCAAATTGTATTAATTCAAGATATTAAAATTGCTCTTAAGAAGCAGTTTGAGATGACAGATCTTGGTACATTGCACTATTTCTTAGGTCTTTAGATCTGGCATATGGCCGATGGTGTTTTTCTCTCTCAGCCTAAGTATGCGACAGATCTATTGGCTCGTTTCCATATGATTAATTGTAAATATGATCCTACACCATTTCAATCTGGTGTAAAGTTAACTATTGAGTGTACCACTCCACTAGTTTATGCTACTCTTCATTGTCACCTTGTTGGAAGTTTAATATATTTAACTCATAGTAGAACATATCTCTCTTTTTCCATCAATATGATTTCTCGGTTCATGCGTCAACTCAACATCATAATGATGAAATAGGTAACCACACTGGCACTACTTCTTTTGGTAGCATAAAAAGCACCCGATTTTGAAAAGTGTTGATGCAAAATCACCCCTTTTTTTTTTGCACATTTTTGACACTCTAATATTTTTATTTATGAAGTATGAATATTTGTTTTAAAATGTTAGTTATTTTCATGCTAATTTTGAAACGTATTGATGCAGCATCAACTTTTTTTTTTTTAGAGCGGTGATTTTCATGCTAATTTTGAAACATATTCAGCATCAACCTTTTTTTTTAAGAGTGGTGATTTTCATGTTGGTAATAAAACACAAAACTTAGATAAAATAAAAATATATAAAAACAATAAAAAATGTAAAAAACAAAAATAAAACAAAAATATTCGAAAATTATATAAAAGGAAATAAGAAAATTTGAAAAAAAAACATATAATTTAAAGAAAAAAAAAAAAATTGAACCAAATTAAAAAAAAAAACATTAAAAACATTTTTTTCTAAGTTATTAAAAAAACCATATAATTAAAAAAAAAATTTAAAATAGAAAATTTAAAAATAATTAAAATTTAGATAAAAAAATAAAATACAAAAAAGAAAAAGTTAAATTTAAAAATTTAAATTAAAAAAAATAATAATAATAAGAAAAAAAAATACAAATTTTAAAATTAACAAAAAAACAAAAAAAAAAAATTTAAAATTGAAAAAGAAAATTAAAATAAAAGAATTAAAATAAAAAAAACTATCATTAAAAAACAAAAAAATGAAAAAAACCACGTGCAAATAATTGAAAAAATAATACATAAATTTACTAATTTTTTTTAAATGAAACAATTTATAAATTTTAAAACTGAAAAACTAAATATACTAAAAGATTTAAAAAAATTAAATTTAATTAAAATTTAATTAATTAATTTTAAATTTTAAAAAATAATTAATCTAAAATATTAAATTTAAAAAAATAAAAAATAAAACAAATTAAATTTAAAAATAAAAAATTGAATTAAAAATAGGGATTTTAATTTTTTGAAATTAAAAAAAAAAAAATATTAAAAAAAAAATATCAAATTAAAAAAAAAATGTTACGAATTAAAAAATATTAAAAATTAAAAAAAATTAAAAAAGAAAACTTAAAAAAAAATCAAATTAAAAAAAAAATTATTAAA
The DNA here is from genome assembly GCA_034641835.2 of Pinus albicaulis. Taxonomy (NCBI): domain Eukaryota; kingdom Viridiplantae; phylum Streptophyta; class Pinopsida; order Pinales; family Pinaceae; genus Pinus; species Pinus albicaulis. Next base: position 613,917,472 of record CM076580.1, read on the forward strand.
AATTAAAAAAAAAAAGAATTTTTTGATCGTGGTGGCGCCGCCACTGGCTTCCCGCCCGTGTAAGGGGCCGTGAGGCCGGGCCACAAGCGAGGGGCTGCATGTAGGCCGATTCCCGGATTCTTCCTCCTGGGCCACAGATCCCGACCGCCCTCCCATCGCAGAGGTTGATTCCGACCGCCCCCTCCCGGCCGTGGGAGGCCGATTCCCGGTAATCGCATCCGCCACCTCAAGTGAGGCCGACATAAGCACACCACGATCAAAAAATTCTTTTTTATTTTTTATATTTATTTTATATTTTTAAATTTTTAATATATATATATATATATATATATATATATATATATATATATATATATATATATTCAAAATTCAAAAAATTTAAAATTATTTTTTTTTTAATTTTTTTTTTATATTTGAAATTTAATTTGTTTTAATTTTTTTTTTTTTTTTAATTTTTTTTTAATTTTTAATTTTTAATTTTATTTTCCTAAATTTTGTTAATAATTTTTATTAAATTTTATGTTTAGTTTTTTCATTTAATTTTTTATAATTTAATAAATTTTGTATTTTTTTTAAAATTTATTTGAATTTAACATATATATATATATATATATATTTTTTTTTTTTTTTTAAATTTTTTATTATTATTTTTTTAATTACATAAAATTTTTATATTTTTATATTTCAATTAAAATTGTGTATTTAAAATTAGATTTTTTTATTTTTATTTTTATTTTTATTATTTTTTTTTAAATTAAATTTAATATTTTCAAATTAATTTGTTTTTTATTTTATTTTTTATTTAATATATATTTTTTAAATTATTTTTTTCAATTTTTCATTTTTAATTGATTTTAAAAAAATTTTAAATGTTTGTTTTTTTTTTCTTTTCTTTATATTTAAAATTTATTTTTTATTTCAATTTTTTTTGTTTATTCATTTATTTTTATATATATATAATATATATATATATATATATATATATATTAAATTTAATATTTAATATGTTATTTTAATATTAACATTTTTTTTAAATTTAATAAAATCTAATATATATATATTTAAGTTAAGTTTATATATATATATATATATATATATTTATTTTTATTTATTTATTTTTTATTTTTTATAATTTAAATTTAATTTATTTTTTAAAATTTATTTGTTTTTTTAATATATATATTTTTTTAATTTAATATTTTTATTGTATTTTATTTTTAATTAATTTTTATTTTTTTGCTTTTAATTTAAATAATGTTTTTTTTTTAATTAATACATTTCTTTAAATTTAATTTTTTGTTTTAAAATTTAATTTAATTTTTTTTTTAAATTTAATAAACATTTTCTTTTCCTTTTTTAAATTTAATTTAATATTTTTATTTTGTTTTTATTTTTATTTTTTTTATTTCTATATATTTTGAAATTTTAATCTTTAATTTTTTTTTCCCCTTAAATTTTAGGTTTTTTTTTAAATATTTGAATTAAAATTTTTATTTTGTTTTTATTTTTATTTTTTTATTCCTATATATTTTTAAATTTTAAGCTTTAAAATGTTTTTATTTTTTAAATTTATTTTTTTTCTTAAATTTTAGGTTTTTTTAATGTTTGAATTTTAAAAATTAAAAAATGTTATTTCTATTTCTAAAAATGTCAAAAATATGACAATTTTTTTTTTTTGTTATTCCAGCATCAATTGGTTTTGTTTTGAGGGTGTTTTTTCAATCATTTTTTCAAAAAACAATTTTGCTTTTAGCATAATTTTATAAAATGTTGAAATTTGACCTTCAAAAAAAACCAAGTGCGTTCTGGAAAACACTTTTTTTGTTTTTGGAGTGTTTTTTCATGTTTTTTTAGTCTTTTTGGGCTAGAGTTCCCGTTATGAGGCCAGGTTACCTATTTCATCAGTAACAGTGTTCCTCGTGAAAGTATTTTGCAGGTAGCCAAGATAATTCTATGATATTTACAGGGGACATTGCACTATGGTGTATTTTATTCGAGCAGTGTTACCATTTTACTCTCTGGTTATACAGATTCTGATTGGGCAGGTGACAATTCTAATCGATGGTCAACTGCTAGTTACATATTTCAACTTGGTTCAGGTCTAATCTCTTGGTCCAGCAATAAGTTAAAGACTCTTTCTTTATCTTCATGTGGAGCAAAGTATAGAGTAGCCAAAGAAGCAGCTAGAGAAGATGTTTGGTTACGACATGTTCTTACCGAGCTTGGTTTGGTTCCGAAATCATCCACCATGTTGAAATGTGATAATCAGGGTGCAATTCAACTTTCTCACCTCGAAGCATCTCGACCTTGATGCTCATTATATTCAAGGTCTTATCGTCGATGGTATTATTTATCTGGAGTATTGTCATACCGAGTAGCAAGTAGCCGATATCTTCACCAAATCCTTGAAAGAAGCAAAGTATGTGTATATTCGTTCTTTTCTTGGGATGAGGGAAGTTGTCATCAAGAGGGAGTAGTAATGATTCCTTCCTTCCTTAGTGTTAGGTAGTGTTAGGATGGGCCCTTCTCCCAACCATTATTAAAGGGGAGTGTTGGAATATATTATATTCCTTGGAAGGTAATAATGTCTTTGTATTATGTCAGAAGTTGAATACAATCTTATGTAAAAGAGTAACACAATATATCCCATATTCATTGTGGCATAGTATACTCTTGTACCCATTTATTATATAAAGAGGTGTTATTTAGGAGAATTATATTATTCCACATTCAATATATGAGAGTAATTCCTCCACATCTTTGGGTCTATAATAGGGTCAAGGGAGCCTTTTTGATAACGATCACATCTCATCTTGTGCTCATATTGTTATTTGTAGTTTCTCTCTTTGTAATATTGTAGGATATTTCTGGAGATAATAGAAGACAACCTTCCCATGGACATAGCCCAATTAGGTGAATCACATATATCTATTGTATTATTTTTCCTTGTTCTCTTTATGTTCCTATTTATATGTTGATTTGTTGTTGGTTTCTTAGATAGATAGCTATTTTAGTAGATCTAATATTCTCACAAGAAAAAGTGCGACGAGGGTTTTCTCTTTTCCTTTTCTTTATGTCTACACATTTAGGCTTTCTTTGTTTCCTTTAAGATGGCACAAATAAAATTCAAGAAAAAAATTTTGGCACAAAAAATAGGTAGTTAATCTAGAGGGACCAAAAGGAATTCTAACCTTGGTGAACCATGGGTCCAATGAGCAGGAGGCACAAATACCAATGCTTAACAAAACAAGAAACAAAGCTGCAAAATATTCGATCACTGTGGAGAGGGAAGGGTACAACAATGGTTTAGTATTTCAGATGAGTGGTTCACTTATATTGTTAAACCTGGTGAAGAGGGTTTGCTTTCTTATGAGAAATATAATTTTAAACTTGTTAGTGGACCTTCATTTTCTCATCCCGCCTCGATAGTCGAGGATTTAACAAGAGTGTGGGGTTATTTTATGGAAAATTTATTTCAGAAGGATGTAGGAAACATGGATGAAAGTTTGGTTTTTCTAAATGAAAAGAAATATAAGGGGATTTTAAAGCGTAGATAGAACAGAAAGCTAAGAGAACCACAAAAGAAAATATTCACAATGATCTTGCTGAAAATGAATAACATATCTAGTAAGGCTTCTCAAAACAATGTAGAAAAAATAGAAATTATTAAGGAACTCGAATAAAATTTGAATAGAGCATAGGTTTTCACATTAAACAAAGATAAGGGAAAATAAAATTATCATGACAACAAAGATCTATATAGTCCCACATGAACAACTTTAATTTGGTCATCAAAACTATTTGTGAAAGAAGTCATGAGCATGAAAATGAGGCTCAAAATTTTAGAATAGAAAATATGGTATGAAGGAAACGAAGTAAATGAAATTGTTGAGTTCATGGGAAAATTAGAGAGAGAAAATAAAAATCCGAAGGAAAAAATCTCAAACATGTAGATCAAAATGGAAATATGATCATAGGAAGTGGCTACCTTGAAACATGAATTAGAACAGTTGAGGATAACAAAATTTGAAAAATTAAAATTGATAAAAGAAGAAGACAAAAAAAAAGAGATTTTGTTAGTATTAGTTGTTGAAGTCCAACAAGAAATTGTAGCACCTACACTAGTGTGGGACCAGGAGGTCCAAGAAGCACCTAAATTAGTGTGGGACCACAAGTCTTAGCAACACCTACACTGGTGTGGGCTAAATTTGGTGAATGTTTATTTTAGTTATCCCTTAATTAAGATGGAAAATAAAATGTAATCTAATCTCAAAATAACTTATAAAAGTTAATTGAGTGTGATAAACTCAGTTAACTCATGAATTTCGAGTTGAGGGTAGTTGGTAAGGCATGCAGAGTAATTCTAGTTGTAATAGAGTTTGAAGTGCAGTGTTGCATTAGTTAATGCAGGTTGTAATCAGTTTAACTCAGTTAAGTGAGTTAAAGTCAATTATGCTAGTTGTAACTGTTAGATACACTAGTGAGAGATCAAGTGAATTACATATTATTTAATTCACAATCAGTGATCTCACATTCAGCTGAGTATTTACTATTATTAGCTGCATGCATGTCAATTCAAGTGGAGACCCAGTTGAGATCTAGGTGAAAGGGACATTGACTATCAGTTGTAGGATTATTGGGTTGCACCCATGCAACCAAACACCCATTGGATTTCCCATGATCCTTGTGCAGTCCAAGAAGGAAAAAATTCCTATGAAATAGGGATTACATTCCACATGAATTGCGCAAGCAAGGCAGGTTGTTTAGAGGCTGAGAATTGGATAAGTGTTGGTCAATTTTGTCCAGGACAATGTGAGACAGTTAGCTGAGTACAAGAGGCTCTTATGAGAAGAGTTGTATGTAATTGTTTCATGCATCCATGCTAAATATAAAATAGATTATTGTGGGGTTTTGAGCAGCAAGCTTTCCCCAGGAAATTATTTGTGTTGTGGTTTGATTGATTCTTCTTTGCTTCATGTGATTGGAGATTGTGTTTAATTTCCAAAATTGATTTGTAGAAGTGATTCAATATCTAGCTTTAGTACATTGTTAGATCATATTGAATCCATGATTTACATACATGGAATAAGAGCACATGAAATCACAATAGTGAAGGAGGAGCTGAGTTTGTGACTGAATAGAATTCGAATTTGTAGAAGACTTTCTTGGTGCTACAACTGATTCAGGATTGAAATGGATTTCAATGGCTTGAGATTGGAATATGCACTCGAGGGAAAATCTAACTATATTTCTTGGAAATAAGGGATGGAGGCAATACTCAAAGACAATGGCTTGAAGGAATTCATTGGTAATGATGTTCCTAAACCCGCTGTGACAGATTCTGCAAATCTTGATGCATGGAAAAAGAAAGTGGCAAAGGCGAGGAGGATATTGATGGGGGGAGTACGAGACCACATTTTCTCAAGTCTCCATGGAAAAGAAACCCCATATGCTATGTGGAAATATTTGACAGGTCTATTTCAGAGCAGTAGCGACCATAGGAAACTAGCACTGAAAGATAAACTCAGGAAGATCAATGTGGAGAAAGGCAACTCCATGCCAAAATATTTAACAAAGTTTTTCCAATGTCGGGATGAGCTGGGGAGCATTGGCATTACTGTCATTGATGATGATTTGGTGAGCCTAGCTCTTCCAGGACTTCCCAAGAGTTGGCATAGTTATCAGGACTTTTTCAATGGAATGGAAAAGCTGCCAGATTGGGAATGAACTTGGTCGGATTTGGTGCAAGAGGATTTTGGACGAAATACCAGAGATGGATCTTCATATAAGAATGAAGATGAAAAATATTGTGAATTGGCTGCCAAGGCAAAGAAGGGGAAAGGAAAGAAGTTCCATTCCAAATCCGAGTCAAAATATAGAAACAAGCACGACATGTCCAGAGTGAAGTGTTTTCACTATCACGAGCATGGGAATTATGCTACTAATTGTCCACAAAAGAAGAAGAAAAAGAAGGCTCCAGGATCTATAGTTAGTGAGGCTTTGGCCTCACAATTTTAGCTCGAATTCTCACTCCTTGCATGCATGGTGTAAAGTGCAATGGGATCGGTGTGGTATTTGGATAGTGGTGCATCCTTTCACATGATGAAAGACAAGGAAATTTTCTAGTAGCTTGGAGGAGAAGGACCTCCAGATGCATATCAAAATGGGTGATGACGAGCGGTACAGTGCTACTGAGATTGGTACTATTACCTTCCAAAGACAATCACATAAACCCTTTCAATTAAAAGATGTAATTCGTGTACCAGGTTTGAAGAAAATTTTTGGTCTCAGTTGCAATTTTGGATTATAGAGGCTATGATGTTGTTTTCAGTGAAGGAAAAGATTTCCTGCGGCACAAAACAACAGGAAAAGCCAAGAAGATAGGGATTCGAGTTAAGAATATTTATAAAATGGATGTAGATGGCTGTGCAACATTGATGGGTAAGGCAGACAAAGTGGTGAGTCGGGATGAGGGTGAGTTATGGCACAGGAGATTGGGCCATCTTCACCACGGAGCCTTAAATTCATGCATAAAATTTTTACTAGTCTTCCCAAGGGTACACCTGCATAGTCAGACACATGCAAGGGATGCACTATGGGAAAATATGTAAAGTCCACTTTTCATGAGAAGGAGAACCAAGCCTTGGGGATCCTTGAGAGAGTTCACTCTGACGTGTGGGGACCATTCTCTATTTCTTAGACAACAAATCATATGTACTATGTGATATTTGTTGATGAATTTTCTTGGAAGTGCTAGATCTACTTCATGCAGAAGAAAGATCAGACATTCTCAAAGTTTCTTGAGTTCAAAGCACTGGTGGAGAAAGACACAGGGAAGCATGTGAAGGCTCTTAGGAGTGACAATGGTGGTGAGTACATCTCCAACGAATTTAAGAACTTCTGTAGCAAAGAAGGAATTCAGAGAGAACTGATAACGCCTCATAACCCACAGTAGAATGGGGTTGTTGAAAGAAAGAGCAGAACGATTGTGGGTGCAACAAGAGAGATGTTGCATAATCAAGGCCTACCGATGCATTTGTGGGCAGAGGAATGCAACACAACGGTATTTGATCAAAACCATTGTCCTCATAGGATACTTGGCATGAGTACACCAGAAGAGGCTCTCACTAGTAAGAAACCTGATGTTTCACAATTTAAGATTTTTGGCTCATCTATTTATGTGCATGTGACCAAAGACGTCGGGAAGAAGCTGGAACCAACAACTAAGATTGGGATTTTTTTGGGGTACACTGAAACTCCCCACAACTATCAAGTGTATTTTCCAAACAACAGAATGACTGTTATGCGACAGGATATAATATTTAATGTGGAGAAAGCCATGCGATTGTCCCTTGAGAGGGAGCTAGATTTGCATGTTGTAGGAGGAAATCTTGGCTCCAAAGGATGAGCTTCAAGATGTGGAGCATCCACATGCAGAGGATCATGGAGTGGTAAAAAACAATCATGCAAAGCCATCCACCAGAAATGGTAGAAGGCGCACTACGAAAGCTGATATAATGAGAATTGATGCAATAAAGAATGTAGGAGCCCTTAATTCACAACACAGAGAGAGACAATCTCTAGACGTGTTTACTGGATACATGGCTCTTATGAGCAAGCTTATTGTGAAAGAATCATCTTCCTTTTAGGAGGCAGTGCAATAACCAATTTGGGTTGATGCAATGGTGGAGGACTATGACTCCATTGTCAAGAAAAGTGCATGGGAGATTGTCTTAAGATCGGTCAGCAAATCAGTGGTTGGATATAGATGGATCTACAAGGTAAAGCAAGCTGCTGATGGGAGTGTGGAGAAGTATAAGGCCAGATTTGTGGCCTGAGGATTATCACAGATTGAGGGGATCGAATTTTATGAGACTTTTGCACCAGTTTCAAGTTACTCTTCAATTAGATCCATCCTTGACTCTCATCGCAGATGGGGTGGTGCATTCACCATATGGATGTGAAAAATGTGTTTCTCAATGGATTTATTGAGGAAGAAGTGTACATAGAGAAGCCAGAAGGTTTCGAGATCTTTGACAGTGTCGCATGTGTGTCAACTCAAGAGAGAACTGTATGGGCTGAAGCAAGCACCTCGTGCTTGGTACACTCAGATTGATAGCTATTTCACCGGACCGAGCTTCACCAAAAGTGAAGCTGATGCAAACCTGTACCAGATTGTGGTTGAGGGTAAGCTATTGATTATTGTACTTTATGTTGATGATATAATTTTGACTGGTGATGAGCAGCTGATACACTCATGCAAGGAGGATCTTGCAAGGGAGTTTCAAATGAAGGACATGGGACTCCTTCAATATTTCCTTGGTTTGGAAATATGGTAGTGGGATGGTGAACTTTTTGTTTCTCAAGGAAAGTATGCCAAAGAGATACTGGGTAAGTTTCACATGGAGAGTTGCAAACCCATGGACACTCCTCTTCTAGGAAATTAGAGGAAAGAGGATGCTACTTCAGGAGAGGTAGTGGATGCTACTATCTACAGGCAGTTAGTTGGTTCACTGATGTATTTAGTGAACACCAAACTAGACATTTTCTACGTAGTTAACTAGTTGAGTAAAGCTATGCTTAAGCCTACCAAGCTCTGTTGGAAGGTGGGGAAGCATGTCTTGAGATACTTGAGGGGCACATCAAAGTATGGATTATGGTACAAACAGACATATGGAGTTAAGATTCAAGGCTTCACGGATGCAGATTGGGCAGGAAATCCATCAGAAAAAAAGAGCACATCAGGAGGGATCTTTAGCATAGGATCGACAACAGTTCCTTGGTACAATAGGAAGTAATGATCTGTGGAACTCAGTTCAGTGGAGGCAGAGTACATGGCAGAAAGTCAAGCTACATGTGAGGCCATCTGGATGAGAAAGACACTGATTGGTTTATTTGGTTCTCAGATGGATCCGATAGTGATACATTGTGATAACTAGAGTTGCATTAAACTCTCGGTTAATCCTGTGTTTCATGATAGATCCAGGCACATAGAAATCCGGTACCGCCATCTCAAAGATTGTGTGCAAAGGCGCATAATGTTACTTCAATACATTCCCAAGAAAGATCAGGATGCAGATATTCCGACGAAGGCGCTCACCAGGAGAAAATTTGAATACCATAGAGATAGGATTGGGGTGAAGGATAATCCATTTCTTGTTGAGAGGGAGTATTGAAGTCCAACAAGAAATTGTAGCACCTACACTAGTGTGGGCCCATAGGTCTTAGTAGCACCTACACTGGTGTGGGCTAAATTTGGTGCATTTCTATTCAAATTTATCCCTTAATTAAGATGGACAATAAAATGTAATATAATCTCAAAATAATTTGTAATAGTTAACTGAGTGTGATAAACTTAGTTAGCTCATGAATTTCAAGTTGAGGGTAGTTGGTGAGGCATGTAGAGTAATTCTAGTTGTAACATAGTTCGAAGTGTAGTGGTGCATTAGTTAATGCAAGTTGTAATCAATTTAACTTAGTTAAGCGAGTTAAAGTTAGTTGTGATAGTTGTAACTGCTAGATACACTAATGAGAGATCAATTAAATTAAATATTATTTAATTCACAATCAGTGATCTCACATGAAATTGAGGATTTACTATTATTAGCTGCATGCAAGTAAGTTCCAGTGGAGACCCAGTTGAGATCTAGGTGAAAGGGATGTTGACTATCATTTGTAGGATTATTGGGTTGCACCCATGCAACTAAACACCCACTGGATTTCCCATGATCCTTGCACAATCAAGGAATGCCAAAATTATTATGGAATAGGGATTTCATTCCACATGAATTTCACAAGCAAGGCAAGCTGTTTAGAGGCTAAGAATTGATTAAGTGCTGGTCAGTTTTTTCCAAGACAATGTGAGACAATTAGTTGAGTACATGAGGCTCTTGTGAGAAGAGTTGTATGTAATTGTTTCATGTATCCATGCTAAATATACAATAGAATATAGTGGGGTTTTGATCAACAAGCTTTCCCTGAGAAATTATCTATGGTGTGGTTTGATTGATTCTTCTTTGCTTCATGTGATTGGCAATTGTGTTTAATTTCCACAATTAATTTGTAGAAGTGATTCAGTATCTAGCTTTAGTACATTGTTAGATCAAATTGATTCCATGATATACATATATGTTGTATAATTTCTACATTAGCCGACTTGAAAATCAAAGAAAATAAGCTAAAATATTAGATATAAGTGGCTAAATCATGTTCACAAGTTGTACGTGGGTCATCAAAAAAACAAAAGGAAATCATTGAGAAGCAAATCAAAATATAAATATAGGAAGAACAAGATAAAAAAACCAAGGTTGTAAATATCATTATCAAAGGCTTAATGGATTTTGTGAAAGTGAGAGGACCACATTCTAGCAAGGGAATTCCTTAAAGATAAGTTGAAGTGGACAAGGTGTATTCACTAGGAAAGTATAATTGGAAAGAAGATAGAGGGAGGAAGAGATATACATGTAATATTTATCTTGAGGATATAGAGGATAAGAATATGATCCTTAGAAATGGAGGATTTATTAAAGGCATACCCATCTACTTATATGAGGAATTTAAATTTTCTTGACAAGGACAACAAAGAAAGAAATGGGGAAAAGTGAAAAAAAAACAATAAATGAAGTTAAGTGGGCATGGTTGAAGAACACGAAAGCTCAAGTATGATAATTGTTTCTCAAATAAGAAATATGAAATAGGGTTCCCATGGACTATTTACATGTAGTAAGTTTGAATTGCAAATGTTATCCATGGAGAAGAGGCCCGGAGTTGGGGCCAATAACAAAGGGAAAATATATTATCATTCTTGCAGAAATGCATGAGCACAATTGATTGGAATCTGGATTAGGAGAAAAAAATTTCCAAAATTCAACGTGCTCATAATTGAACCAAAACATAACGATAACGACCGGATCGTCACCAGGAATCCAACACAACTTGTTTCATCGAAAACCAAGTTCGGATGAAGAAGTTTTAGCCTGCTGATCGTCGTTTAGAACATGCAATTTTTTTAAAAAAATCGCAGAACATTGACAGGTTGATGACATGGAAACCCAGTCATCACTCTAGGTATACTCAGGGAATATTCTTCATTTTTTTTTCTAGTGGCACTATGACAAGTGTCATAACAAGATTCACCAATTTGGTTTGCGAAGGTGAAATTGCCCAATGTCCTCCAAGGTTGAATTTGGGTTCATGATGAATTATTATGTGTTGGAAATATATATATATATATATATATTCATTATTAATTCCAAAAATTATTAATATAATTCTGATTCCGCATTTTATTAAACCATAGGGCCGAGTTACGGTAATATGGAGCACATATATTTCGGTGGAAACTTTATTTATATAATGGTATGGCGTAAATTCAAATCCGCGACAAATTATATATATGGGGGTAGAGGTCAGGGTCGAACCCATGATCTCCCCCTAAACATTACCACCGATTACCAATGGGCCACAACCTTGTTCCTTGAACATCTATGTGCCCAATTTCTATTTAAAGCACAATGCGGCCTCCAATGGCGGAAGGGAGGGGGCCAGCTCGTAGGCCAACCCTCCTCCCATGTGATTGCACCATATGGCCTATTCAATAACGCCCAAACTAATTGTGCTTAGCATGCCACTTATCCCCCTAATACGCGGATTAAATTAATTAATCTCATAGTTAAAGATGGCAAAATTTTAGGAGGCGCCACCATTTTCGGTGGACTTGCCAGTTTGGGGAGCTATCTGGAGTCTTCTCCAGATTTGGAGGAGGAATCTAGGGAAAATTTTTTTTGACCATATCTTGAGAAATATTCAACCAATTTTGGCTCAAGAAGAGTCATTATTAGTAGATTGGAATGACTTGAATCCATTGGTACATGTTGTAAAGGCAGAGGAGAAATTATACAAGTATTTTTATCACTTTGAAGAAAAGAGAAACCGAAGGCCACCAAGAGGGAAGGCCATGCCCATGTCAGCTAAAGACAAATTGAGGCTCAAGAAGAGTAATTATTAGATGATTTTGATGCTCTGAACATAATGGAACAAGTTGTAGAGCCGTTGGATCACTTCTGAAAGTGTTTTTTCCACTTTGAATATTAAACAAGCCTAGGGCCACCAGGATGGGAGGTCAAGTCTGGATCTACTGGAAACCAATTTTAGAGATTGAATAGTCATTTTTGAGGGTTTTGGGTCTTCTGAAGCCAATGGAGAAGGTTGAAAATACAATGGATCACTCCAGTGCATGTAATCATACATTTTACTCTTAATCCCAAGATGATCTAGCTAGTTGAAGCAGGTCCATGGAGATGTAGCTCAAAAGGGGTGAAATTCGTTATTGGCCATTGTATTATGTGTATGTTGTGTGTTATTTCTTTGCATTTCATTTTTTGTACATGTTCTTAAAATATAATTAAATCATAATTTGATCATCAAAGACACATAAACCCCTTCACAATTGGTTAACTTGAGACGATCCTAAACACACATTTTTAGTATTGATGAGGGAGCTAGCACAAAAAAAATAGTTTGCCCATATTTAGATCAAAATGGATGTGGGGTTCTATATTTTTAGGGTTACAAGGATATTCTAGTTTGGAACAAAGGAAAGGAAACAAGCAAAGGACACGGGGGATTCGTAGTGTTAATAAATGAAAAATGGCATGGAATTGTAAAAGTGGAAAAAGAGGATCAAAACAAACAAAACATTTGGTTGCAAATAATTGAGAAGAAGGTTACTTTCAGGTTGGCTAATTTTTATTTTCCACTAAAAACCTCAAATATTTATAAAAGAAGTAATTTAGACAATGAATACCCGTATGTCTCATTGAGAAAAGATATCTCTTTATTCAACTCCTTGGGAGAAATAATGTTAATGGGCAGATTTAATACAAGGACATATAACAACCAATCTCTCGAGTTGATAAATGAAGATAAAGGAGAAAAAAATCCCTTATAGTTGGAAGAGGGTGAAGGTCAATCATGAGAAATACACTCACATGATGGAAATGGGGGTGTGACACACTTTGGGGCAAAATTACTGGGACTTTGTAGTTTGTTGGGCATGGTTATCAATAATGGAATGAGAGGGTGCCAACTTCAAGGGGTATCACATGAAAAAATTACAATGGTCAAAGTGTGGTAGATTACATAATCTGCTCTCAAAATTTTACTTCTAGAGTGTTGAGTTTGATAGTGGGGATTGTCCAATTGAAATGAAATATGATCATGCACCCCTATTTGTTAAGTTAGACTTTTCTCCTACCAATTCACACATATTGAAATTCTTGGCATACAAAAGAAATCTCTTTCCAAAATAAAAGTCCTCATGAATCAAGAAAATAAGGAAATATTTAGTGTTTCTTTTAAGCGACAATTTTAGGTTATAAAGGATAGCATGTAAGATGTGACAACCAATGAGGTGAGTGGTCATATTCATAGTAGCCTATTGATCACAACAATCCACAAGGCCTTAAGTGCATGTAAAAGGTCTCATCCCAAGAAGAGGAATACAAGTAATTTTCTAGCAAATCCATGGTATGATGAAGAATGTAAGGAAACCAAGAGATCATTAAAAGGGACAAAATTCAAAAGAGAAAGAAAGAAGAAATACAAAAAATTAATACATTCAAAAAAATAAAAATATGTAAGTGTAAGAAGAAAGGAGTTAATCTTTCTCGAAAAACACAACCCCAAAGGATTTTGGAGAGAACTACAACAAAGGAGAAAGAAAACTGAAAACAATATTACAAATGTTCAATGGTTAGAGTATGCGAAGCTCCTCTATGAGTGGGTACACGAGAAAGGCAATCCTCCCATAGTGAACACATCAGTGGAAATCTTCACAATGGAGATATCAAGCAAGGAATAAAGAATTTAGCAAGCAACAAAGTGGAGGACATATATGGGCTTCAAAATGAATTTCTAAAATGGGGAGTTGAGCTTCTTGCCCCTCACATAAAGGGAATTTTCAATGGGGTCACCCAAGATGGATTTCTAAGAGAATGGACTACCAATGTGGTCATTCCTCTCTTTAATAATGGAGATACAATAACCCTTATAACTATCACACTATTATGGTTAACCCCCTCATGGGAAATTTTTTTGGAAGCATGATAGAGAGAAGAATCAATAGTTGGGCCAAAGATGAGGGAAAAAGGGCAAGTGATTTTTAGACCTAGGCACTCCACCGTTGATCATTGTGTCACCCTTAGACATTTGATAGATAAAATTTTGGACAAACAAGGTGAAACAAACTATTGTTGTTTTGTGGACTTTAAGAAAGCCTTTGGCACAATGCCTAGAGACAAACTATGGAACATAATGGAAGAGTTGGGTAACACAGATGGATATAGAGCAATAATTCACAAACTTTATCCTAAGGTTAGAGCTAAAATCAAAACAAGTGAAGGAATGTCCGAATGTTTTGGTATTGATATTGGAGTTAAACAAGGGTGTCCTCTATCCACCACTTTGTTTGGTTTATACATTGATAGGATGGAATCTTGGTTAAGAAAAGTAGTTGGAGAGGGTGTCCATTTAGTAGGTTATGTGGTGAAGCTTCTTTTACACGTTGATGATTTTATTATAATTTAAAAAACAAAGCATGAATTAAGATAACACTTAAAGTCCTTCGAGCAATTATGTCAAGACGTTGGGATGCAAGTGAACATCGCAAAGAACAAAATCATGATATTCTCTTTAAATAGAAAAGACAGACCAATCAACTTTCTTTTCAAAGGCAATCCATTGGAGATAGTGAAAGTATACAAATATCTTGGGATTGAATTCCAATATAAGCTTAGTTGGGAAACTTGTAGAGCGAAAATGATACATGGAGGATGGAATACCTCATATTTACTCCAAAGCAAGTGTAGAAAAGTTGAACTTCGGGATTGGTAAACCAAAAAAACCCTTTTTGGTTTGCTGGTTACGCTGATTGTTCTCTACAGTTGTTAAGTATGGGGAAACAACATGTTAACTTGCAATTGGAGACAACTAGAAATAATCCATAAGCAACGAATTGCTATCAATCTCAAAGTTAAATCCACAGTCTCATATGAAATTTTTTTAGATGCAGTAGGTACTTTTTCATTGGAGGCGAAAATGATAATCAGGTTAATAAGCTATATAAAGAAGGCTGAAAACATGGATAACCAACACTAGCCCAAGATTTCAATGGAGGAGGAGTTAGACTGTAGGATGAAAACATGGATGAAGTAAAACAAAAAGTGGTTAAGTGGAGTATCAAACTTCATGAATGTCCTAACACCAAGGAAGAAATACAAAATTTTGTGTTTGAAAAAATTAGGACGACCATGTGGACCAATCACAATGGGCGTAAAAAAATATATTATATCAAATTGTTTCACCCAACTTGTGACCATGGTGAGAAAACATATTTAGGGGCAGCTATTAAAGGAAAAGAAAGGCTATTAGCTGCATAACTGAGGACGTGACCACATCACCTTAGATGTGAGATTGATAGGTGGAGGGTACCCAAGGAAGTTCAAGAAGAGAGAACTTGCATATTCTGCAATAAGGGTGTGGTGGAGACATGATGACATTTTTTCATGGAATGTGAAACCTCCAAGGATATCCACATTAATTATGAAAACAATTTAAAGGTCTACAACATGCACCATCTATTTGATGATGATAAGATAAACGAGATTACTGGCCTTCTAGTCAAGATCCATAACAGAGGACCTGACATCGAAGGAGTATGAATATGAGCTAGGGTTGTTACTCTCTTGGTACATTAGGTTGTTCAACCACATGGACGTCATTAAAATCAATCAATCAATCAATCAATGTGGAATATCATTAGTATAGATAACAATAATTTATAATTATGATTATGATTATATTCATTTTTTAAGTAGGTTGAGCCTAGGTTGGGGCCAACCCCAATGTTGGATAGAAGAACAATATATCCACTAGTGGATGCTATTACCACGATTGTGTACAAATTGGTCGTGCTTGGATATCCCTTAGGATAGTTTAATTCCCCAAAAGTGGCTCCAATCCTCAATCACTCCACATGAAATTTAAACCAATGACATAGTAAAAACTAAACCCATACAACCCAATTAATCTACCGATCATGAATAAAATGTATGGAATTATGTTAAGAATTAAATTTTGGAGAGATCATTACATTAGATCATATAAATAGTCACAATTTTTTTTAATGCTGACATACAAAATCCAAAAGTTCAGTCTCTGGTCCCGAGAAATGTAGCCTGTGCTTGAGATGGAGAAAATCACGCACATAAAATCATGGGATTTAGAGTTCAAGATCACATGAAAAGGGCCACCTTATCACAAAATAAAATTAAAAATGCCACGTGCCCTATGGAATTGTTATTTATCATTGCAATAAGCCTGTCAAAAGTAGAAGTAAACCGTAGAAATAGAATCATGTTATGGTGAAAAAAGAAAATCGGAATTCTGAAGGGATATCTCTTGGGTAATCTTGATCAAATATGAGCTCAATTTTAGGAAGGAGAGGCTCGTTTTAGAGTAAGAAACTTTCTCTTGTAATAATTTTAGTTAGACACTATAGGAGATAAGAAAATGAGATGCCGTGTTATGAAAGATAAGGAAATTCACGACATTATCAAATGCTTGAGGTGAAAGAGTAACTCTGGAAAGTTATTTTGCAAAACCGCATATAAAAATCCATCGAGAGTAGCCAAACCGTAAGGTTATCACGCAAATGCTACCTGGTATTAACTAGGATAACTGCAAGACCATGTGGATACATCATCACGAGATGACAAAAGAATTTGTTTTGTTTCAAAATCTATTTTAATTTAAGATCACTCTTCTTTTTCCTTTTCCCTTTTTTAACGTATTTTACTCCTTTCAAATTTAGTTTAATTTTAATTCCAACGTTGTTTAATTTTTAGTTTTAATTTTAGTGTTAATTATCTTTAGTTTAAGCTTTTAATTGAATCTTATTTTAATTTGATTTCACTGTAATGTATTACTTTTAATCAATTTAGTCGACTTTACTTGAAGTCTAGTTTGAATTAATTTACTTTAAATTTTATATTTCTATATAGTAGAGTAATAACTTTTTTGAGTTTTTTTTGGTCATATGATATGTAAAAAAATAAAAAATAAGGAAAAGATAAAAAGAACACAACCATATCACACTAGTGTAAAGATTCCGACAACTATTGCAATATTGACAATTATATATAGGAGAAGTGCTGTAAGTTGGATCCAGAGCTAAACCTGAAGAACAACCACTGCAATATTGACAACCATACTAAGAGAAGTGTTGTAAGTTGGATCCAAAGCTAAACCTGAAGAACAAGAAGAAAGATAATAATAAGAAGAAAATCATGGCCATAGATTCAAGCAACCAAGTTGAAAGAAACTCAGACATGTATGAGAATATCATTTGTACATCAGTGCAGAAGGAGGTGAATTTGAGTAGCTTTCAGCAACAGGAAGAGAAATAAATGACCAAACTCTTCCATATAAAGATACAAGTCAAGAAGAAAAATATTGATGCTCTGTTTGACTCAGGATTGCAAGAGAATCTCATTGCAGCAAAGTTGGTCAAGAAGTTGGGGTTGGAAGTTTGTGATCATCCAAACCTATATCCATTGGGATGGGTAAATAATGATGTAGAGTTGAAGGTAACAAAACAATGCAAAACTAGATTTGCTATCAGTCTTGATTTTATTGATGAAGTAGACCTAGACATGGTTCCCACTGATTCCTGTGGAGTCGTGTTTGGGAGTCCCTACATGTACATGCGAGATGCAATATTCCTTTAGAGAGCCAACTAATACCGATTATTCAAGTATGGGAAATCATTCATCATCAATGCACACAAAGGCAAGTAAAAAAATTCGCAAGTAAGTGCCAAGAAATTGATCAGTTCCAACAAGAAGTAAGTAAGAGAAAATCAACCCGTAGAAGAGTAAGTAAGAGGCAAGGCATCCCTGGAGGGGTGCACTAAGAAATAGAAACAACAACTAGAAGAGTTGCTACAGGAATACAAGGATGTGTTCAGAGAGTCTATAGGGTTAACACCTAAGATGGAAGTGGATTACGAGACTTAGCTATTGTCGGATTCCCCATTTCCAAACATTGGGATGTACAAACATTATGTTCTTAAAACAAGTGATGTGAAGAAACAATTGCAACAACTACTAGAACAGGGTGTCATTCGACCAAGTACATCACCATGTGGGTCACCCATCATCATTGTACCAAAGAAGTACGATACTTGACAAATGTGTATAGATTACAGGGCGTTGAAAAAAATCATGCTCAAGAAAAAATACCCCTTGCACAAGATAGGTGAAATACTAGATCAACTACAACAAGAAAAATACTTCACCAAGCTGGAATTAAAGTCTGAATAACTAGGTTTGAGTCAAATAATAAGATACGTAGAAGACCGCCTTCAAAACTTGGCAGGGTATGTATGAGTGGTTAGTCATGCTATTTGGCCTATGCAAAGCACCGACTACATTTATGAGATTAATGAATGATGTACTGTGCCCTTTTATAGATTCATTTGTTATTTTCTATTTGGATGATATACTAGTATACATTTCTACTTGAGAATAACACATCTCGCATTTGACGTAGGTGTTGGAGATATTAAAGAAGCACTAACTGCCAACAAATCTCACGAAGTGTGAGTTTGCACAACAATCTTTGGTGTATGTGGGGTATGTGATAGGTGGAAGAGAGATGAAGATAGATCCTACCAAGATGGAGGCCATCATGAAATGGATGTTTCCTAGTAATGTTTATGAGGTCGAGAGTTTCATTGGGGTAGCACCGTACTTGAGGAAATTCATAGCCTCGTTTTCAATGGTAGCAACATTACTCTACATCATAACAACAAGTGGCAAGAGTTTCCTGTGGGGAAAGGGACAACGGAGGGCTTTTGAGGAGCTAAAGAAGAAGACCAGTCAAGCACTAGTTTTGGCATTACCCAACTTGCAATGACCCTTTGAAGTGGAGACAAATGTGAGTGGTTATGTTATGGGAGCATTCTTGATGTAGGGAGGAAGACCTGTGTAATAGCCCTGTGTTAAAAATCCATGTAATAAAGTTAATAAAGGAAAAATAATACCAAGGTAATAGGACACTTATTCCAAGCTGAATGTTGGGCAAAAAACATCCTAATGTGGGTATTCATTTGGTTATTATGGCTAAGGGAATTTTACAATGGAATTGGAAAAGGAAAAGAGGCATTATTTGGCATTTATTTATGAAAATAATGGAAATTAGGAGAAAATGAAGGTGAAAAGTCGCAGGTTGCATATGAGGAGGAAGTTGAGGGAAAAATAATGGAAAATGAAGAAACTAGAGGCCTTATTGACAAAAGGGCTTCTGAGGATCAATTCACAAATTTTTGTCAGTTAAGTTTTGGAGCTCTCTCTCTATTTTCTCTACTCGCTCATACTCTTGCACACTTAGAGTAATCTTGGAGCACTCTAGCACTGGAAAAAGGAAGACAAAGGAAGGATAAGCAGGAAAAAGGAAGTAAATATCAAGCGATAAGAGTTGGATCAAGCGGTCACAACGAGATTACTTGTAGGTATTGAGTTGCATGTATGATTTCCTTTCTAGTTTTGGCATGCATGTGTGTATTTGGTTCCCTTGCTGTCATTGACATGGATTTTTCCAGTCGTGATAGTGGTTTTCAATATTTCCTTGCCATTTCCAGATAACCATGGTGTGATGGGGTTTTCTCTTACTTGGTTGAGCTGCATTGTCGGATGGATTTGAAACTGAGTGGGGTGGTATTAGGAAGAATCACAAGGCCTAACAATCCTTGGATGGGTAAAGGCAGGATTGCGGTAAATCATAGTTGTGTATATCCTCGTTGGGCCTAGGAATCCTTGACTGGTTAAATCCTAGAGGGTGGAGAAAAATAAATTCCTCACAGTTTAGGTGGAGATATCCAGAGGAATCCATGCTTGTATATGCCTAGTGATCCCTGGACTAGTGTATGGTGGGATTTCAGTAAAGCCTGGTAGTGTATGTTTCTTGTTTGGGACTAGGAATCCCTTGGCGAGATATATGGTAAAGCCTGGTTGTATTGTTGCTTGCTTCGGGCCTAGAAATTCTTGAACGGTTTGGTGCGAGATGCAGTAAATCATAAGAAGCATTGTCAATTTTATTGTGAGTCCCACATTAATGCTTGGAATATGGCACGAGGGTGATTGGATAAAATAATGATTTGGTTCAACCCAATCTGTGGTTGGTTGGTATGTGAAAGTCCCCGACTTTGTTGGATTTTTCATATGTTAATAAGAGTTCTTTACTCTTGTATTTGATGAGTAAATTTACTTGTTATTATTGGGATTTAATGGTTGTTTTATCATTGTTAATATTCTAGTTATATGTTGGTTATAAGCATGGTTTTATGACAGACTTGAGTTATGGCTCTCATCATGTTTTGTTTATTAAATGAAATTTCAATGAATGTATGACCTAATAGATGATAATGCGGTTATTGTGAGAGGAAATTAAACCTTCTTGAAAAATCTCAAATACGTATGAGGTCCCTATGTTCATATGTGTTTGTATGACTTGTACATTATATGTTTATGATGTGCTTGAAAAAATGGCTGTCATGGCTAGGATGAGTCAGGCCACGTCCTTGTTCAAGTTTTGCATTAGAGGCCATGCCTTCTTGTTATTTATCATTTCTGAGAATTTCATCAAGTTCTTGGTAGAGGCCTGAGTCCCAGCCCTGAAAAAGTGGATGAGATTTTGGGGTCGCTGGCATAAAACTGCCTAAAATAACTGCAGTCGCATGGAAGCCTTGTTGTGAGAGTGACTAGAGGATTTCAGTCACATGAAGGGCTTGTCATGGGAATGTCTGGGGGTCTAGTTCAGTTAAAAAGCAAGTTAACTAAGGGGTGGGGCACTTGGAGTGCTTGGTTAGTCTCTGGGGTTCCTATAGCTCCTGAGGAGGGTCAAATTGGTTTTGGTTTGTCAATTCCACTTCCTTAACTATACTTGGGGAGTTGAATCATATCATAGTAACTCGTCATCGCATATTTACCCCGGTGGACCGGTAAAATTAGGTAAGTGTGGGAGGAGGGTGTTATAGAGTGGTATCAGAGCATGGCTCACCCCTCGAACTGGATTGTCAGAATTTGGTTGTCATGCATACATTTCAGTTGCATATGTGCTCATTATACTCATGGTCTATGTTCTTGTTATGTATGCATGGTGGTGGTCATTGTTACCTTTGTGTTTTCATGTAGAGGTTGATGATGTCTATATATTGTTATGATAATGGTTATGCATGTATTGTGATAGTTTGGTTGATATTGCATATGAGATATTATTCCCTAAACTATACTGAGGTATGTTAATTATGTTTATATTTTGGCTTAACTGACATGGTATACTTTTAGGTAGAAGATCAAATATAACTAGAAATATGGTAGACTATAGTTCGCGAGGTTCTCCCTATAGATATGATGAGAAACATGGTGATAGGTACTCTCGTGATATAGCAGAAACTTTGAGAAGTATGAAGGCAAAAATAAGAATTTGTAAGGAAGATGATGACGGGATCATTCAGTCATAGGAGAAACAAGTAGAGGTTAATGCATTCACCCTTCAGAGTTTTTCAGATTTGTAGAGACATGGACCACTTAGGATCAATCATGGACAAGAGGACAAGACTAATGGGGCATATGATAGCCGATCTCATGGTGGGCACAGGTCGGATAGGGATGACATGATCAGAGATGGTAGGTTCATGGATACACCAGATAAGAGAGGTGACAAACACATATTCTATTCTAGTTATGGTTTTGATAAGTATCATGGTCATTATCGTTATCATCCTTACAAGAGGAGTGACAGGGGAAATTTTCCAAATGAGTTCAAGAAATCCAAGCTGCCTAAATTTGATGGATATTTGAAGAAGGTGGTGTTAATTTTTGGCAACTAGAGTAAAATTCCACATCGGAAAGCTCATATGGTTAAGATTATAATTTCATTAGA
Source organism: Pinus albicaulis (assembly GCA_034641835.2). Classification (NCBI taxonomy): domain Eukaryota; kingdom Viridiplantae; phylum Streptophyta; class Pinopsida; order Pinales; family Pinaceae; genus Pinus; species Pinus albicaulis. Next base: position 613,939,474 of record CM076580.1, read on the forward strand.
TTCATCTTTTCGAGAGGACCAAAATCGACCTATAGATCACCCTAATAGGATAAGAAGAAGTTAAGTTATGAATTATTTTATTATTTTATGGGCCGGCCTAAAATCATGTGGATTTGGTCAAAGCCCCAAGCGGTCCCTCACAATGTTATAAATATAAGCGACCCAAAGTTCATTTGTACACATTCACTCATGAGATTGTCTTCATGATATTTTGGTATTGGTTCGTATTTTCCGTACTTGGCTCGCACAGGTACATTAGGAGAAGCTCGCGCTAAGGATCAAAATCACAAGCAAGGTCTCACATTTGTTCTGAGTGTTCTGGGCAATAACCACAGATAGTTAGCGGCTGAGCTGAGCCAAAACTATGGGCAGGCAATGTCAAGGTTACAGTTGAGTTGGTAAAGCCGCAGGTAGACTGTCTTTAGGGCATGGCTAGGGTTTAGGGCTAATCATACCCTCAGTTGCGGGCACAGAACATTTAGGTCGAGGTTAAGGGTGCTTCAGCCATGGGATGCGAGTGTTAAGGTCGTGGTTAGGAGATTTCATAGGTATATTTTTATTAGATCTCATTTAGTTGATTGTGTAGTGCCTTCATCCTTCCGTCACACAATCACAGTCACTTCAGAACAATCATTGATAACATTCTAGATCTAGATCTAGAACAGGGCAGCTAAGATCACTTGGTTTTGACGATTCATCGGATATGTGCTTTTGATATTTTAGATCTGCAGATCAATAGATCTGATATGTTTATTTCTGCTGCATATATGTATTGGGCTCATTTTACTCTATGCTAAATACTTTTTATGACGATCTATTGAAGAAGAAGATTTTGAAAGGGTTTCCCCCATAGTGGGATTTTTCCCTAGTCTTGGAACAATCTACTCTCTATTATGGTTGTGCTATTGTCTTCTTTGTCACTACATGCATTGTTCTATCTTCAGTTACTGTTTATGGTTATTTACACTACTTATATTTGGATGCACTGTTAATGAAAAGTAAATTGGGCTAAAGTAATTGATTCAACATATAACAATGTTGAAAAATTAACATGGTATCAGAGCGAAGTTGAAGGAAAAGCCCAAGAGAAGACAAGCAATGAATCCCTCATTATAAAAAATCAGATCTACAAGTCTATTAGAAAGGAAATTTACAAGTCAAGGTCAAGATGTCATTCTCTACCTTCAAGGAGCATGAGAAACTAGGTGATGCATCTAACATTGCTGCATGGAAAGTCAGATTGGAGATCATTGATGAAAACAATAATGTGCTAGAATACATTCAAGGAAGTATGCCTGAGCCTCCAGAATACGCCTCTGCCACCATCAAGAACATATATAAGAAAGGCGAGTCCAAAGAAAGGAAAATCATAGTTGTTGGTTTACAAGATCATTTACTTGCATATGATGGGAATTTAAGAAAGTATAAAGATGTGTATGACAAGATATCCGACATGTATGAATTCAACAATCCAAATGATATAATCACCTTAAAATATTAGCTCAAGGAAGTGAAGATGAACAAAGGTGAAACTGTTGAGTATTACATTATTAGGATCTCTCTCCTTAGAGATCAACTAGAGAGGGTTGGAGAGAATGTAGCTGACAAAGAGTTGGTTGTTGTGACTCTAAGAGGTCTTCCTTATGTTTGGGAAACATTAATTACTATTGTCAGTAACAATTTTTTTTTTCCGTAATTTGGTGAGATAGTTGGAAATCTCACTCAAGAAGAATTGAGAATGATAACAAGAGCGAGGATTCAGAAGTATGAAGAAGGAGAGCCTGCTGCATATGTCTCTCATAACAAAAGAAAGATATAAAAAGGAGGCCCTTCAATAAGACCTCCTCCTGAACTAAGGAAGGAATGATAGGTCAATCACCCATATTGAATGCTACAACTGCCACAGGAAAGGTCACTATGCACATGACTGTCCTGAAAAGAGAAAGAGGCCATGACACAACACTAGACACAACTTCAATGATAAAAGAAGAAGAGACAATCAAAGGTACAACCACAACAAAAAATATGAAAGGAGAAGAGATTCTTCAAGTGATCGTGAAGAAAAACATGATTCTAAAAAAAAATTAAGGGCTCCTAGGAATGAAAGTAATGTTGTGAATAAAATTGAATATATTATGATTTCTGCACTTACTAGTTCTTCTCCACCGGATTCGTGGGTTAGTTGGTTGGTTGACAGCAAGCCACTCATCACTTATCTGGATACAAAGAAGTCCTCTCTAATCTGGAAGAGGGGGAGACCAAGTTGAAAATAATTCTTGGAGATAACTCCACTCATTCTGTAAAAGGATTTGGATCTGTCAATTTTTAGTTGAACTCCGAGGAATGAATATTGTTGCATGATGTTATGTATGTGCCTGTTCTTATGAAGAATTTGATTTCTATATTTGCATTAGAAGATAAATGGATGAGGGTTGCCTTCATCAATGGAAAGGTATTATATTTTCCTACTGATTCACATATGAAATATGTATTCACATTAGGACATAGATCTGAGGGACTCTACAAAGTCACAGGAAGGCCACTTCTAGCATTGGTTCACAACACCAATCATCTCATTGAATTATGTCACCGTAGACTGACTCATATAAACTATTATGCTCTTCCAAAATTGAAGAGACTGGCATCAGGTATTACCAATGTTCAAGATCAACATGAAGGAGTTTGTCAAGGTTGTGCAAGTGGAAAGAAAACAAGGGAACCATTCCCCTCCAGTAAGAAAAAAAAAAATTGACATCCTCCAGCTCATTGATTCGGATAAATGTGGTACGATACGTGTACACTTGATTGGTGGTCATCTACATTACATCACCTTCATTGAATATTTCTCAATAAATACATGGTTGTACTGCCTTAAGCACAACTATGAAGCCTTCGAAAGATTCCAGGAATTCAAAGCTTTGGTAAAAAATTAGTTAGGGAAAATAATCAATTTTTTCAGGTCTGATAACAAAGGAGAATTTATGTCAAAATAATTCATAGCATTCTGCAAGAAAAAAGGGATCAAGAAGGAAAATATTGTACCTTACACACCTGAACAGAATGGCTTATATGGAAGGAAGAACCAATCGATAATGGAAGTTCCTTGTGCCGTGATTCATGATAAAAATGTACCAAAGTTTTTGTGGGCTGAAGCCACACATGTTGCTATGTATGTTCAAAACTGGGTGCCTCATCAAGCATTGAGAAACAAGACTCCATAAGAAATGTTTACGATAACAAACCCGACATCAACCATCTTCACATATTTTTATGTCCATATTATTTCATGTGTCGAAATACAAAATAAATACGCTGGAAGCCACAGGTAGAAAATTTATGTTTATGGGTTACTGTGAAAACTTTAAGGCTTAAAAAATATGCATTCCTGGTCAAAGGAAGGTTGAAATTAGCAGGGATGTAACCATTGATGAAAATGTTGCATTGAGTAAAGCAAGAGACCTTCCTCTGCCTCCCAAGGAAGATGATGATAACAAGGACATTCTAGATGGTCCTTCTATGCTAGAGTCAGATTATATTAATACTTCCATGGAGCCTATGGATCCTCTAAATCCACCTCCCAATAATCATCCTACAAGGAAAATATCACTTTGGCTTCACGACACTCTATAGGACAGTGAAATATGTATTCCCATTCGTCGATCATTCAGAGAAAGGAAGGAATCTTGCAGGTATCTGGGATATGTAGCTTCTATGAGCACCATGATTCAAGCCAAACCATCCTCATTTTAAGAATTTGTCAAACAACAAGTTTGGAAGGATTCTATGGCCGAGGAATACAAATCTATTGCGAAACTTGATGTATGGGATGTTGTGACGAGACCACATGGGAAGTCTGTCGTGACTTTGAAATGGTTATTTAAGATCAATCATGTAATTGATGGCAACATTGAGAAATACAAAGCAAGATTCGTAGCTTGGGGTTTCTCTTAGAAAGAGGGAGAATATTATGATGACATATTTTCTCCCGTGGCTCGTTATAAAACTATCCGTTCGATAGTTGACCTTGCTACTAGTCAAGGATGGATCCTTCATCAAATGGATGTAAAGACCACTTTTCTCCATGGTATGCTACAAGAAAAAGTGTATGTGGAACAACCACAGGGATTTGAAGTGGAAGATCGGAGAACACATGTTTGTAGGTTGAAGAAAGCATTGTATGGATTGAAGCAAGCTCCCCGAGCTTGGTATGCTCACATTGAAAGCTATCTAATTAAATTGTGTTTCGTAAGAAGCAATGATGATCCCAAACTCTATTTTAAGTTTGTCCAAGGTTTTCCACTAATTCTGGTTCTATATGTTGATGATCTCTTCTTAATAGGAAGTGATCCATTGATGGTTGAATGTAAGAGGAAGTTAGCCTATGAATTCGAGATGAAAGACCTCAGTCTCATGCACTAATTTTTGGGCCTTGATGTATGGAAAAGACCTGGTGAGATCTTTCGCTCACAGGGAAAGTATGTAGTGAAGATGATGAAATTTTTTGGTATGACTAAGTGCAATTTGATGACTACTTTGATGGAGATGAACTTCAAGAAGCTTTGTGGAAAATCATCCAGGCCTGATATGGAAAATTAATCTAAGTATAGATAGCTAATTGGGGCTTTGATGTTCCTCGCGAACACCCGTCTAGATATGTGTTATGCATGAACACGTTGAGTCAATTCATGATTGAGCCCCTTCATGCACATTGGATTGCTGCCAAACATGTATTGAGATACTTACGGGTATCAATTACACTTGGTCAAATATATTTTGTTGGAGATATCCAAATTCATGGATACACTGATGCTGACTGGGCAAGTAATATAATTGACAAGAAAATTACATTTGGATGTTGTTTCAATCTTGGTTCTGCCATGATATCCTCGATGAGTAGGAAGCAAAAGTCGGTAGCTTTGAGCACCGTAGAAGCATAATGCATTTCTGTTAGCACGACTAGTTGTGAAGCTGTGTGGTTAAGGAAGCTCTTAGGTGAGATCTTTGGACAAGTCTTAGACACTATAGTGACATAATCTGATAATAAGAGCGAGATACATTTGGAAGAGAAACTTGTTTCAATCTTGGTTCTACCATGATATCCTGCATGAGCAGGAAGCAAAATTCGGTAACTTTGAGCACTGCAGAAGTAGAATGCATTGCTGTTAGCACGAATATTTGTGAAGCTGTGTCGTTAAGGAAGCTCTTAGGTGATATCTTTGGACAAGTATTAGACATTACAGTGATATACTACGGTAGTAAGAGTGGGATACATTTGGAAAGAATCTTGTATTTCATGACAAGTCCAAGCATATTGAGATTCGATATCACTTTATCTATGACATGGTGGAGGGAGGAGATGTTAGACTCCACCACATATCGACTAATGAGAAGATAAAAAATATTCTCATGAAGGCACTTCCAAAAATAAAGTTCTTGGCCTTCAAAGAAAAACTTGGACTGATGGATATATCCCCTTCAGATAAGGGGAATTACTGATCGAGGACACTGACCAAGCTCTTCCTACCCTACTTGAGCTCTCAGGGAGAGGAATTGAGATGAAGGGCTCCTAAGCTTGAGGGATCTCTGGAAAATATGGCATTTACCTATCTGTTACCTAGGTTTGATATTCTGCTCCCCTATATCCATAGGGTCGGAGATTATACTCCCATATTTGGTCTATGCAGAGTATACCCCAGTTGGCATCATGCCCTCAAGAAAGGCTTGGTGGGGATACTGCTCCCTGTTTGGCCAACAATTTGAGAGTGTACTTAGGGTGTACAACCCAAGTCGATTATGATGGAGGTGTTCTACCACTTTACTGATGAGAGTCATTGATGGGAAGATCAGTAGGAAACAATATTGGGTTGAGATTTTCTCCCCTTTCATGATTCTGGGTTGAGACTGAGCCCCTTGATGAGGACCAAGGGTTAGAGATGTGCTCCCCTATGTGTTGGATATCATGTTGTTAGGTACAGGTGGAAGTTATTTCTCCCTAATTCTTCTTCTTCTAGATTCGAGAAAGTTTCAACAGATGTACTTGAGTTGTGATGATACTTTTATGTAAAGATCTACAAGTAGAGATTACCAAGTGGAATTATTCCTAGTTGAGAGGGAGTGTTAAATTTTTGCAACTAGAGTCAAATTCCAGATTGTAAAATTCAGATGGTTAAGATTATAATTTCATTAGATTCATATTTTCGAGAGGACCAAAATCGACCTATGGCTCTCCCTAATCGGTTAAGTAGAAGTTAAGTTATGAATTATTTTATTATTTTATGGGTCGACCTAAATTCATGTGGATTCGGTCAAAGCCCCAAGAGGTCTCTCACAAAGTTATAAATAGAAGCGAACCTGATTTCATTTGTACACATTCGCTCTTGAGATCGTTTTCATGCTATTTTTTTATTGGTTCTTATTTTATGTTCTTGGCTTGCACAAGTATGCTAGGAGAAGCTTGCGCTAAGGATCAGGATCAGAGGCAAGGTCTCGTATCTATTCTGGGTGTTCCAGGCCATAACCGCGGGTAGGTAGTGGCTGAGATGAGACTGAACCATAGGAAGGCCATGTCAAGTTCATGGTTGAGATGTTAAAGCTGTGGGCAGACCGTCTTTAGGGCGCAACTAGGGTTCAGGGCTGATCAGACCCTTAGTCATGGGAAATGAACGTTCAGGTCATGGTTAAGGGTGCTTCAACCACAGTATGAGAGTGTTAAGGATGTGGTTAAGAGATTTCATAGGAAGAGCTGGATTTGATATCATTCATTTGATTGTGAAGTGCCTTCATCCTTATGTCATGTAGTCATAGTCGCTTCAGAACAATTATTGACAACATTTTGGATCTAGATCTAGAACTAGGCAACTGAGATCACTTGGTTTTGGTGATTCATCAGATCGGTGCTTTTGAAATTGTAGATCTGTAGATCTATAGATCTTATCTATTTATTTATTCTGCATATATGTATTGGGATCATTGTACTCTCCGATGAATTGTTTTATGATGATCTATTAAAGAAGAATATTTGAAAGGGTTTCCCCCACAATGGGGTTTTTCCCTGGTCTTGGACCAATCTGCTGTATCTTATGGTTGTGTTGTTGTCTTCTTTGTCACTGCATGCATTTTTCTATCTTCATTTACTTTTTATGGTTATTTACACTTCTTATATTTGGCTGCATTGTTAATGAAAAGAAAATTGGGCTAAAGTAATTTATTCAGCATAGAACAATAATAAAAATTAACATATGGAAGATGTAGAGGCATGGTTACTTGGGATGAAGAAATTATTTGATTTGCATGATTACACATAGAACATGAATTCTAGAATAGATATCTTCCACTTCAAAGGTAAATAAAACATATGGTGGGAATATATAAAGTGGGCTAGAGATATCAGGATAGAGGAGTTGAGTTGGCATGAATTCAAGGGACTTTTCATGAAGAAGTACTTGTCAAAGAGGTACTATGGCAGAAAATATAAGGAGTTCTATGAGCTAAAGATGGGGTTGATGACAGATGAGGAGTATACACCTAGGTTCATGGAATGTTTGAGTTATGTACCATATCTTAAGGATGAGAAAGCCAAATTTTAGTTTTTTGTCAACGGTTTTCCATTAGCATTTAAAGATTAGATTGAGTATGATGAGCATCGGTCACTTGAAGAAGTCATTGGGACATTGAAACACTATACTAAGAAATCAAAGTGCAAGGAAAAATCTCAAAAAGGTTGGAAAGGGAAAGATAGGACTAAAGGTAAAGGGAATCTGAAAAGAAAAAAAACCCAGGATGCAGTTGAGAAAGAGAATGTTGCACCTTACAAGAAGTTTAATGGGCCTCAACCTGAAGAAAAAAAAAGAAAAGGTGATGGTAGGAGGAAGTTGCAGTGTTGGACATGTGGTAAGGAGTAACTTAAGAAGGATTTCCAGCAGAATCAAGGGGGTAGGCCTCATATCTACAATGCACAGGAAGTGTAGAGTATTGGGGATGTTGGTAAGATCATTTCTCGTATCTATGCAAAATTGGATAATAGGTAGACATATCACCAGACATCTATTATCGAGATGGACGGTAAGCTTTGTGATAAAGGCGTTACTATTTTGATTGATGCTAGATCTAATTATAATTATGTTAACCTTGACTTGGTGGATACATGTTGTTTGAATAAAGAAGAAAATGCTGAGTCTTGGTTAGTTTAGTTGGCTACAAGTAATAAGAAGAGAGTTCATCATTGGGTAAGAGCTTCTATTTTTGAGTTGAATGGTATGCCTACATCAACACATCTAAATGTACTTCCGTTGTGATCATACAATATGTTGTTGGGTATGGATTGGTTGTACCTTCACAAGACTAAGGTGGATTTCTATGAGAAGGCTATCGAGTGTTTGGATGACAATGGAGAACAAAAAATATTGCAGGGTAAGAAGAAGGCTACATTAGTTAGAAGGGTCATAACTATGCAGGCCAAGCACAGTCGCAGGAAAGGGTATGTGTTATTTGTAGTACATATTTCTAGTTATAAAGGGAATGATGTTGAGGATGCAGAGATATTGAATAGGTACCCAGATTTACATAAGTTTCAGGATGTATTTCCCGCATAGATTTCATAATTTCTGCCTCATAGGGAAGTAGAATTTTCTATTGAGTTGGTACCAGGGGCAACACCAAAATCAAAGGCACCTTACAAGATGAACACTCCAGAGTTATTGGAATAGAATTTGCAGTTGAAGGAAATGATTGACAAGGGATACATTAGGAAAAGTGTATCACCGTGGGGTGCATCGATATTATTTGTGAATAATAAGGATGGTACTCTCAGGTTATGCATTGAATACAAGCTGTTGAAAAAGGCAACCATAAAGAACATGTATCCATTGTTGAGGATTGATGAATTGTTTGACCAGTTAAAGGGAGAAGCCGTGTTCTTGAATATTGATATGAGATAAAGATACCATCAGGTACACATCAAAGAAGAGGAATTCTACAAGACTGCTTTATGAGCTAGGTATGGGCATTATGAGTTTGTTGTAGTTCCACTTGGTTTGACTAATTCTCCAGTTAATTTTATGTGCTTGATGAAAAGTGTGTTGCAGACTTATATAGAAAAGTTTTTTATTGTGTTCATTGATGATATATTGATATATTCTAAGAATGAGGAAGAGCACAATGAACACTTAGCAGTAGTATTGATATTTATAAGAGAGCGTCAATTTCATTCCAAGATTAGCAAATGTATTTTCTTTCAGACGAAGGTACATTACTTGGTACTTGTTGTTTCCAAGGAATGCATAGCAATGGAGTCGGAAAATATCAGAGCTACCATTGAATGGGAAGCTCCTAGGAATGTGGATGAGGTCAAATCATTCATGGGGTTAGTAGGTTATTATAGGAGGTTCATCAGGAGATTTTCATGGATTGCCTATCCTATTACATCATTTTAGATAATAGGGAAGCAATTTGAATGGATAGAGGATTGTGCAACAAGTTTTGAGCAGTTCAAGCAGTTGTTGACAAATGCTCCAGGGTTAAAAATCGTAGATTCAGATAAAGAGTTTGTAGTATGTACAGATTCCTGCAAGAGAGGACTTGGTGGATTCTTGATGCAGGAGGGATAGGTGGAATGTTACGAATCAAAGAAATTGAATGAGCACGAGAAAAGCTATGTTACACATGATCTTGAGTTGGCAAAAATCATCCATGCTTTGAAGATGTGGAGACACTATCTTCTTGGCAGGTGGTTCATCTTGATGAGTGATCATAGTGGATCGAGATATCTATTTTACCAACCGAATCTAAATGCCAAGCAAGGTAGATGGTTGGCCATGATAAATGAGCTTGAATTTGAGATCAGGTACATTAAAGGGAAAGATAACAGGGTTGCTTATTCCCTTAGCAGAAGAGTGCAGGTGAATCATGTTATCACTTTTCCAGATATCTAAGGCTGAAGAATAAATCCCAACAGAGGTAATCACAAACCAATATTTTATCTTGGTAGCTAGCCCTACCAAACCGGAGAGGGATCTCTCCAAAAAGTCACATCCAAGAGGGATGGATGAATTAGGGTTTTAGGCTAGGTATAAGTACATGGGTTTGATTTGGTTGAATTGGGTTGCTGGATGAGTGAATTAGGTCAAAGAGGCCAGGTCAGGGAAAATAAGATTAGGGTTGCAGAGATTCAATGGGGTAAGGTAGGTAGAAAACCTAACACTTTAGGGTTTCTTGAGTGGGATGGATCAGACATGTGAGGAGCTAGAAAGAGAAAGGTTAAGCATGAATTATTTCTAAACTGAAGAAGATGGAAAAACTATGAAGGTTTTCCCAAAACAGAGCATGAGAGATGTATTCTATTTATCAACTTAAAAACCAACATATCATAGAAATGAAATGAAACATGAAACAAAACATTAATACATAATGAGAAGTAAGAATAACAATGCTAAATTTCCATACCAAAGGTATCCCAAAGAAATAGCTGCAACCTTTTCATTAATTTCCTGCCAAATAGATTACACTAGAGTCTCTGATCAATGCATCAACATCCAACCTGTGAAATGAGTAAAAAAATACATGATATAGACCTCAAAAAACCTCTCCTAACCTCAGGGGGCATACAATGTTATGAATAAAATAATATAAATAATGTAATCAATAAATAATGATTAGCTAATTAGTAATTAGGTTGAAGAGGCATGTCTAATGGGACATGACCTTCTGTGAAGAGGCACCTTCCTAGCTATATAAGCGGGGCTCATTTGTAACAATCATATCATCGTTCATCATACATTTTAATATAATATTTGTATCATCAATGGATATTTTCATATTCCAAGTCTTATGGAGTATTTAACGAGAAGTACGAACTTTGTTCACTTCAAAAAATGTCAGCATTTTTGGCGCTAGAAGGAGGGAAACCATATTTTTACGGCTGATAACTCCACCCACCCACATTATAATTCCTCTGGACAAGGAAACAAAATTCCCAACACTTCTCTTACTCATATTCCTAAATCAGACAAATCTTCTCAGCCTGAACCTGAACAAAGTTGTGAGATTTATTATGTGAACATTTGGGAAATTCGACCCATAACCCTTAAGTTCGCAAAGGCTATTGAATTGATTTTTGGAGCACATAATATTGATTATTTTTCGAAGAAGAAAGCAAGAACTCCAACTAGGATAATGGTTTATACAATAGAATATTTTTTTTTGCTACTCTTGAAGAGTTGGTAGAATCTGTAGAATATACAGAAAAACCAAAGCAACCACCTTCATTTAAAAGGGGTGATAGGGACAACGTTGTGCTTTCAAATGATACTTTCTATGGGTTAGGAGGAAATAAAGAAGAGGAAGAATATCCCTTAGATTATAAAGAAGAGGAGGAGGATACAAACAAAGACATGACATACCAATGTCTAGATTGGATGACTCAGGGTCGACTTTCCCTTCCAGATATTTTACATAAGATGCCAAGATACTTGAAAATTTTGTTAACAAAATATGGTCATGACAAGGAACTCAAAGCGGAAGACCATTTGGATAATTTCTACCTACACCCGCAGATTCTCAACATATGTTATGACGTTGTTGCATGTAGAAATTTCCTTATACCTTAGCTGGTAGAGCAGCTACTTGGTACCATAGCCTTCCCGCGAATTCAATTCAGAATTGGAGGGGGTTTAAAAAGTTGTTACTTGAAAAGTTAGTGACTGAAAAAACCCCAGCCATGTTATTAAAAGAATTAGGGAATATGAATATGGGGGAAAAGAAAAGGTGAAGGACAAAGAAACTATTGATTTAAAAATCTTGACCGACACTATCAAGAATGTGTCCAATGAATTGGCATCACTGAAGCAAAGGAAAAGTGAGACCATTGTTAGCAGGAGGCCCCAAAATTTCAACTTCTTGAACAATTTTAATAACAAATACAATAACAGTAGTCAGCTGACCAAGTCTGCATAGAGCTCGAATGTTGTGCTGAATGTCAAAAGTATGGAAATGGACCAATATTATTCATTTCACAAAGAATATCATTCGGAAAAGACATGGCCACAATGGAATCACAACATGAATTCTCTAGTTGTGCATATTATTGATTTAGTACTTTTAGATGAGCATAATGAAGAAAAAAAAGAAAAGGAATAGTTTGAGGCGGCTAAAGAGACTACAAATGTCAGACACACAGTTAATACTTTCAGTTGTGTGTTCAATGTTGAGAATAAAAATACCGAACAACCACCACTGAATGAGGTCTCGACTCAGAAGAAAATAATTGATATAATATGAGAATTCAAGGGCCTATTCTTGAACAAGATCTGATGAGGAAAAATTGGAAATAACATCTATTAAAGAAACTCACTTTGCCCATCATCCAAGCTCCAAACAATTCTGGAGATGCTACCTCAAAAAATAACACTTTCGCCAATACTAAAAGTAAGACCATCACACCAGAAGTGCCAAGAAAAATCATTCCTCCAGACACTTAAAAAACCCCTGCTACAATTGAATACAACATAGTCAAGGATATGAATAAAGCACACACAAATATTTCTATCTTTGACCTCAAAAGAATAAAAATAAAATGGGAATTGCTTTTCTGAGCCCTTGATCAAGCCTTTTCATGTAAGAGGGTATCTGGTAAGTCTTCTAGTCACCTAGAGTTGGTCATTAATGCTACAACATTAGAAGCTAAAACTCTTTGCCCTCCGTTTCTATTGACTTTCGAAATTTTCAATTACAGTGTTCACAATTGTTTAGTTGAATCTCATGCAACCGTAAATGTAATACCACTGTCCGTTGCAAATAATTTAAATACTAGATGGGAAAAAACAAAGGCATAAATTATTTAGCTAGATAAATATTTGGTCCAGTCTATTAGTGAACTTAGAAATGTGCTTATTATATTATCTAAAGAAAATCGAGTTCACTAATGTATAAATATCATAATTTTGGACACACCATAAGCATATGGTTTAATCCTTAGTAGAGTTTGTTCGAGAAAATTACAAGGGTATTTTTCAACAGATTGGTCAAATTTGTGGATTCCATACAGGGGAAAGAACAATTGCATTCAGGTGGAAACAAAATCTTACATGAAATACACAGTCACATCCTTCGAAGGGAAAAAAAAGTTAGTCTCTTTAGCCAATCTAATTTTTGGTAATTGCTTTTTGGAAACTGACTTCACGCATTATCTCACACAAACATCACTGATTCCACCAGATACACAACCATATCTCCTTCCTTGTTCTCTAGATGATGCAAATTATTTATGTAATATATATGTACATATCATTACTAGTAATAATAGTATCAATTTTACAGGAAATAACTTCATAGCTTGTAAATTTTGGACTCTTCACTTTGATGGTTCAAAGACGTAGGATGGCTCCGGAGCCGGTTGTGTCCTAATAAACCCACATAACAAGAAACATGTCCTTTCATTCCACCTAGAGTTAGAGTGCACTAATACCACAACATATTATGAAGCACTCATACTTGAATTGAAGAAATATATAGAACCGGAGGGGTAGCACCCTCTTCCCACATCTAGCCAAGTAACCGGCCAACTGGGGTAAACATGTGATGAGAGGATACTAATATGAGATTAAACCTCCTAGATTACATTAAGGAAGTGGAACCTATGGAAACAATAAAAACATGCCTTACATTGCATCATTGACATCTCCATGAGGTAACTTGATCAGGAGTTCATAAATTTTGCTCAAAATTCAAAATTACAAGATTGGGTTGAAACAAGGATGGTTGTGTATATCTTGTCTTTTTTATTCCTGTGCCGCAAACGGTTCTAAAAATCAATATCGTATGAGGGAGATATCACGTTTAAAGCCGAATAGGTTAAATTGCGACAGTTTGACCAGGTTTGACTGGGATGCATAGTCAGAAAATGGGTGGATGTACAGTCATCAAAAGGGAATATTCCATCTAATGAACCAATAATGGTTTGAAAAGTGTCAATATTTCATTTGGTACAGGGTTTGGAGGAGCCAATCATAGGGTGACACGCGGCCAGTCCTGAGGCCGCCACGTGTTCCTACAACTGCACACTAAAATTTTGTTGGAGGCTAAAGGAATCGACCCCCGGACCTCCCGCTTGGCATGCGCATGAATTAAGACCCTCTCTACATGTTTTTTGTTAACCATAGTGTTTGCAGTTTATATTTATTATGTGTTGCAAATGGATTGGGGGTTGGGAACCACCAACAGTCCCAACCCGCTAGCGGTCCCCATACACATTGTCACATGGAAACATTTGTAACCAACCAAAACCGTGTGGGTAAGTGTTTAACTGAAAACTAACCTGCCAGTGTTCCATGGTGTTCATGTCACATTACAATGGTTTAACCATAACAATCTTCGCGCGGTCAGGATAACCTGCAGTTTAACCGGAGTTCAACTCTTTATAACCACAGTGTCCGCCTGGAGTTCCGCCCAACGCTTATGACCGCGGTTTGGGGGGTGCGCATGTGGCCAAACCCAACCATAAAAATTAATGTAATGGTTTAAATGGAGGTAGTTTAGCAAGCGTGCCATTTCTGGTGGATATTGACTATTTTAACTCCAGTTAAGTGGAGTTCTCCACTTTTAGTGGAGCTTTTCTAGGTGAAACTGGGCAAAAAAGTAGGAGACTCAATTTTCATTGATTCTAAGTGAATAAAGAGTCATTTTTGACTAATTGGAGCATTCTGGAGCCATTGGTGCAGAAAAAACATCCATTAGAGTACTGTAACTATGTGTAATACCAAAATTTTGAGCATAATGAAAGATGGACATGCCATTGGGAGTTATACCAACAGATGTAACTCAGGAGGGGTGACATGCTTCATCATGCCTGCTGTGTAAAATTCACATGGTGAATTATTTCTTTGTTTTACACTACTTTTCAGTGTTATTTAAGCTTCTTTTATGCTTCTAATTCACTAAAAAGCATCTGCAATTCATGGACAAATACCTCAATCCTTATGAAAACTAATGAACTGATTATACACATGTTTTTAAACTAAAAATAAACTTAGCACAATGAAATTAATATGGTCATTTCAGATCATATTGGTATCAGAGCTAGAGTTTATTCTCTGGTGTTGTTTAGTGTAAATAATTGTTTAATTGTTTGTAAGTTTTAGATGCTTACAAGGCTCAAGCTCAAAAGAGGAGAAGGAAAATTTTTGGAAGCAGAAGGGTCTCAAAAGGAGCCAAGGAAAAGGAGAGGAATATTGACACAATCTACACCACCTATTTCACCTCCTAAAGAATCAGAAGCTCCATTAAGCATGCCTCATGAGGAAGGAGAAATCCATGAAGAAGTTGATCCCATGGATGAAGAAAGAGTGTTCAGGGAAGATTTCCTTGATATGACTGAGATGGTTAGAATCCTTTATCAAGAAAGGAATGAGAGACTAGAAGGAAAAGGATCTAAAATTCACAAAGAAGGACAAGGATCTTCAGGAGGTCACCATGATGAATATAAGTCAAAGAATGAAAATGGAGGAAATGGAGGCAATGGAGATCGATCATCCTCACCCTCATCATCATCATCCTCTACTTCTTCTTTAGTACATCAGCCACACAAGTCAAAGAGCATTGGTAAAAGTCATTTTTTAAAACTTGATGTTAAGTTCAAATTTCCTATGTTTAATGGTGAAGTCAATGCAAAAAATATTGATAATTGGATTAGACAATTGGAGGTCTATTTGAGGATGCAGAACCTTCAAGATGATGATACCAAAATTCAATTAGCTTCATTGAGAATGGAAGGTGCAACACTTGTTTGGTGGGAAGCCAAGACAAAGGAGGAAATCAAGAAACATGGTAAGATCATTCTATCATGGCCAGATTTCATTACTGATATTAAAAAATAGTTTTATCCATTTTCTCACATTTAGAAAACCATCATGAACTAGCAGAAATTTAGGCAATTAAAGGGATAGAATGTGCAAGAATACACCTAGGAATTTAGGAGAAGAGCTCTCTTATCAGGGGTGGATTTGCAGAGCCAAGATACTTTGCTCAAGTATATAGGAGGCTTACATAGCTACCTTAAACATACTATTCTCATGTTTAACCTCACTAGTCTAGATGAAGTTTGTGTTTAGGCCACACATCTAGAAGCTAGAGGGAAGAACATTTCTGAAGAGGCTAGGAAGAAACCTTTTAAGGGTAAAGCCAAGGAAAATACCTCAAAAGGTAAAAACAAAAAGAATGAATTTGTTAATAAAGAAGGAGAAAATTTGGTTTGTAAACATTGTTCAAAAGAAGTCCATGATGAAACTCATTGTTGGAAATTAAATCCTGAATTGAGGCCAAAAAAATCCAATAACAAAGGGAAAAAAAATGCAGCTACAACTCAACATGATTTAGGATTTGATTCAGGTGATGAATCTAAGATTACAACCATGGGATTGAAGAACATGAAGGGAAAATAAATTGAAACTAAACACAATACCAATACATCAAACTATCACATAAACAATCCAAATGAAGAAGATAGAATAGAACTGTTTCATGTGAAGGTCATATCCAAGCATACCAAGATTGACACATTGTTTCAAAATGGGTCACATGCAAACTTAATATCTAAATATTTGGTCAAGAAACTTAACTTTGAGACCATACCACATCCAAAACAATATCCATTGGGTTGGACTTGTAAGGATGCAAATCTACAGGTTTCAAAGAAATGTATATTGAGGTTTGCAATCACTGCAAATTTTGTTGACATAGTTGAATTAGATGTGGTTCTACTTGACATCACTGGTATTGTATTAGAGAGTCCTTACTTGTATTATAGGAAAGCGATCTTCTATCTCCATGTTAACAAGTATCATTTATTCAAATATGGCAAGGAGTTCATTGTTAGAGCACATCACAAGAAGACGAACATTGTTATGGTAAATGCTAGACAGGTAAAGAGGTTGGTAAATTCAAGTAAGAATTTTGTTCTTCTTATGATTAAGCCTCAAGTTGATATTAATCATGAATCATTTGAGGGATTTGATCCTAAGTTGAAATCATATTTATATGATGTGGTTAATGGACATCATGAGATGTTTCAGGAGCCAACAAGATTTCCTCCAAAAAGGGAGATTCAACATGAGATTCAGTTGCAAGAAGATTTTTCTCTTCCAAACATCGGTATGTATCACATGTCAATAATGGAGAATGCTGAAATAAAGAGGCAAATAAAGGAGATCTTGGATAAAGGAATCATAAGGCCAAGCACCTCGCCATGCGGTTCACCCATAGTCTTGATACCAAAGGAAGATGGGACTTAGCGCATGTGTGTAGATTTTCGAGCTTTGAACAAGATTACGGTAAAAAATCGTTACCCACTCCCAAGAATAGATTATTTGATTGATTAGTTGAAAGAATAAAATGTTTTCACTAAGTTATAATTATGAAGTGGATATCATCAAGTAAGAATTGCATAAAGTGATATATGGAAAACTGCATTCAAAACCAAACAAGGACTCTTTGAGTGGCTAGTTATGCCTTTTGGTTTGTGTAATGCATCAACAAATTTCATGTGAGTTATGGATAGTGTTTTGCAACCATTTCTTGATGAATTTTTTATTGTATACTTAGATGAAATTTTATTTTTCAGAAAAACAGGGGAATATCATGTCTTGCATGTGAATAGAGTGCTTGATATTTTGAAGAAAGAGAAATTGTTTCTTAAGATGTCAAAGTGTGAGTTTGGAAAGGCTTCTTCGGTATATTTGGGACATATTGTAGGAGGAGGAGAATTGAAAGTGGAAGCCATTGTGAATTGGCCCACACCCAAAACAGTTACCGAGGTAAGAAGTTTCTTAGGTGCAGCTCAATATTGGAGAAAGTTTATTGCTAACTTTTCTTCCATCACAGCTCCTATGCATGCAGTGACAAGTGTGAATAAAGGCTTCCAATGGGGAGGCAAACAAAAAAAATCTTTCGAAGCTTTAAAATTCAAGATCAGTTCAACTCCAGTCCTTGCATTACCAAATTTTAGACCGCCATTCAAGATACAAACTGATGCTAGTGATTATGCCATGGGCACAGTAATTTTGCAGCATGGTAAGCCTATCACTTTTAATTCTGAAAATTTTAATGGTGTTGTGAATGATTATCCTACATATGACAAAGAACTATATACGTTGGTACAAAGTGTCAAGAAGTGGAAACACTACTTGATGGGTAAAGAGACTATTGTACACATCAATCACCAACCATTACAGTTTTTGCAGTCGCAAACAAACACTACAAGGAAAAGACCATCTAGCGGATGTTTTTGAGGAACCCAACAGAAAAATACCCCATACATTTGTTTCTAGCAGAGGTTACTAGAGGAGGTTGGCGGGTGGAGGGTTTTGCGGGATTTTTCCACTTGGTGCGCTTATCATTAAAGGTTGCCCCGATGCTCTGCAATACCGAAAGTACTGGTCGGCACAAAAGCATTGGCACACCAGACACCATGCACTCCATACACACTTGCCCGGTGCATTTTATTATTCTATAGCACCGGTGCATCACACATCTTTGGCACCGGTACATTATAAAACACCGTGCCAAAACCGAAACTGCCCATTTTGGTAAAATGAAATCGCACTGGTGCATCATAAAACATGCGCCAAAACACAAACCAACCTGCGTGTTTGTAAGAAACAAAACCAGTGCAAACCACATGCACCAGTAAAGGGTTAAATAAAAAAAAAATTATGGCAAAAAACATAGATTTTTCATTTTTCCAGTGCTCCTGAGCTCTCAATTACCGGTGCGCGCTCTACCATAGAACGCACCGGTGCGCAAAAAACATTGGCACACCGGACAAAGTGCGCGATGTACACACCCACTCGGGGCATCCAATTATGGTAACGCACCGGTGCTTCACTACTCTTCCATGCCAGTGCATCATTAAACACCACACCAAAACATAAACATGTCGGTGCGTTCTTATCCAAGAGTAGCAGTGCGCCTATAAAATGCATGCACCGGAATAGCGTTAAATAAAAAAAAAAATTAAGGCCAAAAAACCGGTGCTTTACGACTATTCCGCACTGGTGCTCTATGAATCTTCCGCCACGGTGCACCATCAAAACAACGCGCCAAAACTGAAACATCCCGGTGTGGTGTTAGGGAACCACCCCGGTGCATTATAAACAACGTGCCAAATCTAGCACCACCCGGTGCGGTTGTAAGTAAGCGTACCGGTGCGCCTATAAAACCCCACACATCGGAACAGGGTTAAATAAAAAAGAAAAATTATGGCCAAAAAACCGCATTTTTCACTTTCCTCAGTGCTCCAGAGCTCTCAAGCATCGGTGCCATTTCCCATTCTTTGAGCCGCCCTGACATCGGTGCTCTCATTGTACCTATTGCACGCACTGTTTCTCTACATTGGCCACCAATCTCCAGCTTGCATTTTGAAAAATGGTGGACAAATTTTCGTTTGCAAATTTTATAGTCAATATGCCTCATTGACGGCAAAATGTACAGGTATTTTTCTAGTTTTTCCATAATTAAGCCTTTTAGCGGATTAGAATTTGAAATAACCTTAAAAATAACGATTAAAAAAAAAAATTATCGCGCGTTGCGCCTAAGCCATTTGGCTCGCACCGAATAGTGATGCTGCATGTAAAATTTACAGGCTGCACCGCCACCGGTGCTAACAGTATCCACACCGTTTCCAGGGTGGTACCGAAAGGCACCCCGTATAATTTTAAATTAAAAAAATAAAATTTGATGCACTCATTTAGCCAGGCGCACCGTTGACCAAGGGAATCCCAATGCGGTGCATTGATGGTATTATCCGCCCCGGTATATGTCATTGCACCGCATTTTGCGTTCCAAGAGGGTTAACGGTGCGGCCAGGAAAAATACCGCACCGTCGACTACGTAATTGTCATGAAGTTGGTGCACTAACACGACTATACGCTCCAGGGCGTATATTTCAGTCAGTGCACCGCTATTTTGAACCTAGATATAGACAATAGTGCTTGAAAAATAGACAGCTGCACCGAGGCCGGTGCATTGTATTTCATTAGTGGCACCGGGAATGGGGCGCTACAAACTTAAGCCGCACTACCACTGGTGCGTGACTGTTTTTGTGGCGCACCGACTAGTCTGTTTTTTTTTTCAAAATATATATATATATATATATATATATATATATATATATATATATATATATATATATATATATATGTATGTATATTCCTAAATACATGTCTGTTTTAATAATTTTTGTTTTATTTAATATGTCAATGATTCACAGAGAAGAGGAGGAACAACAACAACAACAACAAGCTGAATAGTATGACATGATTCGCCAATGGGAGGCCTGAGAGAGGGAGAGACATGCATACCCTCGGCCTATTACAGCAGATACTCAGGGGATTTTTTGGGCCAAAATTTTAATCTACGGATAAATTATGCTTCCCTAGATAGGTGTTAGTCTAGAACAACGGGTGAAAGACTATACTACCATTTCTCCTAACTCAGAACAGATACACAGAGAGGATTGGAGGCTTACTTGTTTCAGTCGCTTCCAAATGGCTCCTTCTATTGCCTCTGTTGTAGCTTCAAATTCAAGCGGTTTGTGAGTTGAATGCTTCCTGCAAGAAAGAACACTGAAACAACATAAGGTGCAATAATATAGATATCTATTCAAGCTAGTTAGCTAAATCAGTTAAGCATGAACTACATTCATTAACCAAGATCTTACAATATGAAAATCAAAGTTAACATAGATGCATGCAGGGAAAAACAAGAAGTACTCTTTATTGGTGATAGAAGGAGAGGTTACAACCTAGTGAATGATTTGGAGTGACCTCCCAGCATAGTTCCCAAGTCTTATCACAACATAAATCTCTCTAGCAGTAGCTCTATAAACTAAGCTCTCAATTGAAAATTCTCCAGCATTTCTCTACTCAAATTCTTCCTTCCCAAACACTTAGATATGTGTTCAATTTATAGATGAACTGTAGGTTGTTTTGCAATCAATAGCTTTCCAAAAATAGGCAATACATGTTTCCATTCATGTAGATGTCAAATGGAAACTTGGATTCGAAGCTTGACACATGTGAACTCTTCTAGAAGGCACTTGCCAAGTGGAGATTCTGGAACAATGAGAATTTCGCTCCTAATGTGACCAATGCACCTACGAATGTCGGAAAGTGCTTTGCAGAGCAACCTTGCATGGGGATACCTACATATGCAACGCACTTAGGCCCCTTAGAGCTTGCATTGGTGAGCTCTCATATGCTATATAACAAGCTTCAAACCATGGAAACATTTTCTTGATGAAAGTCTTGTTTGATTTGTCTTGTTTCTTATCTTAAGGCATGTAGCAATTGAAATGATAGGGAATGATAGACCATTGATCATCGGTCCTGAAGATGATGCCCAGTTAACTAGGTCATTGGGAATGGTGCCAAAATTGACCTATAATAGGATCCTTAGGCAGGTAGGCCTCCTCAATTTTTATGAGGAGACTACTTCCCTAAAGGCCCATAGTGTGTTTCTGAGATATCTTATCCGCAGGTGGAATGCCCACCGACAAGCTTTTTAGGTTGGTCTTAACCAGTGGTACACACCCACTGAGGAGGATATTTATTTTATTATAGGACTATCGAGGAGAGACGTGGATTTTCCCTTATTCCTAGACGTGCCAGTTGGTTGTGTAGCAATGAGTTAGTTAGTTTTATCCCAGAGATACATTGGATCACATGTACTATCTCCTTAAGAGTTTCAGGTACCTAGAGGTTAGTTACGTATAGGTACATTTGGTAGACAGGACATGCAGTGCCTCTCACTTATCATTCCGACCATTTCGCACAACACCAGTGACGGGAAACACATTAGTTGCTCGCTTTTATATTATGTTGATTCTTTAGTACAAAAACCACGACTTGTCAGGTGGTCTGCCATTTTTTTGCTGCAATTTTGTACATCCTTAGATAGATGTCATGCTCATGCACAAGGGAGGGAAAACTTCCATTTTGCTTTAGAGATGTTTTGTTTATTTTTTGATAGGCTTCTAGAGATGAGACCTAGTTTTGTTCGATAGCCTCGTAGGCCGATGTTCGAGGCCCGGATGCACATGTGGGGGAAGATGATGTCCAAGAGGGGAGACACTATGTTTCCAACCAGGATATCGCATGATGCACTGGACTTACTAGCCAGTGTTGATAGGCTGCATCCCTTCATTATGGTCCCATGTCCTTATGCTGGATTAGATTGGTGAGGGTGTCCCAACATCCTCTTCACAGATGATGAGATTCTATATGATAGATGTAATATTACTATTATATATATATTTATTCTAACATGTTCTTTAACTTGTTTTTATTAAATTGTGTAATGAAATTGTCTAATTATTGTTGTGTTCTTGTATATATTTTGCAGAAATTGGCTCTTTTGATGGCGAGGAGATGCTGGATCCACCACATGATCCAGGTGTCGATCCTAATGACGATTAGGACATGGCCGATGTCGAGGATGATCATGATCAAGATGAGGCCGATGGAGGAGAGAGACATGCTCCTGCTCATGGTGCACCGGTATCACCTTTTGCTAGGCACAGTCGACCTGAGACTAGATATAGGATGGAGTTGGGCAACCGATTCTGTGCATTGATTGTTGATGCGGGCATCAGGCCCGCTCATTATAAAGACATACAGGCCGACGATAGGTTGTTCCAGATGTGGAGAGGCATGTCGCGTGACATGTACGGTCAGATACGACATGTCGTAGGAGCTACGACAACTGTTACACGACTGAGGAGGACTGTCCATAGCTATAGGCGTACTAGTCAAGCCGTGGCACATGATGGACAGTCCACAAGCAGCGACTCACATGCATATCATGATCGTTCACCTCACGTGGCGCCTGATGAGCATGAGGCTGATCCACTAGCAACATCTAGTAGTCATCATGGAGATGAGGCTAGACCATCGACCATGTCTAGTCAGTAGCCTGCAGCATCCATCAGTGCCAGTCATGATCATGAGAAGGCTAGACCATCGACCGTCGAGGCTACACTATTGACTGAATAGGCCTCCACTACTACTGCTTATATTGATGTTGTACTAGTACCACCAGCTGTGCATCCATCAGTACTAGTGATCATGATCATGAGCAGGTTCGACCATCGACTGTCGAGGCTGCACCCTTTACTGAGCAGGCCTCCACTTGTACTGCTATTGATGTTGTTATACTACCACCAACTAATCCATAACATTTATATTACAGTTGTATATTTTTAACATTATTTACATATATATATATATATATATATATATATATATATATATATATATATATATATATATATATATATATGGTCCATGTATTTTATGTTCATGTTGCAATTGTACTTAATTTACATGTTGGTGATCATCATGATGTGGCACATATTGTTAGGTCATGTTAGATATGTTCATTTAATGTTTAACTTGCAGATAGATGTGTATATGTGATAGCATGAGTTATTTGACATGAGATGTATATTTGATGTTTGTGTTGTGATGATGTTAATATATAATGTTAATTTGATGTTTGAATGTGTTTTTTAGTCGAATATGATGTTTGTATGATGATTATCATGATAGTGATGATGTTTATTAATTATTTTAATATTAAATGACCATGATATTTATTAAATATTATGTCGTAATTGTAATTGTAATTGAAATTGAAATTGTATGTAAAATTGTAAAATTGTATTTGTATTTGTATTAATTATGATTTTAACTGTAATTGTATGTAAAATATTATTAATGTAAAATTTTGATTGTAATTGTAATTTTTAATTTATTGTGAAATGATTGTAATTGTATATATGAAAATTTGTAAAATTGTAATTGTAATTGTATGTAAAATTCTAAAATTGCAATTGTATTTGTAATTGTAATTTTAATTGAATTGTATGTAAAATATTTTAAAATTGTAATTGTAAATGTAATTCTATGTAAAATTGTAAATGTAATTGTATGTAAAATTCTAAAATTGTAATTGTAATTGTAATTGAATTGTATGTAAAATATTTGTAAAATTGTAATTGTAATTGTAAATATAATTCTATGTAAAATTGTAAATGTAATTGTATGTAAAATTGAAATTGTAATTGTAATTCTAATCGTAATTCATGTATGTGAAATTAATGTAAAATTGTAATTGTAATTGTAATTGTAATTGTAAATGTAATTTTAATTGTAATTGTAAGTAAAATATTTGTAAAATTGTAATTGTAATTGTAAATGTAATTCTATGTAAAATTGCAAATATAATTGTATGTAAAATTCAAATTGTAATTGTAATACTAATTCTAATTGTAAATGTAATTTTAATTGTAATTGTATGTAAAATGTTTGTAAAATTTTAATTCTATTAATGCAAAAATTTTAATTGTATTAATGTGAAATGAATTTATCAAAATATTTAAATTTTTAAATTTGCAAATAATTGTAAAATAACAAATCTAGAATAATACGAATTTTTGTAACATAATAAAGTTTAGAAAATAATGAAAATAAATTCATGTACTTTAGAATGATCATTATTTTATTATGATCTTACATACAAAAAAAAAGAACTTTATACATTTCGGTGCGTTTATCATCATAACACGCACCGATGCGTCGTATTACAAAGACACACTGGTGCTTCCCAACTCTTCCACACCGGTAACGAATAAATGCAAATTAAAAAAACACAACTCTATTTTCTTTAAGTGAAAAAAAAAGTGGCAATTTGAAAAATGGGCGGCAAAATATTTTAAAAAATCTAATTTCATAAAATAATTCTTTAAATACAAAACACTTTTCATTATTTCATTATTTTTGCTAAAATTTTTAGCCAGATATTGCATGAGACAGACCTGGAGCAAGAGAGCATGAGGGCACTGTGGAGCAGCGAAATATGTTCGAACAAAAGTATTTAAACAATTAGAAACCAAACCTCTGGTGATTCAAACCCTGTATTGTAGAATTTCAAACTATCTCATGATTAAATTTGATTATTTTTTTACTTTGTTTGCAGTTTTTTTACCTTTTTAGAAGTTTTATCCATTTTTACCCTAAACCCTTCATTTTTTTGTTTTTACCTTTTCTTCTCCCTGTTTCTATGATTTCAGAATTAGGGTTTTTCATTTTATATTAACGTCCAACCCACGGGATGAATTTCATAGTCGGATCCCAATCCATTCGGCCATTGCGTGAATTTTTGGAAAAAATGGATTTTTCTTTATCGGTGCGCCTTGCGTATGCTACCGCACTGGTGCGCTATATTATACAGCGCACCGCGCAAGTACTGTGTAGTAAAAAAATTGAAAACATTTTTTCTAAATCCGTGCGCCATATCTGAAATAGGGCATCAGTGCTTCATTTAATGAGGATAGCACCGTACGGTGTATTACACCGTTTTTGTGATGTGTTTTTAAGACCCCACGCACCATATGGTCTATTACACTATTTTTTTGGTGCGTTTATAATACCCAATGCACCGTATGGTCTATTATACTATTTTGTGGTGCGTTTTTAATATCCCCACACACCGGCTGCAGTGCGTACCTCATTAAAGGCGCACCGGTGTCTTGAGATTTATTTTCTACCTGAAAAGTTGAGAATTTATTTATAAAAATATTAATGAATGATATGGTACAGGTTTCAGATTGATAAAGAAATGACTGACAAAAGATCAAGTAACAAAAATACTGGTAACACATCAAGAAAAGCAAAAAAGGCAAGTTCTTTATAAATTCTTTATAAAAAGTATTATTTTTGAACTATATGTAAGTTTAACTAATATGTATTGTTTACTGTGTATCATGCAGAGCCACAAAACGATGAAGCTCGATATGATTATTTCTGATATAGGAACAAAAGAGCGTAAAAGTTTAATGGAAAATTTGCAAAAGGATGAATCAGGTGAACGAAAAAATACTATCGATCCAATATGAGTTTCTTTTTTTAATTATCATTAATAATATACTTAAAATAATTAGATAACATGTGTCAAACAGTCTACTAATTCATATTTGTTTAATGTTCTACAGAGACCAACAACTCAGAAAAAGAATGTTGTTCTAAGAAAAAAAAAATAGAACATGCAAATGAAAATGAATTGCTCCTTAGCTCTTCTAGACTGGTGTTGGAAGTTAACGAAAGGGGGAAAAAATTTTACAAAAGTTTGATGGATCTAGTGGAACAAATGTATAGATGTTCTTTCCACTTACAATACAAAAATCAATCCAATGATTCCAAGAACCAAATTTTATCTAAACTACAGGAAGAGTTTCCAGAGAATTAGTCAATGAGACATGTCAGACTTTTAATAGCAAAAACGAACATCAACAAAAAAGAAGGAATGAAAAAAGTAATATTCCTTTAAATGTTTTTCTAGAATTATTTATATATATCACTTTTATTATATTTACTTTTCATATATCAATATAAAAATTAAATATTTTACTGTTATGTTACATTTTCAGGAAGATTATGAAAATCTCAAAATATGAACGAGCTGATATCAGAAATATGCCAGTAGGAATGTCCAAAAAGGTGTACAAGGAGATGGTAAAAGAAATGGACAAAATTGCATTGCAGGAGGAGCCATCTCAACAACAATGTGCTTCAAATATAATATATAATCATTGAATTTTTCGATCATTAGGTACAATAAATAAAAAATTTAGTATTAAATATTAATTTTCAAGAATTTTCTTGTGGAAAAGAAAAGAAAATGGAACCCATTCAGCACATAAAACAAGATGACAAGGAAGAAAAGTGTTGATCTCTAAGTTTCTGAGTAAATGTTACTTCCTTATAACAACTTAACTAGATTTCATTTTTGTATTTTTTAAGTTGTTTTAAAAAAATCACCATTGAATGTCTTCAAACAGGTGCTAATATACAAAGAAGAACCATCAGACGAATTGATTGAAATTGGGTTAAATATGGGTTGTGAGTATATGTTAGCATATCAAAATTTAATTGTGGAATTTGTAAGCATCTATCGATCTTGTTTAGCTCCGTCTATAATTAATAGAACAAAAACATCTTTTATATTAAATATATGATTTTATTATGGGGTATAAACTTGCAGGAAACAAAGTATGGAATTGCGCCAACAGATGAAATTTTGAAAGATGACATGGTACATAGTTTTGAAAGAATGTGTATAGTTTATGAGTCAATTGTTGCTATCGTACACCATTTTTCTTTTCAATTTACATTTATGTATATTATTTAATATTGCAATTTTCATTATTTTCACCAATGTATATACACTCATTTCAATTTATTTTTATGTTTGTCGATGGAAGGTGAAGAAGAAGAAAACGATCAATGTCGTGAACAAAACATTCCTGAAAATAACCTAAGTCATGGAAGTAGCTCTAGCAGTGACAACAGTTCAAGCGAAGAATGATGATCACTATGTTTGGATATCAAAGCAAGACATTTTATATTTTGAAATATGTCTGTGAAATCAAACATTTTGTTTAATATAATGGACATAGTGTTCCAATTTAAAGACAAAGGGATATGCATAACTGTCCCATTTTGTATGATAAAGACCGTCTTATATATATATATATATATATATATATATATAATCATAAAATATGTTTTAATTTATTTTATTGCGTTCTCCATTGTCGTTCTCAAATGCACTAATAAAAATTTAATTCATATGAATATTGTTATAAGATATATATGTGTCGACTTTTGATGAATAATGAATTTTAAAAAACCACCGTAATTCTAATATGATATAACAAATTAATCCAAACAACACATTCAAATGCATTAATAAAAATTTAATTAATATGAATATTGTTATAAGATGTGTCGACTTTTGATGAATAATGAATTTAAAACAATGACAATAATTGGACTATCATAGGTTGATGTTTCTAAAAAAAACAAAGTGAAAACCGGTGCGTGTCAGTAACTATCGACTGGTGTGTTTATGTGTATATAAGCACCGGTGTCGTTGTACGATCTATGGGCACTGCAAAAATACTGATATCAGTTATAGATATTGGTGCATTTGTGTGATACTGTGTACCGGGGCGTTTATGTATCTATAAGCAGCGGTGGATTTGTATGATCCATGGGCACCGCACAAATACCGACACCAATTATAAATCTCGGTGCCTTTCTGTGATACGGCGCACTAGTGCATCATAAAGGTATATGCACCGGTGCATTTATACAACCTATGGGCACTACAAAAATCCCAAGACCAATTAGAACGGCCCCAAGCGTTGTATGACCAACACTACACCCGGTGCGATTTCACACCTAAACATCCCAGTGCGTTCATTCGACTGAGGCATCCCTGGGGTGTCGTCTTCATGTACGCACCGGTGCGTTAAGTAAAAAGTAGCGCACTGATGAAAAAACATTCGTAATAACCTCTTGCTGCCCATTTTTTTTTTAGTGGTGTTGAATTTCCATTAAAAGCTCCGCCAAAACCTCCGTAACCATAAACGAATGTTGTAGCAAATGCTTTTTTGAAAATTTTGTCCAATTTTATAACACTAAAAACCTCCTTTATAACCTCCGCAAGAGGGTCTTTTCCTTGTAGTGAAAATTGCAGCAATCAAGACATTTCAGGTGGATGGGATTTCTTCAACAATTTCACTTGGTTATAAGGTACAAGAAAGGTATTTTCAATAAAGTTGTATGTATTCTTTCAAGACCAATCATTAGTGCTTCTACTTTACTCAAAAATAATTCTTTTGTACATGATATTTACATAGAACAATATGCACATGCCATTGATTTTTAAGATGTGTATGCTAGTTTAATTGAAGGGAATCAAGTTGAACAAAAATATTATCACATGCATAACAATTTGTTGTATTATTTGGGCAAGCTATGTAGTCCACAAGGAGAGAGGCTAAGTGTCATGAGAGAAGCTCATTTATATCTTATTGTTGGACACTTTGGGGTAGGCAAAATAGTGGTGCATCTACAAAGGTATTGTTATTGGCCTTGCATGATATATAGTTTGTCACGTTTTATAAGAGGTTGTTCTATGTGTGCAACAATTGGATTGTACATGCCACTATCAGTACCACCAAGGCCATGGGAGAGTGTCTCCATGGACTTTTCTTGAGGTCTACCTATGTCAAGACAGTAGCATGGTTACATTTATGTAGTTGTGGATAGATTCAGAAAAATGTGTATACTTATGCCATGTAAGAAAACCATTACTTTTGAACAAACTGCTGACCTTTATTTTCAAAATGTTTTGGTTCATTTTGGATTTCCCACGTCTATTGTTAGTGACAGGAATTCGAGGTTCATTTGGAAATTCTGGTCTAATCTATGGAGAATGATGGATACAAAGTTGAAAAGGAGTACCAGTTTTCATCCACAAACAAATGGACATATCGAGGTTGTGAAAAGAAAACTTGTGCATCTATTGAGAGGAAATTGCAGCAAACATCCTAAGTTGTGGGATGAACAACTGCATTACATTCAACACGCTTACAACTAGGCAAAAAACTCATCAACACAAACCTCACCTTTTGAAGTATGCTTTGGGTATTTTCCAAAATCTTCATTAGACTTCATCTTTGGGAAGGATGTTGCAATTGATGGCCATAGTGACATTGATAAGGCTCAAAAGTTCATTGAGAAAATTTATATTATACATCAACAAGTTCAAAAACATCTTGATAAAAGTAAAAAAAAATACAAAGAGAGGCATGAAAAACACCGGGTTGATCACAAGTTTCAAGAGGGAGACGAGGTATGGTTGCACATTAGCAAAGAAAGGATGCAAGGGAAAGGTAAAAATCTCAAACCCATTCACTATGGTCCTTTTAAGATCATAAAACAAGTTGGTAATAAGGCATTCCAACTTGACTCACCTTCTTATATGAAAATGTATTCAGTTGTTAATGTTGAAAACTTACGCTTGTATGAGCCACCTTTGATCTATGATTAAGGAAGTGATGTTTAGCTACCTTCTATTGAATATTTCTCGCCAGAATGTTTGGATGAGCTCAAATAAGATACAATTCTTGATAGGAAGACAAGAGCATCCAAGAGGGGAAGTGTTGACTACCTTCGAGTTGGGCTCAAAGGTACTAAAGTAAGAAATGGAGATTGGAAAGGTGAGGGATTTTTACCCTCATCTACTGAACAGGTAATCAAGTCTTTTGGGGTCCAAAAGCTTCCCAATGGGGAGGAATGATCACGAGTTCATAAATTTTTCTCAAAATTCAAAGTTATAGGTTTGGGTTGAAGCTAGGATGTTTGCATAGATCTCGTCTTCCTAATTCTGGCACTATGAACGGTTTGAAAAACCGATGTCGTATGAGGGAGATATCACATTCTGATCAAAATGAAAAACAAGTAAAATTATGACAGTTTGACTAGGTTTAACTGGGATGCACAATTAGAAAATGGGCAGATGTACAGTCAGCAAAAGGGAATATTCATTGGAATATTCCCTTCAACAAACCAATCATGGTTTGAAAAGTGTCAATATTTCATTTGGTACGAGCTTTGGAGGAGCCAATCATAGGGTGACACATGGCTAGCCCTGAGGCCGCCACATGTCCCTGCAACTGAACAATAAAATTTTGTTGGAAGCTGCAGGAATTGACCCCCAGACCTCCCGCTTGGCATGCGCATGACTTACCACCTGATCAACACATTTTTTCTTAACCATAGTGTTTGCGCTTTATATTTATTATGTGTTGCAAATGGAATTAGGGGTTGGGAACCGCCAGCAGTCCCAAACCACCAGCGGTCCCCATACACATTGTCACATGGCAACGTTTGTAACCAACCAAAACCAAGCGAGTAAGTATATAACTGGAAGCTAACCTGCAAGCATTATGTGGTGTTAATTTCACATTACAATGGTTTAATCGTAATAATCTCCGCGTGGTCAGGATAACCCCCAGTTCAACTCTTTATAACCACAGTCTCCGCCTAGAGTTTCTCCCAACGGTTATGGCTGCGGTATGGGGGGTGCGCATGTGGCCACCCCCAACCACAACAATTAATGTAATGGTTTAAACGATGATATTTTAGTAGGCACACCATTTTTGGCAGATATTGACTATTTTAACTCCAGTTAAGTGGAGTTCACCACTTTTAGTTGAGATTTTCTAGGTGAAACTGGGGAAAAGAGTAAGAGACTCAATTTTCACCCATTCTGAGTGAATGAAGAGTCATTTTTGACTAATTGGAGCATTCTGGAGTCATTGGTGTAGAGAAAAAAAGCCATTAGAGCACTATAATTACATGTAATAGCAAAATTTTGAGCATAATGAAAGATGGACATGCCATCAGGATCTGGACCAGTAGATGTAGTCCAGGAGGGGTGAACTGGTTTATCATGCCTGCTGTGTAAAATTAATGTGGTGAAATATTTCACTATTTTACACTACTGTTCAGTGTTATTTAAGATTGTTTTATGCTTCTAATTCACTAAAAATCATCCACAATGTTGGAAATACTGATAGGGGGTGAATCAGTATTCCTTTCAATTAAATCATTATTTAATATTCAATTATTATCAGTGTTTGTACAATGATAACAGTAAAAAAAAGGAACACAAATGCACACAGTTTTTAAGGTGGAAACCCACTTCGGGACAAAAACCACCTAATTCTTTTCTAATAATTCTTTAATATTCAACTCCATTTGAAAATAAAGCTCCAATTTCCTAGAATCTAGAAAATAATTCTTCTCTAGCTCCCACTGGATGGAATCTCCAACGCCCGAGATTCTTCAGTAGTCAAATGAACGGATGCCCCAACACCTAATGAGCTACAACTCACCCTAGCACCACCCTAGCACCCTATAGAAGAATAAAAGAAGAATGGACTCACGTACCAAGGAAAATGGTCCACTTTAAAATGATATAGAATGATGTAGAAGAAGAAGACACACTAGACCACAACCCAAACTATGACACAACCATCTAATGATGATCCTAGATCTCCCGAGACTGCCTCTTCAACTCTTGGTAGATATACACTAGAACAATTTTTACAATAATGTATTTACAATGACTTAGTACAATGATACCTTTACAATGACTGTATGCAACGCTGCCCACTTGAAGAATTCATGTGATGAACTTCTTGCTGCTGTTCTATACCTTGGTTACTGCTCTTTTCATGCAACCCTCTGCTACACCTTGCTTTGCTTTGCTGCCCTAGAAATTCTGGTCCTTTGTAGCCCTTGACAACACATGATCTAGATTTTTCTTGCCTTCTAGGAGCTCGATATTGAATCTAGTGTATCTCTCTTATTTCAGATCCCCAATATGTGATTTTTGGTCCTATAGTAGTCCTCTAAGTCTTCTTTCCAATGCCATAGGTCTGACCCAATTTGGATTCTTCAAGAGAGAGTTATGCCCAATCTCTCACAATGCCCTATTTATGGACTGTTTTAGTAGAGTGAACTTGTACGACGTGCCACGTGTCACTATTTCTTCATTTGGCTATGAAATTGATAGAGCGAAAACTAAAGTCCATGCACTATCTAAAAATTTTTACAGACTTCCAATCTAATACTCAGAGAGAGAGTTATGACAATTTTCCCAAGGTCACTTCTTTGATATGAATTTCATGAGCCTGCAAAAACACTGATTTCCACAAATCATATCTCCGAAAATAATGTGCAACTTGATATGAAATTCTTATAGGAGCTTCCTCAAGATTTCGGCTTCACCTCATAAAATTTTCAGCTTCTGAACCTTCGTAGAAAAAACATTAGAGTGAAAATTCCACGATGACCTGTTTCAGATGGCGAAATCCCTTACATAAGGAGGATATGAGGATCACAATTTATATAAATGATTAGGTTTAGAGGGGCTTTAACAAGTGAACGTGGGAGGGATTGTAAGAGATTAAAAAATATTAATTATGACTTTTCAATGACCCATGCCACAACCCCATGGGGTTTTAGCCCACTAACTTGGGGTACAAACTTCAAACATGTATATCTCTCAAACTGTGAAGAATTACGCGGCGTGCCATATATCAACGGAAAAATATTGAAAAGTAGAAACCATCAAAAGAATTTTTGACCCATAATATTTTAATTTTGTAGGTAAAAATTCTCATGTTATATTGGGATAGCCCCTAGTGCTGCTTGGATTGACATCAATGACAATCACTGATAAAAAATCCTCCCCTTTGGCATTGATGGAAACACAAGTACTCCCTCTGCGATCATAACACCTCTTCCAAAAAAATTCGCTTCCCCTTTGACATCAATGGAAAATGGTAACTCCCCCTGACACACAACCATTCTGTAGACCTGTACACACTTCCACTCCCCCTTTATATTGTGAATAAGAAAAATCTAATGAGAACTTGGGAGAATCCCAAGCTTCTGGCGAAGATATTCAAATGCTTCACGAGGTAAAGGATTAGTGAAGATATCAATGATTTGTTCTTTTGTACCAACATACTCAAGTTTGATATTATTTTCAGCGACTTGTACTCTAACAAAATGGTATTTGATCAGAATGTGTTTTGTTTTTTAATGCATGACAGGATTCTTGGAGATGCTGATGGCACTGGCGTTGTCACAAAATATGGGAATAGGCTCATTGAATTGTAATTGAAGATCTTGTAAAGTTTGTTTCATCCAAAGGACTTGATTACAACATGCTACCGCTGCAATGTATTATGCTTCTGCTGTAGACAACGAGATTGAGGTTTGCTTTTTTCTCAACCATGATACGAGATAACCACCTAGATAGAATGCTGCTCCGCTAGTACTCTTACGATCATCAACACTTCCTGCCCAATTTTCATCTGTAAAGGCTTGAATAATGAGATTTTTACCCTTGGGATACCACAAGCCATATTCTTCTTCGCCCTTTAGATATCGAAGAATTATTTTGACAACAATA
This sequence comes from Pinus albicaulis, assembly GCA_034641835.2. NCBI lineage: Eukaryota > Viridiplantae > Streptophyta > Pinopsida > Pinales > Pinaceae > Pinus > Pinus albicaulis. Next base: position 613,973,356 of record CM076580.1, read on the forward strand.
ATATGTGATTCTTTCGGTGCTGCTTGGAATCTTGCTACTTATCCAACTGCTTGCATAACATCTGGTCAGGAACTTGTTACATATAGAAGACTACCAATCATAGATCTGTACAAACTTTGATCCACATCCTTAGATGAGTCGTCTATGCTCAATTTTCAACCTGTTACCATCGGAGTAAGGACGAGTTTGCAATCTTCCATTTTGAATTTCTTGAGCATTTCCCTGATGTACTTGGCTTGACATATAAATATTCCTTTATCTTGCTGAGATATTTTAAGCCCTAAGAAGTATGTCAGCTCACCAAGTAAAGACATCTCGAACTCACTTTTCATATTTGTAGAAAATTTCTTACTTAGTTGATCATCATTGCTACCAAATATTATATCATCCACATATACCTCAAAGATTGTTAAATTATCTTTATCTATTTGTACATAAAGATTTATATCAACAATACCTTTCTTGAACCCTTTTTGACGTAGATATCCATCAAGACGAGCATACCATGCTTTAGGAGCCTGCTTGAGACCATATAGAGCCTTATTTAACCTGAAAACATAGTCTTCTTTTTATGATAATATAAAACCTTCAGGTTGTTCGATGTAAACTTCTTCTTCTAATTATCCATTCAGAAATGATGACTTAACATCCATTTGGTAGACTTTGATTTTTATTGAACATGCATAGGCGAGAAACATTAGAATGGCTTCCATTTTGGCAACTACTGCAAATGTTTTGTCGAAATCAATTCCTTCCACTTGTGCATAGCCTTTGCAAACCAATCTTGCTTTGTTTCTGGTAACCTATCCATCTTCATTCAATTTGTTCCTGAACACCCATTTAGTCCCAATGACATTTTTATCTTTTGGTCATGGAACTAATTCCTAGGTGTTATTCTTCTCAATTTGATCCAATTCTTCATTCATAACTGCTACCCAATTTTCATTCTGGTTGGCTTCCTCAAAACTACTAGGCTCAAAGGTTGCTAGAAAAGCAATGTGAGATTGTTGTGACGAAAGAAGCTGTCGACCTTCATTTATGTCACCAATGATTTGATTTTATGGATGGTTCTTTTGAATCCATTATTTTGTTCTCTTTGGAGGAGCTTCTTGTTGTTGTTATGGTATATCTTGATGATCATTATTTACTTCTTCCTGGTTGATAGTTGCTTCTTGTTCTAGAATTTTATCTGTGTCTTTTTTAGCCTCTGTCTCAAGTTGCAAAGATACTATATCCTCATCATTATTCGTTAGAACACCATCTTCGTCAAATGTAACATTTATGCTCTCCAATATCTATTTTCATCTTAGATTATAACATTTATAAGCCTTTCTTTTGCATGAGTAACCAACAAAGAGACCTTCATCAACACGTGATTCAAACTTACCCAAATTTTGATCTTCTCTTTTCATATAAAATTTTCTTCCGAAGATTTTGAAATATTTTACATTAGCTAGTTTACCTTTCCATAATTCATATGGGGTCTTGTTGCAATTATTTCTGAGAAGACTTCAGTTGATAATGAAGACTACCGTATCAATTGCTTGAACCCAGAATTTTTCATCCAATTTTGAGTCCTTCAATATTGTTCTACCCATTTCCTGTATGGTTATATTCTTTTTTTCAGCAACTCCATTTTACTAAGGTGTTCGTGTTGTTGAAAATTGTATTTTTATTCCATTTTCATCACAGTATTGCTGAAATAATTTGGAAGTGAATTGTCCGCCATTATCTGATCTTAGACACTTTATTTTCAAATCAGTTTCATTTTTGACCAACTCCTTGTAGATCTCAAAGCACTCAAATGCTTCAGATTTTTTCTTTAGGAAACTGACGGCTATCATCTTGGTATAGTCATCTATCATTAACATGAAATATAATTCTCCATCTAAGCCTTTTGTTCTCACAGGACCACATAGATCAATATGTATCAATTCCAATGGATGTGATGCAAATTTTTCTTTTGTTTTAAATTGAACTTTTGTCTGCTTGCCGTGTCGACAGGCCTCACATAGTGTGTTGGAAGGTTTTGATATTTTTGGCATTTCTCGTGTTGCGTCCTTTTTTCTTATCCTAACAAGCTTGTCAATGTTTATGTGACCCATTGATTTGTGCCATAACTAGATTTCATCTTCTTTAGCTAGTAGACATGCTTTAGTTGCTTCATCTAGAACATATATGTCGTTTGGAGATCGACTTGCTGTAGCCACAATTTTACCATACCTACCTAACCTGATTTCACATTTTGTGGAGTTGAATAGCATTGTGTGTCCTTGACCACACATTTTTCCAACACTGAGCAGATTGTGATTCATGTTTTCAACCAATAGAACATTCTTGGCTATAACATCTTTACTTCTGAGGGTGACGACACCTGATCCTATAACATTTGAAGGTCCATCATTTCCAAAGGATATGGTTCCATCCTTCTTATCTTTCAAAGATAAAAAATTCCTTCTATCTCTAGTCATATGAGTTGAGAAACCACTGTCAACATACCACACATATTTGTTGTTTTGAGCCTTGAGAGCGAGAGCACAATCATCAGTCTTCTTCTCCTTCCATGTTCGTTCATTCTGTGGCTTCGAAGATTCTTCTAGAGGATTTTGAAGTCTGTAGTCTCTGGCTATGTGTCCAAAGTTCTGACATTTGTAACGTTCCATATTATTTCTTAGATGTTCAAATCTATTGATGTTTTGTTGAGCCATGAGAGGTTCATATTTGAAGGATCTTCTAGAATTGTATTGGTTTCTAGGGTACGTGTGACATTCTACAACTTTATGACCAAATTTTCCACATGAATAACAATAGCCATAAAAAATATGTTGGTACCTGGATGGAAATATTTGTCGAGGAATCGTCTTCCAAGGATGTTCTTGCAAATCTTATCCAATGAAGTCTACATGCATTTCAGATCTCATAGGTTCATTGTATTTTGTTGTAGAAGGTCCTGCTTCTTCTTCTTTGTAACCGAGGCCAGTTCTGTCATTGTAAGATCGTTGATTGTTGATGATTTCTTCCAATGCCCTTAAGATATTGGCATAGTTTTGGATATTTTTTCCCTTCTTCACTTCCTTACACAACGAGACTACTTCGGCTTCTAATGCTTCCCTTTCTTGGTTGCTTTCTTCCAAATTCTTTTGAAGTGACTCTTCAATACATTTGTGTTATTCAACTTCAATTTTGAGACCTTGAACTTGTTCTTCAAGAGTATTGGAATGAATTTTATCATCCTTGAATAGAGGTACACCATCCTTCGTATGCTCCATGACCTCCTTCCAGTTGTTAAACTACTATTGAAGGAACCAAGCTCCGATACCAATTGTTGGAAATAATAAGAGGGGGGTGAATCAATATTCCTTTCAATTAGAGCATTAGTTAATATTCAATTATTATCAGTGTTTTTACAATAATAGCAGTAAACAAAAGGAACACAAATGCACACAGCTTTTAAGGTGGAAACCCACTCCGGGACAAAAACCACCTAATGCTTTTCTAATAATTCTTTAATATTCAACTCTAATTAAAAATAAAGCTCCAACTTCCTAGAATCTAGAAAAGCATTCTTCTCGATTTCCCACTGGATGGACGCTCCAACGCCTAAGATTCTTTAGTAGTCAACTGAACGGATGCCCCAACACCCAATGAGATACAACTCACCCTAGCACCACCCTAGCACCCTATAGAATAATAAAATAAGAATGGACTCCCGTACGAGGGAAAATGGTCCACTTTACAATGATATAGAATGATGTAGAAGAAGAAGACACACTAGAACACAGCCCCAACTATGACACAACCACCTAATGATGATCCTATACCTCCCGACACTGCCTCTTCAACTCTTGGTAGTTAGACACTAGAAAAATTTAAAAATAATTTATTTACAATGACTTAGTACAATGATACCTTTATAGTGACTGTATGCAGTACTGCCCACTTGAAGACTTCATGTGATGTACTTCTTGCTATTGTTATACACCTTGGTTGCTGCTGTTATCATGCTACCCTCTGCTGCACCTTGCTTTGCTTTGATGCCCTAGAAATTCTGGTCCCTTGCAGTCCTTGACAACACATGATCTAGCTTTTTCTTGCCTTCTAGGATCTCAATATTGAATATGGTGTATTTCTGTTATTTCAGATCCCCAATATGTGATTTTCGGTCCTGTCGTATTCCTCTAAGTCTTATTTCCAATGCCAAAGGTCTGACCCAATTTGGTTTCTTCTAGAGAGAGTTATGCCCAATCTCTCACAAAATTATGGATTATTTCAGTAGAGCGAACTTGTACAGAGTTTCACGTGTCACTGGTTCTTCATTAGGCTTTGAAATTGATAGAGAGAAAAGTAAAATCCGTGCAATATTTTCCACATTTTACAAAATTCTAATCCGATACTCAGAGATAGAGTTATGATGATTTTCCCAAGGTCACTTCTTTGAGATGAATTTCAGGAGCCTGCAAAAACACTGACTTCCAGAAATCATATCTCCGAAAATATTATGCACCTTGATCGAAAATTTTTACTGGAGCTTCCTCCAGATTTCTTCTCCGCCTTATAAAAATTTCAGGTTCTGAAACTTTGTAGAAAAAAAATTAGAGCGAAAATTCCACAATGACCTGTTTTAGATGGCGAAATACCTTACATAAGGAGGATATGAGGATCAAAATTTATATAAATTCTTAGGTTGAGAGGGGCTTCAACCAGTGAACATGGGAGGGATTTTAGGAGCTTAAAAAATATTAATTATGACTTTTCAATGACCCATGCCACAACCCCATGGGGTTTTAGCCCACTAACTGGGGGTACAAACTTCAAACATGGATATCTCTCAAACTGTGAAGAATTATGTGGCATGCCATATATCAACAGAAACATCTCAAAAAGTAGAAACCATAAAAATCATTTTCGACCCAGAATATATTAATTTGTTAGGTCAAAATTCCCATGCAATATTGGGGTAGCCCTTGGTGCTGCTTGGGTTGACATCAATGACAACTGTTGATCAACATACAATTCATGGACAAACACCTCAATCCTTATGAAAAATAATGAAATGATTATGCACATGTTTTTAAACTGAAAATACACTTAGCACAACAAAACTAATACAATCATTTCAGATCATAACCCAACCTTCCAGGGCCCTGTTCCTTAAGGGGGAAATAATTTCTATCCACTTTGAGGTTGACCACAGGCTTGTAAGGGCAAGGTAGTGGATATATAACCTATAGACATGGGCTAGCCTTGTCAATTTAGTGGCTATATACCCTATAGACACGTGCTAGCCTTGTCAAGGTAGCGAGTAATGACCAAACAACGAATTTTCCACTTGTACCCGGGATCTGTGCCACATTTTCAGCCCCTGAGCCCAGGTCACTACCCAGAACTTACTGTAACTTCAAGAGAGGGTAAATAACATTAAAAAAAAATATGGAAACAGTCACATCAACCAAAACACATCGAACCCCACCCAGCCATGATATGCATTTCGTCAAACATGTCATAAACATAACATCTATAGGCACAAACAACAGATTTAAACAAAGGGGCCCCTTTCTTATCTAAGAATGGATAAGAAGCATTTCTCCCCTACATCATAAACTATCATACAATAAATTTTACCATAGATACATTGTGAATTAATTTACAAGTAAAAACATGGAGAGAGCCATACCTCATCTCTGTCACAATACATGCTTATAACCAACATAATACCAACATAAATACCATGGATATATCAAATATAGAAACCATATATATATCAGTTCACATACACATCAAATACCAAGGCAATGAAACTTTCATTAATGAGTGTAAGAACTAACCAGAAAACAATCATTGGAAATAAACCCACAACGTCGTGGCTATCAAGGAATTGGAAAGGCTAGGCAATCCACATGCATACACCATGCATGCCATAACTAGTGAGGAAAACATACATGCAACTCGGTACCTACACTCAGAAATTGTTGTTTATGCTGATCTTCATGTCCTCTTGCACTTTCCTACTCTTCCTTTGCTTTCTTGATCTAAATCTCCAAATATGCAACACTCTCCAAAATTGATCCAATAATACTCTAAGTGCTCAAGAGTATGAGAGAGGGAGAGAGAGAATAATGTGAAATCCAAAAATGAACTGACCAAAACCTTCCCCACTGATCCTCTAAAGCCTTTTTATTAATTAGGCCTATATTTTCTTCATTTTCCATTATTTTCCTTCAGTTTCCTCCTCACATGCAATTTTTAACCTTTCACCTTCCTTTTCTCATAATTTCCATTATTTTCATAAATAAAATGTCAATCAATGCCTCATGCATTTCCAAAGCCTTTTCCTTTGCCAATTTCCTTAGCCATAATAAACCAAATGATCACTCGCTAGGATGTTTTTCCCACCATTCAACTTGGAATTTGTGCCCCATCACTGTGGTATTATATATTTTTACATGAATTTTTTTACCAAGTTTGTTACATAACCCTCCCCCCCTGGGGGAACACCATTATTGGTGTTCAATGACACCTAAAAACCAAAAAACGTACTTCCTATGGAGCTTTATAACACAACTCGTTGCAATATTTACAATGAATAACCTGCTCGAAAGAAAAACCCATCATGAAAATCATACCCTTACTAGAGATTTATAACACAACTCATTACAGTATTTACAATAATAACCACATATAATCATGCACATTTTCTTCAACCAAAAAAGAACCATACTATTTGTGGAGCTTTATATACTAGCTCAATACATTATTTACAATAATATGCACATATACACATTTTCTCAACCAAAAAATAGAAAGATACGATGCATGTATCAGTAACAAGGGAATCCATACTCACACCTCCACCCTCGAAGGTAGTACCAGGATTAACCTCCTTCCCAGGAAGTACATAATCCACTGCCAAAGTCAAAGCTGCATCTAATGTCCACCGCTACAATCTCGCGCCAATTTTCCTCTCAGTGAATAGTTACCGACTCATTGTTCCAAGGCACACTCCCAATGTGCATATAATTCCATCTGGCAATGCTAATGACCAAAAAAATTTAACTTGACCTTCCCTTCTCTGCTACACAGTCCCTAGGGTAATCCAACCATCCCCTTCCATGCAGTCACTCACTTTCCAAGTTCCGATGGAACCCCCATCTCGGGCAGTCCATCCCTTGGCAAGGCTTCCTTGCATAGGAAGATAAAAAAAACAAGGCATATATCTGCCTCAAAACCATCATACCAGTCATAACATGATAATGGAAATCAATGGACACTATTGGGTACCAGTGTTCCATAATGGATTTGCTCCTAAAATTATTTTCTAGCATACTGATGCATATTCCAATTCCTTTTGTTATTCTTGTTAGTGCTTGCAATCAATTTCAACTACCCAACTGGGTATTGCATGCCTTCCTATAGCAAGAACGTAAATTTCATTAGATTAGAATAATTTGAAATAACTTCAAACCATACCTCATTGGTAGCTCGCCAACAAGGTACACTTGCAATCCTCTTCACTTCACGTCACCCAAGTCAAACTAGTTGTTTGATTAAGTCACCATGTATAAACATATCATATCATGCTAACCCAAAATGAAACCATAATATGTCACAACCATAAATCACATGCAACCATCATAAATCACATGTAACCATCATAAGTTAGAATCATGTACCATATGCATAATAGAACTGAAGTAAAATATTGATATTTATCCTTCATCAATCCTTACTTCTGCCTTTTTTCTTTCTATACACACGTTGGATCGGTTTCCACACCCGAAAAGCACCCAGTGCATTCTCCTCAACCATGTACACGTACACACATTGCATAAATTCATACATCCACATGGCGTACAAAACCATACAATACATACAGCCACGCCTGGTGTACAACACAACATAATATATATGCCTATACCCGGTGTACAACACAATACATGTACATAGACATACATATAATGTACAATACAACACAATACATATGCCTACACCTACATACAACACATAAACCTACACCTGGTGTACAACACAACAAAATACATATACATACATATACGTAGACATATTACAAAATGACGAATACACATGTCACGATACCATGACAACACCATGCACATACATAATACCACATGCCCACAACACATGTACAACATACACATAATATGACATGTATATTAGTACCATATGCACAACATGTACATAGTACCACCTATACAAAACAATACCTGCACAACATCTGCACAACATGTACATAGTACCACCTATACACAACAATACCTGCACAACATGTGCACAACATCACATGTACATGACACCACCTTCACAACGTGTACACAATGCCAAATGGACACTGAACCACCTGTGAAATGTTACACAATGCCACATGTACACAACACCACATGCACGACATGTGCATGACACCATATGTACATAGTACCACATGCACGTCATGTACATGACACCGCATGCACACATCACCACATGTACAACCTGTACACAACACCATGTGTAAAATCATGCACATAGAACCATATGTACATCACACTCATAACACAATATGTACATAGCACCGTATATTCAACATGTACATAGCACCATACGTACACAACACTGCATATCCAACATGCGCATAGCGCCATATGCACAGAACACTGCATAGCTAACATGTACATAGCACCATCTATACCTAGCATTGAATATGCAATATACACACAACACCATATATAAATCAAGCATAGAACATCATATGTACACAATAATGCATATGCAACATTATAAATCACCATATATACAACAAGAATAGAGCATCATATGTACATAATACTACATTTGCAACATTACACATCACCATAGGTACAATCATTGAATATAAAACATGCACAACATATACAAAACAATAACACTGTACATCCATAGACCAGAAAATCACTCCACAAGTAACCTTGCTTCTAGTGTCTTTCCAGTATCCATGCTTATCCTAGCATGTCATTGATCACACAACTTTCACTTCACTGATGTGCCCCTCAACATTACCTGTCCATAACATAAACATATGCATAGTACAAGCATATAATATCAATTCATGTCTACATAATACTGACCTCATAGATCTGTCAAGGCTACTTTGCCACTTGATTCCTCATAGCCAGGAACCTTTTCATGCCATTCACCTACATGAGAAATCATTCATCCACAAGAATGATCCTTGAAACCCATATCATACAGTGACATAGATACATGGATACACACACATATATAATCATTAACATAAAACAATCATGATACTGTCAGACAATGTCATACATACACACATATATACATATAATCATCAACATTAGACAATCATGATCCATGATGACCTTGTCAACCAATGACATAAATAAATACATATATACATATATAACATCAATATAAAACAATCATGATCTCATCGGATAATGACATACATACATGCATATATACAATTATAGAAATCATCATAATTATGATCACAACATGATTACCAAATATCATAAGGCCTAGGATGAGAAAAATTCCTTTATCCATGCATAATGTGCATAATATTGAGAACAAAAATCCCCAACATAGCCAAGGCATCTGACATCTCAGATCCATTTACTTTACCTTTCTCATGATTGTCCTGCCACTGTCCCTTTTACCTCAATGTACCCAACCAATCCAACAGTTTATCATATTCTTACCTTCTACCACGATTACTCATGCCTTGAGATTCATTCACGGCTTACATTACTTTTTGGTTACCACAGAGCTCTCCCCAAGTTCCATTATATTTCCTCTTTCCCAACCAATTCCCAATACTCTCAAGCAAAAGGCAAGAACAAAAACGAACAAGAAAAAGACCACGATAACCAAAAGCAATATGACACCACAACAAAGTGGCATGTCCATGCAATAGACACAATAAAGACTACAAATCGATCAAAACTAAATAAAAAAATACCAACAACACAAGACTTTACAACAAACACCATGATTCAATACCCATGGTTCCCAATACTTCCAAGGAAAGCTCAGCTCGAGCCTTCTTCAATATTTCATGGTAGTCTCTTTTTCCATACAATTACACGCATCATACTGCCATAACCGCACAACTGTCAGTTCATAAATAAATATACCAATATACTTGTTATCTTACCTTGTTGTGCCAATCACATTGTCCTGTAACTGAACACACATGCCAGCCATATGTATCAACATCAATACATCATATCTGTCAATTCAAAATCAAATTTTACCAAGACTAACAACCATGGCATAATCCATTGATCAAATCACATTCATCGGTCATAATACCTACTGCTACAACTATCACCTACTTACACTCAGGTACATATCATCCATCCCAACACATGTGCATTAGTACAACCATCTTAAAACAAGTCCATTTCTTCATGCAATCTTACAGACACGTATACTCTTACCATGCAATTAATCAACATTCAAACAATTATTGCAAACATACCATACTAAATAAATCAACTAGATGATGTAAATAGAGACTAAATCACTCAAACACCAAATAGATGACATAATCAAATAATTAAGCATAAACTACATGAAATAAGAAAACTCATACCTTGATATATCTTAGGGGAGGCTATATTTTCTGCACAATCAATCTAGATTAGCACAATATAACTTCAAGACATATCAACCGAACCTAAATAAGGTCATGATATTCATAATAGTAACTAGCTAATAGGTTCACATCATAGACTCATACACATATGTCATTCAAGCATAACAATCACATATGCACAATTAGTCAATATTAGTGAAATTCACTATCATAATGAGCTCAAATTATACCTGAATGTCTTAACACTAACCAACTGCATAGGCCAATCCAAATCAAAATGATACGTATAACGTCAAGATCTTAATGCGATAACCCTAATCATCAAGTCACTAGCATGTAACGAAAACAAGTTATATATCATGCTCATCAACAACATGTAACCTAATGATCAAGTTGATACCATTCCTAACTAACAAACATATGTACAATAATCACACTAGTTAACTAACATATATCATGTATGTAACCATAAAATCAATAGAATGAGAGGCATACACATAACGATAATGCATATGACTACATTGATCAACTAAAATTTATCATACATGTAACCAAAATAAGAATGGAATGAAAAACATATAAGTAACCCTAATGCTTACAACAACCATAAATCACATACCTGTATTCCAAGCATAACAAATTGTATGACGATTATGTTCTTACTCCAAATTCCATTGTTGCAACTTCACTTTAATGATCTGCATCTCCTACACTATCCCATCCAACACATTAGCATCATAACATGCCAATATCATCATGATGGCCTAATTTCATACAATTACCTTATGCACAACAACCTCAACCAAACCAATGCAAATTGATCATATGCACCCACTTGACATGTATAACCAATCATGAACGCCCATTTCATGTCCCATATATGGCATTCCATAAGAAAGCATACGTGGAAAACACACAAGCATGGCCAATATGTGACTTAGCATAAACAAGCAATACATGTACAGCATGTAGAAAAATGTAAGCAAGCATGCACATATAATACATAAGTGAGAAAAATTCACAATCAATCATAAATTCATGACAACATATTGACGACAACACCATAAGCACTCCCACGACGACAACACTGCAACCATGGCCCACACAACACGGATGCAACAAGAACATATATACCAAAAGCATACTAAACACATATGTAACCAACATAAATTCATGACCAACAAACCACCCATCAAGTCCGAAAGTTGAACCATGATCTGATACCACTTTGTGGTATCAGATATCACGCAAAGAGAACAAATTCCAAACACCATCATCATGCATACACAACAAGCACATTAAACATAAGCATGGGGAACATATATGCAATTGACATGTATTCATGACAAACACACACAACCCAAGGAGAGTGAAACCACGCTCTGATACCACTTTGTAACACCCTCTTCCCACATCTACCCAAGTAACCAACCAACTGGGGTAAACATGTGACGCGAGGCTATTAATATGAGATTAAACCTCCTAGATGACCTTAAGGAAGTGGAACTGGCATAAGCACCAAAAAACACCTTACACTGCATCATTGACATCCCCAGGAGGTAACCCAACCTTCCAGGGCCCCGTTCCCTGAGGGGGAACTAATTTTTAGCCACTTTGAGGCCGAGCCACGAGTTTGTAAGGGAAAGGTAGCATCTATAGACTCTATAGACATGGGCTAGCCTTGTCAAGGTAGCGGATAAGGCCAAAATAATGAATTTTACGTCGATAGCTATGGGATTTGTGCCACATTTTAAACCCTTGAGCCCAGGTTACTGCCCAGAACTTACTATAACTTCAAGAGAGGGTAAATAACATTAAAAAAAACATATGGAAGCAATCACATGAACAAAAACTCATCCTACCCCACCCAACCATGACAGGAATTTCGTCAAACATGTCACAAACATAGCATCTACATGCATAAATAACATATTTAAATAAATGGGTCTCTTTCTTATCTGAGAATGGATAAGAAGCATTTCTCCCCTACATCATAAGCTATTATACAATCAATTTTACCATAGATACATTGTGAATTCATTTACAAGTAAAAAAATGAAGAGAGCCATAATTCATCAATATCACAATACATTCTTATAACTAACATAAGACCAACAAAAATACCATGTATATATAAAAAATAGAATCCATATATATACCAATTCATATACACATCAAATACCAAGGAAATGAACCTTTCATTAATGAGTGTAAAAACCAACCTGGAATGGGACTTCCAAATTCTTCCCGACCATAGACATGGCTGAGCCAAATCTCATTTCAGCTAGTCACCCCTGTGCCATATTCCAACGATGAATGTGGGACTTAATCAAACACCAATCACAATCAAGCTAGGGCTTCCAAAGGCCAAACCACCTCAACCCTCAACTAGTGATTCCACTTCATGATTGGGCATCAAAATCGCCATGGATTGGTCTCTATTCAAGCTGCACTAGGGCTCCAGAGCGTTGTTTCAGCTAGGGCCTCCAGGACTAGTAACTCAACCCCAACTATTACAAGGCTTCCAGAGCATTTTTCCAACCAGGGCTTCCAGGACTAGTAACTCAGCCCACCTAGGGCTTCTAGAGTGTTTTTCCAACCAAGGATTCTAGGAATAGTAACTCAACCGACAGTTTTCTGTTGGGCTTCCAGAGTGTTTGTCCAATGAAAGCTTCCGGGAACTAATAAATCAACCCAACAACTAAAAGAATCATCAGAACCTACCAAAAAACAATCAATGGAAATAAACCCACAACACCATGGCTATCCAAGAAATGACAAGGCTAGGAAATCCACATGCATACACCATGCATGCCAAAACAAGTGAGGAAAACATACATGCAACTCAGTACCTGCACTCATAGCCTATTCTAGATGTTGATCCCCATGTCCTCTTGCACTTTCCTACTCTTCCTTTTCTTTCTTGATCCAAATATGCCACACTCTCCAAGAGTGCTCCAAGAGTACTCTAAGTGTTCAAGAATATGAGAGAGAGGGAGAGAATAATGAGAAATCAAAAACTAAACTGAGCAAAACCTTTCCCATTGATCCTCAAAAGCCTTTTTATTAATGAGGCCTTTATTTTCTTCATTTTCCATTATTTTCCTTCATTTTCCTCCTCACATTCAATCTGTGGCCTTTCACCTTCCTTTTCTCCTATAATCCATTATTTTCGTAAATAAAATGCCAATTAATGCCTCATGCCTTTCCAAAGCCTTTGCCTTTTCCTTTTCCAATTTCCTTAGCCATAATAAACCAAATGAACAACTGCTAGGGTGTTTTTCTCACCATTCAGCTTGGAATATGTTTCCCATCACCATGGTCTTATATATTTTTACATGGATATTTTTACCAGGGTTGTTATAGAAAGTAGATTTTTTGAAGGTAATCGATGACTTAGAAGTAGTCACTTGTTAGGTACAAGATACTATACAATGTGTTTCACATCATATTAAAAACTACCAACAGGAGGTATGGTGTCTGATAAATCATTTTAAAGCTTTCAATATTGTTTTTGTTCTAAGAGTTAGAAACAAAACAATATATACAATAGAAAATTTTGTTGCTAGGATGTCGCCATTGAAAAATGGTCTTTATATTGAAATTATATATAAAACATATTTACCTGACAATGTCAATAACTTATTTTCAATGACGACCAAAATATACTACACTTTATGGTGAATGTTGATGTATTTAAAGATGCCACCATAGAGTAGGATGGGCACGAGCAAACTCTGCAAGAAGCATCTCAAACACCGCAAGGAAACAATATTCCAAAAGGTGTGGTGTTCCTAAAGAAACTATATGACTTGCAGAACTGGTTTACAGGGCCAACAAACAAAAACATTCAAGGTTCAAAGCTGGGCTCCAAACAGTGTCAATTTGGGAACCCCACAAGATCCGAAGTATGTCAATCTAGGTACATGTTTTTCCCTGCACGAGAGACAATAATTTATTCATCTATTCAAGTAGTATCAGGGTGTGTTCACTTGGACATATGATGATTTAGATACTTATGACACCCGTATCATCCAACAAGTGATTCCTATAAAAGAAGGGGTGAAACCATTCCATCAGAATCTATGAAAAGTTCATCCGACACCGAAGCCCCTTATTTAGAAGGAATTGAGAAAGTGGTTGGATGCTAAGATCAAATTTAAAGTTAGACATTCCATGTGGTTGTCCAACATGGTCCCAATAAGAAATACTTCTGGTGAAATATGCCTATGTGTTGATTTCTGAAATATTAACCGAGCTTCTGATAAAGAAAAATATCCATTGCCATCCATGGAGGTTATACTCCAGATATTATCTGGGTTTGAAATGTTTTTTCTACTAGACATATTTTCAGGCTAAAATTAAGTGCTTATAGTGGAACCAGATAGGTTTAAGGCTACGTTCCAGACTAAATGGAGAATATGTGTGTTCAAAATAATGTCGTTTGGACTAATCAATGTTGGTGCTACCTTTCAAACAACGATGGAAATTTCATTTCGTGGCCTTATAGGTTAGAGTGTTTTTCTCTACTTAGATGATTTCACTTTGTTTTCTCAGAAAATTTCAGATCTTGTACATCATCTAAAGCAGATATTCGATCATTTTTGAAATTACAAAATTTCTATGAATCCCAAGGAGAGAGTCTTTTTTGTGTTTGAAGGGATCATGCTAAAGCAAAGTGAAATATCAATATTGACCCTGAGAGGGTCAAGGCTATCACACAAATCCCATTCCCAGTGAATAAGAGAGTCATGCAGTCTTTCTTGGGGAAAATCAATTTCCTCATAAAATTTATCTATGACTACGCACAAATAGTCAAACCCATACAAGAGATGGTTAAGAAAGATGTAGTATATAAGTGGGACAAATGGCAGAAGGACACGTTTTCTCATATTAAACAAGCTACTGATGATGCACCTACACTTTCTAGTCTACATTGTGGTAAGAACTTCCTACTCTATAAATTTTCTACGGATTTATCAATTTCCATTATATTAACTCAGAAGGAAAATGAAGGAAATGAGAAGCCTATCTCTTTTATGAGTGCTAGTCTACAGGGACCAAAATTAAATTACCCTAGCATTGACAAACAAGAATATGTAGTATATAAGGTAGTGAAGTATTCCATGCCCTACTTATTGAAATATCACACCATTGTATTCCTCACCTAGTAGTAAGAAAAATACTTGTGTTGAATAGGATTTGGGTGAGAAGAGGGCTATTTGGGTGACATTTATTCAAGAATATGATTTGGAGTTAAAACTAGTTCATATTATAAAGGTTCATGACCTATGAAGACTAGTTACCGAAGCAAAGGATGCTCCTGAACAATATCACTCAGGATGAGAGCAGGAAATTGAAATGTACAATAATGATCACATTCCTTAGTTCACTTCCACATTGCCATGGTATGCAGAGTTGTGGAAATTTTTGGAACATGGCACCTTGCCCTCACACTTATCAAGTAAACAGAAAAGGGAAATATGCTTAAAGGCTCTATCATACCAACTGGTCCATGGAGTGATTTTCTGGAAACACCATAATAGAGTTTTGTTAAGGTGCCTTGATCCACAAGATACAAAGAAGGTTTTGAAAAGTTTACATGAGGGACTGGAAGGTGGCCTCTATGAAAGCGACACCACAACACACAAAGTCATGAGGGATGGTTATTATTGGCACACTCTTTTTAAGGATTCTCATGCCTATGATCACAAGTGCCAAGCTTGTCAGAAATGTATCAGTCATGATCAAAGGTCAGCCGCCTCACTTCTCCTAGTAGCAGTCGATGAACCATTCCAACATTGGGGCCTTGATGTTATCGAAGATATTATTCCGCACTCATCAAAGAAAAAATGATATATCCTCAAAACTACATGTTATTTCACCTGGTGGTCGGAAGAAATTATGCTCATATAAGTAAATGACCAGGAATTCATTCTTTTTATACAGCAAAACATAATCACTAGGTTTGGTATTCCTACATCACTTGTCTTTGATAATGAGACCTACTTATAATTATCAAAACTTTATGAGTTTTTATTGGAAAATGGAATTATTCTCAAGCATGCACCTAATTATTATCCCCAAGGAAATGGTCTAGTTGAATACACAAATAAAAATATTATTCACATCTTTAATTAGACCATTTTATTTGAAAATAAGAGTTGGCATACTCCTTTGACTAATTCCCTTTGGGACAACCATGTTACCCCTAAGCCTTCTTTGAGAACCTTGATATACTTTCTGGTGTATGTGTAAAGAAGCTATCTTGCCTATGAAACTGTACCTCCCAACCTTGCAACGCTCTCATGAGTCACAAGGTAGCCCTTGCCTACTGGTTCAGAACATGATAGCCACTTTACTAAAACTCTAGGAAGAGCGGCTAAAATCCAAAGACCAATTTTTGATACATAAGAACCATATAAAATGTTGGTTTAATAGAAAATCCAAATGGATGAAAAGCTTTGATGTGTGCGACCTAGTTCTGAGATGGGATAAACCTTATGTGGTCAAAGATAAAGATACAAAGTTCCAACCATTGTGGATTGGACTATTCATAGTTGAAGAGAAACTTGACCACAATGCTTTCAAGCTCAAATATTTGGACGAGAGGATTGACCCCTTTCCTGTAAATAACCAAGACCTAAAACATTAATTTTAGTAGAAACTTCGAGTTGCACTTCCTATACATATTGTTTTTCATTTTATTTCCTTTTTTTGAGTTAGTTGTGTCTACATTATCCATTCATGACATTTCGTGTCTAAGTGTTTGTAATTGTACATAAATAATACATGTGTGCAAAATACATGGCCCAAAGACTTTGTAGTGTAATCAAATAAAAGTGTGGCAATTGCAATGATTGGCTTTCTGACTATTCTTCTTTTGTATTTCTGATAATGTCATAGGATGAGGTAACTCCAGATGGAAAATATGATTCGTCCAATAGGATACACTTGAGGGAATCTACTAGGTTCGTGCTTATGCTAGCACCTGAACCACTCAACTTGGCCTATGTCTACTTGTGTTTATGCTTGTCCAATCTGGTAGAGAAGGTATAAGGAGAAAATCTAAAGTGAGAAAACTAAATGATAGGTCTTAAAATAATTATTTGAATTGATAACCTCCTCTGCTCTCAATAAGTCATGATTCCTCTTCTTCCCGTTGAAAATAATAAGTGCCAATGCATCGTTTTAATAAATAAATAAATAAAGGGTGAAGAAAAGAAAGGATTCCTGCATAGGGAGGTGAAGCAAGAGACTTCACCAAGGTAATTTCCAAGCTCGTTGGAAGTGACGAAATGCTTATGCTCCTGAAGTGACATCGTTGGGGTACTTTCTAAGTCTGCTCGTAGTAGAGCAACACCAGAGATGCAATTCTATACTCTGAATATCCTAAACTCACCATGCATATTACCCTTTCTTGAATTGAATGGTGTATCTTTGTGTGAGTTCAACCAAGTAGAGAATTGAGAAGATGCTATGTATGAAACCAAGTCGAAAAGGGGAAATTGGGGAAATCAATACTTCCTAAAGGTATGACCCTTAACTGAAATATAATTCCCAGAGATACAAGCTAAAGTTCACCTTAATGTGTCGCCAAGTGTTGTCACAGCTACATTACCCTCCAAGATTTCACTACATTCAAATTTTGGAGCCTACTTCACGGTCGTAGCATGTGTTGCCTTCGTCATCAAGTGTTGTTTTGTATGGTTTGATATGTCTTGATTTTTCTTGAGCTTTACCAAGTGTCGTTTCATTAATTAGAACATATCTATGTGCGTTTCACAATCACAACAACTTTTTTGTTGTAAAATGACACGTTTGAGTCGCAGTTGCACACACTTCACCGTTTATACCAAGGGAATGTGCATAAAGTGGCATTTTGATGTATATTCATTTTTTTATCAAGCTTGTATAATTTTTTTCAATGATTTAGTATGTGTCACACCTGGTTTTGTGTCTATAAAGCATCTTAGTCACCCCTTGATCAGTCATCCTTACTTAGAAAAAATTCAGTTCCAGATGAGCCCATTAAAGCAAATAGTGCATGAGCACACTCCGATTCCGTGATGGACGATCCTTCCCTGTTCATAAGTGTGCCCTGTGCCCTCCATAGAGTTGGGAGCACTCCAAAATCATGGAGCCCCTTCCCTTCTCTGAAATTCACCCTTAAATCACCAATTCTTCCTTGAGAACACTCCTTCATCTTGAAGAAGTGCACCCTCCTTGAGCGCACTGGAGCATACCAAAGAAATGAAGCTTAGCCCTTCAACCTTCCCCTTTGCTCCATGTTCCCTCTTGAACTGATTGAGCCCACTATCTCACCCTTAAGGCACAAATCCTAAGACTTCAACCTTCAGGGGTGTGCCTTGCTCCCTCCTTGGGCACTTTTGAGTGCATGAGCACACCCCGAAGGCACGAAGCCTCAACCTTCAACCTTCAGGAGTGCGTCTTGCACCCTCCCTCTCTCCCATGGGCACATAACACATTTGGGAAGCCCTTAGCCTTCCCTTTCGTCCTTCGTACCCTCGACATGCACCCTACCTTGATTTCCTTTTTCCTTAGGGTTCATGAGTGCATGTTGAAGCCTGGAAGCATCTCCTCCTCCATCATTTAGCCTTTTGTAGTGCACCCTGAAGCTCCGTTGACCATTTTAAGCGCATCGAAAGGGAATGAACAAGAAAATATGCATAACATGGTAAAGTAGGCTATTTCAGACTAATACTTGCTTGTCATGATTAAGTGCATAAACATGTATTCTAGCAACCTTATGGAAGGAACACATAAGGAATATCAGGCAAAGAGGATGAAAAAAGAAAGCGCAAGAAGAACTAAGAACACACTTGAAACTTGATGATAAAAGCACCATGAAGACTCCAAATTTTGAATACCTTTCAGATGGTGGAAGAACCTTGAGCAAATGATGATAAAGAACACGCATAGTGGCAGCCATGTATCCACTGAAGCAAATCCATGTCATCAGTCACTATCATGTCCCGGTCATCCAAGATAGTGGCGTGTCTAGTTTCATCATATAATGATATGGAAGACAAATATGTATTATTGTAATCATTTTAAAATACAAACAAGTAGAAGTCTAAGATTCATGTGTGAAATCAAGAGTCATGGAAGTCTAAAGGAAACGTAATACCAAGAGTCATATGTAATTCCAAAAGTCGATTGGAACTTCAAAGGTTGTAGAAGTCTAAAGGTCACTAGAAGTTAGAAATTCAAGATTCATAAGGGTATGAAAGGTCACTCCTCAAGTTATAAATAGATCCTCATTTCTCATGTAAAGGTATTTAAACCTTGGCTTCTCCCATAAGGCATAAGAGAGATAAGTTAGTACTTTTGGGGAGAAAGTAGTGGCTCCAATTCTCTGATATTGGAGCAAATGATGTTCATTGTATTCATGCATCTTAGGAATTTTACTTAACATTTGAAGCCTTGATGGACAACACGTTTTCATACATGGATTATGTATGTTTGTAAGACTATTTTGTGTACGTTCATGGTTCATGTTTGCTCTCATCGGTACTAAGGTAGTTGAACTATTTTAGTTATTTTAGTGCTTATTCTATTGAGAATGTGTTGTAATGGTTATGGCATTCATCACATTGATGTGGACTATTCTGCTAGATGTTAGACGAAACATTCTTTTTTGCGTGTGTCTTTATTAGGGTGGTACTATTACCTCTCTCCTAGAGGATCAGTTTCTTTCCCCTTTGCGGTAGAAGAACCTTGATGCACTTGCAACTAAACATTCACCAGACACACTAGCTTACTTTTCATAGGCACATATGTGATTCTCTTTATTTCTGATAGCTAAAGCCAAGGCATATCTTTAATTAGATGATCGTTGGGTCGTATTCCAAATGGGGCTCCTATCATAATCAGTGTGAGGTCTAATTAGGACTGCATATCGGGGAGACCCCCTTGAATGTTGGTAGGTAAAGCACTGTCAAAAAGTTTCAAATGGCTAAATAGAACTTGTGGACTGCAAGCTAGTGGTTGGATTCATTTACCCTTATATGATGTAATACCTAAGCATCTAATCAACTAAGGATTATATTATTAAATTATGGAAAATTTATTGATAAAAAAATCTCCCAGAAAGATAATACATTGTCTTAGGAGTTGGGGAGAGTGGAGCTTATTAAAGAGAAAATTAAATACCTTCCACCTAATGGATAAGGGAGGAGGTAGGTACTAACTTCCAACATAATCCCGAAAAACAGGATTGTTGTTCTATACTGCAGTTAGACTCATAAAGTGTGGAGTTGGATTGAAGAGGTATGGTAGGAAAAAAGGATAAAGAACATAATTATTACTAGCTTGCAGTCCATTGAAGCTCGGGGTGTCTCATCCAGAAGGAAAATTCAAGGTTAGGAGGAACATTGCAGCTCCAACATGATGTTTTAAAAATAATTTGACAAGTTGGTACACTTACTAACTTGTATTTTAAGTAGTTGTTACATGCTGAGTGTTTTATTGTTGAAAAATTGTGTAGAATTATTGTTATAATTTGCAAGTTTTCTAAATATACATGTAAATGGAAAGGAATAATAGAATATGTATTCTTCAAGTATTTAAAATGGCTCAAGAATTTTGTATATACATAGAACAATAAAAGTCACAATACAAATATCTGAATAGAAAAAGTATTCTATTTTACTGTATAATGATTTTATGGAGTATCCTATTAGAAATAATTATCTTTGAATGTATAGAAAATAATTTAATTTAAAGTTCATTGTACGTTAAATATGTTAGAACAAAGAATGTATATCTCAGTAGGATACTGAGAAAATATACATAGGGTACGCCAAAAGAGTCATTTTCTTGTATATAATTCTAATTAAGACAAGATATTAAATTTATAATAAGATGAAGACCAAAGGTATGGTTCCTGGACTAATATATCAAAAAGACAATGAAATTTGAATCACATCCTTAGGCCAAACACAATCGTAATCATAAAATGCAGAAATAGTAAAAATTTAGAGAATGGCATAGTGCTCTATCGTTAATTTGTGGAAAGATGAGTACAATAAGCCAATGAGTAAATGAGGGGTTGTAACCAACAAAGAAAGGAACCCATTAGTGGGTAAAAATTATTATACAATTTATCCTAGAATTCCACTATAGTAAACACTGAAAACTATCAAAAACACATATGGTCAATTTCTGAAACTATAAAAAAAAAGAAACTACACTCTATGTAATAATAATAATTTATTTTTCATTATGAAAATAAGAAAATTAGTTATTAAGCATAATGGTCAAAGATACCTATGTGAAAAATGTAACAAAAACAATACCCATTAATTAAATGAAACAAACACAAACAAGGCACATTTGCTTTTAATATTAAATTTCCCCTCAGGGTAATGTTTTGAATAGTTTCCAAAGTAACTAATTTAAAATACAACCATGGTGTCTCTATCCTTGACGAGCGAATCAACTAGACATTAATAAGAAGTGACCATGGATTTCAAGAGGATCCAACCTATAAAAAAGGAAGGTGAACTCATCAAGGGAATAAAAGGTTTCCAAAACAAGTATAAATAAAAATATTCGAAAAACACCAAAAGAATAAGTGTACTTGCGGATTTCCAACAATTCCAACATATAAGTTGTGGTGTATCAACGTAATAAAATTAACAACAAAGAAACAAGAAAATAATTGGTACCCATTATACGTGAGGAAAAACCCATGTCTAAGGACCCATGTTCTTGCAATAGAATACAAATTTTGTTTAAAATGTTTGCAGTTGAATACCCAATTAAGAAGTTCAAGTAGGGTAAACCTTGCAAATGAATAGAATTTATATATAAGGAAAAATAACCATGAAACAATATTTACAACCTTGACCATGGAAAAAATATTCATGCCAACGTTTACTAATGACTAAACAAAACCATGGTATTTTATGGTCTCAGTTCTGAAACCCCAATTTTTCAAAGAATGACCAAGAAATAAGCAAGTAACACATGGAAAATACTAAGGGTTTTCTCTCTTTGAAAGTAATAATATGAAGTTTACCTTCCAAAAATTAAACCCATGCCGGTAGGAGGCTGGAAATAACTCCACATTTCCGCATTAAACTTGCATACAAAAAAGAAAGAGAGTTAGTTCAAAATCTTGGTTTGTAGGAAATGCCTATGTTATGTTGTTTATACAGTCAGATTTATTAAAATATAGTTTAAGATAATCCCTATGTTTATTTTGGAAATCGCTAAAAATATTCAAATAATAATATATTCTTTACATATTACACAATAATATATATTTATACAACAAAAATTATAAGAAGATGTTAATTATTCAACAATAAACTTTGACTTTGTAATTGAACGCTATGATGATGAGCCCCTGAGCAGGAATTATGTATTGAGTTGATAATTATTATGGCTACTACGCTACCAAAATAGAGTTAATCTTTATAATATCAAGAATACATATTATTAAAACTTTATGGCATGGTTAAAAGTTTGGAAAATAATGTTGGTATAGGATTAATTATAGAAAAATGAAGAGAAGAGGGTAAAAATTTATGGTATGAATTATATGTCGTAGTTATAAAGAAAAAATTGTGTTACAATTTATATGACTTTAATAAGAGATAAAAATAACATTTAAATTTAGTTTTATATGTATAAGATTGAAAGACAAGTTAAAAGATATGGTGGTTAAAAGACTTTATAGTGAAATTATGAGTAATTGTATTTTACTTCCTTACTTGGAAAAAACATAGACCAAAGAGTGTCATGGGGAGAGTGAAGAACAACCTAAAATATATGAGTTATAGGATGGGCAATTTTTACGTTAAAACTAAAAAAATCATTTTGTATCTAAGTATTATAAAATAAAAACCAATTAATAATCAAACCAATATCATGACATTAAGTCATAGACTTGTGAAGTACAATTTGAGAACTGGAATTTAGTCAGCAAGAAAAAAAAGTTAGGGTGTATTTTGGGGTTCATTACATTCAATTGATACTTGTTTGGACAAATTTTCTATCAATCAGTTTCCATTGCCTTGTAATAATAATGTACATTGTATAAATAAAAATGTAAATTTATTTTCAAACATTTTTAATATATATATATATATATATATATATATATATATATATATATATATATATATATATATATTTCATCTATTTAACAATTTACGCTTGTATTATAAATATTTTTATATTGATGGTTTCCTTTATGAATTTGTGGAAAAATATACATTATTCAATTTGATTATTTTTCTTCATTTTGATGGAAATTTAAAATATGAGCACTAGAGGATCTATCAAGTAAAGTATCACAATTTCAAACAACAATATTCTTTATCATCTTTTTTTGTACATCAGGATTAATTATACCATCAACTTTAATAATCTTCCACAAGCTCTAGTACTTGAAATTACTTCACATAATTCTTACCAACTATACTATCTATCCATTAACTCTTCACAATTAATAATAGATTCTTAACTTAATTTTGATAACCCAATTGAAATTTCATTGGAAAATTCATTCTTGAAGAAGTTTTCATTGTATAGTAATGTTAATATTTTCCCTCGAGAAATCAATACTAATACCTTTCTACATGATATAGTGCATGAAATGACTTCCCATGTCTCTTGAAAAATATATGATCCAACTATATTTTTCTTCCAACTTTTTCATGTTTACCATAATGGTTTTCATGATAAAATCAAAACATGGATGGAGGAACATTTTTGAGTAAAATTTCATGTAAATAATAATGCTTTTATATTATTCATAATGTATTGAATGCTAGGTAATGTAAATAGACATGTGTTTGCAAGCTTACTTTTAAGTGGATGATTACATTGGAAGTATGATCTCACAAAGTTTTTAATAGCCAATATAGCTTAGAATAAGTGTAGAAGTAGATTAATTATCTTTGTTTTTGTTTTCTTCTTTCGTAGGTATATTACCTATCTTTTTTTCATTCATATAATACAAATTTCCAATGATATGTCATTATCAAGCTAAAGATGAATCATCATCAGGACACATTTAGGGAATTTTCCTTACCTTTTAATCTCTCTTGGTTATTTTCATCTTGCTCACAATTTCATTCATTAAAACAGTTCTTTACAAGTCTTGCCTTTAACTTATGGTTATTTGTTGATAGTTATAAGGTCTTAATTGTGGAATGTTTAATGTGATAAACTTTTTAAGATTGCCAAGCAAGAATTAGTTGAGAGAAATAAATGAAATAAAATTTCATGTCACTTACCCATGGGGTGTAGCTCAATTGGCGACATATGTAAATAAAGAGATTCAAAGCTCAAATCCCTATGGGTTAGACCGTACCAAAAATAAAATATATCATGTCACCTAATTGATGAGATTCTTATAAGATTGATTACTCTAGGTTGCATTTTTATATTTTTATGATAGTACTCTATTTGTTTTTTACTTATGACTAAATAAAATGTATGAGAAATTGCATATTTCATATTATGATTTCTTCAATATCTTCTTTCATATGATTAAGTATCATTTAGGCCTAATTTTGATGAAGCCAAGAAATGTACATTTTATTTGTTATGTTTTTTATTTGATTTTAAATTTTAAATTTATGGCATTTTCAAGTTTTTATTTGGAGAAAATTTTTAAGGCTACAAAAGTAAGATCTATACTTTTTATAGGGTTTTATTTATTCAAAAACATCTATATTAAGTTTCATTACTTTTGCATTAATTATTTATTATTAATTATGGAGGAACACTAAAACATATTCAAACTGTAATGGTTCTCTCTAAGTAGAGGAAATAGTCTATGACAATCTATTCTTTGAAATCCATCTCTCATCCCACCACATTAAAGAAATTCTTCATATTGATAGTTTAAGGGAAAATTTTTGGGTCAAACTTCTAAAACATGACATCAATTTTATAAAATAATATCATCTCTTTACCACCCCACTCTCTTCATCTAATTGCATATTACAATTTTATACAAATTAAATCTAAAGGGTGAAATTTAATATAAGGGAGTTGAAAGCATTGCAAAGTGTAGGAAGTACAAGTCACTACAAGGAAACGAACCTCTAGCAGATTTTTTTGAGGAAACCCTTATAAAAATAGCCCAGATATCCATTTGCAGTGGAGGTTGCTAGAGGAGGTTGCCAGGTGGAGGTTTTTGCAGATGTTTTTTGTTCACTGTGTTCAATTAGAAAAGCATTGGTGCGTACTACAAATTGGCACACCGGGACCTCATGATCTCCCTAAAAACCCTCATGGTTGTTGAGCCTCAAATTTGTGCTTTCCTTCACCTCATTTTACCTCATTCTCCCTTGTCCATTTCTATTTTAAACCCAATTGATCAATAAAAATAGTTAAAATTACTTCTAGAATGGTTTACATGACTGACTTGTTGAATTTTGAGATTGTTGCCATTGTTAAGCATTTTGACCGGAACTAGCTGCAGAATGCAGACATTCCGTAGCTAACCGGCGATTCTGCAGCTACCTTTATGTTTGAGTATGTTCCAGGTGGCCTCTTGAGGAAAAAAGCATATGGGCATGATCCACGTCGTGCCTACATGGTTTGTTGCTCATCATGGAAGAGGAAATGAATTCTGGGTACGGTTATGCACGTGGGAACACATTTGTGAAGGAAGACTCCTACTAGGATTGTCTCAGTCCAGGGTGTCTTTTCTCCTTCACGTAGCCACCTCAAAGACTCCTAAGATGATTCGGATAAGGAAAGACATTATTCCTAAATTGTTGTAATTATTGTTACTTGCATTTACTTTATAAACTATTGAGTAGACCGAGAGCAGAGTTAGAGATTTTATGTTAGATTTGCTGCTAGATTTTGTTCAAACTCTGTGATACATTCCTAAAAACGCAGAGTGTCATGTTCAAACTTTTGCATCGTTAATGGAGCAGACAAAGTTATTTTGAAGGCGTGATTTAATTTGGAGTTGAATGCCGTCAAGTGGTAGAGGGCCCCTACCTCTTGCACGGATTTCTTTTGCGTAAACTAGATAAGTTTTTCCTAGCTGCCTTTACGTTTTGCATTTGAATTGGTAGTTGTTTTGTTTTATCTACTGTAGTCGTATTCGTTCCAGTTCTTCCACAAGAAGACACTCTTCCACCAGACCAAAATGATGAATGTTTAATGACTATGGTATTGTAGGATAGGAGTTAAATTTGTATTTGTTTTAACTAGCTACTGTAGTCATATTCGTTCCAGCTCTTCCACAAGAAGACACTCTTCCAACAGACCAAAATGATGAATGATTAATGACTATGGGATTGTAGGATAGGAGTTGAATTTGTATTTGTTTTTAACTAGATACTGTAGTTATATTCATTCCAGTTCTTCCACAAGAAGACATTCTTCCAACAGATCATAACAATGAGTGATGAATAACTATAGTACTGTAGGAATTAGTTGTAGTTTTTTCTATTCACTGTCACAGTCACACTTGTTCTAATCACTCTTCCACAAGAAGAAATTCTTCCAAGACATCCTTAAGAAGTTCAAGACATAACCATGATAATGAATGATTTAGTTGTGTGTTTATACTAAGTGTCATCTCTGATCTTGCTCTTAAACGCTTGCCCAATACATCATAAGAACGAGTAGGATATGGATGTGATAACTTAGTTTTTCATTTGCTTTCAGTTCGTTTGTTTTTAATTGCATACAAGTCCACAGTCAGAATTGTTCTACCTCTTCCACAAGAAGGAACTCTTCCAAAATATCATTAATGATGAACAAACAGATTGTGTAACTTCATAGATTAATGCATGTTAGTATAGTCAGAACAACTCCGGAGTTTCATTTGCATTTAATTCATGATCAGTTACTTCATTTCAAGTTTGATGATGACTTATAGTTTAACATTGTTCTAGTTTAGAAGCATCTTAGTTTCATGCTTAAATTAACTCATTGCACTTGCATCTCATAGTCACACTGTCATCCTTTGCACAATAAGTTACTTTAGTTGTTAGGATTCACAAGACAGCCTTCATTATTTACAAATATCTTTTTGTTCTGAAAACTACAAAGTGATCCATAACCATAGGAATAGAAGATAACATCACTATAAGGTCTGAAGTATCTCTGCAAATTCCTCAACATTTTATAAACAGAGCTCTTCCTCAAAAGAACTACTTTGAAAAGAAACCAATAACTCTTTGAGTATAAGTTCTGTGACATTCAATTAAATTGCAGAATAGAACTAGGAATAAATCATAAAATAAAAGAGCTTAGGATGGAGTATTGCATCATTAGTGTTTAATTGTTTAGTTAGAAGATTTGCATATTTAATGATCATTTCTCAAGTTTAGTTTGTGTCATCTGCCTAAGAAGTCATTATCAAGCTTTTGTTTCTATTCAGTCATAGTTCAGATTCTGCTTCATTGTTTTCAATTGCATTTACCATTCCATACATTAGGCTTAACTCTGTTTTTGACCATCAACTTCTTTCCATTAATTTTCTAGGCAGTTTCATTGTGAACATAAAACACCAAAAGACCAAAAATATCATAAATCAACATAAAAGACCAAAAACATCACAAAACACTACACACAACGCATTAGGAAACAAGCACCTAGGTACATATGGTACACTTCACTTCAGCAGTTTACAAATCCTGGTTGACAATTAAATGAACTCAGTTTAGGAGACTAGATTGAGACTCAACATTTTGGCGCCGTTGCCGGGGAAGTGAAAACTAGGTAACCTTTGTTTCTTAGCATCCAAAAACAATTTTATGCGTAGGGAGAGAGATTCAAGGGGAAGATTTATAAGCAGCAGAGGCAGAAGTTTGATTTCTAGAACAACACTTGTTTCATCTAGACCTAGAGCTAGTACACCTTCAACTCAAACCCATCTTCCATCCTTTACTGATCCTGGACTTCTAGAAGATCTAAGGTCACCTATTCCATTAGAGAAACCTTCCACTTCATCCACTGAACCTGCCATAGAAGAAGATCTAAAGACTCCTGTTAGGGACACAAACCTTTCTACTTCCACAGGAGAGTCAACCATGGCAGAAGAAGGAGGAGGAGGAGTTTTTAATGGAGAACACACATTATTTGGAGGTAGAGGCAGAGGTAGAGGAGAAGGAGGAAGAGGAGAAGGAGGTAGAGGTGCAGATGGAGGGAGAGGTAGAATAGGAAGCTCTTTTGGGTTCCCTATACTTGATGAAGAAACCAATACAACCATGAAAAACATTTCACCTTCTGTCCTTCCGAACTTCTATGGACTTAAAACTGAGGATCCTAAAACTTTCTTATTCGAATTTGAAGTGCTGTGTAGGACTTATGACTATCTTCAAGATGCTCAAAAATTGAAATTATTTCCTTCAACTCTGAAAGGAGCAGCATTGAAGTGGTTTATGAGCTTAAACAGTAGTTCCATTAGGACATGGGAAGACATGAAACAAGAATTTCTAGAGAGATACTTGGATTATTGTATGCCGGTTAATCATAAGGAAGAAGTGTTCAAGATGTTGCAAAAAGAAGATGAAAACTTAGAAGATTTGTTGGAAAGATTTAATTACAACATCAAAAGGGCAAAAATGGAAAACCTAGATCAAGACACCTTAAAAGCTCTTTTGTTGAAAACAATTAGGGATGAATGGTTTGATATCCTTAACATGATGGGAAAAGGGGATATATCACAACTCACATTACCTGAAATATCTGAGTTATGTATCAACCTTTCAAGAGGGAAATCTAAAACTGCCAAAGGTCCAAGAGATCCTGCTCTTGCAAGGGTAAGTAAATCTGCTTCTGGGACAGTAAGTAGATCAGAAATAGGACACATGCTTGATGATTTTAAATCTGACATCTTAGGGAGTCTTAGTGAACAAATAGACACCCTCAAGATACAAAACAAGCAAAAGGCTGAATCTGATGCCTTGGCAATCTTTTGTCCCAATTGTAGGAAGAAACATGCCTTGAGAGAGTGCCCTTTGGATGTAAAAGTTGTAGAAACCTGTGTTATTTGTTCTGAGAAACATGAGACCAAGAATTGTCCTTCTCTTCCTGGTCTCAAGGCTGTTTTTCAAGAAGAAACTTCTACAGATTCCACAGAATCTCTTAACTTTGTATCTAGAAGACCTTGGCAGGGATCTCAGACACAGGGATTTCATGATCAAATGTATAATCAACCTCCACCTTGGAATTCTTGGCAGCAACCTTGGCCCCAATTTCAAAATAAATCTCAAGCTTGGGCACAAGGATCACAAGGTCCCTATGGAAGATACTCTCCATATTATCAGTATCCACCATCCTATCCACCATATCCACATTTTTATCCTCAAAATCCTCAACAAAATTTTCCTCAAAATCTTCAACAAAATTTTCAACAAAATCCTCAACAACATCATTCGAACCAACCTCATCAAAATCAACCACTTCCATTACCATTCCCTCAAAAATCCAATCAATTGCGAGCTCAGCCCATACCAAATCCCAATAATAAGAACCCTCAGAATACATACATGATAGAAGGACAACAATTTCCAACTTATCTAATTACTCCTCTAGACCTTAGTGATGTTCAACTTAGGTCTGGAAGGATACTTGAGAAGAGGAAACCTTCTGTGATCATACAGGAACAAGATAATTCTGAGGAAGACTCCCTACGGGTTAATAAAAGTCTTGAGGAAAGAACATCCTTTCAAGGCCAAAACATTGAAAAATTGAAACAAAAAGATCCAATAAATCCAACTCCAGTATTAGAGCAACCATCCACATCTACTTCTATACCTCCCTTTCCGGAAAGACTACAAATTGATAAAGGTGTAGAAAAACAAATAATGGTGCCTAATTATGATTTCTTGGATGAATTGAGAAATGTTTGCATTAAAATTCCATTATTGCAAGCCATCAAGGAAATCCCAATTTTAGCCAAAAAAATAAAGGAGTTGAGTATGAAAACAACAAGAAAAAGAATAAGAGAAACCAAGAAAATTCAACTGGTAGGACAAATAGCAGACATTATGATGGGTAAGATTACCATTCCAAAGTATCTTGACCCAGGAAATCCAGTTGTCAAAATTCACATCAATGGAATTGAAATTCAAAACACACTCATTGACTTAGGAGCAGCAATAAATATTATGAGTAGACAAATCATGGACAAACTGAAACTTCCTAATCTTCTCTTTACACCCACACTATTACAATTAGCAGATAGATCTGTGATCAGACCAGATGGGGTAATAGAATACATTCCAGTGTCCCTAGACTCTTGGGAGTACCCTGTGGATTTCATGATCCTGACACCCAAGAATAATCTAGGAGGCCATCCTGTTATACTAGGAAGACCTTGGTTGGCTACAGCTGATGCTTTTATTAGTTGTAGGTCTGGTGATATGTATATTTCTGATGGAAGTTCAACAAAGAAATTCACTTTATATCCTCCAGCTAGGACAATTACAGATCTAGATGACACTCAATGGATCGAGGATGAAGAATATTTGCAACCACTCTTCACAATTTCAGAAATTAGTGAAGATAATCAAATTCTGAATACTCTAGAAAATTTTGAATCTTCTCCAGAGCATAAACAAGAATCATTTCAAGAGAGATCCAATATTGAGTTCTTGTCATCTAGACAGATGTCTCTTCATTCTATGGACAAATTTGGCAGTTCTACAAGTGAAATCTTTCCAGGCAAAACCTTGAATATAAACAAAAACCTAGAAAGATCTCAACAAGAAGAGTTAGTCAAAGTATTACAGAGACATTCTTCCGCATATGCATGGGAATACACTGACATGAAAGGGATAATTCCCAAGACTTGTACTCATCACATCTATATAGAGGCAAATTGCAAACCAATCAGACAGCCTCAAAGACGGATGAATCCAAATCTTAGGGAAATTGTCAAAGAAGAATTACAAAAATTGTTAAATGTTAACTTCATCTATCCTATTTCAGATAGTCAGTGGGTTTCTCCTTTGGTGATTGTGCCTAAGAAAAATGGAAAATGGAGGGTGTGTGTTGACTACCGAGAATTGAATAAAGCTACTCTTAAAGACCATTTTCCCTTACCTTTCATAGATCAAGTATTAGATACACTAGCAGGTAAAAAGTACTTCTCATTCCTAGATGGGTTTAGTGGTTACAATCAAATCCAAGTAGCACTTGAAGACCAAGATAAAACCACATTTACTTGTCCTTGGGGTACCTATGCCTACCGAGTATTGCCATTTGGATTGTGCAATGCACCTGCAACATTCCAAAGGGTAGTATTAGGAATTTTTTCTGATCTAATACATGACTGTGTAGAGGTGTACATGGATGATTTTACAGTTTATGGGGATACATTTGAAGAGGCTTTAGAAAACTTGGAAAAAGTCTTAAAAAGATGTCAAGAAGCAAACCTTTCTCTTAGTCATGGAAAATGTTTTATGATGTTCACTGAAGGTATTGTTTTAGGGCACCACATTTCAGGGGATGGGATTAGAGTTGATGAGGCGAAAGTTGAAGTCATTTCTAACCTATCCATTCCAAGTTGTCAAAGAGATGTAAGAAGTTTTCTAGGATTTACAGGGTACTATCTGAGATTTATAGAAAACTTCACCAAAATAGCATCTCCTCTCTTCAAATTACTCACCAAAGATTGTGAATTTAAGTGGACTTCTGATTGCCAGTTAGCTTTTGAAACCCTGAAAACCAAAATTTCTGAAGCACCTATATTAAGGGGTCCTAACTGGAAGTTACCTTTTCATATCTCGACAGATGCTTCCGATACAGCTCTGGGAGCAGTATTGGGACAAAAAGATTTAATTCCCTATGCCATCTATTATATCAGTAAAAATTTGACTCCTGCAGAGTTAAACTATACTGTAACTGAAAAAGAGTTTTTAGCCGTTGTTCATGCCATTAACAAATTTAGACACTATATAACAGGCTATGAAACTTTTGTTCACACTGATCATTCTGCAATTAGATATTTAATGAATAAATCAATTACTAATGGCAGAGTTATAAGATGGTTGTTATTAT
This sequence comes from Pinus albicaulis, assembly GCA_034641835.2. Taxonomy (NCBI): domain Eukaryota; kingdom Viridiplantae; phylum Streptophyta; class Pinopsida; order Pinales; family Pinaceae; genus Pinus; species Pinus albicaulis. The sequence continues at coordinate 614,005,973 of CM076580.1, forward strand.
TGCAAGAATTCAACATTACTATTCTAGATAGGCCTGGAAAACAAAACACCGTGGCTGATTTCCTGTCTAGAATTCAAAATATCAAAGATGACACTCCGGTTGAAGATCAATTTCCTGATGAATATATTTTTGCAATCTCTACTCAAACTCCATGGTTTGCTGATATTGCTAATTATTTAGTTTCAGGAAAATTTCCTTTAATTATGAATGCAAGGGATAAAAGAAAAATCATTTGTGATAGTGCAAAATATTCATGGGTCGCTAATGAGTTGTACAAGACAGGTCCAGATTTGATCATTAGAAGGTGTGTTCGTGAAGATGAGATGCCTGAGATTCTCAAGGCATGTCATGATGAGCCTTGTGGCGGACACTTTGCAGATAAGAGGACAGCCTATAAGATCCTTAATTTAGGATATTATTGGCCATCTTTGTTTAAAGATGCAAAGGAGTATGTCAAAAGGTGTGACAGTTGCCAAAGGGTAGGGAAACCTTCTCCTTCAGGTGAGATGCCATTACAACCTTAGGTACACATTGAACCTTTTGAAAAATGGGCCTTGGATTTTGTAGGACCTATTAGTCCTCCATCAAGACAAAAGAAATACATATTAGTTTGCACTGATTATGTTACTAAGTGGGTAGAAGCTAAACCATTACTTATTGCTAATGAATCATCTGTAGTTACTTTTCTTTTTGAGGATATTTTTACTCGTTTTGGTGTCCCAAGGGAAATTTTTATAGATCAAGGAGCTCAATTTACATCAAGGCTAGTGGAGAAAATGATGGAGAAGTACAAAATCAGACATAGAACATCTACTCCTTATCATCCACAAGCAAATGGTCAAGTGGAATCCACTAATAAAGTCATTGAAGGAATCCTAACAAAGACTGCTCATCTACATAGAAGAGATTGGGTAGATAGGCTTCCTGAAGCCTTGTGGGCCTATAGAACTACATGGAGAAACACAACAGGCCATACTCCTTATGAGCTTGTTTATGGAAAGCAAGTTTTGTTTTCTATAGAGTTCCAAATTCAAACATTCAAGATGGCAGTTCAGCTAGGACTTGATCTAACGGAGGCACAAAAGCATAGACTGGAGCAAATTAATGAATTGGATGAGATCAGGCAAGATGCAGTTCAGAAAACAAGTCTAGTCCAACAACAAAGGGCTAGATGGCATGACAAGTACATTAAGGAGAAGAAATTTAAAGAGGGTGACTGGGCTCTCTTGTTTGATTCAAAATTCAAGGATTTTCAAGGGAAATTTCAGACACATTGGCTTGGGCCATATGAAATTGTTCGAATTTTTGATAATGGGGCAGTAAAAATCAAAACTATAGATGAAGAAGAAGTCACTTTTCTTGTGAATGGTCATAGACTGAAGCTATACCACAAGCCACTCTCAAGAGAAGAGTTTGTCAAGAAGTTCCAAGAAGACAATGATGTGAAGTTAATGAAGAAGAGTCTCTCTTCTTCATCAACTTGATTAAATTTTCTGAAGCATTTCTCTTTTGAAAAATAAAAATAAAAAAAAATATAAAAAAAAATAATAAAGGTATAAACATGAAAACCAATCATTGATTGGCATGTTTATACAGAAAAGATAGGGTGAAAATCAGAGTTTCTCTGACACTCTAACTTTTCCCATTTTTTGTTTTTATAAGCAGCTGTTATAAAAATCATAAGTACAGTTCCATAGTACTTATGATTCACTTCATCTCACTCCATTCATTTATTCATTCATACTCCATCTCATCCATTATTCATATTTCATTCCATTCCACATCTCATTCATTTCACTCCATCTTCCATTCATCTCATTTTCATATCAAAACACAGCATTTGATATCTTGCTGTAAGTGAATAAAATATGTCATGAACTGCAGTACAACTCTTATGTTCCTTCATTCCATTTCATGAACTGAATCCATCCCATTCCATTAACCACTTCATACATATCATAATTCATCATCCATTTTCATACATACCACATAACATTTCTCCCATACTCCAAAAACATTCCATTTTCATGATTAAAGTGTTCTACAGGAACATTTCTGCAGCTCAGTGGACATTCTGCAACTGATCAGCCTTTCTGCAGCCCGACAGTCTTTCCGCAGTTATAAACCCTGAAGGCATCAACCAGCAGACATCAAAATTACAACAAAGTGATCCAGTGAATTCATGAATCAAAAGCATCAAGAAAATTATGAAGATTCCTCCAAAGATAAGCAGAGACAACAAAGGCTACAAAAACATCAAATAAAGGGCAGAGGTAACAAATTTAAATTACGATGGCATTTCATAAAAGTTTAGCATAGTTTAGTTGTGGATTATTCGAAAGGTTGTTTTAATTGTTTTATTGATCAAACACCAAACAAACCCTCTACAGACCTTGTATTAAAACCTTCCATTTCAAATTTCATATTCGATAGCATTTAAGCGGTGAAACGGCCAAAGCATTTGAATTTCCCACGACTCTTAACCAAGTTATTTAATGATGATGATTTTCCCTGCCATCGTAAATCCTCCGCCGTCTCCTCAATCATTAATACAAACCCTCCACCTCACTCCACTACTCTATTCCGTGATCATTTGCCATAACTTCATTCCGTAGCCGATATTCCATTCCGAAGCCAGATATATTATTATCATCAGAAACAGAGCAGAAGAGGTAAATTTGGAAGTATAACAGTGTGAGGACTCAAAGCCACTTAATACCGTGAACAGATAGCATATCACTGTGGACGAAGTTTGGAGCATTTCCACTGTCAACACAGAATTGTGGCCGTGTAGAGTTTAAAGTCTGTTGTTACCAAAAGACAGAGGTACTAAAATTGAAGTCTTTTGCTACCAAAGATAGAGGTGTTGCAGCGATTGAAGTTTGAAGCATACCATTTGCTACCAGAAACAGAGATAGAGCGTTGGAATTTGAAGATTTTTGCTACTGGAGACAGAGACGTTGTAATGTTGAGTTGAAGTCTATGTTACCAGAGACAGAGATGTTGCAGCGTTGAATTTGAAGTCTTTTGCTACTAAGAGCCAGAGGTATTGCACAAAAAGAAATTTGAAGCCATCTGCCATTTTCAATCAAAGACATTTTCAACTCGAAATTTGAAACTGCTTTCATCATCAAACAAAGGCATAGCACTCCGACATTCAATTGTCAACAGAAGCATATCAGCTTGAGGTTTTAAAGGAATTTGTTATTATAAATCAGAGGTATGTCATTCCAAAATTGAAGCCATTTTCATTTAGAGCTTGAAGCCATTTTAATCCGAAAGTAAAAGCCATTGTTTTGTGGGTAGAGAAGAGTGTTAATTTGATATTGAAAAATCATGGGTTTAATTGTAAGGACTGAACTTGTGGGTTCAAAATATTTAGAAGGTTACCCACAATGCAAGGAAATGTTACAACAAATAGGATGGCTTCAATTTTTGGAAAAATTTAATGGCTTCCATAAGGAAGTCACCAAAACATTTGCCAGATCATTCCAAGGAACCGAAGTTGAAATAGGGGATGTCAAGTTTACTGTTACTGAAGTTTTTATTGCAGAGGCTACAGTATTGTCCAGAACCGGGGAGAGATGGTTTAAAAATAGGGAATTCCACAATGACTCCTGGAAACAAATTTTAAAATCACCAAATATGGATGTTAGTGTATTCAAGAAAGGAATTCCCAGTACTGCATTGAAAAGCAAATGGAGAAATATACTACTTCTTTTACAAAAATTTGTTACATGTGAGGGTAGATATGGGACATTTTATGTCTACCACATTAGACTAATGATGCATTTTCTGGGAGAAGATTTGAATCTACCATATTTCTTGCATCAAAGTCTGAAGAAAATGACTTCCTGTGTTCAGAGAAGAGTTCAGTTTTTAGAGACTACCCTGTATCATCATGGGTTGGTCAAAATTTTGATTGAGCATCATATATCTAAAACAAATGATACATGGGATGATTTATTAATAAGAAATCACTTTGAAGAAGCAAAAGAACCATCACCTGAACCACAACCCACAAAGAGAAGTAGGAAATGGAGGACTTCAAAAGATAAAATTGACAAACCAGTTCAAGAAAGCAGTGAAGAAGTCATTTTGGAGAAGTTGACTCGAATCAGGAGGAAACTTAAGGAAGAAAAGATAATCAAGGAATCTACCACAGAGAAAGGAGAGGGATTCTCTCAGCTTAGGAGAAGCCACAGATTAAAAGGAAAACTGAAGAAAACATCAATCAAACAAACAGGGGTAATCAATATTGAGGATGAAGAAACATCCATTGAAGAGGATGATGATGAAGATTTTTATGAAGGCACCCCTGAGATTGATCCTGCTCAACAGGAAATCTATGATTATGTGGAAACCTTAGAGAGGACAGCTTCAGAAAGCAGAGAAAGAACCCCCAGTCCTCCACTGTCTGAAATTGATATATTAAGGAGGGATAGGTATGAGTTGGAATTGTTGAATAGACACATCAAAAATGAGAATGAAATTATCAAAGATCAAATCAAACTCAAAACTGATATAAACTCAACCTTATCCCTGCATATAGACAAAGTGGAGAGGACCAATGAGAAATTGAAGACAAGGAACAAAAAGCTAGTCAGGGCACTCACCAATCTCAGGTTCAAACTTGTTATCAGGAAACCCAGAAGACCTCTAGCTACCAGAAAAAGGAGAAGAAGGGGATTAGATGTCCTTGCAGAAGCCTCTGAATTCATAGGATAATTTGCATGAGGACATGCAAAGAGACAACAGTGGGGGTATGTTGAGTCTCAAATTTGTGCTTTCCTTCACCTCATTTTACCTCATTCTCCCTTGTCCATTTCTATTTTAAACCCAATTGATCAATAAAAATAGTTAAAATTACTTCTAGAATGGTTTACATGACTGACTTGTTGAATTTTGTGATTGCTGCCATTGTTAAGCATTTTGACCGGAACTAGCTGCAAAATGCAGACATTCCGTAGCTAACCGGCGATTCTGCAGCTACCTTCATGTTTGAGTATGTTCCAGGTGGCCTCTTGAGGAAAAACGCATATGGGCATGATCCACGTCATGCCTACATGGTTTGTTGCTCATCATGGAAGAGGAAATGAATTCTGGGTACAGTTATGCACGTGGGAACACATTTGTGAAGGAAGACTCCTACTAGGACTGTCTCAGTCCAGATGTCTTTTCTTCTTCACGTAGCCACCTCAAAGACTCCTAAGATGATTCGGATAAGGAAAGACATTATTCCTAAATTGTTGTAATTATTGTTACTTGCATTTTACTTTATAAACTCTTGAGTAGACCGAGAGCTTAGTTAGAGATTTTATGTTAGATTTGCTGCTAGATTTTGTTCAAACTCTGTGATACATTCCTAAAAACGCAGAGTGTCATGTTCAAACTTTTGCATCGTTAATGGAGCAGACAAAGTTATTTTGAAGGTGTGATTTAATTTGGAGTTGAATGCCGTCAAGTGGTAGAGGGCCCCTGCCTCTTGCACGGATTTCTTTTGCGTAAACTAGATAAGTTTTCCTAGCTGCCTTTACATTTTGCATTTGAATTGGTAGTTGTTTTGTTTTATCTACTGTAGTCGTATTCATTCTAGCTCTTCCACAAGAAGACACTCTTCCAACATACTAAAATGATGAATGTTTAATGACTATGGTATTGTAGGATAGGAGTTAAATTTGTATTTGTTTAACTAGCTACTGTAGTCATATTCGTTCCAGCTCTTCCACAAGAAGACACTCTTCCAACAGACCAAAATGATGAATGATTAATGACTATGGTATTGTAGGATAGGAGTTGAATTTGTATTTGTACTGTAGTTATATTCATTCCAGTTCTTCCACAAGAAGACATTCTTCCAATAGATCATAACAATGAGTGATGAATGACTATAGTACTGTAGGAATTCGTTGTAGTTTTTTCTATTCACTATCACAGTCACACTTGTTCTAATCACTCTTCCACAAGAAGGAATTCTTCCAAGACATCCTTAAGAAGTTCAAGATATAACCATGATAATGAATGATTTAGTTGTGTGTTTATACTAAGTGTCATCTCTGATCTTGCTCTTAAACGCTTGCCCAATATATCATAAGAACGAGTAGGATATGGATGTGATAACTTAGTTTTTCATTTTCTTTCAGTTCATTTGTTTTTAATTGCATACAAGTCCATAGTCAGAATTGTTCTACCTCTTCCACAAGAAGGAACTCTTCCAAAATATCATTAATGATGAACAAACAGATTGTGTAACTTCATAGATTAATGCATGATTAATATAGTCAGAACAACTCCGGAGTTTCATTTGCATTTAATTCATGATCAGTTACTTCATTTCAAGTTTGATGATGACTTATAGTTTAACATTGTTCTAGTTTAGAAGCATCTTAGGTTCATGCTTAAATTAACTCATTGCACTTGCATCTCATAGTCACACTGTCATCCTTTGCACAATAGATTACTTTAGTTGTTAGGATTCACAAGACAACCTTCATTATTCACAAACATCTTTTTGTTCTGAAAACTACAAGTGATCCATAACCATAGGAACATAAGATAACATCACTATAAGGTCTGAAGTATCTCTGCAAATTTCTCATCATTTTATAAACAGAGCTCTTCCTCAAAAGAACTACTTTGAACTGGAATCCAATAACTTCTTGAGTATAAGTTCTGTGACATTCAATTAAATTGCAGAATAGAACTAGGAATTAATCATATAATAAAAGAGCTTAGGACAGATTATTGCATCATTAGTGTTTAATTGTTTAGTTAGAGGATTTGCATATTTAATGATCATTTCTCAAGTTTAGTTTGTGTCATCTGCCTAAAAAGTCATTATCAAGCTTTTGCTTTCATTCAGTCATAGTTCAGATTCTGCTTCATTGTTTTCAATTGCATTTACCATTCCATACATTAGGCTTAACTCTGTTTTTGACCATCAACTTCCTATTAGTTCTCTAGGCATTTTCATTGTAAACATAAAACACCAAAAGACCAAAAACATCATAAATCAACATAAAAAAACCAAAAACATCACAAAACACTACACACAACGCATTAGGAAACAAGCACCTAGGTACATATGGTACACTTCACTTCAGCAGTTTACAAATCCTGGTTGACAATTAAATGAACTCAGTTTAGGAGACTAGATTGAGACTCAACAATGGTGCATCTCATTATTGTAGCGCACTGGTGCGCTAGAATGATTCGGCCCTAGTGCGTCATAAAAACCCGCGCCAAAACTGAAATAGCCTGGTGCCATTGGAAGAAACCGCTCGGTGCACCACAAAAGCCCGTGCACCGAAACAGGGTCAAATAATAATAAAAATTACGGCCAAAAAGCTGCATTTTCACTTATTCAGTGCTTCAGATCTCTCAAGCATTGGTGCGAATTTCCCTTCTGTGAGGCGCCCTACCATCGATGCTCCCATTGCATGCATTGCCGTCATCCATTGGCCACCATCTCGATTTCAAATTTTGGAAAACGGTGGGAAAATTTATTTTGCAAATTCTACAACAAATATGTCTCCTTGACGCCCAAATGTACATGTATTTACTTGTTTCTCCATAATTAAAATTTTTAGCGGATTAGTTTTGTAAAAAAACTTAAAAATTCACTATTTAAAATACACAAACACACACACACACACACACACACACACATATATTCCCACGCGGTTCTCTCAAGCCGTTCGGCTCGCACCAATTCACGGTGCTATTTGTAAATTTACAAGTCGCACCGTGATCGGTGCTAAAGGTAATTGCATCGGTTCCGGTGCGGTACCGAAATGGTGCACCGTGCTTTTTAAAAAATACATAAATTGCAGTGCGGTCAGTTAACCGGTCACACCGTTGACTATGTCCAAGTTTGGGAGGGCACTATGCTGACCAACCTATGCACCCCAGGGCAGATATTTTGGTCAGTGCACCGCCCTTCGGACACTGGTCCATAGTCAACAGTGCGTTCATATAAATGGTTGCACCATTGACCATGTACTGATGTCAGGAGGGTGGTGCGCTGACTAAACTATACGCCTCGGGGCGCATAGTTTGGTCAGTGCACTGCCCTCCTGATATTGGTACATAGTCAACAGTGCGATTGGTTATACCACCGCACCATTGACCATGTAATGATGCCAGAAGGGCGGTGTGTTGACGAAACTATCTGCCTCAGGGAAATTAGTTTGGTCAGTGCATGGCCCTCCCAAATTTGTACATAGTCAACAGTGTGATAGGTTAAACGACCGCACCGTTGACCATTAACTAATGTTTGGCGGTGCATTGACGTAATTATCCGCCTCAGGATGGATAGTTTCGTCAACGCACCGATTGAGAAAGTACATTTCATGTTGTGTGGTGCACTAAAAATTTCCAGGCGTATTGCGGGCAGTGCTCGATAAAAAATAGAAGCACTGGTACCGGTGCATCACTGTTTTTTTTTATGCACCGACTTTTTTTTTTTCAAAAAAAAAAAGTATATATATATAAATACATGTCTCATTTAATAAAAAAATTGTATTTAATATGTGAATCATTCAGCGACGTCAAATGAGAGAAGAGAGGGAACAACAGGAACATATGGCAGACTAATATAACGTGGTTCGCCTGTGGGAGGCATGAGAGAGGGAGAGACTTATGTACCCTCACCCTATTACATCAACCACCCATGCACTCGTAAAGGAAGTAGGCCTCCTCAAGTTCTATGAGGAGGCTACATCCCTGAAGGGCCATAATGAGTTATTGTGGCAGTTTATCTTTAGGTGGAATGCCCACCGACAACCTTTCCGGGTTGGTCCTAACCAGTGGTATGCGCTCAATGAGGAGGAATTGTAATTTATTATTGGCCTATCGAGGAGAGGGCAGGATTTTCCCTCGTTCCTAGAGGTCCTCGCCGGGTATGCAGTAGGGAATCAGTTGTTGTACTCCCAGAGATACATTAGAGCTGATATATTGTCTCCTACATATTTTCAGGTCTCCGATAGTCATTTACGTATTTCTTTGTTTGGTGGAGAGGAGTTGAAGTGCCTCTCACTACTGATTTCGACCATTTCACACCATACCAGTGACGAGCAATGCATTAGTTTCCCGCTTTTATTTTATGTTTATTTTTTGTTACAGGCACCACGACTTGTGAGGTGGTCTACAATTTTTTTGCGGCAGTTTTGTACAACTTTAGATAGATGTCGTGCTCAAGCACAAGGGAGGGTGAAATTCCATTTTGCTTCAGATATATTTTGTTTATTTTTTGAGAGGTTTCTAGAGACGAGGCCTACTTTTGTTCAGCAGCCTCGTAGGCCGATTCTGCATGTACGGATGCAGATTTGGGGACATATGATGCCCAAGAGGGGTGAGTATGAATTTTCTGCGAGGATATCTCATGATGCACTGGAGTTGCTATCCAGTGTTTATGAGAATGCCTTTATTATGGTCCCATGTTTGTATGCTGGTATGGATTGGCAAGGGTGTGCCAACATCCTCTTCACAGTTGATGATCCACCGAATGAGAGAGGAAATATTAGTGTTTTCTTTAAATTTATTCTAACACGTTCTTTAACTTATTTTTATTAAATTGTTTAATGAAATTATCTAATTATTGTTGTGTACTTATATATATTTTGTATATATTGGGTCATTTGATGGCGATGAGATGCCACTGCCACCAAATGATCTAGGTGTAGATCCCGCTGAGGATCAGGAGATGCCAGATGCAAAGGATCAAGCCGATGACAAACCTGGTCCTTATGATCATGCCTAGGTACCAACTGGTCTGAGGCATAGGCCTGACACTAGATTTAGGATGGAGTTGGGTGACCAAATCTGTCGACTCCTAGTGGAGGAGGGAGTCTATTCAGCCACTATCAGAGAGATACATGTCTATGATAGGCTGACAGCGATATGGAGAGGCATACCACATGATATGCTGACCCTGATGCAGCATTTTTTTGGATCTACCAGCTTAGTGGCGCAGTTGAGGAGGGTCGTTCGACGTAGGCATGGTGGTGATGCAGTACATTGACAGTCAAGCAGTTATTTGATGATCACGATTAGGAAGTGATCATTGTTCACCTTGCACTAAAGATAAGTAGCCTGCAACACCCAGTAGTCATGTTCATGAGTAGGTTGGACCATCCATGTCGAGCCATCATGAGCAGCCTGCAACATCCAACAGTCATGATCATAAGCAGGCTGGACCATCCATGTCAAGTCATCATGAGAAACCTGCAACATCCAATACTCATGATCATGAGAAGGATGGACCATCCACGTTGAGTCATCATGAACAGGAAGTTGATCCTGATCAGAATGAGGCACCTCTAGATCAACAGGCACATGATGATCGACACCTATCCGAGCTTGTCGAGGCTGCAACATTGATTGAGCAAGCCTCGACTAGTGCTACTAATGATGTACCGCGAGCTGATATTTGACATTTATATTACAGTTGTATATTTTTGACATTATATATATATATATATGGTCCATGTATTTTATGTTCATGTTGCAGTTGTACTTAATTTACATGTTGGTGGTCATCATGAAGTGTATATTATTAGGTCATGTTAGATATGTTCATTTAATGTGCAACTTGCAGATAGATGTGTATGTGATAGCAGTTATTTGACATGAGATGTATATTTGATGTTTGTGTTGTGATGATGTTATACAATACTTGTGTTTTGTTAGATGATCATGATCATGATGATTAGATGATGTTAGCGAATTTGAATGTGTTTTTAGTTGAATATGATGTTGTACAATGGTTATCGTGATCGTAATGTTTATTTTTAATATTAAATCATGATATTTATTAAATATTATGTAGTGATTGTAATTGAAATTTTAATTTTAATTGTATGTAAAATTGTAAAATTGTAATTGTAATTTTAATTCTAATTGTATGTAAAATATTTGTAAAATTGTAATTTTAATTGTAATATTTAATTTATTGTGAAATGATTGTAATTGTAATTGTATGTGAAATTGTAAAATTGTAATTGTAATTGTAATTCTAATTGTAATTGTATGTAAAATTCTAAAATTGTAATTGTAAATATTGTAATTGTAATTGTATGTGAAATTGTAAAATTGTAATTGTAATTTTAATTGTAATTGTAATTGTATGTAAAATATTTGTAAGATTTTAATTGTATTAATGTGAAATGATTGTAATTGTATGTAAAATTCCAAAATTGTAATTCTAAATATATTTGTAATTGTACTTGAATATGAAATTGTAAAATTGTAATTGTAATTGTAATTGTATGTAAAATTCTAAAATTGTAATTGTAATTGTATTGTGAAATTGTAAAATTGTAATTGTAATTGTATGTATTTTCATCATTCAATTTTATTAAAATTTTTAAATTTGTAAAATTGTAAATTAATTGTCAATTTTGAACAATAACTACCGTAAGTAAAATGTATACCATAAATATTGTTAAATTACCATAATTGTAAAATTGTAAATTTGTATGAATATAAATAATTGTAAAATAATAAATCTAGAATAATATGATTTTTTTGCAGCATAATAAATTTTAGAAAATAATGCAAATAAATTCATGTACTTTAGAATTATCATTATTTTATTATGATCTTACATGCAAAAAAAAAAAAAAACTTTATACAGTACGCCATTGTTTTCGAGATCAACATAATTGCAAATTATCAAGTGAAATGATTTTAACATTAACACAATGCAAATTACCAATTAATTTAAAATGCATATTATAATGTTTCAAAAAAGTAGTCTTAGTTATAAGGTAATTAAGTCCTCTTCTTTATAAAAACCCATCTTAAAAAGTATAAATGATGAAATAACACATGTACCATATCACTCTCAGTTCTCATGATCACCCTCATTATCTTCCAACTCGCTTGGCATGATAACACTATTGTTCTCGAAAATATGTTTTGATCTAGAGTCATGTCTCAATACAAACCACCAATAATATAAAGACTCATATGATATGTACCCCTCTGCCATAGACCCCTCGAGTTTTTCCCTAATTTTTTGAACAAAACCTTTCAATTTCTTCATGTACCTCTCTCAGAAGAACATCCAATGACAAGAAACCACCCCAACTAATTCAACCTCATCGATTAGGTGGATTAGAAGATGAACCTGCAAGTCCATGAAACTCGTCGACAATTCCTTCTAAAAAATACAAACAATCTCAACTATCTCCTGACACCACCATGGAATGATAGCCACATGAATCTCCTTTTACTTGATACAACGTAAAAATGCAGATAATTTAGATATGGAACGTCTTAAGTCTTGGGGGAATTCATGTTTCACACAACCACGCACAAACAAAGGATAATGACACTGCAAAGTTATAAACACGTGCAATAATATACAAAATTTGTTATGTTTTATGATCCCTGCATGGTATAAAATTTATTAATATAGCAAATAATAAAATCACGCTTTTTACATTATATGTACTCTGTTAGTATGAATCCTTTGTCGAAGTGTACGAAAAAGGGCCACTTTATCTACGCATAACTAATAGCCCTAACAACAAAAGTGGCTGCCAATATCTTCAGATCTGTGGTTAGTTGAACAAGAAAAGAGCTGCAAAAAACCAGATCTATGCATGGAAAGACATTAAGCAGTAAAAACAAGGGTTTGCTCCATATACCAATAGACAAGACAAGAACAATTTTGAAAGAATTTTTGTATTAATTGGGCACCTGGGAGGAAAACAAGAAGGCGTATCCAATTCTCCTCAGTGGGATGGGTTCTTGGAAGTCCTCGGCACTTCAGATCTAAGATTTCTCTCTCTTGTTGGTGTAGAAAACCCAATGCAAAGAATAGAGCTCAATGGGAGCTCACACAGCAAATGATGGAAAAATGAGACCAAGTGTATAGATCCAGAGTGATCTAATAGGCAACAAAAGGTGAAGAATGGTAGGAAAAACCCTCCTATTTATAACAAAATATTGGGTCATTCTAGATCTTGGTACATGATTAAAATAATGTTAACCAAATCTAGATCCACCTTTTATGGAATATTTTATTATATTTGTTGGAGGGAAAAGGTATTTGACTTGGGTCAAATCCCTTGATTAGTCAAAAATAAATAAATGATTTATTTATCCTTTTAAGGAAGTGGTTGGAAGATAATCAAATAAATAATGATTTATTTAATTATTTGTGGGTGATTTGGTCATATTTAACAAGGAATATTATATAAATAAGATTTAAATAATTATTCCTAGAAAATAATAAGATAAATAAAGGTTTATCTAATTAATTTCTTTGTTTTTGGGTTAAACATGACTGGGAATAATAATTAAAGTATGGTTTAATTAATTATTCCATGAGGAAAATCAAACAAATATAGGTTTGTTTAATATTTCCCTTTGGGGTTTCCTGTTTAGACCATAAACAACCTAATAAATGTGGTTTATTAAGTTATTTAACATAGTGAAGGCAATTTTACTTAGGGTAAAATTGGTCTTACATGGTGCACATGGGTCCATCTAATGATAATAGGTTAGATGACCAAAAAATGGTGTAACATACTCTTATAAGATTCAAATGGTCATGCGATTTAAACCCTGCCAAATGGTCATCCATGGTGAAGCATCACTGTAGTGAAGACCCGTATGAAGATGGCACCCTCACACCCATTATAACTTCCTTTTCCAAAAAAAGATCATCCTTTTTAAAAATCCATGGGACATCACCTTCTTTGAAATACCATGAATTAGAGGGACCATCGCCTGCCTTTGATCCTGTACGTTCTAATCATCTTGGCCAATGTTTCTTTTTAGTTTTTGAAGTAATAAGATCTTCCCTAACAACCAATGTGTCACTTTGTTTCGATGATATGTTCCTCCATAAATAATATGAAACATTTTTAAATATATTCATGGGATCTAATAAGTGGGTAATATTAAGATGCTCCCAATATGGGAGGTTATAAAAGATAGATTTCCTTTTCATCCCAATGGGAAATTTCTCAACATATGCTCTAAGCCATTCCTTCTCTCTCTCATATCCTCTAAGCCATTCAGTTGGTGTTGTTATTGGAGGCCTTTAGGTTCTCTCTCATTTACCATTGAAATCAGATGCTGCTCTTCTGTAAGGGTGTTCTTCTGGGAGGAATACCCTGGAGCAGTCATACACTAGCTTTCGTAGGTCATTGGACCATCTAGCTTTCAGAGAAGGTCCACAAAATTTACATCCAAAATACCCTTTTGTTACAAGACCTGCGAGATTATTGTATACAATATATATATATATATATATATATATATATATATATATATATATATATGGCACGTTAAAGAATATCACGAAGATCAAAACAATTACAACGAATTAAATAACTAATATGCGAAAGAATATTTTTATGTATATAAACAAATCAATAAACATGTAATTTACTAGAGAAAACTCCTAAGCCTGGATAATAATGTGTCATGTAAGCACATATGACATACAACGTAAAAATCCTCTCTGCCGAGATAGGTCATGATACATCATATACATTTATCCCATCCCACAATTCCTTCAATTCATCTACCAATGGTTGTAAGTAGACATCCATATTCTTCACTTGTCTTCTACCAGGGATTATGAGAGTCAACATAAGATGTTTATTACTCATGGACAACCATGGTGGGATATTGTTATTGATCACTACTACAATCCAAACAGAATAGTCAGTGTTCTCGAGGGAATATGGGTTGATGCCATCCATGGCTATGCTAAGTTGTAGACATCGTACTTCATACTTGAATTTTTCGGGCCATGTATCCTCTATATGCTTCATGACTATTGAATTTGATTGGATTCACGTAACTTCCAACTCACTTCTGTGTGAGGCATGCCATCCCTGCAACATAGCTAATTATTTGTAATGAAAGAGCCTTTGAATCCTTGGGATTATAGGCATGTGCCTCAAAATATTAAAAGGAAGATCATGTGATTTACCCTTCTTTTTTTATTTATCATACTTGTCATGCCCACATTTTAGACATATTTCTTTGTCTGCATATTCTCCTCTATATAGAATACAATAATTTGGACATGCATGATATGATATGTACTCAACACCCAACATTTTCAACAATTTCTTTGCCTCTTCACAACTATCGGGCAAGACATTATCACTCGGAAGAACCTTATCTTTGAATAACATGGATTTTTTTATCATGGACAATATTAAATGTACATTAATGCTGATATAATTATTAACGTTCATAAAATTGACCATTTGTAATGTTCATTATGTGATTATATTTCTCAAAATATAAGGGAGGACTTTATGGTAACTTACCTCAAAATTTCCGAGAAACATGCACTTGACAAGCCAAACTTTGCTTTCAAGTTGTATAATAACATTGTTGTCCCCAAATGTGTAGACTTTGATAGAACACCAGGTCCAAAGAGAGGGGTGGTAGAAGAAAATTTAAGGCTTTCGAAAAAGGTGTCAGCGATATGAGCATCTTCCCCTAGCTGATCATCATTCTGGAATGCATCTAACAACATTGTCTCCATGGCAGTCGTATCCCTTAAGTGATAATCCATACCAACCTCTATTTGATTGCCTCCATTTCCATCTTGTGAAGAACTACTATTGCTGTAGTCATTCCTAATTGGTGAATCTGGACGCAGTGGAAATTGAATAGGTGGTTGATTCAACCATTCTTGGTATTGTTCCTCTCCGATTTTTTCTCTTAATTTAGCCTTCTCTCGATTTGAAATTTTCATGGGGTGCAAAAAAATATGGTAGGTAGGTCACTCATCATCACTAGAATCATAATAATTTCAAAAAATATATTTGAACATGATTAGTACAAAATCTATGATATCAACTAGTAAGCACGTTGGCCATGCATGATTAATTGGTTTGAGGTTGAAATAATTACATTAATATACCAAAAAGTTATTATTACCATCATTGTCTGAGGATTGTGGCTAGAAGATGCAATATTGTTACAATTGGCAGGGTGAAGCAGTTGTCCATTTTCATCTACCAAATGCGCCTTGCGGTATGCTACTCCTGATAAGAGCTTCCGACGTTTTGGAGTTGTTTGAATATTTTGTGCATCTGAACTTGATTCTCAATCCACATGAACCTGCAAATTTGTATACATTATAAATTTTATTAAGCTGATTGACATGGATAAAAAACATAAATTCAATTAGATAATGAAAATAAAAATAAAATATAAAGTAAATATTATGTCTCGAGATGGATAGGGAGAACTCCGCGATGGACTTTGAGAAATATTATGGAACGAGCCATATTTTGAAGAATTATCCATTCGATATAATTATGATATTTTCTCCTTACATTTGAGCAAAATCAACAATAAATTTTGGTGTGCACACCTAAAATTAATTTTGGTGCCTTAAAAATGGACTTATTGTTATCGGTGCTAATGTAAAAATAACCGCACTAGTGCATTTTAGTTACTGTGCACCGCTACATTGTTATTAATTAACGCATCGGTGCCGAATAGCCGAAAAAAAAAGCAACTTTATTTTTTTAAAGTGAAAAATAACGGTAAATTGAAAAATGGGTGAAAAAATATTTTCGAAAATCTAATTTCATAAAGAAATTATTTAAATAGTAATACCTGAAGCACGAGAGCACTGTGGAGCATGAGACATACCTGGAGCACGAGAGCACTGTGGAGTAGCAAAATACTTTTGAACATAACTATTTAGACAATTAGAATTCCAAACCTCTGGCAATTCAAACCCTGTAGCATAGAATTTCAAACCATCCGGTGATTAAATTTAATTACTTTTTTTACATTTTCTGTAGTATTTTTTACGCAGTAAGTAAAAAATTTAAATTTACTGCTCATTTTCAGAGAGAGAAAAAAAAAAAAAAATCCATTCTTATGCTAAACCCTTGATTCTTTTTGTTTCTGCCCTTGCTTCTTCTTGGTTCTGTGATTTCATAATTAAGCCTTTTCATTTTAGATTTATAGGGTTTGTATTGCTATATATATAGGCTTATGACATCTAACCCGCGAGACAAGTTTCATATTCAGATCCCAATCCATGTCGGCCCTTGCGTAAACTAGTGCATCAGTGCACTGTTTTATCACAGGGCACCGCGCACATACTGGTTCATAAAAAAAAATTAAAAACATTTGTTTTTTTTAATCCATGTGCCATATGTGAAATAGGGCACCAGTGCGCTTTGTCATTATAGAGCACCACACACATACTATTTGAGAAAAACAATTTTTTATTTTATGTCTCTATTAATCGATGCACCGTTTAACATATAACGCACTGGGTCTCCTTGTTGAAAGAGAGCACCGTATGGTGGCCCCCTGTTTTCGCAATGCGTTTATAAGAATATGTCGCACCGCCCCCTCCATGACATCATATGCTACAAAAATTAACACTAGAGTATTTTTATTAATTTGTCTATGTTAATAGGTTCCCTGGTTAACGTATAACGCATCGATGCTCCTTGCTGACATAGAGCACCATATGGTGTTTCTACTATTTTGGCAGTGTGTTTATAAGAACACGTTGCACCGAATTCGATGCGTACATCATTAAAGGCGCACCGATTTCTTGATTTCTATTTTTTTTACTTGAAAATTTTATGATTTATTTATAAAATATATTAATGAATGATATGGTACAGGTTTCATATTGATAAAGAAATGGCTGACAAGAGATCAAGTAACAAAAATACTTATAGCACATCAACAAAAGAAAAAAACGCAAGTTCTTTGTGAATTATTTACAAAAATTATTATTTTTGAACTATATGTAAGTTTAACTAAAATGTATTGTTTATTGTGTATCATGCAAAGCTGCAAAATGATGAAGCTTGATAAGATTATTTTTGATCTAGGACCAGAAGAGCGTAAAAGCTTGATGGGAAAATTGCAAAAGGATGAATTAGGTGAATGAAAAAATACTATCGAACCAATATAATTCTTTTTTTTTTTTTTAATTTTTCATTAATAATATACTTAAAATAATTAGATAACATGTTCCAAACAATCTATTAATTCACATATGTTTAATGTTCTACATGGACCAACAACTTAGAAAAGAAATGTTGTTCTAAGAAAAGAAAAGAAAACATAACATGCAAATGAAAATGAATTGCTCCTTAGCTCATCTGGAGTGGTATTGGAGGTTAACGAAAGGGGGGAAATTTTTGAAAAAACTTTGAGGGATCTAGTGGAACGAATGTATAGACATTCTTTCCACTTACAATACAAAAATCAATCCAATGATTCCAAGAACCAAATTTTATCTAAACTATAGGATGAGTTTCTAAAGAATTGGTCAATGAGACATGTCAAACTTTTAATACCAAAAACATACAACAACAAAAAAGAAGGAATGAAAAAGTAATATTCCTTTAAATTTTTTTCTAGAATTATATGTATATATTACTAGAAAGCAATCATTTATAAATATCACTTTTGTTATATTTACTTTTCATATATCATTATAAAAATTAACTAGTTTATTGTCATGTTACATTTTCAGGAAGATTATGAAAATCTCAAAGGATGAATGAGCTGCTATCAGAAATATGCCAGTAGGAAAGTCCAAAAAGGCGTACAAGGAGATGGTCAAAGAAATGGACATAATTTCATCACACAAGGAGCCATCTTCACAACAACGTGCTTCAAATGTAATATGTAATCATTGAATTTTTCAATTAGGTACGATAAATAAAAAGTTAAGTATTAAATATTAATTTTCAAGTATTTTCTTGCAGAAAAGAAAAGAAAATGGAACCCATTCAGCACATAAAACATGACGAAAAGGAAGAAAAGGGTTGATATCTAAGTTTGTGAGTAATTGTTACTTCCTTACAACAACTTAACTAGATTTCATTTTTGTATATTTTAAGTTTTTTTACAACAATCATCATTGAATATTTTCAAACATGTGCTAACATACAAATAAGAACCATCAGACGAATTGATTAACATTGGGTTAAATATGGGTTGTGATTTTATGTTGGCATATCAGAAATTAATTGTAGAATTTGTAAGCATCTATCGATCTTGTTTTACTTAGATCTGTCTATAATTAGTAGAAAAAATATATATTTTATATTAAATATATAATTTTTTATGGGGTATAAAGCTTACACGAAATAAAGTATGGAACTGCGCCAACAAATGAAATCTTGAAAGATGGCATGAAATTTGGTTTTGAAAGAATGTATATAGTTCATGAGTCAATTTTTTCTATGGTATGTCATTTCTTTTCGATTTACATTGATGTATATTATTTAATATTGCAATTTTCATTATTCTCACCAATGTATATACATTCATTACAATTTATTTTTATGTTTGTAGATGGAAGGTGAAGAAGAAGAAAACAATCAATGTCGTGAACAAAACATTCCTCAAAATAACCCAAGTCATGGAAGTAGCTCGAGCAATGACAACAGTTCAAGCGAAGAATGATGATCATTATGTTTGGATATCAAAGCAAGGCATTGTATTTTTTGAAATATTTGTCTGTGAAATCAGACATTTTGTTTAATGTAATGGACATAGTGTCCCAATTTAAAGACAAAGGGATACCAATAATTGTCCCATTTTATATGAAAAATAGTGTCTTATTCATATATATATCTAAAATACATTTTAATTTATTCTATTGCATTCTCCATTGTTGCTGTGAAATGTAACACCACTGATTAAATATATGGATGATTAAATATTATAATGAAGAGATGTGAAATATGATTATATGATATAACAAATTAATCCAAACATCACATTCAAATGCACTAATAAAAATTTAATTGATATGAATATTGTTATAAGATATGTGTTGTCTTTTGATGAATAATGAATTTTAAAAAATTACAATAATTATGATATGATCTAAAAAATTAATCCAAACATCACATTCAAATGCACTAATAAAAATTTAATTGATATGAATACTGTTATACGATATGTGTCAACTTTTGATGAATAACGAATTTTAAAAAATCACAATAATTTCACTATCACAAGTCGATGTTTCTAAAAAATACAAACCGAACACCGGTGAGTGTCAGTTAATGTGCACTAGTGCCTTTGTATTCTAGTACCCATCAATGAGTTTCTACGACCTATGGGCACTGCACAAATACCAATACAAATTATAACTCTCTGTGCGTTTGTGCGATACTACGCATCAGTGCATTTATGTGAGACTCCTCACTGGTGCATTTCTACGACCTATGGGCATCGCACAAATACCAATACCAATTAGAACGATCAATGTGTTTGTGTGATATTGCACGCCAGTGCATTTGTATAAAAATACGCACCGGTGTGTTGATACGACCTATGGGCACTACACAAATCCCAATACCAATTAGAATGGCTCGGTGCGTTATATTAGATACAGTGCGGCCGATGCGGTTTTAGACCTTAATGGCACAAAGCATGCACCTTCGACCACCTCAGGGCGACTGTCTGGCTGACATGCATTGAGACATTGCTAAATACCATGGGGCATCCGATATTTGTTTTCCATCCAGGTGCTTGGTAGGTTTGCAGTACCGGTGCGTTCACTATAAAACACACTGGTGTGTTGACACCTGATTAGCGCACTGATGAGAAAAACATCCGTAATAACCTCTAGCCACCCAATTTTTTTTGGTTGTGTTGAAATTTCATTAGAAGCTCCAACAAAACATCCGTTACCAAAAACAAATGTTGTAGAAAATGTTTTTTTGACAATTTTGGCCAATTTTATAACACTAAAAAACTCTGTTATAACCTCTGTTAGAGGGTATTTTCCTTGTAGTGATTCAACCGGCCAAGCCTATTGATGCTTGCTGGCAGTAGGGCCAAGCTTATATGGTACTAAGACACCTTTGTTGGGGCTATGGATACTCATGGGAATCAAAGAAATGTTGGGAAAAAGAGGATTGCATCTAATAGATGTATGCTCATCATAAACCTCCATAGTTGTACATTTTCTATTAAATAGTATAAATTTAAATTTCACTATTTTGGATTCACTGTTTAAAAATAGAGTAGATATTAAGTACTCAAAATTTTTGATTTTAAAGTCCTAGGGGGAAGCTCAATTGGTGATCTAAGTAATGTGAAATATATGAAAACTAAGAGATCCAAGGTTCAAATCCCCCTATTTGTGACCCGATTTATGAAGAGGAGGACAAACCGTAGAGCCCCAGAGGTTTACTCGTAGGTATGTGTCAGGCAAGCTGCTGGGTTCCTTTGCAATACAAAAAAAATTTAAATTTACACTATTAAATTTGTCTTATGCAAGACCCATGAAATTTTGTATGATGTTCAAGAATTTTGTGAAAACGTATTATTTGGTATTTAATAAACTTAAGCCCCATTAAAGTAGTAACAAAGACAACTACTTCCTTGAGTGGGTTGCCATTTGTTGAGCCCTCAACAACCCCCTCTTAATTTTTGCTAAAAATTAAAGGGGTATCCATATAAAATTTTGAAGACACTACCTTTGTTTGCATTTGATTTTGTTTACTTGATTTGATGGTATGGTTTGATGAATTTCCTTCTTTGTTTTTGGTTTTTTGTGCTCTTTGCATTGATTATTTTGGGTTTCTTTCATAGAATAATGTGTTGGTAATCTAATCATTAGTGAAGTATCATGTATATGTTTAGTCTAATGATTATGATTTTAGTGATGGCATGTTTGCATTATATAAATTTATCATTTCGTCACATTTTTTCAACACACATTAATTAAGTGCACCATGTGAGTTTTTTTTCTTCTCATCATTAGTATCCTCATTTGGATTTACTCAAAATGATTTCATATCTCAATTTGTTTAAATATGGATTATTATGGCATTTGTAATTTTCATCAAAATTCAATCTCTAACTCATTAATGAATTAAATGAACATTTTGGAGGATTGAAATAATTTATCTCTAACTCATTAATGAATTAAATGAACATTTTGGAGGATTGAAATAATTTAAGTAAAAGTATAATTTTGAAATATTTGGTTTGCATATTGATAAATAAAAACAATTAAATATATGAGAGATCTAAAATTTCTACAATTATTCATATTGTAAGAAACTTCTATAAAAAAAATTATGTAATAGATTTAAAATCCATCCTCCAAAAATTTCTTACCAAAAATAAATAAATATATTTCAATTTAAACAAATACATTATTTTTAAAAACCATAAAAATAATACCACTTTTGTGATTTTATACTTTGGCCAAATTGAATTAAAAAATTAAAATTTCAATCTACAACTATGAAAACAAACATATGATTTTTTTTATAAATAAAACGCCATAATTTTAAACGTTTCTTAAAAAAATCATTAAAAACATGATTCTAATTATAATTAAGGATATACTTTATTCTTTATATAAAATACAACTTAATAAATATTTTGTATAACCTATCCCTTCAATTAGAAAATAATGAACTCCAACTTTAAACCTAACTCTTCATTGCATGGTTAAATTTCATTTGGCATTTTACATGGAACCCCAAATGATTTGCCTAATTTTTATTCTACTATTTTTGCACATATTTGGTACGAGGATAGCGAGCCATGAATCCAAAAAACTATGCTGCAATAATATATGAGTGAATTGCAGAAATTATATTATCTTCAGCAGTACGCACTTTATATTTGTATTAGCGCTCTGTTCGACGAAAATTTCAAGAAGTGAATTCAACGCTCTGCTCGATGAAAATTCGAAAAAGTGAATTCCCTTAATGTGGAAAATCACTAGTATAGGAAATAATTTATTTTTATTATTATTTTTAATTAAGTTGAGCTTAGGCTAGTCTTATTATTGGACAAAAGATTTATCAATGAGTAGATGTTATTATTAGGATTATGTGAAGCTAGGTCTAGCTTGAATGTTCTTTGAGATAGTTTATTTCCACAAAACTGGCTCTCACTAATGACCCAGTGAATACTAAACCCCACATAAACTTATTATCTACACCATATAAATAATATGCATAGAATAATTATGTTACAAATTAAAGTTTGCAAGAATAATTACATTGATCATATAGATGGTCACAATGTTTCTTATTTTATATTTTTTAAATGTTTCCACAAACAAAATAGAAAGGTTCACCATCTCCAATCCCAAGGCATGTAGCATATGCTTGAGATGGAGAAAATTACATGCACAAAATCATGGGGTTCAGAGTTCAAGATCACATGAAAGACGCTACCTTATCACGAACGAAATAAATATGTCACAGTCTCTCTAATTTTTTTATTTATAATTATAGTTAGCTTGTCAAAAGTAGAAGTAAATCTGCATAAATATAATCATTTTATTGTGAAAAAAAGAAGATCAAAATTCTAAAGGGCTATCACTTGGGTAATTCTATTCATATTACTATGAAAAAACTAGTACATATATAACCAATATAACTATCAACTACTGCATAGAGAATCTCAAATATAGTACCTATAAGCTATATGACCATGTTTTCATTCCCTAATTAGCAGGAAAATAATATTTTGACTTCCCTAAACAGCTCAAAATATGTTTTTTATAAGATTCCATAACAACATTTTAGGTCATAAAACTACACACATTAGCAAATTAAGGAAAAAGCTAACTATATAAATATTACAGCAAAAACCAGAAACAACTCAGCCTATCGGATGAGATCTTTCGTCCTGTCTATCGCCATTGTGGAGGAAGATGTAATGAAAGGTCCTCGACTCTGCAACAAGGCCCCTTTTTGATAGGGAATCTACAATTTCATTGAATTCTCTGTATATATGTCTAAAAGATATGTTTGTAAAATAATTGCTCAAATTCTCAATGTGGATCATCCAATTTACCATGTTGGGAGAACAAAAATTTTCCTTTCCATTTGACCATTGAATAATAACCCTTGCATCAAAAAATATGAAAATATGTTCTAGATTTAATATTATGACATAATACATAAGTCCCCACAACGCAATAACTTTAGCTCGTGTATTGGATCCCTCTTCGCTGTACCAGAATATTTGAAATTGGTCATCTGGGTTGAACATTAAAACTGCTCCACAATCGCATCGACCCTGTTGAGTTGCACCATTGAAGAAACCTGTTGGATAAACTAGATTTTTAAAACAATCCAAATTCTTGCGAAGTTTAAACTTATTCTACTTCTAGGCATGTTCACCAAAAGGTTGACATATCTTATTTTCAATCCGACCAATGTCAAGAGGGTGCTCGTAAAAGATCACGATGTTTCTATCCCATCAGATTTCCCATATAATAAACTAAGGTAAAGACCTATAATACTTATGCCACCGTAACCATCACTTGAAACATGTTTCCAAAGAATAGAAGCACCATCCAAAGTACAACTTATAAGCATGCAAAAACTTGCTCCAAATAGAAATGAAGAACGGGCAATGCAGAAATAGACGCATGGCATTTTCATTTGCCTCCCTCCAAAGGATACTACATTTCAGGCCGCTAATCCCACATTTACAAATATTGTCACATGTTAAAATATGATTCTTCCAAGTAAGCCATCCAAATAATATAAGCTTTGTCGACATATTCTAGCTCCATATTGCCTTGAGCCAACTTCTTTCCATATTGAAGTGAAGGACATGAAAAATGAAGGAATGTACCTTCGACAACAAAATATTACCATTACGTAGAGTCCCATTCTAGCCAAGCACATCTTCGTCGCCCCCTTGGTAATCCCCAACATTCTAAGGTCATAGATATATCGATTCCATCTATTTGCAATGGATTCCATTAGGCTAATAGCTTTGGCCGATTTACAGGATGGACATGAGTTGATGGGCATGAGTTCATTGCATCATTACCATCAATGACCTGTGATAAAAATAAAATACCATTTTCATTTAATACATTTAAGAAATCCTAAGAAAAATTGTGGTGTTGCATTCCAATAATTGGATCAATACCAACAATAATATTGTATAGGTTTCCAAAGGGCCACCTCATATTGTAAAAAATCCAACAACTATTTTTTTTTGAATCCATTCCATGTTGTGAGCCACTTCTAAATGAACCAATTCCATATCTGTACTAACATGAAATTCACATCCTTTTTAGGTAATTTCCCTCGACAATTTCTTTCCAAATACCACCACACGTTAAGGCTCCCCAAAAAATCTTGATTAGGAGAGCCCAACCAAATATTTTTATGTCCATTAGTCCCTAGGCTCGCTACTCTTACACATGAAATGTCATCCAAGTGAACAAGATGGAATTTTTTTCCACCTCTTGCATCCACCCAAAAAAACTTAACAAAAATATATTTTATGTTATTGATAATTTTTCTTGGTAACATGCACATATGTATCCAATACACAAAAATTTGTTGAAGGACAGATTGGATGAGAATATATCAACCTCACAATGAAATCCATCTATAGGTATAATGGGATAGTTGGTTTTGAAACTTCTCAATAAGCCATATCCAATATTTGATCCGATATTTGTTTCGTTTCAGTCTAAAACCTAGATAAGAGAAACTGTTTTCCAATTGTAACGACACCTCCCCTCACATCTACCCACTTTCACCAGCTTACTCGGGGAAAACATGACATGAGGGGCCACTATGACAAGACTCAACCTCCTAGGTGACCTTAAGGAAATGAAGTCGACAAACAAACCTTATTGACTTACCTTAGGTGCCACAGGACCCTCCAGGACTAACCCAACTACTCCAGGTGTGCATCCCTTGAGCCAACCTAATTTTTCCCTAAGCTTGAGCCCTAGTCACTCCTTTCCAAGACCTCTATCGACTGGAAATTCCCAGTCGCTCCCATATGCCTGCATCAGTGTGACTGTGAAATTTTTTTCTCATTGTTATGCCAACGATTATGGAATTTAAGCCAATTTTTTAGGGCTGGGGCTAATCCTCTGCCCATAAATCCATATAAATTTCATAACTCATAAAGTACATGACAACAATGATTATAAACTAAAAAATGAAACCAAGATTATCCTTGACCATTCCCAATCGGGGCTGACATTCTGTCAAACACTTGGCAAAAATGTAACCTACATGTCATGAATACAAGACTGAGAATAAGGGGCTAGAAATTCATATGAGACTTAACAAGAAGGATCACCACCCTCTCTCTTTAGTTGTCTTAACATCAAATAGGTCTTGCATCCATTATTCTTCCAGTTACAAGTAAAAACATGAAATGAACCATGATTACACTATAAGGAAAAGACCCTCTAGTGGATGTTTTTGAGGAACCCCTTATAAAAAAAGCCTAGATATCCATTTGTAGTGGAGGTCTCTAAAGGAGGTTGGAGGGTGGAGGTTTTTGCATATGTTTTTTTTTTTTGGGTGTATTTCTCATCATAAAACGCACCGATGTGTTTTATGCAAAGCGCACTGGTGCGTACTATAAATTCGCACACCGAGACACCATGCTCTCCATAAAAACCCTCCCGGTGCGTTTAAGTACTGCAGCACACCGTCGCCCTATGTACAAACTAGCTCGGTGCATCTTCATAATCCAGCACACCATAATGATATCCGGTGTGCCATTGATAAAACCACCCGGTGCGTCTCAAAATCAAGTGCACTGAAAAAAGGTTAATTTAAAAAAAATACCGGTCGTAAAAACCTCATTTTTACTTGCTCAGTGCTCTAGACCTCTCAAGCACTGGTATGAGTTTGTCTTCTGTGAGGCACCCTGCCATTGGTGCTCCCATTCCTCACATTGTTGTCGTCCTTTGTGCAATGTGTGGAGTTTGAATTTTCGAAAACGGTGGGAAAATTTGGTTTTTTCAATTCCTCAGCAAATATGCCTTCTCGACACACAAATGTATAGGTAATATACTTGTTTCTCAATAAATAAACTTTTTAATGGATTGAAATTTGAAATTAACTAAAAATTAATCGTTAAAAAAAAAAAAAATTATGCACGGTGCATTCAATTTGTTCAACTCACACCATTCACGGTGCTGCCTGTAAATTTGTAGGCCGCAACGCGAACGGTGTTAACGGAAATTGCATCGAGTTCTAGTGCGGCACCGAAAAACACACACCGATAAAATATAAAAAATAACACATCAGTGCGGTCATTTACAGGACCACACAGTTGACTATGTAGTGCTATCGGGAGGGCGATGCGTTGACCAAATTAACCAACCTGGGGCGATTAGTTTGGTCAATGCACCACCTGCCCGAAAACATTACATAGTCAACGGTGCGGTTATTTACATGACCACACCGTTGACTATGTACTTACTGTTGGGCGGTGCGTTGACCAAACTATCCGCCTCGTGGCAGTTATTTTGTTCAATGCACTAAACAAAAATATTTCCTAGTTGCGTGGTGCGCGAATATTTTTCATGCACACCGAGAACAAAAAGAACATATGGAGGATCGTTATAACGTGATTCATAGTGTCTCAACTGAAAGACATAGGGATACCAATAACTGTCCCATTTTGTATGGTAAAGAGTGTCTTATATATATATATATATAATAAAATATGTTTTAATTTATTCTATTGTGTTCTCCATTGTCATTGTGAAATTTTACACCATTGATTAAATATATGGATTTTTAAATATTATAATGAAGATCAGATGTGAAATCTGATGATATGATATAACAAATTAATCCAAACATCACATTCAAATGCACTAATAAAATTTTAATTGATATGAATACTATTATAAGATATGTGTCGACTTTTGATGAATAATGAATTTTAAAAAATCACAATAATTGCTCTGTCACAGGTCGATGTTTCTAAAAAATAGAAAATGAACACCGGTGTATGTTAGTTACTACACAATGGTGTGTTTTTATGATACTGCACACCAGTGAATTTGTATGATACTGCACACCAGTGCATTTCTATGACCTATGAGCACCGCACAAATATCAATACCAATTAGAACGCCTAGTGCGCTTTATCGACAATTACCACCCAGGCGGTCGGATAGGCATTGCATGCATCAATATGGTCGTTTGCCTTTAACGTGTCGGTGCGTCTTTATAAATTAACAGACCAGTGCGTTTTAACACCTAAACGGCCCAATGTAACCCATGAAGATGCATCGGTTCATTGCTAAATGCCCCGGGGCATCTGAAATTTGTTTTCAATCTTGGTGCTTGGTATAGTTATAGTACCAGTGCGTACATGGTTATACACACCGGTGCGTTCAAAGATGATTCGCGCACTGATGAGAAAAACATCTGTAAAAACCTTCAGCCGCTCAGTTTATTTTAGTTGTGTTGAAGTTCCGTTAGAAGATCTCTCAAAACCTCCATTACCAAAAACATATGTTATAGAAAATATTTTTTTGACAAATTTGGCCAATTTTATAACATAAAAAACCTCTTTTATAACATCCACTAAAGGGTATTTTCCTTGTAGTGCTAGAACCAGTCACATAACCATGCTTATAACCCACATATAACGACATCAATAACCATAATATAACAACCATTAAACCCACATAATAATAAGTAAAAAAGCAAGATAACTCAGCTTTCATTAAACATAGGAAAAATCCAACTAGGTCCAAGACTTCCACGTACCACCCAACCATAGACATGGCTAAACCAAATATTTCTTTCAACCAGTCACTCCCATGCCATATTCCAAGCGTGAATGTGGGATCTCATAGATAAACCAATCCAAAAACAACCAAGGGAATCTATAGGTTAAAACACCTCCACCCTCACCATACCATGATCTCACCTAAACTGACACTGAGATCACTAAACCTAACCGAGCTAAGAATGCCTCTGGATCTCATCACTATCCTTGAGGAATTTTTGGTCTCCTTGTCTCTAGGCTTTGTCGCAATCCACACAGGATCACTAGGCCCTTACCAAGACACCACCCTCAGTATTTACCGTATATCCTGCCAAAACCAGTCAAGGGATTCCTAGGACTTTGGGAATGTTCCTGAGACCACCTCCATCGCGGATTCTGAAACCATTCGGAAATTCCAAAGCTCAAAACTGAGAACAATCCCATCACACCATGGCTATCCAAAAAATTCAAGGAAATGATGAAAACCACTGTCAAAACTTGGCAAAACCATGTCACCGATAACAAGAGAACCAAATACCAACATGCACATAGCATGCATGTCAAAACCATCTAGAAAATCATCGATGCAATCTATTACCTGCAAGTATTCCTAATGAAGCTGCTTGATCCTACTCTTCCTTATTTGATCCTTGTTTTCCTTTCCTTTCCTTTTCTTTCCTTTTCTTTATTTTCCTTTCCTTTTCTTGCTTGATCTCCTTCTTCTCTTGGTATTTTCCTTTCTGAGTGCAATTCTAAAAATGAACTGAAAAAAATCTAACCAAATCTTGCAAACTAATCCTCAAAAGTCTTTTTATCAATTAGGCCTCTATTTTCTTCATTTTCCATTATTTTCGTTCATTTTCCTCCTCACATGCAACTTGTGACTTTTCACCTTCCTTTTCTCCTAAATTCATTTATATTCATAAATAAATGTGCCAAAATATTTATTTTCCTTTTTAATGCCTTAGCCATTTCCTTTTCCAATTTCCCTTTAGCCATAAACACATCCAGTGATGCCCACTAGGATATATTTTTCCAACATTCGGCTTGAAATAAGTGTCCCTTAACTGTGGTCTTATTTTTTACTTTATTAACTTTTATTACATGAAATTTTAACCTAGGTTTGTTACACCAACAAGGAAGTATTCACTTTAAATATATCTTCAATTTCAGCAAACAATTCATTGTTCTCGAAATACTTAATTAACATTGATTTATGGT
Organism: Pinus albicaulis; assembly: GCA_034641835.2. Lineage (NCBI taxonomy): Eukaryota > Viridiplantae > Streptophyta > Pinopsida > Pinales > Pinaceae > Pinus > Pinus albicaulis. The sequence goes on from CM076580.1 coordinate 614,035,724, forward strand.
TTGTTAGAATATAATCTAGAACCATCCGAAAACTTTGTGATGATGTAATATAAGAAGCTCCACCAAGGCATAAATAGATGTCCAAATATAGGCATGTCATCCACAAATTTTAGGTGGGTGACAAAGGTATTCCTGATTACTTGCAAACAACGAAAGAGTCATTATCACGTGTTTCCTTGATTTTTTTTCTTAGGTTGTCAATCACCAAGAGGAACAATAATGGTGATAAATAAAATTCTTGTTGAATACCTCTATAAGCCATGAATAATTTCGTAGGAGAACCATTTATAATAATCGCATAATTAACCATATTAACACAAACCATAATCCAATCTTCAATATTAATATTCAGCACAATCTTAAAAGGTACCAAACATAGATCAACGTAATCATATGGTTTGTGTATATCCAATTCTAGAATCAAAGCTTCTTTCTCATGAGACTTGATAGAGTGAATGCACTCTTGGGAAATAACACTTGCATCTTGGATTTTTCTGTTCCAGAGAAATCTGAACTACTCATATGATATATATACCTAAAAGCTCTCTTTAATAATGTTAGTTATAATATTTGAAATCAACTTATAAGTGATGTTGAATAAAGAGACAAGTTGTAAATATATGAAAATCACACATGAAGTAATAAAAAGGAGGTAAGAAAAAGGAGACACCTTGTTATGTTGTTGATAAATAAATTCACAACATTATGAAATACTCGAGCTGAAATAATATCTCTGCAAATTTATTGTGAAAAATCGCATATAAAATCCTTCGAGAGTAGCTAAACCAAAAAATATACCACAATTGTTAACTGAGATAGGCGAAAAGACCACATGGATACATCATCACGACATCACAAAAGAATTTGTTTTGTTTCTTAAATATATTTTAATCTAATTTTAAGATAGCCTTTTTTTTATTTTCTTTTACACTTTGTTGAAATTCTATCTCACATTTATTTTCATAAGTTTACACCATCTACTTTTAAGATCATCTTTTTGTTTTCTTTTACTCTTCGTTGAATTTTTATCTCACATTTATTTTTATAGGTTTCCGTGACGATGTATATAACTATCAATTTCCCCTAAAGGTGAAAATATACACTGAAGGAATTGAACATGCCTATGATGTTACTGCAAAAACATTACAGCAAAATAAATATAACAACCTAAAGGGTGGAGGATGGAGGGGAGGAAATGTGTTCAGGCTTACAATAGTCTCACACTTGTGTCGATGCATGTCTGATAGATGTTGCTCGAACAGGGCAATGTTGCGGGTATTATATAAAAAAATTATAGCAATAAGAATAAGTGATTAAGATGAGCCACCTTTCCATTCCCAAATGAAGAAAATTTTTCCATTAGTACAACATCGAACTCATGAACCGATGGTCCATCATCAACTGTCATTAATCCAATTGTTCATGACCTAGGCACTGAATATGTTCCTGAAAACAATAATAACCTTGTTGACACGTTGAATGTGTTAATTCTATGTATTAATGGGGAATTTAATTTAACTAATGAGTATAATATTTAGTATTATTTTAACAAAAATATTGTCAAACCATTTTCAATCACAAGGTATTTTAATTTTCAAGGTTCATGTCAGTGGAACATCAAAACTTCAATATGCCTGATGCAATATAAATGTAATGTATTACTGCTTAGAAAATCTAGTTATTGTCCTCTTTTAATAAATGTGATTTTTTAATCTAGTGTAAAGTAGAAAATATAATGAATTAATACTTATAATATTATTTCTTTATTATATCCGTTGGATGGGAAAGGCAAGGATCATGGCCAACCCTCCAATATATATATATATATATATATATATATATATATTTTTTTTAAAAACAAACTTCTTTTTTTTTGAAAAAATATGGAATTTGACCGAAGGAGTGAAATTATCTGTCTTACAATTTTGCCTGGAATATGGTTGATGTTGGCCGGAATCCGATGGCCGATTTTCAAAAAAATTGTTTCCTCCTTATGTTTCCACATCACCAAGTCAACCCTCAAACTTTGACTGCTCCTAACTCCATACAGACTCAACATTGAGTGTCATCTGCGTCGTTGGAATCAGAAAGACGAGATCTTTAACTTGACACTAATTTTACCACATGTTGTATGCTTTGAGTTTTGAGCCTTTGTACTTAAGCCCATTGTACTTTGACCTTCATGATCCACCTGGATCAGGTAACGGTCGAGTGCATCGTATTTATCTCTGACTTGGTCAGCAAGCCAACTGTTGGGCCATATAATTGGCATATATTATTTTAAGTGATTAGGATAAGGCACACTTCTACCATTCAACCATATGAATTATTTCCTGTCATTGTCCCATTTAATCCTCTTTTTTTCATACAATGAAACCCACGGTTGTGTCACTTCAGAATTGTAAAGAACAAATTTATTTATTGCTTCAATTTATGCATCCATTGATGAAATCAAACTGACCTATAGTACATATGAGATCAAAATATACGTTATATCGAAGTTCAATGTGAATATTTACTTTGTGTAAATTTGAAAAATTAGAAGTCGCTTACTCTTTATCAAGCACCTTTTTCCATTCGTTTGGAGAATCTCCCCTTCTCTTTTGTCACCTTCTCTTTCATCATCCCAAATAACCGCACCTGGTCTATTTTCTATTTGCTTGATGTACTCACTGGAATAATAGAAAGACTCATACGATATGTACCCCTCTTCCATAGACCCCTTGGGTTTTTCCCTTTGTTGAACAAAACCTTTAAATTTCTTCATGTACCTGTCTAAGAAGAACATCCAACAACAAGAAACCACCCCAACTAATTCAACCTCATCTACTAGGTGGATTAGAAGATGAACCTACAAGTCCATGAAACTCATCCGCAGTTCCTTCTCAAACATACAAACAATCTCAACTATCTCTTGACACCACCATGGAATGCTAGCCACATGAATCTCCTTTGACGTGATCCAACGTAAAAATGCAGATAATTTAGATATGGTACGTCCTAGGTCTTGGTGGAAGTCATGTTTCATACACCCATGCACGAATAAAGGATAATGACACTGCAAAGTTATAAACACATGCAATAATATACAAAGTTAGTTATGTTTTATGATCCCTACATGGGATAAATTTAATTAATATAAAAAAATAATAAAATCATGCTTTTGACATTATACGTACTCTTAGAAGATTCAAATGGTCATCCACGGTGAAGCAACACCGTAGTGACGACCCATATGAAGATGGCACCCTCACACGCATTATAACTTCCTTTGAAAAAAAAACATCATCTTTTTTAAAAATCCATGGGACATTGTCTTCTTTGAAATACCAATTAGAGGGATCAACTACATTTGATCATGTACTTTCTAATCGTCTTGGCCAATGTTTATTTTTAGTTTTATAAGTAATAATATTTTTCCTAACAGCGAATGTGTCACTTTTTTTCGATGATATGTTCCTCCATAAAGAAGACGAAACATTTTTAAATATATGCATGGGATCTAATAAGTAGGTAATCTTAAGATGCTCCCAATATGGGAGGTTATAAAAGATAGATTTCCTTTTCATCACAATAGGAAATATCTCAACACAGGTGTTGAAGAATTCTGGATCATCGAACATGGGCTCCCCATTTGAATCAAACATTTATATGAACTCCTTATCCTTCTCTCTCTCATATGCTTTAAGCCATTCAACTGGTGTCGTTATTGCATGCCTTTGGGTTCTCTCTCGTTTACCATTGAAAGCGGATGTTGCTCTTCTATAAGGGTTTTCTTTTGGGAGGAATACCTTGGAGCAGTCATACACTAGCTTTCATAGGTCGTTGGACCATCTAGCTTTCAGAGAAGGTACACAAAATTTACATCCATAATACCCTTTTGTTACAAGACCTGCGAAATTATTGTATACAATATGCATGGAACATTAAATAATATCATGAAGATCATAACAATTACAAAGAATTAAATAACTAATATGCGAAAGAATATTGTTACGTATATAAACAAATCAATAAATATGTAATTTACCTAAGAAAACTCGTAAGCCTGGATAGTCATGTGTCATGTAAGCACATATGCCATACAATGTAAAACTCCTCTTTGTTGCAATGGGTCTTGATACAACGTATACATTTATCCCATCCCATAATTCCTTCAATTCATCTACCAGTGGTTGTACGTAGACATCCATATTATTCACTTGTCTTCTACCAGGGACTCTGAGAGCCAACATAAGATGTCCATTCTTCACGGACAACCATGGGGGGATATTTTATTGATCACTACTACATGCCATAAATAATATTTGGTGTTCTGGAGGGAATATGGGTTGACGCCATCCATGGCTATGATGAGTCATAGACTTTGTACTTTATCCTTGAATTTTTCGGGCCATGTATCCTCTATATGCTTCATGGCTATTGAATCTGTTGGGATTCACATAACTCCCAACTCACTTCTGTGTGAGGCATGCCATCCCTGCAACATAGCTAATTATTTGCAATGAAATATCCTTTGAATCCTTGGGATTATAGGCATGTGCCTCAATATATTAAAAGGAGGACCACGTGATTTACCCTTATTTTTTTATTTATTAGACCTGTCATGCCCATATTTCAGACATATCTCTTTGTCTTCATATTATAATCTATATAGAATACAATAATTTGGACATGCATGATATGATATGTACTTAATACCCAAAATTTTCAACATTTTATTTGCCTCTTCGCAGCTATCGAGAAAGACATTATTACTTGGAAGAACATAATATTTGAATAACTTGTAGTTGGTCATGGACAATATTAAATGTACATTAATGCCGATAATTATTAATGTTCATAAAATTGACCATTTTTAATGTTCATTGTGTGATTATATTTCTTAAAATATAATGGACTTGATGGTCAATTACCTCAAAATTTTGGAGAAACGTGCATTAGACAAGCCAAAATTTGCTTTGAAGTTGTACAGTAACATTGTTGTCCCCAATTGGGTAGAATTTGACTGACCGCCAAGTCCAAAGAGAGGAGTGGTGGAAGAAAATTTAAGGCTTTTGGAGAAGGTATCAGTGATATGAGCATCATCCCCTAATTGATCATCATTCTAGAATGCATCTAACCACATTGTCTCCATGGCAGTCGTATCCCTTAAGTAATCATCTCTACCAACTGTTGGAACTAGAATCAACACTTGGACTGCATCAAGTGCCTGACCAGACACATACTAAACTCTAAGGCAATTTAATGATTTTTTTATGAGATTGGTAGGTGGTTTAAACTCCCGTCCACTAAAAAGAGATTTAAGTCAAATCCACAATTCTACTAATGAGGGTATTAGAGCTTGATGTGGTAGAAAAGGGTAACTTTGTTGCCTATGAGGATAAGAAAATGTAAAATGAGAGAAGAAACAGTAGGTCTGCAAAGAAAAAATCGACTGAATTTGGTAGAAATTAACAAAAGTAGCAGTTCAACAATATTTCATCAAGAGAAAGCTATTTCTAGTCTTACAATATTCTCACTGAAATATTATAAAATATAACTGTCATGAGTGATGTTATTCCCATTTTTATTATATATATTTTACCAAGAAGGCTCACTGTGTGAGACTAACAAAATTTGATAAAACATATGAACATGTCAAGGGACTGATAAAAACTCATAACTACATGAGGAATAGCAAACTGCAACTAAAGATAATAAGATATGGAAACATAAGTGGAAATTGACAATACACACACCATATTGGTAATAATTCCTTAGAAGTTTCTGTCTATTTCATTCACTAAAAAGAGTAGTGATCATATGAGTCAAGATTATAAAACCACGAACCCTTACTTCATAGCAGTTTGTCACATATATACAAAAATATAAAATTTTCATCCCCAAAAAAGGAGTAAATCTGTTCCTGAAATTTATTACCAACTCGTGCAAGAGATGAGGCTTATCCAAAAAATTTAATGAAAATTTCTATGGCATAATCAAAATAACAACATCAAGGCTAACAATTCGAAGTGGTTGTATGATGTGGTAGCCTATAGGAAGACTCCTCCTTTGTTCTAGTGCAACCAACTCCACAAAAATGTAAACAACAGTGAAAGTGACGTGTGGTTGTTCCTTGAATGCTGCCTGGTGCCTTGTGGAAATGTGTTGGTGCTGAGAGTAATGGTAGAAATTTGTTTCAGAGAAACTATGTTGTTGTTCCTTTCCTTTGGTTTCTTGTTTGTTGTGATAGGGTTTCGAAATTAACGCGGAAAGAGTGTTGGAGCGGAAAAACCCGTATAGATAGGTTTCAAACAAAAGGATTGGGCACGTGAAAATTATGAGAAGGAGACATGTTGAATTGTGGGCCCGCAGGAGAAAATAAAAGAGGATCGAGAAATATGGAGGTTTAACAGGTTATGGAAGCGGATTAAAATAAATAGCGGAGTTTCTTTTTATTTGCAGGAGAGATTATTAAATAAATGATGAGTGGGAGGAGAAAACCCTTATACATATATCGCAATCAAAAATCAGGGTCGAAGCGTTTAAACATAAGACACAAGTGGGAAGGAATGTGATTTGTGATGGGGGTGATGACATGGCAAAGAGGTAGGGCCTAAGTTCATATCACAAATCACAATCAGGAAGTTTTAAATATGAGAAACGAGAGGCAAATGTTAAAACCTGTGATGTGCGATGAACAAAGGGTGACGTGGCAGGATGGAGGTGGGTCTGCCCGCACATTGCAAATTTCAAGTCTTACATATGATTAGCAAAGGGTAAAGGTTATAATTTGCGAAGTGCGGGTGCTGCTTGCACATCGCAAATCGCAAGTTTTACATATGAGCAGCAAAGGGTAAAGGTTATAATCTGCGAAGTGTGAAGTGCAATTGTGGTGAGTAGAAGATAATGTGGCATGACAGAGATGGGGCCCAAGTTCATATCGCAAATCACAATTGGGAAGTTTTACATATGAGAAGCGGGAGGTAAGTGTTAAAATTCGCAAAGTGCGATGTGCGATGAGAAAGGAAAGTGACATGGCATGACAGACTGTGGAGCCCATTTACATCGTAATCGAGGAATCAAGAGTTTTGTTATTGTGAGGAACATGAGTTAAAGTTTAAGACTTGTGAAGTGCGATGTGCGATGAGAATGGAAGGTGACGTGGCAGTGAAAGGTCTAACATTTAATATCGCAATCGGGGGTTTTGTAGGAGACGACAATTGTAACATGAATGAAAGTTAAAACTGCGATAAGTCGATTGCGATGAAAGGGTAAGGGGTCCATAATGATTAAGTGTGGTAAGTTAAGTCATATAATATATGATATATTTAAAAGGTTCGTCGTGGAATGGGTGGAGCTACTTTTTAACAATAAAAAGGGAATTTTAATGGTTAAAAGGTTTTTGAAACGGGAAATGAGTGTTGGACTTTGGGTTTCGGAAAAATGAAAGATAAAAGAGGGAAAATGAAATGAATGAAGGCAGAAATGAAATTTTCTCACCATTACACTTTGACAACAACACTTTCTTCTTTCCACTGAACTGAAAAGGCAGATTGATTCCTTGGAGAATGATGACCAGACTTTGAAAATCTTTGAAAAATTGCAATGCTAACACCAACCTCTATTTAATTGCCTCCATTGCTAGCTTGTGAAGAAGTACTATTGTTGTAGTCATTCCTAATTGGTGAATCTGGACATAGTGGGAATTGAATAAGTGGTTGATTCAACCATTCTTGGTATCGTTCGTCTTTGATTTTTTCTCTTAATTCAGCCTTCTCTTGATTTGACATTGTCGTGGGTTGCAACGAAAGATGGTAGGTAGGTCGTTCATCATCACTAGAATCCAAATCATTTAAAAAAATATATTTTAACATGATTAGTACAAAATAGATGATATTAATTAGTAAGCATGTAGACAATGCATGATTAAATGGTTTGACATTGAAATATTACATTAATATACCAAAAAATTATTATTACCATCGTTGTCCTAGGATTGTGGCTAGAATATGGCATGTTACAATTGGCATGGTGAAGTGGTTTTCCATTTTCATCTACCAACTGCGTCTTGTGGTATGCTACTCCTGATAAGAGCTTCCGATGTTTTGGAGTCGTTTGAATATTTTGTGCATTTGAACTTGATTCTTAATCTCCATGAACCTTCAAATTTGTATACATTTATTTTATTTAGCTGATTGACATGGATAAAAAAATAAGTTCAATTATATAATGAAAATATAAATAAAATATGAAGTAATTATGTTGGATATGGATAGGGAGAACTCCGCGATGGACTTTGAGAAATATTATGGAACGAGCTAGATTTTGAAGAATTTTCTATTTGATATAATTATGAGATTCTCTCCCTGCATTTGAGAAAAATCAACAATGAATTTTGGTGTCCATACCAAAAATTAATTATGGTGCCTTAAAAAATGGACTCATTGTTATCGGTGCTAAAGTACTGTTAACCGCACTGGTGCGTTTTAGTTATTGTGCACCGGTGCAGTTTTATTAACGGACGCACTGGTGCAGTTAGTTAACAAATGCACCAAATATTGGGAAGAAAAAAAACACAACTTTATTTTTGAAGTAAAAAAAAAAGTGGTAAATTGAAAAATGGGCGGCAAATTATTTTCGGAAATATAATTTCATAAAAAAATTCTTTAAATAGTAAAAGCTATTCATTTTTTCATTATTTTTGCAAAAAAATTCAGGGAGGGATTTGCACAAGAGACATAACTGGACCAAGAAAGCACCAGAGCATTGTGGAGTAGCAAAATACTTTCTAACAACAACACTATTCAGAGAATCAAAATTTGAAACCTCTGGTGATTCACACAAAAACCTTGTAGTACATTAAATTGTTAAATTTTACTGTAATAATTGTTTTTTTTATAGTTTATGTTGGATTTAATACATGCATAGTAAAAGTTTTAAATTTTACTGTGCATTTTCAGAAAATAAATAAATAAATAAATAAACACACACACACATATATATATATATATATATATATATAAACCAAAAAAACAAAAAAACAAAAAAAAATCTCTTCTTACGTTAAACCCTTGATTCTTCTTGTTTATGTGATTTCACAATTAGGGCTTTTCATTTTAGATTTATAGGGTTTTTACTACTATATATATAGGCGTACGACAGCCCCAAGGGATAGCTCAAATGGTCGAGTTCCCGTTGCTAAAGTACCTTGCCATATGGAAGGTCACGGGGTCAAATCTCCTCGACGCCCTTGGGGTTAGGCCCCAAAATTAAAGCCGACGGCTGATCCCTTCGGGTGGATCTACCGGATTATTACCCGTGGATGTAGCGGGAACTCAGTGACCGTGAACCATAGCTGAAAAAAAAAAAAATATAGGCGTATGACATATAACCTGCGGGACCACTTGCAAATTCAGATCCCAATCCATGTCGACCCTTGCACGATTTTTTTAAAAACATATTTTTTTAATCAGTGCGCATTGTTTAAAAAAGCGCATTGGTGTGCTATGGTAGCATAGCGCATCGGTCGTGTACGGACAAAAAACATTATTCGATAAAAACAATTTTTTATTGATTTATATTTGTGTTAATCGGTGCATTGATTAACATATAATGCATTGGGTCTCCTTGTTGGCAAAGAGCATCGTACGATGTTTCCATTGTATTGGCGGTGCGTTTATAGGAACCTACTGCACCGTGTTCGGTGCATACTTTGCGAAAGGTGCACTGGTTTCTTGATTTTTTATTTTTTCTACCTAAAAAGTATGTGGTTTATTTATAAAATATATTAATGAATGGTACATGTTTCATATTGATAAATAAATGGCTGAAAAGATTTTAAGTAACAAAAATACTAATAAGACATCCAAAAAATAAAAAAAGGCAAGTTCTTTGTAAATTCTTTACAAAAAATATTATTTTTGAACTATATGCAAGTTTAACTAATATGTATTATTTAGTGTGTATCATGCAGAACCACTAAATGATGAAGCTCAATAATATTATTTCTGATCTAAGACCAGAAGAGCATAAAACCTTGATGGAAAAATTGCAAAAGGATATATTAGGTGAATGAAAAAAATACTATCGATCGAATATGAGTTTCTTTTTTAAATTTTCATTAATAATATACTTAAAACTATTAGATAACATGTTTCAAACAATATATTAATTCACATATGTTTAATGTTCTACAGGGACCAAAAACGAAAAAAATGAATGTTGTTCTAAGAAAATAAAAAAATAGAACATGCAAATAAAAATGAATTGCTCCTTAGCTCATTTGGAGTGGTGCTGAAGGTTAGCAAAAGGGGGAAAAACTTTTACAAAACTTTGAGGAATCTAGTGGAACAAATGTATAGACGTTATTTCCACTTACAATACAAAAATTAACTCAATGATTCCAAGAACCAAATTTTATTTAAACTACAGGATGATTTTCCAGAGAATTGGTCAATGAGACATGTCAGACTTTTAATAGCAAAAACGTACCAAAAAAAGAAGAAGGATTGAAAAATTAATATTCCTTTAAATGTTTTTTCTAGAATTATATGTATATATTACTACAAAGAAATCATTTATAAATATAGTTTTTTTATATTTACCTTTCATATATGAATATAAAATTAAATAGTTTATTGTCATGTTACATTTTCAGGAAGATTATGAAAATTTCAAAGGATGAACGACTTGATATCAAAAATATGCCAGTAGGAATGGCCAAAAAGGTGTACAAGGAGATGGTCAAAGAAATGGACATAATTGCAATGCACGAGGAGCCATCTCAACAACAACGTGCTTCAAATATAATATTTAATAATTGAATTTTTCGATTAGGTACAATAAATAAACAATTTAGCATTAAATAATAATTTTCAAGTATTTTCTTGCAAAAAAGAAAAGAAAATGCAACCCATTCAGCATGTAAAACATGATGACAAGGAAGAAAAGGGTTTATATCTATGTTTGTGAGTAATTGTTACTTCCTTATAACAACTTAACTAGATTTCATTTTTGTATATTTTAAGTTGTTTTACAACAATCATCATTGAATGTTTTCAAACAGATGCTAACATACAAGGAAGAACCACCAGAAGAATTGATTGACATTGGGTTAAATATGGGTTGTGAGTATATGTTGACATATCATAAATTAATTGTGGAATTTGTAAGCATTTATCTTGTTTTAGTTAGCTATGTCTATAATTAATAGAGCAAAAAAATCTTTTATATTAAATCTATGATTTGTTATGGGGTATAAAACTTGTAGGAAACAAAGTATGGAACTGCGCCAACAAATGAATTGTTGAGATATGGCATGAAATTTGGTTTTGAAAGAATGTGTATAGTTCACGAGTCAATTCTTGCTATGATACATTTCTTTTCGATTTACATTGATGTATATTATTTAATATTTCAATTTTCATTATTCTCACCAATGTATATACACTCATTACACTTTATTTTTATGTTTGTAGATGGAATTTGAAGAAGAAGAAAACAATCAATACAATAAACAAAACATTCCTCCAAATAACCTAAGTCATGGAAGTAGCTTGAGCAGTGACAACAGTTCCAGTGAAGAATGATGATCAATACGTTTGGATATGAAAGCAAGGCGTTTTATTTTTTGAAATATTTGTCTGTAAAATCAAACATTTTGTTTAATGTAATGGACATAGTGTCTCAATTGAAAGACAAAGGGATACTAATAACTGCCCCATTTTTTATGACAAAGAGTGCCTTATTCATATATGTGTGTGTGTGTGTTAATTTATTCTATTGTGTTCTCCATTGTCATTGTGAAATGTTACACCATTGATTAAATATATGGATGTTTAAATATTATAATGAAGATCAGATGTGAAATCTGATGATATGATATAAAAAATTAATCCAAAACATCACATTCAAATGCACTAATAAAAATTTAATTGATATGAATACTATTATAAGATATGTGTCGACTTTTGATGAATAATGAATTCTAAAAAATCACAATAATTGCACTGTCACATGTCGATGTTTCTAAAAATTAGAAAATGAACACTGGTGTGTGTTAGTTACTACGGACTGGTGTGTTTGTATGGTGCTTCAGATCGGTGCGTTTGTATGATATTTCACACCATTGCATTTCTACGAGCTATGAGCAACGCAAAAATACCAATACCAATTAGAATGCCCAGTGCGCTTTATCGACGACTACCACTCAGGCGGTCGGATAGGCATTGCATGCATCGATATGGTCATTTGCCCTTAACGCGTCGGTGTGTTTTTATAACTTAACAGACCAGTGTGTTTTAACACCTAAACAGACTAGTATAATCCATGAAGACACATCGGGTCGTTGCTAAACGCCTCGAGGCATCCGAAATTTGTTTTCCATCTTGGTACTTGGTATAGTTACAGTACCATTGCGTACATGGTTAAACGCACCGGTGCATTCAGACATGATTCACGCACTGATGAGAAAAAAATTCGTAAAAACCTTCGACCACTCAGTTTTGTTTAGTTATGTTGAAGTTTTGTTAGAAGCTCTCTCAAAACCTTCGTTACCAAAAACACATGTTTTAGAAAATATTTTTTTGACAAAATTGGCCAATTTTATAAAAATAAAAACCTCTTTTATAACCTCCGATAGAGGGTCTTTTCCTTGTATTGCTAGAACCATTCACATAACCATGATTATAACCCGCATATAACCACATCAATAACCATAACATAACAACCATTAAATCCAAATAATAAGTAAAAAATAAAGAGAACTCAGCTTTCATTAAACATATGAAAAATCCAACCAGGTTCAGGACTTCCACGTACCACCCAACTATAAACATGGCTAAACCAAATATTTCTTTCAACTAGTCACTCCCATTCCATATTCCAAGCATGACTGTGGGATCTCATGGATAAACCAATCCAAAAACAACCAAGAGAATTAGAGGTTAAACCACCTCCACCCTCACCATACCGTGATCTCACCTAAACTGACATTGAGATCACTAAACCTATCCAAGCTAAGAATGCTTTTGGATCTCATCACTATCCTTGAGGAATTTTTGGTCTCCTTGTCTCTAGGCTTTGCCACAATCCACACAGGATCACTAGGTCATTACCAAGACACCACCCTCAGTATTTACCATATATCCTTCCAAAACCGGTCAAGGGATTCCTAGGACTTTGGGAATGTTCCTGAGACCACCTCCACTATGGATTCTGAAACCATATAGCAATTCCAAAGCTCAAAACCGAGAACAATCCCATCACACCATGGCTATCCAGAAAATGCAAAGAAATGATGAAAACCGCTGTCAAAACTTGGCAAAACGATGCCACCGATAGCAAGAAAACCAAATACTAGCATGCACATACCATGCATGTTAAAACCATCTAGGAAATCATAAATGCAATCTGTTTCCTGCAAGTATTCCTATTGAAGCCACTTGATCCTACTCTTCCTTGTTTGATCCTTGTTTTCCTTTCCTTTCCTTGTCCTTCCTTTTCTTTATTTTCCTTTCCTTTTCTTGCTTGATCTCCTTCTCCTCTTGGTATTTTCCTTTCTGAGTGTAATTCTGAAAATGAACTGACAAAAATCTAACCAAAGCTTGCCACCTAATCCTCAGAAGTATTTTTATCAATTAGGCCTCTATTTTCTTCATTTTCTATTATTTTCCTTCATTTTCCTCCTGATATGCAACATGTGACCTTTCACCTTCATTTTCTCCTAACTTCATTTATATTCATAAATAAATGTGCCAAAATACATTTTTTCCTTTTTAATGCCTTAGCCATTGCCTTTGCCAATTTCCCTTTAGCCATAAACACATCTAGTGATGCCCAATAGGATATATTTTTCCAACACTCATCTTGGAATAAGTGTCCCTTAACTGTGGTCTTATTTTTAATTTATTAACTTTTATTACATAAACTTTTAACCTGTGTTTGTTACACCAACAAGGAAGTATTCACCTTAAATAGATTTTCAATTTCAGCAAACAATTCATTGTTCTCGAAATACTTAATTAACATTGATTTATGGTTTGTTAGAATGTAATATAGAAGCATCCTAAAACTTTGTGATGATGTAATATAAGAAGCTCCACCAAGGCATAAATACATGTCCAAATATAGGCATGCCATCCACAAATATTAGGTGGTTGGCAAAGGTATTCCTGATTACTTGCAAACCATGAAGGAGTCATTATCACGTGTTTCCTTGATATTTTTGCTCAGGTTGTCAATCACCAAGAGGAAAAATAATGGTGATAAATAAAATTCTTGTCGAAGACCTCTATAAGCCATGAAGAATGTGGTAGGAGCACCATTTATAATAATCATAATTAAGCATATTAACACAAACCATAATCCAATCTACAATATTAATATTTGGCACAATCTTAAAAAGTACCAAACATAGATCAACATAATCATATGCTTTGTGTAGATCCAATTTTAGGATCAAATTTTCTTTCTCACGAGATTTGATAGAGTGAATGCACTCCTGGGAAATAACACTTGCATCTTGGATTTGTCTGTTCAGGAGAAATCTAAACTGCTCATATGATATATATATCGAAAAAATCTCTTTAATAATGTTAGTTATAATCTTTGAAATCAACTTATAAGTGATTTTTAATACAGAGATAAGTTGGAAATATATAAGAATCACACATGAAGTAATAAAAAGGAGGTAAGAAAAAGGAGACACCTTGTTATGTTGTTGATAAATAAATTCACAACGTTATGAAATGCTTGAGGTGAAATAATAACTCTGCAAATTTATTGTTTAGCAAATTGGGTACTCCAAAATCAGATTATAACTAATCTGATTCATATTGTATTGAATTCATATTTTAACCATAAACAACTGTTAATTCATTCGGTTAAATTCAGAGTTATTAAAAATTAACCAGATTTCTGAGCTGACCTACTCATTTTACCATATTGTATTAACAATTCTTACAACAGTTCGCTTAGATTATCTATAGGAACTGCCCTGCTTTTGATAAATGTTATTTTTTTTAATAATCTAATGTAACGTAGGCAATCTAATGCGTTTACAATTAAAATGGGCACATAATGCATTAATTCTTAGGCCATCAAACTCATTTACACTTTTTACAATTTAATGTACTTCCGCTTAGATCTTTTTTTAAATTACATTTATCAAATTCCCATCACGACTATCATTCCTATCTAAGAAATTTTTGTCAAAGAAAAATCCAATGCCAAGTGGTGCTTACAAATCAATTATATACTCCTGGGATCAGGTTAAATAAGTAGGTCAAGTTAGCCTTGTAGCTCTAAAACTATCAGTCTATACAGTTAACAACTTAAAGGACTTTTTGCTTTTGAGCATTTGCAGCGCTAAAACTATCAATCTGTACAACAAACAACTTACATGATTTTTTGCTTTCTAGGGTTTTTGAGCATTTGAGATAGATGATCAGTATCATGGCGTGATGCAGAAAATTCAATATCACACACCCAATTCAATTCAAGTCAAATCTTCGGTTTCATCACCTTGTTCATTTCTGATGTAGTTTTGTTGCTTTTGACAGGTCTCACATTAACTGGAACAGTTGTAGGATTGGTGGTTCTCAATCCTGTTCTCGTTTTCTTCAATCCCATATTGATACCAGTAGAAACTGTGTTGTTTGTAGCAGTTGCAGGATTCTTCTTTGCAGGAGGCTTTGGATTGGCAGTCTTATCTGCCATATCATAGACTATCACCACATGATAGAAACTCTTCTTTTTTAGACATAGATAGAAACTCTTCTTGTTCGTCTCCACTGACGTGTTGCAGGCTTTCACAACAAATAAATGACGATGGATAGAAACTCTTCTTGTCGGTCTCAGACTATGGATTTTCTTGTGCAGGGGAAACATTTCGATGACGAAGAAACAATGGTGTGGGCTTTCATGAAAAAGAAACGGTGGTGAATTCCATGATGTCGTTGTCTTTGCCACGAGTCAATTTTTTTTATTTGGAAGGAGGACGAAAACATAGTGTGGTGATTAGCGAGCTGAATGGCTCAACCCCGCACAGAGAAGACCTTAGCTATAACATAGCTATGGAATAATTTTACTTTAATTTCAGTTGTTAGTTTTAATTTTCTTATAAGGGTTGTGCTTCTAAAATTTCAATTTAATTATCAAATTATTTTAGATAGTAGGAATTTAGCTTCCATGGAATATTTTTGAATGTTTATAATATACATAAATTAAAGATTAATGGATGAAATTTATTTCTAAAGAGATTATGTCTTTTTTTTCCTTTTTAATTAAAATGATTAATTAAAAAATTATATAAACAAGTGTGTTATGAAGTAAATTATGATTTTTGGGCATGTAGTATTGATAAGCCATGGTAGTGGTCAATGATGTTGTAGAAAATCCTATTTACACACTCATGGTACAATATGGGTAAATCTCTATGATTAAGAATCTTGTTCCATGTTTTTTTCAAATGTATATATGTTTAATTTATATTAATTAATTTTCTAATTAACCAGCCTAGATTCATCTTAACTCCAAATCTACCAAGCATTGAGAGAGATCAAATCTCTTTTCACTCTAAAATAGGTTTGTTCCCAAGTTAAGATGGATCTAGGGTAATTTAATCTATTTATTAAATAGACTATATTCCACATGAGTATCATGGGTCTTTTTTATTTTTATTATTATTTTATTTTTATAAGGTTATTTTTATTTTTTATATTATATTTCGACCCAATTAAAATGTTTACATTATATTATATTAATCTTTTTATTTAATTTTATTATATATATATATATATAATTTGACTTAGTCAAAATGTTAAACATTACATTACAACATCTCTTCCATATTGACTCGACACAATAAGAACCATAATAATTTAAATTAAGTTCTTATTATTATTATTATTATAACAACTTGAGAAATAAGTGTTTTAATGTTTATTATGCACTCATGCACTAGATTTAATATTAATTATTGGGTCGATGGGCGCTCTATTGGGGGTGGTGGGGTGTATTGTTAGTTCACTCTGTGATGTGAAGGTCACTCGTTCGAATCTCTGTAGGAAAAAATATAGCCATGTTAAGGGTTGGTATGGCCTAGGTCATGTGCAATCCTCGGGTGTTTTGGACAACTTAGATGCCCCTTGATGGTGGTTTCTCAAGCCACGAGTCAAACCTAATGTAATCTATGGAGAAATCAAACATCTTGACGAAAAAACAACAATAAAATAAAATAAAATAATTATAATTATTAATTATTTCATTTTGAGTAGGTCAAATTACATTAAAAAATAAAAATAAAAAATTATAATTATAATTAATAATTAAACCAACTTAGATCCATCTTAACTTCAAATCTACATGCTTTGAAAGAGATCAAATTTCTTTTCACTCTAAAAGAGATTTGCACCTCAAAAGATATTCTTATTCTTCTTTGACGAATATCTTTTAATATCTTATTCACCTTGTCCTGAGGATGAACCACATTAGATGGTTCGAAATGTCGACCAAATCCTGATGATGTGATTAATCCGAAAGACATTTATCTACATTATGGGTCACAGAAGTCTTAGATCTAACATCTTTTAATTAATAAATTAAATTAAAATATAATATAATAATAAAATATATTAAAATTATATTATATAAAACCAATAATAAATACATTAACCCTAAAAATGAATATTAATAAAATATATTTCTCATTATTATTCTTATTCTATTTTGACGAATACCTTTTAATTAATAAATTTAATTAAAATATAATGTAATAATAAAATATATTAAAATTATAGTATATAAAACTAATAATAAATACATTATTAGATAATTTCATGGAATTGATTAAAATTTTATTATTTTCCCTTTCTTAATCCAACTAGTCATTATATTATAAGTGCTAGTTTGATCTTCTCTTCATATTTTTAAACATGTTTCCATGATCTGATTTTTCATCTTGTCCTGAAGATGAACCACACAGGTTGGTTCAAAACGCGTCGACAAAATATGTTCATATGTGATTAATTATGGATCACAGAAACCAAAATTCAAAAAAAGATTTGATCCATCTTGGCTCTAGATAGATCCAAAGTTAAAATGGATCTAGGTTGGTCTTTAATTATGTCGAGATGCTCTCTCCAGCCCATCATGGAAGAGTTGTTGTCCTATCCTATTATGTTATGTAAACATTTTAACTCAATAAAATTAGAAAAAAAAATTATAATTATAATTATTAATTAAAACACTAGACAAATTGTATAAAAATGAAAATAAAATAAAATAAATAATTAATTATAATTATATTAGATTTTAGAAAGATTAATCTGAAAGACATTCATCTACAATAATATGTCTTTCATATTAATCACATCTATAGGATTTGGTTAACCAACGAATGTGGTTCATCCTCGGGACAAAGGTGAAAAAACCAATCAAATCTATAGAATAAATAGCATGGATGCATCAGGGTTCAAATTTAGCCATTAGAAACTAGTCGTTAGGAATTAAGTATTAAAATAATTGAAATAATACACTACAAGGAAAATACCCTCTAGCGGATGTTTTTGAGGAATCTCTTATAAAAATAGTCCAAACATTTGTTTGTAGTGGAGGTTACTAGAGGAGGTTGGCGGGTGGAGGTTTTTGCGAATGTTTTTCTTCCAGTGCGTTTATCATTCTAAATTGCACCGGTGCGTTCAACTAGAGAAAGCATCAGTGCGTAAAAAACAATGGAACATCAGGACACCGTGTGCTCGGTAAAAAACCCGCCTAGTGCGTCTCATTACTATAGCACACTAGTGCTCTACAAATATTCCGCACCGGTGCGTCCTAAAACCCCACGCCAAAAATGAAACAGTCCGGTACGGTTTTAAGAAACTGCATCGGTGCACCTATAAAACCCGCGCACTAGAACAAGGTTAAATAAAATAAAAAAATTACGGCAAAAAATCTACATTTTTCACTTTTCAGTGCTCGAGAGCTCTCAAGCACCGGTGCAAATTTACCTTGTGTGAGGCATCCTTCCATCGGTGCTCCCATTCCACGCACTGCTTCTATCCATTGCCCACCATCTCCATTTCGAATTTTGCAAAACGGTGGGCAAATTTAGTTTTGCAAATTCTATAACCAATATTCCTCTTCGACGGCCAAATGTACAGGTATTTTCCTTGTTTTTCCATAATTAAACCTTTTAACGGATTAGTTTTCTAAAATAACTTAAAATTCACGTTATTTAAATAATAATAATAATAATCTCGCGCGGTGCGCTTATGCCATTCAACTCGCACAAATTCGCTGTGCTGCCTGTAAATTTACAGGCCACACTACAACCGGTGCTAACGGTATCCACACCGGTTTCAGGGCGGTATCGAAACGACGCCCCATGATTTTTTAAAATTAAAAAAAGTACGGTGTGCTCGGTTACCCGGCTGCACCGTTGACCATGTTGAATTGTGGGAATTTGGTGTGTTGACATAAATATTTTCCCCGGAGCAGGTAATTTTGTCAGTGCACTCCCCCCTTCCTCCGCCCCCCCGAACTTGACATAGTCAATGGTGGGGTCATGTAAACAACCGCACTGTTGACTATGTAGTGATGTCAGGAAGGCGGTGCACTTCCTAAACTATATGCCCCGGGGTGTATAGTTTGGTCACCGCACCGCCCTCCCAACACTGCATAGTCAACAGTGTGGTCTGTTATACCACCACACCGTTGACCTTTTAACATTGCCAAGAGAGAGGTGCACTGAAAATTTCCAGGTGCACCGCCTCCAATGCACAACAAAAAATGATGCACCATTACCGGTGCATGCCTGTTTTTTGTGGCGCACCAACTGTTTCTTTTTCTTTTTCAAAAAAAATTATATATGTATATTCCTAAATACATCTAATTTAATAAAAAAATTGTATTTAATATGTCAATCATTTAGCGACATCAAAGGAGAGAAGAGAGGGAACAGTGGAAACAACATGCGAACCAGTATAACATGGTTCACCTGTGGGAGGCACGAGAGAGTGAAAGAGATACGTACCCTCGCCCTATTACAGTAGCCACCTAGGGTATCCTAAGGGAGATAAGCCTCCTAAAGTTCTATGAGGAGGCTACATCCCTAAAGGGCCATGGTGTGTTTTTGTGACATATTATCTGCAGGTGGAATTCCCACCTACAGGCTTTCTGGGTTGGTCCTAACCAGTGGTACGTGCCCACTGAGGAGGAAATCTATTTCATTACTAGCCCATCGATGAGAGGGGTGGATTTTCCCTTGTTCCTAGAGAATCCATTGGCTATGCAGCAAGGAGTCAGTTGGTGTACTCCCAGAGATACATTAGCGCAGATATACTGTCTCCTTCAGATTTTCAGGTCTCTAGAGATTAGTTACGTATTGCTTCATTTGGTGGAGAGGAGGTGAGGTGCCTCTCACTACTGATTTTGATCATTTCACACCATACCAGCGATGGGCAACACATTAGTTGCCTGCTTCTATTTTATGTTGACTCTTTATTACAGGCGCCACGACTTGTGAGGTGGTCTACCATTTTTTTGCGACAGTTTTGTACAGCTTTAGATAAATGTCGTGCTCAGGCACAAGGGAGGGTGAACTTCCCTTTTTCTTCAGAGTTGTTTTGTTTATTTTTTGAGAGGTTTCCAGAGACGAGACCTAATTTTTTTCGACAGCCTTGTAGGCCGATGCTGCATGTATGAATGCAGATGTGGGGACAGATGATGCCCAAGGGGGGCGAGTTAGAGTTTTCGGCGAGGATATCACATGATGCACTGGAGTTGCTAGCTAGTGTTGATGAGCATACCTTCGTTATGGTCCCCTATCCATATTCTAATTTAGATTGGTGAGGGTGTGCCAACATCCTCTTCACAGATGATGAACCGTCAGATAATAGAGGTAATATTATTCTTTTATTTAAATTTATTCTAACATGTTCTTTAACTCTCTTTTTAAAATTGTTTAATGAAATTGTCTAATTATTGTTGTGTACTTATATATATTTTGAAAACATTGGTTCATTTGATGGCAATGAGATGCCACTGGCACAAATGATCCAGGTGTAGATCGTGATGACGATCAGGAGATGAGAGATGCTGAGGATCAGGCCGGTGTAGAGGTACCTGGTCTTCATGATGCATTGGTACCGCCTTTTGCGAGGCATAGGCCTGACAGTAGATTGAGGATGGAGTTGGGCGACCAACTCTGTGCACTATTTGTGGAGGTGGGATTCAGGCCTACCACTATGAGAGAGATACAGGCTTATGCTAGGCTAGTACAGATGTGGAGAGGCATGCCGCGTGACATGTTCACCCTGATGCGGCATGTCGTAGGAGCTACCAGCTTAGTTACGTGGTTGAGGAGGGCCCTTTGACGTATGCATGGTCGAGATGCAGTACGCAGTTGACAGTCGAGCAGCAACGCATCATCTGATGATCACGATCAGTGGAGTAGTCATCGTTCACCTCGCGTTACAGGTGAGAAACCTGCAGCATCGTGCAGCAGTCATGATTATGAGCAGGCTGGACCATCCACGCCGAGTCAACCTTCTCAGCCTACAACATCCAGCATTCATGATCATGATCAAGCTAGACCATCCACGTCGAGTCAAACTTCTCAGCCTTCAGCATCCAGCATTCATGATCATGAGTAGGCTGGACCATCCATGTTGAATCATCATGATCAGCAGCCTGCAGCATCTAGGAGTACTCATGATCATGAGCAAGCTGGACCATCCATGTCGATTCATCATGATGAGCAGCCGATAGTTGATCCTGATCAGCATGAGGCACCACTAGATCAGCAGGCACGTGATAATCGACATCTATCTGAGCTTGTCGAGGCTGCACCATTGACTGAGCAAGCCTCGACTAGTACTACTATTGATCATGATGTACCACTAGTTGATATTTGACATTTATATTACAGTTGTATATTTTTTACATTATATATATATATATATGGTCCATGTATTTTAGGTTCATGTTGCAGTTGTACTTAATTTACATGTTGGTGATCATCATGATGTGTATATTGTTAGGTCATGTTAGATATGTTCATTTAATGTGCAACTTGCAGATAGATGTGTATGTGATAGTAGTTATTTGACATGAGATGTATATTTGATGTTTGTGTTGTGATGATTTTATACAATGCTAATTGTGTTTTGTTAGATGATCATGATCACGGTGATTAGATTATGTTAGCGAATTTGAATGTGTGTTTTAGTCGAATATGATGTTTGTACGATGGTTATCATGATCGTGATGTTTATTTAATTTAATATTAAATCATGATATTTATTAAATATTATGTCGTGATTGTAATTGAAATTTTAATTTTAATTGTATGTAAAATTGTAAAATTGTAATTGTAATTTTAATCGTAATTGTATGTAAAATATTTGTAAAATTTTAATTTTAATTGTAATTGTATATATGTAAAATTTTAAAATTGTAATTCTAATTGTAATTGTATGTAAAATTCTAAAATTGTAATTGTAATTGTATATAAAATATTTGTAAAATTTTAATTGTATTTATGTGAAATTATTGTAATTGTAAAATTGTATGTAAACTTTAAAATTATAATTGTATGTGAAATTGTAAAATTCTAATTCTAATTCTAATTCTAATTGTATGTAAAATATTTGTAAAATTTTAATTGTATTAATGTGAAATTATTGTAATTATAATTGTAATTGTATGTAAAATTATAAAATTGTAACTGTAATGGTATAATATATGTAAAGTTGTAAAGTTGTAATTGTAATTGTTAATTTTATGTAAAATTCTAAAATTGTAATTGTAATTGTAATTTTAATTTTAATTGTAATTGTACGTGAAATTGTAAAATTGTAATTGTAATTGTAATTCTAATTCTAATTCTAATCCTAATTGTATGTAAAATATTTGTAAACTTTTAATTGTATTACTGTGAAATCATTGTAATTGTAAATGTAATTGTAATTGTATGTAAAATTCTAAAATTGTAACTGTAATTTTAATTTTAATTGTAATTGTATGTCAAATTGTAATTGTAATTGTAATGTTAATTATAATTCTAATTGTAATTTTAATTTTAATTGTATGTAAAATATTTGTAAAATTTTAATTGTATTAATGTGAAATGACTTTATTAAAAAAATTTAATTTCTAAATTTGTAAAATTGTAAATAATTGTAAAATAATAAATCTAGAATAATATGAATTTTTGTAACATAATAAAGTTTAGAAAATAATGAAAGTAAATTCATGTACTTCAGAATTATCATTATTTTATTATGATCTTACATACCAAAAAAAAAAAAACTTTATACAGTAAGAATTTTTTTTTTAGATCAACATAATTGCAAATTATTAAGTGAAATATTGATTTTAACATTAACACAATGCAAATTACCAATTAATTCAAAATACATATTATAATGTTCCAAAAAAAACAGTCTTATAAGCTATAAGGTAATTAAGTCCTCTTCTTTATAAAAACCTATCTTAAAAAATATAAATATTGATGAAATAACACATGTACCATATCACTCTCGGTTTTCATGATCACCCTCATTAACTTCCAGCTCGCTTGGCATGATAACACTATTGTTCTCAAAAATATGTTTTGATCTAGGGTCATGTCTCAATACGAACCACCAATCCCTATCCAACACATCTGGGTTAAAAAACACCTGGTTGTAGTGTTTGGGGAAAACATAGGGCTCCTTAGCTTCATCCCACATCTTTCTAGAGTTGACATATCAGCCTACTATCATGATTTTCCTTTACATTATTCCGATCAAAGGTGTCCCACCACTTGCACCTAAAAATAACACATTGTAAAGAAGAGAAATTCACTCAATGATCTCTTGTATCTTTCCAACGTAACCTAACGTCCCTCGCACTAAGTTTTGATCACGGTGGCTAGATCGACTAGATTGATCAAACTCAACTTCCACTACACAGTCTTGTGTCATGTGTCCATCATCGGCATTTTATGTGTGAAAATGGCTTCCATATGCCCACATAGATGGGAACAAATGCACCTATAAAAAAGTTAAAAAATAATAGTGTCATGTGTCTTATAATAGCCCAATAGTTAAAATATTAAATATAGATGTAATTACATTTGAAAGGTGCATTATTAAGTTTCAAATGTACATATAAATTAAATATATTATTACCGAATTGGTTCACCCAATCCCTACGTTTAGCGCATCCTCTTCAACACACAAGTAATGACTGGTTGCACCGTATTTCTCTCTGACTTGCTCAACAACCCAACTATTGGGGCATATTTTTGGCATATTTTATTCTAAATGATCGGGATAAGGCACACTTCTACCATTCAACCATCTGAATTCTTTCCTGTCACTATCCCATTTCATCCTCTTTTGTTCGTACAATACGACCCATGGTTGTGTCGCTTCAGAATTGTAAAGAACGATTTTATTGATTGCTTCAATTTCTACATTCAATGATGAAATCAAACCGACATTATATAGTACATAAAGATCAAAATATACATTATATTGAATTTCTACATGAATATTTACTTTGTGTAAATTTGAAAAATTATAAGTCGCTTACTCTTTATCAAGCGCTTTTTTCCATTCGTTTGGAGTAGCTCTCGTTCTCTTTTGCCTTCATCCCTTTCATCATCCCAAATCACCACACCTAGTCTGGTTTTGATCTGCTTGATGTACTCACTGGAATAATAGAAAGAATCATACGGTATGTATCCCTCCGCCATAGACCCCTTGGTTTTTTCCCTTTGTTGAACTAAACCTTTCAATTTCTTCATGTACCTCTCTAAGAAGAACATCCAACAACAAGAAACCGCCCCAACTAATTCAACCTCATCTACTAGGTGGATTAGAAGATGAACCTGCAAGTCCATGAAACTTGTCGGTTGTTCCTTCTCAAACTGATACAAACAATAACTATCTCTTGACGCCACCGTGGAATGCTAGCCACATGAATCTCCTTTTATGTGATCCAATGTACAAATGTAGATAATTTAGATATGGCATGTCCTAGGTCTTGACGGAATTCATGTTTCACACATCCACGAATGAACAAAGGATAATGAAACTACAAAGTTATAAACACGTGTAATCATGTACAAAATTAGTTATGTTTTATGATCCCTGCATGGGATAAAATTTATTAATATAAAAAATAATAAAATCATGCTTTTGAAATTATACATACTCTTAGAATATTCAAATGGTCATGCAATTTCAACCCCGAAAAATGGTCATCCACAGTGAAGCAGTGCCATAGTGAAGACCCATATGAAGATGGAACCCTCGCACCCATTATAACTTCCTTTACCAAAGAAAGATCATATTTTTTTTAAATCCATGGGACATCACCTTTTTTGAAATACCATGAATTAGATGGACCAACGCCTGCCTCTGATCCTATACTTTCTAATTGCCTTGGCCAATGTTTCTTTTTAGTTTCTGAAGTAATAAAATCTTTCCTAACTACCAATGTGTCACTTTGTTTCGATGATATGTGCCTCCATAAAGAATATGGAACATTTTAAATATATGCATGGGATCTAATAAGTGGGTAATTTTAAGATGCTCCCAATATGGGAGGTTATAAAAGATAGATTTCCTTTTCATCCCAATGGGAAAATTCTCAACATAGGTGTGGAATAATTTTGTATCATCGAACATAGGCTCCCCATTTGAATCGAACATTTATATGAACTCCTTATCCTTCTCTCTCTCATATGCTCTAAGCCATCCAGTTGGTGTCATTATTGGAGGCATTTGGGTTCTCTCTCGTTTACCATTGAAAGCAGATGTTGCCCTTCTGTAAGGGTGTTCTTCTGGGAGGAATACCTTGGAGCAGTCATACATTGGCTTTCGTAGGTCGTTGGACAATCTAGCTTTCATAGAAGCTCCACAACATTTACATCCAAAATACCCCTTTGTTACAAGACCTACAAGATTATTGTATAAAATTTATATGCATGGCACGTTAAAGAATATCATTAAGATCATAACAATTATAATGTATTAAATAACTAATATGTGAAAGAATATTGTTACGTATATAAAAAAAATTCAATAAACATGTAATTTACCAGAGCAAACTCCTATGCCTGGATAATCATGTGTCGTGTATGCACATATGCCATACAACATAAAACTCCTCTCCGTTGCAATGGGTCTTGATACATCATATACATTTATCCCATCCCATAATTCCTTCAATTCATCTACCAATGGTGGTAAGTAGACATCCATATTCTTCACTTGTCTTCTATTAGGGACTATGATAGCCAACAAAAGATGTGTGTTCTTCACGGACAACCATGGGGGGATATTGTTATTGATCACTACTACAGGCCAAAAATAATAGTTGGTGTTCTAGAGGGAATATGGGTTGACGTCATCCATAGCTATGCTGAGTCGTAGACTTCGTACTTCATCCTTGAATTTTTCAGGCGATGTATCCTCTATATGCTTCATGGCAATTGAATCAGTTGGGATTCGCAAAACTCCCAACTCACTTTTGTGTGAGGCATGCCATCCCTACAACATAGCTAATTCTTTGCAACGAAAGAGCCTTTGAATCCTTGGTATTATAAGCATGTACCTCCATATCTTAAAAGGAGGACCATGTGATTTACCCTTCTTTTTTTATTTATCATACGTGTCATGCCCACATTTCAGAGATATCTCTTTGTCTACATATTCTCCTCTATATATAATACAATCATTTGTACATGTGTGATATGATATGTACTCAACACCCAACATTTTGAACAATTTCTTTGCCTCTTCGTAGCTACCGGTCAAGACATTATCACTCGGAAGAACCTTATCTTTGAATAACATGTAGTTGGTGATCATGGAAAATATTAAATGTGCATTAATGTCGATATAATTATTAACGTTCATAAAATTTACCATTTGTAATGTTCATTGTGTGATTATATTTCTCAAATTTATATAAGGGAGAACTTTATGGTAACTTACCTCAAGATTTCTGAGAAACATGCATTCTACAATCCAAACTTTGCTTTCAAGTTGTACAATAACATCATTGTCCCCAAATGGGTAGACTTTGACTGGCCTCCAGGTCTGAAGAAAGGGGTGGCGGAAGAAAATTTAAGGCTTTCGAAAAGGTGTCAGCAATATGAGCATCATCCCCTAGCTAATCATCATATTGGAATGCATCTAAAAACATTGTCTCCATGGAAGTCGTATCCCTTAAGTAATCATCCATACCAACCTCTATTTTATTGCCTCCATTGCCATCTTGTGAAGAACTATTATTTTTGTATTCATTCCTAATTGGTGAATCTGGACGAAGTGGGAATTGAATCGGTGGTTGATTCAACCATTCTTGGTATCGTTCCTCTTTGATTTTTTCTCTTAATTAAGCCTGCTCTCGATTTGACATTGACATGGGGTGCAAATGAAGATAGTAGGTAGGTTACTCATCATTACTAGAATCCTAATAATTTCAAAAAATATATTTGAACATGATTAGTAAAAAATCTATGATATCAATTAGTAAGAACGTTGGCAATGCATGATTAATTTTTTTGACGTTGAAATAATTACATTAATATACCAAACAATTGTTATTACCATCATTGTCCCGATATTGTGGCTAGAATATGCAATATTGTTACAATTGGCAGGGTGAAGCGGTTGTCCATTTTCATCTACCAAATGCGCCTTGCGATATGTTGCTCTTGATAAGAAATTCCGACATTTTGGAGTTGTTTGAATATTTTGTGCATCTGAACTCCATTCTGAATCTGCATGAACCTACAAATTTGTATACATTACAAATTTTATTAAGCTTATTTCCATGGATAAAAAACATAAATTCAATTAGATAATCAAAATATAAATGAAATCTGAAGTAAATATTACGTCTCGAGATGGATAGGGAGAACTCCGCGATGGACTTTGAGAAATATTATGGAACGAGCTGGATTTTGAATAATTGTACATTCGATATAATTATGATATTTTCTCCCTGCATTTGATAAAAATCAATAATAAATTTTAGTGCACACACCTAAAATTAATTTCAGTGCCTTAAAAATGGACTTATTGTTATCGGTGCTTATGTACAGATAATTGCATCAGTGCGTTTTAGTTACAGTGCACCGGTGTCGTGTTATTAACTAACGCCCCGGTGCGGTGTTATTAATTGATGCATGAGTGATGAAATACTGCAAATAAAAAAGCATAAATATTTGGCATCTACCCCTTATGATGGACTCA
Source organism: Pinus albicaulis (assembly GCA_034641835.2). Taxonomy (NCBI): domain Eukaryota; kingdom Viridiplantae; phylum Streptophyta; class Pinopsida; order Pinales; family Pinaceae; genus Pinus; species Pinus albicaulis. Next base: position 614,063,965 of record CM076580.1, read on the forward strand.
CTTAGGAAGTCTGAAACGTTGGGTTATTAAAAAAACTCAGAAACAGGTTATTCCTCTCTTTTGAAATCTATTTCACCTATATGGATTCTCTTTTCAAAAGCATAAATTTATTTTTTTTAAGTGAAAAATAAAGCGGTAAATTGAAAAAAGGGCGGGAAAATATTTTCGAAAATATAATTTCATAAAACAATTCTTTAAATACTAAACACTTTTCATTATTTCACTATTTTTTATAAAAAAATTCAGCCAGAGATTTGCACGAGACATACTTGGAGCAAGAGAGCACGAGAGCACTATGGAGCAGCGAAATACTTTAGAACAGAACTATCCAACAATCAGAATTCCAAACCTCTAGTAATTCAAAACCTGTAGCATATAATTTCAAACAATCTCGTGATTAAATTTTATTGTTTTTTTTACATTTTCTGCAGTATTTTTTACGCGGTAAGTAAAAAATTTAAATTTGTTGTTCATTTTCAGGAAAAATAAAAAATAAAAAAAGTAAACGACAACAACAACAACAAAAACAAAAAACAAAAACAAAAAAATTCCATTTTTACCCTAAACCCTTCATTCTTTTTGTTTCTGCCTTTGCTTCTTCCTATTTTTGTGATTTCAGAATTATGCCTTTTCATTTTAGATTTATAGGGTTTGTGTGTGTATATATATATATATATATATATATATATATATATATATGACATCTAACCCACGGGACGACTTGAATAGTCAGATCTTAATGCACGTCGGCCCTTGCGTGAATTTAAAAAAACAAAATGTTTTTAATCGGTGTGTTGGCTTATCACAACACACTGTGCACGTACTGTTTGATAAAAATTTTAAATTTTTTTTTTAATCCATGCGCCATATTTAAAATAGGGCACCGGTGCGCTATTTCATTATAGCGCACCGCACACGTACTATTTGGCAAAAGTAATTTTGTATTTTGTATTTATCGATGCACCATGTAACATATAACGCACCAAGTCTCTTTGTTGACAGAGAGCACCGTCCAGTGGTCCCTTGTTTATACGGGGCATTTATAAAAACAAGCCACACTGCCCCCTCCACGACACCATATGCTATAAAAACTAACACTAGATGATTTTTATTATTTTGTCTGTGTTAATTGGTGTGGTGGTTAACATATAATGCACCGATGCTCTTTGTTGACATAGAGCACTGTATGGTGTTTTATACTATTTTGGTAGTGTGTTTATAAGAACACGACGCACCGACGTCAGTGCTAAAGAATTTAAAAGCTCACCGGTTTCTTGATATTTATTTTTACCTGAAAAGTTGATGATTTATTTATAAAATGTATTAATGAATGATATGGCACAGGTTTCATATTGATAAAAAAATGGCTGACAAGAGATCAAGTATCAAAAATATTGATAACACATCAAGAAAAGCAAAAAAGGCAAGTTCTTTGTAAATTCTTTACAAAAAATATTATTTTTGAACTATATGTAAGTTTAAATAATATGTATTGTTTATTGTGTATCATGCAGAGCCAGAAAATGACGAAGCTCGATAAGGTTATTTTTTATCTAGGACCAGAAGAGCATAAAATCTTGATGGAAAAATTGCAAAAGGATGAATCGGGTGAATGAAAAAATACTATCGATCCAATATGAGTTTTTTTTTAATTTTCATTAATAATATACTTAAAATTATTAGATAACATGTTTCAAACAATCTATTAATTCACATATGTTTAATGTTCTGCAGGGACCAAAAACTCAGAAAAGGAATGTTTTTCTAAGAAAAGAAAACAAATAGAACATGCAAATGAAAATGAATTGCTCCTTAGCTCATCTAGAGTGGTGCTAGAGGTTAACGAAAGGGGGGAAAGATTTTACAAAATTTTGAGGGATCTAGTAGAATGAATGTATAGATGTTCTTTCCACTTACAATACAAAAATCAATCCAATGATTCCAAGAACCAAATTTTATCTAAACTACAAGAAGAGTTTCCAGAGAATTGGTTAATGAGACATGTCAAACTTTTAATAGCAAAAACGTACAACAACAAAAAAGAATGGATGAAAAATAAATATTCCTTTAAATGTTTTTCTAGAATTATTTATAAATATCACTTTGTTATATTTACTTTTCATATATCAATATAAAAATTAAATCGTTTATTTTCATGTTACATTTTCAGGAAGATTATAAAAATCTCAAAAGATGAACGAGCTGATATCAAAAATATGCCAGTAGGAATTTCCATAAAGGTGTACAAGGAGATGGTCAAAGAAATGGGAAAAATTGCATCACAGGAGGAGCCATCTCAACAACAACATGCTTCAAATGTAATATGTAATCATTGAATTTTTCGATCATCAGGTATAATAAATAAATAGCTTAGCATTAAATATTAATTTTCAAGTATTTTCTTGCAGAAAAGAAAAGAAAATGGAACCCATTCAGCACAAAAAACAAGACAACAAGGAAGAAAAGAGTTGATATCTAAGTTTTTGAGTAAGTGTTACTTCCTTATAACAACTTAACTAGATTTTATTTTTGTATATTTTAAGTTGTTTTACAAAAATCATCATTGAATGCCTTCAAATAGTTGCTAACATACAAATAATAACCATCAAACGAATTGATTGACAATGGGTTAACTATGGGTTGTGAGTATATGTTGGCATATCAGAAATTAATTGTGGAATTTGTAAGCATCTATCGATCTTGTTTTACTTCGCTCCGTCTATAATTAATAGAACAAACAAATCTTTTATATTAAATATATGATTTGTTATGGGGTATAAAACTTGCAGGAAACAAAGTATGGAACTGCGCCAATAGATGAAATCTTGAAAGATGGCATGAAATTTGGCTTTAAAAGAATGTGTATAGTTCATGAGTCAATTGTTGCTATGGTATGTTATTTATTTTCGACTTAAATTGATGTATATTATTTAATATTTCAATTTTCATTATTCTCACCAATGTATATACACTCATTACAGTTTATTTTTATGTTTGTATATGGAAGGTGAAGAAGAAGAAAACAATCAACACTGTCAACAAAACATTCCTGAAATAACCCAAGTCATGGAAGTAGCTCGAGCAGTGACAACATTTCAAGCAAAGAATGATGATCATTATGTTTGGATATCAAAGCAAGGCGTTGTATTTTTTGAAATATTTATCTGTGAAATCATATATTTTGTCTAATGTAATGGACATAGTGTCCCAATTGAAAGACAAAGGGATACCAATAACTGTCCCATTTTGTATGACAAATATTGCCTTATTCATATATATATATATATATATGTTTTAATTTATTCTATTGTGTTCTCCATTGTCGCTGTGAAATGTAACACCACTGATTAAATTTATGGATGATTAAATATTTATAATGAAGAGATGTGAAATCTGATGATAAGATATAACAAATTAATCCAAACATCACATTCAAATGCACTAATAAAAATTTAATTGATATGAATATTGTTATAAGATATGTGTCATCTTTTGATGAATAATGAATTTAAAATAATCACAATAATTATGATATGATATAACAAATTAAACCAAACATCACATTCAAATGCATTAATAAAAATTTAATTAATATGAATACTGTTATAAGATATGTGTCGACTTTTGAAGAATAATGAATTTTAAAAATTCACAATAATTTCACTGTCACGGATCGATGTTTCTAAAAAATATGAAATGAACACTGGTGCGTGTCAGTTACTGTACACCAGTGCATTTGTATTATACAGTGCACCAGTGCGTTTCTACGACCTATGGGCACCGCACAAATACCAATGCCAATTATAACTCCCGGTGCATTTTTGCGATACTGCACATCGATGCGTTTATGTGAGACTACTCACTGGTGTGTTTGTACGACCTATGGGCACCGCACAAATACTAATACAAGTTAGAAAAATAAGTGCATTTGTGTGATACTGTGCACCGATGTGTTTCTATAATACTATGAACTGGTGCGTTGATAAGACTTATGGGTACCGCACAAATCTCAATACCAATTAGAAAGACCTAGTGTGTTGTGTCACCTACAGTGCACCCGGTGTGGTTTTAGACCTTTACGGCCTGGTGCATGTACCTTCGACTACCCCGAGCCGACCGTCTAGATGAAACGCACTAGTGCGTTGACACCTGAGTAGCGCACTGATGAAAAAAACATATGTAATAACCTATGGCCGCCTAGTTTTTTTAGTTGTGTTGAAATTCCGTTAAAAGCTCCGCCAAAACCTCCGTTATGAAAAATGGATGTTGTAGAAAATGTTTTTTTGACAATTTTGGCCAATTTTATAACATTAAAAACCTCATTTATAACCTCCGCTAGACATTCTTTTCCTTGTAGTGATATTTTATTATAATTATAATTAACAATTAAATCAACATAGATTCATTTTAACTCCGGATCTTCCAAGCATTGAGAGGGTTCAAATCTCTTGAGGTGCAAACCTCTTTTAGAGTGAAAAGAAATTTGATCCCTCTAATTTGGAGTTAAAATGGATCTAAATTGTTTAAATTTTTAATTGAATTTTATTTTAATTCTATTTTACTATAATTTATTAATTTTAATTTAATTATTATGAACCTAACTTTAGTTTAGTTTAAATTTTATATATATTTAGTTTAGTATAGTAGCAGTTTATTAATTTTTGTTTTGATTTTTTTAATTGTAGTTTAAGTTTTTATTACTTAAATTTAGTTTTAGCTTTTATTTTTTCTTTTAGTTTAGTTTAACTTTAACTTTAATTTTATTTTAGTTTAAATATACTTTTGTTTAGTTTTTAAGTTAAAATTTACTTTAATTTTTATTTTTCTTTTAAGTTAAATATTGTTATTCTATTAGTTTTTAATTTAGCTAAGTTTAATTTTATATTACTAGATTTAGCTTTATAATTTTTCATAAAATATGTTTGATTTAAAAATAATTTATTATTTTCCCTGATCGGGGTGCGATCAGGTCGTAGATCCGCAGGTGGATCATGATAACAGCAATTAAGGAACGACCTTACAAGCTACAGAGAGGGTTGGATAGTGGAAGGTGGCCAAGTGGCGGAGGCCGCGTGTGAGTCAGGGTACGTGAATCCCGAAGGCGCCATCATAAGGCAAGTTGGGAGATGGAGGAATGGTAGATCCGTCAAGAGCTTATACTCTGGCTTTGTTATTCGATGGCCATTCTTCCGCGAGTGCAAGTCATTTGGTTCAGATCCAACAAGAGCGACGAGACTCAACATCTAAGGTTGTGGCGCCCAACAAACCAAGGGTATGTTGTTCTGACTCTCTCACTTTTATGTTTCATGAATATGGAGGTCACTGGAAATTTTGTGCTTTCAACTTTGAAATGGATTAGTCTATTGGGTGCATCGACTCCTATGTCTGTGTGTGGTCCTGGGTGGTCTTAATTGGTCTTCTCTGGGTTGATAATGTCAATTTCCATCATGTATGGTATCATGCTGCAAAAAAATGGGGGATACGGGTCTAGGTTGGGGAGGTTACAGTTTTTAATTCTTCGAATTGGAAATATTGGCCACTCGTTCTGCGGGTTGGCAGAACCATCCATAATTGCATGTTAATTTGGAAGAAAATTCTGTGATTATTTTATGTTGTTTCTAGCCCTCTGGGGCAGGTGGGGAAAATAAGGTTTAAATCATTGTAATACCATCTAGAAATCTTGGGAAATTTGGGAATCAAACCTCGGATGGGGGTGTGATTCTTATTTATCCTTGTGATATGGGATGGTGAATTATGGTTTATATGTTACACTTCACTGATAATACATTTTGTTTGTGTATGGTTCTTACTCCTATCACAAAGACAGGCCCCAGGCGAGAATTCGTGACCTCAACTAGGGGCGTAAAGGCATCCTGTTCATTAGTTATAGCATTGCTACACGGTAGAAGATTGCAATGGCTCGGAAAAATAGCATCAAGGAGGAAGCAGGAGGACACTGTCGGAGGCTGAATTAGAAGCTAGGGGCTAAGAAAGAGAAAGGAGACACCTCCCAAGTTCTGAGGAGGTAGGGTTGTAAACCTCAGGCCAAGCATATCAGTGGTGCTACTCAGGCATATGTTCAAGATATTCTGAGGCAAGTTAGGAAAGTAATCGCAAAGTAGGAAGAGGCCCTCACCTGCCAAGAGGAAGAATAAGAACCATATTTGGATGGGTAACTCATTGTTCCTGACCCGGGCAACACTAGAGGCAGGGTATCCTAGTATTAGAAAACCATTCATCTTTATAAGCGGATGAAACATTTGGTGTCCAAAGCCATCATGCACACTACTAAATTCATGCAGGTAGATCCTTATTTGTAGGAAATTCAAAAATACTTCCATCTCTTGTAGTTCTAGGTTCAACAGCAGAATGCTCGTTTGAGCTAAATTTAACAACTTCTTAGAAAGCCACAGCAATCGGAAATGCGCAAGTCTAGTGCCAAATACCCAATGCCCATTGAGTCCTTGGAGGACTAGATAGTTGGTTGCCATGTTTGTTTATTATTTTGATTTTGTATATTTTGATGAAGTACATAGAGGGCAGTAGCCTTAGTAGGACAAATTTTTTTAAGGATTTAGACAGTTCCACTTGTATAGCTACATATGATAGACTAAAAACATTTCGGTTTTGGTTGGCTTATAATTCCTTCCGATGGCCAACAGACCTAGTTTCCCATTGGGCAGGTTGAGGCATCAGAAGAGATTATCTACTGTAATATTCCCTTTTTTATGAATGAATTAAAGGTATTACTCGTCTTACAAAAAAAAAAAAATTTATTGTTTGCATTACCAGTGGAAAATGGAAAATTTGAAGTCTAAGGATTAGAAAGGAAAAAAAACTCTCACATGCTTATAAAAGGAGCATGAACACAAACTTATGGGGGGTATTTTGGAGGATTTTGGAGGACTATAGGTTGAATCAAAGACAAGAAGATTCTTGTACTATTACAATTTATTTCTTCTAATCAATTTTATTTTTGGAATTGGAAATGAGTTATTAGAACTTGTGCACTATTGTCAAGTTCAGGTAACTTATTAATGAATCATGAGGTCTATTAATTATTATTGATTTTGATACTATTATTATTGTAAAGAGAAATGAAATACTTCTCTTTTAGTTTTCCAAAATATTTGTCCAGATTAATATAAGTTTGTATGATGTTAATTGTTGTTTGTTTATGCGAAGTTATGATTATTTAAAACCATTGATAAGCTAGCTTTCATGGTTGGTCTAAATTTGTAAAAATAGATTATTGATATGAGTATACTTGTTGATTATCTCATTGTAATTGCTTACTAAGTGAATCATTAATAATTATTTGTTTTAATTGTTGATTGATTATGAAAACTATTTCCATAGTCTATCAATTTATCTTTATCTCATGTTAAATATGTATTAATACTCCACACTGAGCATGAGTATGCATAGTTATTTTTTTCCTCAATAACTATTTACTGAGTTAAAACTGATACTATATGTTTTAATTGTTATCATGTTGTATGAATGAATTATATAGCTTGATAACTTACATTTATCTCATGTTCATTTCTTTGTTATTATTCTTTCTCCTAACTGAGATAATTGCTTCTATATTGTAATGTAGTCATCTGCTTAGGATACATAAGGGGATGACTCTACTAACCTAGTTAAGTTCTTGTAGGCCAGGAAAAGAAAATTAATCAAGGGAACACAATTCACCTAGAAAAAAACCTTCTAAAAGTTAAAAGGGGAAAAAGGGGACATGGGTCCTAGGCTAAAAAAAAAGTCAATTTTAAAATATAAGGTGAGAAAACTGAATAAAGTGAATTTATTGAAATAAGAGATTTAAAGGTGTAAAAAGAGTCAAGTGAGTTATAAAAAGGGAAAAATGAAGTGTATCTCCTCATTCTTGCATTTTCTCACTTAAAAATTAGAATTTTGGAGATCTCTTGAGAAAGACACTAAGGTTTTTGGAAACACTCATCATGGTTGTTGGTTTCAGTGTTGAAACTATACACCCTAGAGATTATTGGAGGAATATCACCAAGATTCCGAGATTTTGCTTCATTGTTGATGAAGAAGATAACATTAGAAAAAAATGGGAAGTTTGAGGTGTTATCGTTGATTTTATAATAAGATTTTAAGTATTCCTTACTCTTATTTATAGGATGATTGTTGAGCTACATTTGGGCCAAGTTACCACAGTATTTTGTTGAGTAGGGGGTTGAGAACAACTTGAAAAAAGGTTCAATTCCAACCAATTTCTTGAGTCCAAGTTCTGCCTCTTAAAGGCTCGAATTTTGTTACTTGTTGAAGACCGATTTTATCCTGGGTTTTCTGAGTTATGTCATCCACCTCTAAGGGCCGAGTTACACTAGTTAAAGAAGTAAAGAGCCACATTTTCTTGATGTTTAAGTGGTTCTCATTATACAAAGGTCAAGTTTTTTTCATTATTTAGAGGTTGCATTATTGTTTTAAGAGGGTCGAGCCCATAATATTGAGTCATGTGTGATTCTATTAGTGACTGTACATTCAAGGATGTGTATACCCTTTGTGGAGGCTGCGTTCTATGTTCTTTCATAGTTGAGTTGATTATTGGGTATGTGTAGATATTGTTTGAGTTCTACATACCAAATTTGAAGATTAATATTTGTTGTTGTCATTTTTAAAGGGAGTCTTGTCATTTGGAAAATTATTCTATTGGATTGTACCTAGGTTCTCTATATTATTTTCATTGTAATAGTCTTCATACCAACTCATAATCTGAAGCTATATTATTGTGTTTGCTCATAGTAGAGTTTTGTACAATTTCTGAGTATTATATGAATGATGTATTTTTTATTTGAAGTGTTCCCATCTAACCATATACTTGGTACTATGTGTGTTATATTAAATAAAATATATGAAAATGGGCCTACAACCACATGCACACAAATTTTTTGACAAAAATGCATAGGGACCAACTAAAAGAAACTCAGAAATTTTAAGGGAAATTTTGAGATATTTCATAGGGGTTATCTTATAGTGGTATCAGAGCATGGTCTTGGACAATTGTGTGGTTTGAAGGGAAATTTATAACAGCAATTGATGAGTTATAAAGACCACCCATATGTCACTTATAAGAGACACTACAAGGTCAGATAACCCACTCCAATTTTAGAGGAAGAATAAATTCTTGAAGAGGATAAATAAGAGGAATAAGTATAGTAAAAAAGGGGCGAGAGAATCATGGGAGATAGAGAGAACCAAAAATTCAACAGTTTCGTTAGCATCCTAAATGATTTTGCCAAGGGCTAGAATGTTTTTATGGATTTTATGGGAAGTTATCCAATAAAAAAATAGGCGAAAAACTGAAGAAATATCCCATTAAAATTGAAGGGTATATAGTGGAGAAGGTAGCCATGCACACAAAACCATGCAAAGGTACTCTTACATATACTGCAAGTCATCTAGACCCACTATGCTACCAATTTTAAATGAGACAACTACTGGCCAAGTGGAGCAGGTTGATCAGGATGAGCCTTTTGGGCCATATTTGAATGAATATATGAGGCAAGGATGAGAATTTCAAGCTTCCATGACTTTCATAGACTTCTGCAACCCAAATATGAGAAAAAGGCCTAAAGGAGCTAAGAGGGTTATGATGCAGAACCAAGAGCTACAAAAATCACTTGGGAAAGTGACCATCTCATGTTTTGATGGATCCTCAAAATTTTCAACTAGATCATGGGTATAGAAGTTGGACACATATTTCCAACTCAATTAGATGACTAAGGCATATTTCATTAAGTTGGATACTGTAACCACCTCCTCCCACATTTAATGAAGCTAACCAGTCCATCGGGGTAAACATGCGACGAGAGGCCACTATGATGTGTTTCAACATCCTAGGCCACCTTAAGGAAGTGGAATCGATGGAACACAACCACACTGACCATCCACACATCCTATAGAACCTCTAGGAGCCAACCAACCTTTCCAGTTTCTTAAATACTTAAGAAACTTGTCTTTTACTGACAAAAGACCATAGTGGCTCCCATGACAAGGCAACAATGTGATTGGAACCCTCTAGTCACTCCCACAACAAGTTCATCCTAGAAACTGTGGACTTTTTTAGGTAGTCATGTGCTAGCCACCCTGGATCTTGGGCCACTTTTTCAGGGCCAAGACTTAGGCCACTGCCCAAAACACCATGAGACTTCCATAAATGATAAATAACACTAAAAAAAAGGTACTAATGCAAACACTTAATCAATGACTTGACTGGACCCCTACTAGCGATGGCAGTAATTTCATCAAACATGTCACAAATATGTAATCTACAGGTCTTAACAACAGATAAGAGCATAGGGGTCATATATTCATTTTTCAACCATTTAATAATCAAAACATGATGAGATACATAAATCATCGATGTTATAAAACATACTAATAACAAGCATATAAACAACAAAAATAGCAAGGATATGACAACCATATAAACCACATAATGACAAGTGTATTTACCCATCAAATACAAGAGGAAAATTTCTCTTATTGATTTATGAAAAATGCAATCCGGTCTGGGACTTCCACGTACCACCCGAACATAGTCTAGGCTAAACCAAATATTTCTTTCAGTGAATCACCCTCATGCCATATTCCAAGCATGCATGTGGGATCTCATGGAAAAATCCAAATAAAACCAAACCAGGGCTTCCAGAGGCCAAACCACCTCAACCCTCAACCAATGATTCCACCTCACAGTAGGACATCACTAACCATCACCAGATTTGTCTCTACCTAAATTTTCCATGGCTCTAGAGTGTTTGTTCCAACCAGGGCTTCCAAGACTAGTAACTCAACCCACAATTGTCGTCGAGATTCAAGAGTGTTTGTCCAACTAGGGATTCCAAGACTAGTAACTCAACCCACCAAGGGCTTCCAAATTATTTTTCCAACTAAGAATTCTAGGACTAGTAACTCAACCCAAGTTGTTACATGGCTTCTAGAGCATTTTTCCAACCAAGGCTTCGAGGAACTAGTAACTCAACCCACAACCAAAGGAACATGAGAGCCAACTAGAAAAAAAAAGTAAAACCCATAACACCATGGTTATCCAAGAAATCGAAAGTCTAGGAAAAACCATTGTCAATATAGGAAATAATCCATTCAAATGACAGATCATAACCAGGAAACCACATGCATATGCCATGCATGTCCAAACTAGCAAGAAAAATTTTCACGGGAAAAACGTCCCTAAGGTAAGGGTTGACAACCTCAACAGAGCAAAAGAATATAATCAACAAGAAGCATTCGTTCAAGCATGAAAACCATATAAACTACTAAATTTGGGTTTGAGAGGAATACTCGAAGGTCCTACGTTTGATGTCGATCTCGTAGGGTCTAAACCCTCTACTTCCTCCAAAGCGAGTAGGCCTGCAACACAATTTAGAGAGGCATATACATAACAAGTAATTCAAGGTGCATACATAATAAACATGTTATATCATCAAGTATAAACATATCAACCATGAAATATTACATATGAATCATGAAACATGAGATCATAACATATCGTAAACGAGACAAAGGTTCTTTATTGATATCAACAAATAGTAGTGGAGAGATACAACCTGATCCAACCACGACACCAACGAAACCTTCCTCTAGATCCATCTAGCCCAAGCCTCAAAGATAACCTCTCGAGCATGTGCAAAATGATGACATATAATGATGGATGAACATCTATGCAAGGAAATAATGGTTCCCTATAACTGGGAGTGTAGAAGGCACAGGGAAAATCATTCTTGATCTGGGGACCGAAATGATTATAATGTCGGTATCCTACCTCCTTGTTTTTGTAATTAGGCCTTCCCATGAGGTGTATAAATACCACCATAAATCAATTGATTCAGTTAGTCCATGGGCTCATATAGGTGGTATTTCGGTGAACCCCGTAAACCATGCCCGAAAAATGGGATAGTATTTTATTATTTTCATATTTTTAAGAATATGCGCGGGTTCTATGTTATTGTACCCGCATGTGAATGTGATTTTGAAAGGGAAGATTCATGTATGGAATTCAAAATATTGTTTTTTAATATAAGATCATGTTTGCATGGGAAAGGATTGCCCAAGTCCATACAAGAGCATCATAACTACAGGAGTGTTGAATGATGCTATAACTGATGCCCCCTAATATATGAGGTCAGAAGGGGTACATGATGGACGAAATGTATAAATATAAGAAGAGAGATCATTTGATAACCTGAGAGGAGATCACCAGATTCCAGCCCTTTGAATACTTGTGGAAGGAGTCAGAAAGAAGACTCGTGTCTAAGGCAGGAATACCCATGCTCAGAGATAGTAAATCATGTTTGTTGAACAAGTATAAAGTGTATTCAACATGTATACAAAAGCGTACAGAAATAATTGAAGTACATAGTGTATCATTTGATAATAGTTGCAAAGGAACAAAATGGAGCTATGTCTCAATATCACATATATAATAAATTATGACCAATGATACTCAAATAATGTTTTATCATTGATGTTGCATAACTAATCCTCATAAGTACCAAGTCATATAGGTAGAATAGTGGTACTTTATAAAATAGGGTGCCAACATACAAGATGTCATTGTGATGAACTACAACATATAAGGTTGGATGGTATCACTGGTAGAAAAATGAAGGAGTTGTCGAGTGAACCAAGATGTTGACACAACATGAGGTCTTCAGCGACTGTAGATGATACATTTCTACACTATGTGAATAAATGAGCTGAAGTCAACACTGTGAAAAATCGTTTGATTACCAGTCATTAATGTATAATGTTAACAAATGCGAGACAACTCAATGATAATGATGATGAGCATCAAGGTACCCCAACACAATCTAACAAGTGAAAATAAATGTGTTGAATTTGAACACTTGAGAGAATATACCAATCATGAAGCATTGATGTATTTTCACTGTCAATAGCGAAGGAGTTTGCCACTAATGACTACAAACCTAAGGTACTGAAAAATTAATCTAGATCTTGTTCCATGAGCAATGAGTTGGATTCGATGGGAAAATATCTACTGGAAGGAAGGCATTAAGGTATCCCACATCAACCAGCGTGAGTGTAACCCACAAGGAAATAATTTGGAAGAACTCAGATGAAAAGAGATGAAGTAACCATTCCAAATTACGTTACTAGTGTACACGAGATGTGGATAACGCACTCCAAAAACCATCTAAACCAACCAATAATAAAATTTGACACAGAGGCGAGGAATACACCAATAGGTTCAAATGGAAACTAAGGTACTGCACGAATCCCAACGTGTGATAATGTAAGTTGACGTCGAACATAAGGGAAACCACTCGTTCAAATACCCATGATATTGATTGTTTTTTAGCACATGGTCACCTATCAATGATGTAAATAGGGCTAGGGTGCAGCTCTAGGCCTACACTTAGAGAATTTTTTTGGAGTTGATAAGAGAAAACTCGATAGTAAGAATTCAATGGAGACCTTCTTAACCAACACGAGTGAAGGAAAAAATAGTTGATGTGATACTGAAGATAACTTGAAAAACCAGGTATGACCAACTGAAAATGAGTCAAGAGACACAACAGAATGGGCGACACATGTTGAATTCCCTTGAACAAAATAACAACACAATGTGACTCTCTGGCAACATAAAATAACTTTGTATAAGTTCACAATGCAAGAGGAATTAACAAAGTCTCCATATGATTGGAAGAGATAACCAACTAGAGGAGGGCTAAATTAAGAACAAGGTTATGAATTTCCTAAATCCAAACTAAGTCCCATCCCAAATGGAGGAAAGAATTATTTTGAGTGCTTTTTTCAAGGGGGACATAACTGACTCTTGTTGCCATCAAATATGGAAGAAAATGTACCATTCTCGCTCTTTCTGGAATATATGATTTTTTTGTCTTTTTCATATTTAAAGCCTTAAAAATAATAAAATAATTCCTATAGTACAGTGGAAAGAAAGAGTGTTAAGGGTAGATGTACTTGTTCCTAGGATTGGAACATTCCTATGCTCAATGTAAGGTGGAAGATACTGGTCATCAACACTCAAAGGAATGTTCTTTCCATGAATAAAAGGTGTCAAGTAGTAGAGGATAATGAATGCATGATTTGAACTTGCATAAAGGTCATTGTCAAAAGTGGCTTATACATGAGTCCAAATGAAGCCGACTTAACGCCAAAAAGTATAAGTGGTAAATATGAAATGCATTAGTACAACTTAACTCATGGGAGCCTCTAGGGTATAAATCCAAAAATATAGTGAAGAATAAGAAGGATGAGGCTTCAATGCAAAGTCATGGCGGAACTAAAGAGGACTCCTAAGCCTAAGAACAAAAGTTCAACATGGGTGCCAAGAGACAACAGGGTACTATCTAGGGCTCCCATGATAAGGTAGGCTCCACCACAAAATTTATGATTCTTCTGAGCAACAAGAAGGTTCTGTGTCACATCTTGGTGGGGTTGATCCTAGGGAAAAAATATAAAATGAAATTGATAATGCAAAATGTAGGTGGAGGAGCTAACCAATATTCTAGTTTCGAGAACCAATACTTGTGAGATAAGATCAACCATAAAAATATCCAAAGGAAAATTCTTTAAAGTTATGTAGACATAATCAGGAACAGGAGGAAAAAAGTTAATATGTCCCATATATAAACTTCAGAAAAATCTTGTGTTTACATAATACAAAACTTGAAAATGTGTACCTTATATATACAATATGGTACATGGAACTATGCAGCCTTACATATTACACATAATAGGTCTTCAGGAAAAGCCCCTTGCAAGACCCAATCCAAGGACTCCTTTGGTAGCTAAAACTCATGACTTCAAAAATTTCCTCATGCGAAGGCAACACAACACCCAAGAAATCATGAGAACTAGAAGGATCGAAAGAGGGAAGCAAGGGGTCCCATACACCCATAGGATAAATCACTCAATCAACTGTTGGGATCAAATCCCAAGAAGGGAAATGACAGTTCCAAGGATCCTTCTCAGAATAAATTGAGCATTGAGGATATACTGCCATATAGTTCACCCGTGGTAGGGCAGAGTCAACTTGAACACTTGGAAAATACAAAAGGGTATTTTGAATTAAGTTCAAATTAGGATGGTGATTATTAGATGCAAGTTGATCAATAGTGAGAATAATTCCATTGTGAGGAAAATACATCACACAAAAGAGTGAAGACACCACAACATTCATAACATAGAAATAATCATTCCCAAGTAGCATATTAAAGTCTAAAGAGCTATCAACCACCATCATATCAATTAATACAATCTTCCCACATAAAGTGATAAGAAATTGAGGAAGAACACCCATAGATTCACCAGGTCTTCTATCATAGGCTAACAACTGACTATTAGTTGCCAACAACTTTGGAGAACCCAAATATTTGCAAGTCGAGGAGGATATAATACTTGCCGAGGATCTTTCATCCACCATGCATCGATATAAATTTTTGGAATTAACTCTAACCCTTATTTGGAAAGCTTAAGAAAAATGAAGACGAGGCTCAAAAATATTATCCCAATCAAAGGAAACACTCCTAGAACTTGGGAGTACACTCTAAGAGACTAGCATGCCCCATATACCAAAAGATATTGAACTAGAAACCAAGAAGACTCTGTTGTTAGACACTTCACCCCCCAAAAGAGGATTGGGATCGGCCAAAGATTGCACTGGCTCTACCACTTCATCAACCAATGGTGGAGTATGTTGTTGCGAAACCATAATAGGTTCATAAGAAGAAGGACCTATAGATTCACACCACAGCCTTTGTACCACTAAAATATCAGGGAAAAAATGAGTAATATGATCTCCCTTACAAATCTTAAAAGGGAACTTAGGTTTAAATCTTCTACGCTTAGGTTTCTGGTCAACATCAATTCCCCCAACATGACTATCAGTGGTTGGTGGAGGGTATCCAACTTGAATTAAAGAGGTTAGTGACTCATTCCCAAGAGAGATAGGACTTATGCCCCCAACCCAACTCACAGAAGCAAGTGGGACATCATCAACATGACTGATAGAGGTAGGTAACCCATTGCTAGTATAACTTACAGTGAGTATATTTATGCCCCCAGCATGACTTGCAACAGCTAAAGGCTCATCTCCAACATGAATAGAAGAGGTTGATGATGATGCATAGAGGGAACTCTTCTTCTTCTTATTCCTCCTCTTTCTCTTCTTTTTAGGTTTCTTATTTCAAGGTGGAGGGTAAAGAGGAAGCCAATATTTCTCTGGCAAAGAATAAGATGAACCATTAACACTCATTTGATGCTCTTGAAATAAACCGTTCATCTGAAATGATTCAATAAAATTCAAAATATTCAGAGTGGACCACAACCAAATTGGTAGTGCAACATTTAATCTAGGAATATTCAAAGTGGCCATCAAGGAGGTACCAACATTCCCAAAGAAAGGAAACACACAAGGTTAAGGGGCTCCTTGGTTGGCATCCACAGGAATATTGGCCATACCCAACTTATACGCATATCCTTCCCTTATGGTTTTTTTCAAATGAATTTTCAAGGAAGAGAGATGCATAATCAAATATTTTCCCTTGAGGAGGAAACTCCATAATTTCAAGAGAAAGATCAAAAATATTTCAAGACAAGTGTATTGGTTGGTCAGTCCCTCATATTCAAAGGTTCAGAAGTGACAAGACAAAATCCACCTAAATCCAAATAAATACAAAGAGAAAAGAGCACTCCACTATAAAGTCCTAAATATACAGACACGAAAACAACTTCCAAGTATTTATGCTCCGGGTGGTTAGGACCAGACACCAAAATATAAGAAAGTAGATAAAGGGGTCTTCCAAATGTAGTTTGGGATGATAAAAGCCCAAGCCTACCAGAATAGGTATCAAAAATAGTTATGCTGACCTCTAGACAATAGCCTTTGTCAGTTCAAGTACCCAAGCTTCGCAAGGGCACCCTCCAGAAGTACTATGAAATTCATGCAATGCCTGCCTCAGGTACCATGGGCATTCTCCCCTATAGTCACCTATGTGGTCCCTATGATAGGAAACTAAGGTCACCAGTTCATAACGAGAGGTCAGGCGTAACATTCATGGGCGCAAGATCCAACAATTAGGATGGGGGGTATCTCTCTTTCCTTATCTTCCCATGTTTTTGTGCTTGACTCCTACATTAGAGGAGATTTCCTGAACAACCTAGCGATATTGGATTTTCACTCTTTAATCAACATCTATATTTTTAGTTTTGAGTGGCCTTAGAGACTTTACTCTCCACACACCCATTCCAAGGCCCTAAATTCCCTAGACTAATTGATGTATCTATGACAAAAATAAAAATATAGATCATTTTAGATTAAACACTTGATTTTATTGGTTTTTATTTAGGTCAAGCATAGTGGAAGTGCAAATTGTGATGTTATGATGAAAATAAATCAATAGAAAACTAGGCTACATGCAAATGAAACTTCTTTTTCTTCAATGAAAAGTTTATTTCTACAAGGTTCTGCGAGATATATAACAAAGAAAAACTCTTTTCTTTTTCCTTTTAACACACTCACACATTCAAAATCTATCAAAAAGAGACTAAAATGCTTAAAATGAAAACTACCTTAGTGCATAATAGAATGCAAAAATGCAAGATTACATGGAATGCTAAAAAAAATGTGCTCTTTCAGAAACCAAAGTTTTGAAATCAAATAGAAGCAAATATCAAAGAAAAACCCTCTCCAAGAAAATACAATTTCAACCTCAAAACAAAGATTCACACAGTTGTTGAAAGAAAAAAGGGTCAAAAATCCAAAAACCAAAGAAAATAAAGGCAAAAACAATTTCTTTTTCTTTTTCTTTTTAAGGACTTATGACAAAAAGTTTCAGAAAGGATAAGCAATTATTCATTCAAAATCAAAATCAAGAAAAGAGACTCAAACCCCACTGGTCATAAATAATCATAAATTTGACAAGACTAATGTGAATGAGAGGCCAAGATAACTTGAACCACTTGATCTGAAAGATGCAAAAAAAATTCAGAAGAACAGAAAAATTTCAGAGAACTAAAACCCTTCATCGAATCAAAAATTTCAAAGACCTTTCTAAAACAAACAAAAAATAAACCAAAATGAGCCAACTTCAAGGATGTGAAAAGAAGCAATGAAAATACGGGGTTATAAACAAGTTGAAAACCAACCAACTGTCCCAAAAGCAAATAACAACTAGGCATTACTTGAAAAAGGTATGCAACCCAAATTTCAATACAAAAAAGCTTTGAAAATCACAAACCCTACGTTGACACAATATTTTTGCAAAAATAGATGGAAAAACCGACAACAACAAGAAAAAATACCATTCCAAACTATAAATGACTTCAAGAAACCAACAGAAACAAGGCCAAACCCCTGACACAAGCTAGAACTGGAAAAAATCAATTTTTCCTATCTGTACAAGACTGTGTAACAACAAACCCATGTATATATGTGACTGTGTCTGAAGAAACAAGCGTATACACATGATTCTTTGGCAGAAATCGCGTACATACACTTATGTCTAAAACAAAAAACATGTGTAAATAGAAAAGTAGTGAAAAAATAAAAACACAAACCTAATCAAGAAGTTCAAAATTATTGACCAGACTGCAAATGAGTCAACAAAACTGGAAAAATCAAGAAACAACACGGAAAAACCCATATCAATGGAAAAACAACTCTTCTAGTAAATTCTTGACTATATTCCCCTATGTAGTCACTAGTTCTGTTGGCGGGAAAAACTTCCCTAAGGTAAGGGTTGAAAACCTCAACAGAGTGAAAGAAGATAATCAACAAGAAGCATTCATTCAAGCATGAAAATCATATAAAATACTAAATTTTGGTTTGAGATGAGTACTCGAAGGTCCTACATTTGATGTCAATCACGTAGGGTCTAAACCCTCTACTTCCTCTAAAGCGAGCAGGCATGCAACACAATTTAGAGAAGCATATAAATAACAAGTAATTCAAGGTGCATACACCATAAACATGTTATATCATAAAGTATAAAAATATAAACCATGACATATTACATATGAATCATGAAACATGAGATCATAACATATCAGAAACGAGACAAATATTCTTTATTGGTATCAGAAAATATTAGTGGAGAGATACAACCTGATCCAACCACAACACCAATGAAACCTTCCTCTGGATCCGTCAAGTCCAAGCCTCAAATATCACCTCTCGATCATGTGCAAAAGGATGTCATATAATGATGGATGAGCATATATGCAAGGAAAAAAGGGTTTCCTATGACTGGGAGTGCAGGAGGCACTGGTAAAATCATACTTTATTAGGGGACTGGAATGAATATAATGTCAATATCCTATATCCTTGTTTTTGTAATTAGGCCTTCCCATGAGGTGTATAAATACCACCATAAATCCGTTGATTCAGTTAGGCCACTGGCTCTTGTAGGCGGGATTTCAGTGAAACCCACAAACCCCGCCAGAAAAATTAGATATTATTTTTTTTTCATATTTTTAAGAATATATTTGGGTTATGTGTTATTGTACCTGCTTGTGTACACACTTTTGAAAGGGTAGATTCGCGTATGAAATTCAAAATATTGTTTTTTAATATAATATCAATTTTGTATGGGAAAGGGCTACCTAAGGCCATACAAGAGCATCATAACTACAGGATTGTTGAATGATGCTATAAAAAAAATCATACATGCAACTCGGTACCTAAAAACAAAACCCATTGTAGGTGTTGATCTTGATGTCCTCTTTTTCTTTCCTTCTTTTACTTTTCCTTCTTGCTCCAAATCCCAAGTATGTCACACTCCTCCAAGAGTGCTCCAAGAAAAATCTAGGTGTCCAAGAGTATGAGAGAGAGAGAAAAAAATGAGAGCTCCAAAACTGAATTGATCAAAAACTATGAATTGATCCTCATATGCCTTTTTATTAATGAAGCCTCCATTTTCTTCAATTTACATTATTTTCCTTCAATTTCCTTCTCACATGCAACATGTGACCCTTCACCTCCCTTTTCTCCTATTTTCAATTATTTCATAAATAAAATGCCAATAAATGTCACTTTACCTTTCCAAATCCTTTTCCATTGCCTTTACCAATTTCCATAGCCATTAATTAATCACAAGTTATCCTAGTCACTATGATTTTTCCTAAAATTCAGCTTGGAATACGTGTCCCATGACCAAGGTCTTATTTTACCTTTATCAGCTTTATTACATGGATTTTTTACTAGGGTTGTTACAGAACCCTTCCCCTTGGGGGAACACCATCCTCGATGTTCAAGTACAACACCTACAACCAACAAGACTGCTAAAAGAAAAACATAACTCCCATGGGGATTTATAACTTATCTCGTTGCGGTATTTACAATGATCAAACTACTGAGAAGCCAAACAACATGATAACCATAATTACATGACATCCATGCCGCTTATTGGAGCTTTATAGCATGGCTCATGGAGGTATTGACATACATATACATATGTACATAAACCAAAACATAATACCAAATACATCCGCTCAACCAACGAATATAGAAGGATACATACCCCATATCTTATTTATCATCTCCCATGTAGCTTCAATAGGCCCAAAGTGCTTCCATTGCACTTTAACCTGATCGATTGCTCAGTTCCATAGCATGACCATATTTCTCTGCAAAATATGTTGCAGTTCCAATTGGATTTCTCCTTCTGGATCCACCTGCAATACAGACCAGTCAATCACATGATCAACATATTTAACATACTTATTAAGCAATGACACATGGAAAACATCATGGACTTTCACTGTCGGAGGAAGTGAAAGTCAATAGGCTACTGGTCCAATCCTCTCAATAATCTTGAAAGGTCCACAATATCAAGGTGCCAACTTGGCACATCATCCAATACTCGAGGAGGTATTATTGGGCTTGATATGAAAGTACACATGTTCCCTAATCTGAAACTCCTTAAAAATTATGTTTTGATTTACATAAATTTTATGTTTGTCTTGTGCTACCTTCTGATTCTTCTTAATTATTTGCATTTCATGTTACATCTCTTAGATCTATAGGATCCTATAGATCTATCACATAAAAACTTGTAGCTGCAATGTGATTTACCTATCTATGCTTGCTAAGAGCATCTACAACCCTATTCTCTTTTCCCTTGATGTACCCAATCTCAAATTTGAACTCGTTGATCATGGACAACCATCTACACTGGCACATTTGGCCCAATTTCCAATGGCCAAAATGTCGCTCTTGCGACACATAGGCATCCCAAGAGCGACACTTTTAGGTGGGGCAAAACATCATTTCTAATCGCGTCGCAATTCTGACACTTAAGTTAACTATCAATAGAGAGACACTAATTCCTACATTTGTTTGGTAGTGTCGCAATTCCAATGTTTTAAAGTGGTTGTCTCTCTTCCAATGTTTCACACTCCGTTGCTCTTCTGATGTTGAAAAATTCATCGGTATTCTAATGTTTCAACATTTGTCGCTCTACCGATGGTTTAATTTTGTCGCTCTTCCGATGATTAACAGCACCACAACCGACATTTTGAAGCGTTGCAATTCCAATGATAACTAACACCCCAACCAATGCTTCTAAGCGTCACACTTCTAACTAGGAAAATTGTCGCTATTCCAACGATAAAAAAGACCCCAACTGGTCATCACTCTTCTGATGTTTCCCCGTAAGTGGAAAGTGGCATCGGAATACAGACGACAACAAAATAATATTGAAAAAAAACGTCGGAGCGAAAGAATTCACCGACGCTACAAAATTGTAGTGTTTGCATGTGCTCGTAGAAAACATGGATCAATTTTCAATGATAGTCAGATAACTACAGATCAAACCAACCTGCTAAAACTCTATGCAGAAATATACCTCCTTAACCTGATAACACTCTACGCAGTAGACACCTCCTTGCAAGACTACCCACACTGGGGGCTTTTTCATATATATATTTTTTGAGATTCAACAAGATGATGATCCTAGTGAAAATTAAGCACCTACACTAGGTGGGGCCTGCAGGCTATTTTTAGGTGATATGTCTATTTTTAGAATTTAGATCAAAGTCTATTTTTAGCAGTAATCTATTTTTTTTTTTGAGAAAATTATATGGATGGATGGGCATCTATTTTTGGAATGCATGTGCGAAATTGTTTCGTGGAATGCGTGTCTAAAAATAGAATGGATGTCGATTATTGTTATCTCTTAACAATAATTAGACAATAAATAATAATCTATTCTCTTGAAGCACTTGATTTCAGTTAACTGATGTGGAAAACCAGTTAACTAAAGGAATTTCAATTTCAAAGGTTGGTTGGTGGGAC
This sequence comes from Pinus albicaulis, assembly GCA_034641835.2. Lineage (NCBI taxonomy): Eukaryota > Viridiplantae > Streptophyta > Pinopsida > Pinales > Pinaceae > Pinus > Pinus albicaulis. The sequence goes on from CM076580.1 coordinate 614,086,292, forward strand.
ATGCTAGTGGACTTCGTTGTAACTGAGTGATACAAAGTTGTAATAGAGTTGGATGTGTAGTTATGTGAGTTGTAAAGTGGTTTAACTCAGTTAAGTGAGTTAAACTCAGTTGTGCTAGTTGTAACTACTTGTAACTAAAGATTCACTAGTGAGAGATCAGTGAATTAAATATTAAATTAATTCACATGGAGTGATCTTACATGCAACTAAAGATTTACTACTATTAACTACATGCATGTTAGATCCAATGGAGACCTAGTTGAGAGATAGGTGAAAGGGATAGTTTGACTGTCAGTTGTGACTATAGTGGGTGCACACTTGCAACCAAACACACATTGGATATGCCAATGAGGATTGCGCAGTCAAGGCAAGGCAAGATCAAATTCATTCAGGGATTGTGATCAGCAGGGATTGCGCAGTGGAGGAAGGTTGTCAGGAGGTAGTAAATTGGTGCATGTTTATACCAATTTTTGTATGAGAGTGTGAGACGATTGTATATTGTAATGAGAGCTCTTGGATTAGAGTTTTGTATGAGATTGTTTCATGATCCATGATATATACATAATATATGATAGTGGGTTTTTTAGCATTATACCTTCTTGGTAAAAAGATATGTGTTATGTGTGATTGATCTTTCTTCATGTGTTTGCAATTGGCGATTAAATTTCCACAAGAATTTAAGTAGAAGGATTCTATATTTAACAGTGGCATATAGTTGTTAGATCAAGAGAATCTGACAATACATAATTGTATTAAAATTTCTACATGGTATCAGAGCAAAGAATATTGCAATTTTGTAGTAGTATCTGAGTTTGTTGGTGGAAACAATTCGAATTTTTTGCAAGAATTTCTTGGTGCGACAATTGAGTAAACATCGAAATGGCTTTCAATGGTTTGCGGTTAGAGTATGCACTCGAGGTCAGCTTGAACTACATTGCATGGAAGGATAGGATGGAGGTGGTGCTTGAAGATAATGCCTTGAAGGAATTCACCGACAGTGATGTTCCTAAGCCTACTTCGATGAATGTTGCATTACTTGACGCTTGGCAAAAGAAGGTAGTGAAGATGAGAAGGATTCTGTTAGAAGGTGTGCAAGACCATATTGTCTCAAGCCTTCATGGGAAAGCCACTCCATTTGCGATGTGGAAGGCTTTGACGAATCTTTTCCAAAGCAGCAATGACCATAGGAAATTGGCGCTGAAGGATAAACTCAGAAAGATCAAGATGGAAAAGGGTGACAATATTCCTATGTATCTCACAAATTTTGTCCAATGTCAGGATGAACTGGGGAGTGTGGGAATCATGGTTGCTGATAATTATTTGGTGATTTTGGCTCTCTTTGGACTTCCTAAGAGTTGGCACAGTTATTAAGACTCTGTCAACGAATGGGAAAAACTGCCGGATTGGGAACGACTGTGGTCAGATCTAGTGCAGGAGGAGTTCAGGTGGAACACCAAATATGGCTCTTTAATAAAGCATGATGATGAAGAGGATTGTGCTTTGGCTACCAAAGCAAGGAAAGGGAAGGGGAATAAATCCCATTCAAAATCTGAGGCTAAAGGCAAGAATCTGGATTTGTCCAAGGCGAAGTGTTTTCATTGTCACGAACATGGGAATCTCGCCACTAACTACCCACAGAAAATGAAGAACAAGAAGGTTGTTGGAGCTACATCTGGTGAGGCCCTTGCCTCAAAATTTGAACTTGATTTATCCTTGATCGCATGCTTGGATTGAAGCACAATGGGATCGGTGTGGTATCTTGATAGTGGTGCTTCCTTCCACATGAAGGGAGATAAGGAGATTTTCAGTGACTTGGAGGAGAAAGATCTCCAAATGCATATTGAGATGGGAGACGATGGATGATACAGTGTGACCGACATTGGTACCATTACCTTTGAGAGGGAGACAGGTAAACCATTTATATTGAAATAAGTTATGCATTTTCCAGGTCTGAAGAAAAACTTGGTCTTAGTCGCGATGTTGGAGGATAAAGGTTATGACGTTGTTTTCAGTGATGGAAAATATTTCCTATGACATAAAACAATAGGTTAAACCAAGAGGATAGGGATTTGAGTCAAGAATCTCTAGAAGCTGGAGGTAGATGGATGTGATGCAATGGTGGGCAAAGCAGAAGAAGTGGTGAGCCGGGATGAGGGCGAATTATGGCACAGGCGATTGGGCCATCTTCACCATGGCACCCTGAATATTTTGCAGCAGATTTCTACTAGACTTCCCAAGGGTACACTTGTGCAGTTAGATCAATGAAAGTGATTTACTATGGGTAAGTTTTTTAAGACCACCTTTCATGAAAAGGAGAGTTGTGCTTCAGCGATCCTGGAGAGAGTTCACACAGACGTGTGTGGGCCATTCTCGGTTTCTTCAATAGAAAAACACATGTATTATGTTATTTTTGTTGATGACTCTTCTTGTAGATGCTGGATCTTATTCATGCAGAATAAGGATCAAACATTCTCAAAGTTCTGTGAGTTTAAAGAATTGGTGGAGAAAGAGTCGGGGAAGCAAGTGAAGGCTCTGCGGAGTGATAATGGTGGTGAATATATCTATAAAAAAATCAAAGACTTATGTATCAAAGAAGGAATTCATAGAGAACTCATAGTGCCTCATAATCCACAGCAGAATGGGGTCGCCAAGAGGAAGAATAGAACGATCGTGGGTGATACACGAGCTATGATGCATGATCATGGCCTACCAATGCACTTGTGGGCAGAATCATGCAACACTGTGGTTTATGTGCAAAACTGTTGTCCTCATAGAGTACTTGGCATGAGTACACCTGAAGAATCTTTTACTGGTAAGAAACCAGATGTTTCTCACTTTAAGATTTTTGGCTCATCTGTTTATGTGCATGTGACCAAGAACGCCCAGAAGAAGCTAGATTCGATTGCTAAATTTGTGATATTTTTGGGGTACATAGAAATACCCCATAAATATTGTGTGTATTTTCCAAACAGTTGAATGATTGTGGTGCGACGGGATATAAAATTCAATGAGGAGAAATCCATGAATTTGTCGCTTGAGAGGGAGCTAGACTTGCATGTAGAGGAGGAAATGCTTGTTCCCAAAGATGAGTCTCTAGGTGTGGATCAGCCACATGAGGAGTTTCATGGAGTGGAGGAGTCCACTCACGCAGAGCCAAACATCAGAACTGGTAGAAGGCATACCACAGAAGCTGAGAGGCTGAAGTTTGATGCGGCAGAGAATGTAGGATTTCCTACTTCATAGTGTAGACAGAGATAGTATTCTAGCCATTTCACTAGAGACATGGCTCTCATGAGAAAATGTATTGTGACTAAGCCATCTTCCTTTCAGGAAGCAGTGTAGGAGCCCACATGGGTAGATGCAATGGTGGAGGAGGATGACTCCATTGTCAAAAATAGTGCTTGGGAAATTGTTCCAAGGTCGGTTGATAAATCAGTGGTAGGTTCAAGATGGATCTACAAGGTAAATCAAGCTACTGATGGGAGTGTTGAGAAGTATAAGGCAAGATTTGTGGCTTGGGGCTTCTCACAGATCAAGGGATTGATTATGAAGAAACCTTTGCAGCTGTCGCACGATATTCTTCCATAAGGACCATCCCTTCTCTCTCAGTGCATATGGGTTGGAAAATTCATCAGATGGATGTGAAGACTGTGTTCCTCAATGGGATCATTGAGGAAGAAGTGTACATTCAGAAGCCTTAAGGATTTGAGATCTTCAGCAGCGAGTCGCATGTGTGCAGACTCAAAAGAGCTCTGTATGGGATGAAGCAAGCACCCTGTGCTTGGTACACTCATATCAACAATTATTTCACTAGACTTGGCTTCACCAAGAGTGAGGCGGATGCAAACCTATACCAAATTGTGGTGGAGGGTAAGATTTTAATCATTGTTCTTTATGTTGATGATTTAATATTGACTGGTGATGAGCAGCTAATACACTCATGCAAGGAGGACCTTGCAAAGGAGTTCGAGATGAAGGATATGGGCCTCCTTCACTATTTACTTGGATTGGAAATATGGCAGCGAGAAGGTGAACTGTTTGTGTCTCAAGGAAAGTATGCAAGGGAGTTACTCGGTAAGTTTCACGTGGAGAGCTGCAAACCCATGGATACTCCTCTTCCTGGAAACTGGAGGAAAGAGGATGCTACATCTGGAGAGGTAGTGGATGCTACTGTCTATCAACAATTGGTGGGTTCGCTCATGTATTTAATTAATACAAGACCAGACATATGTTATGCAGTGAACCAGCTTATTCAAGTGATGGTTAAGCGTACCAAGCTCTTTTCGAAGGTGGGCAAGCATGTCCTGAGATATCTCAGGGGCACATCTGAGTATGGCTTATGGTACAAACAGACGGATGAGGTGAATTTGCATGGCTTCACAGATGCAGATATGGCGGGCAGCCCAACGGACAGAAAGAGCACATCAGGAGGGGTTTTCAGTATCGGATCTACAGTTGTTTCTTGGTACAGCAGGAAACAGAGATCTGTGGCACTCAATTCAACGGAATTGGAATACATGGCAGCAATTCAAGCTGCATGTGAGGCTATCTGGATGAGGAAGCTCCTAGTCGGTTTTTTCGGTTATCATTTAGATCCTACAATGATTCATTGTGATAACCAGAGTTGCATCAAACTCTCGACTAATATTGTGTTTCATGATATATCTAAGCATATAGATATCCGATATAATCATATTAGAGATTGTGTGCAACAGAAGATCATGTTGCTTCAGTACATTCCTATGGAAGATCAAGATGTATATATTCTGACGAAGGCGCTCGCCAGGAGAAAATTAGAATACCATAGAGACAGGATCAGCGTGAAGGATAATCCATTTCTTGTTGATAGGGAGTGTTGAGATTCAACAAGATGATGATCCTAGTGAAAATTAAGTACCTACACTAGGTGGGGCCTGTAGGCTATTTTTAGGTGATATGTCTATTTTTAGAATTTGGATCAAAGTCTATTTTTAGCAGTAATCTATTTATAGATGGTTAAGAAAATTATATGGATGGATGGGCGTCTATTTTTGGAATGCATGTCTAAAAATAGAATGCATGTCGATTATTGTTATCTCTTAACAATAATTAGACAATAAATAATAATCTATTCTCTTGAAGCATTTGATTTCATTTAACTGATGTGGAAAACCAGTTAACTGAAGTAATTTGAGTTCAAAGGTTGGTTGGTGGGACATGCAAGTGGACTTCATTGTCACTGAGTGATACAAAGTTGTAACAGAGTTGGATGTGTAGTTATGTGAGTTGTAAAGTAGTTTAACTTAGTTAAGTTAGTTAAACGCTGTTGTGCTAGTTGTAACTAGTTGTAACTAAAGATACACTAGTGAGAGATGAGTGAATTAAATATTAAATTAATTCACATGGAGTGATCTCACATGAAATTGAATATTTACTACTGTTAACTACATGCATGTCGGATCTAGTGGAGACCCAGTTGAGAGATAGGTGAAAGGGACAGTTTGACTATCATTTGTGACTATAGTGGGTGCACACTTGCAACCAAACACACATTGGAGATGCTAATGAGGATTGCGCATTCAAGGCAAGGAAATGTCAAATTCATTCAGGCATTGTGATCAGCAGAGATTGCGCAGTGGAGGCAGGTTGTCACGAGGCAGTAAATTGGTGCATGTTTATGCCAAATTTTTTATAATAGTGTGAGATGATTGTATATTGTACTGGGATCTCTTGGATTAGAGTTTTGTATGAGATTGTTTCATGATCCATGATATATACATAATATATGATAGTGGGGATTTTAGCTTCATGTTTTCCCGGTAAAAACATCTATGTTATGTGTGATTGATCTTTCTTCATGTGTTTGCAATTGGCGATTAAATTTCCGCAATAATTTAAGTAGAAGGTTTCTGTATTAAACAATGGCATATAATTGTTAGATCAGAAGAATCTGGAAATACATAATTGTATTAAAATTTCTACATATTTAATTTTTATAATGCTATTTATCAAGGAATTTCAAGATAGAAGTGTCAAATGATATTTTAACAGTATTTTATTGGGTTTGTAGAGTTTCCATTTGTCTCAAGAGAAGTATTTGCTATGCTATATTCTAGCTCTTCCAATTCTTCATCATATTCAACTAGTATTTGCTCCTCTTCTTTAGCTTTAACCCCAAAATTTTAGGTTTCTGCCATTGAAGAACTTGGGTTCTTCTTCACCTACAGGCCATTAAAAACAAGATATCGCTCTTTCAACATACATTGATCATTACATTCAAAGCATACAAGCATGTTCAATTCACTTTTGTCAATTTTTTCGAAAGAGTTTTATAAGCTTGCAGGTCATTCTATATTGTTGAGTGGAATAGTTTAACCCATATAGTCCTAAAGGAAGAGCTAACAAAGAGGGGGTTATGCATGCAACCCCACCCATAACACCTTCAATATTTCCACTGGTCTTCACATCCTTCCATCACCATTATTTCCCTTTTTCTTTTGAAAACCATTTCTGTCACAATGGTTACTTATGATATCACCTTGCTTCGTATCACTTAAGGCCTAGCAATCTACAGTGGAGGCCCTCTCGAAGCTTGAGAAAGAGCCCACCTAAAGAGACAAGGTAGGCTGCAGAGGTGATAAAGGCTAAACTACCTAGTTTACACTCAAATTGTGGAGTGTGCTTTGGAGCTTCCATCACTTTAATGCACATCTTGAGTGGTGACAGGAACCAAAGTGTATAGACAATGTGTCATCATTAGTAGAAGAGCCAACATGATAGCAAGAACTGAATGAATAACATGTTGACTGTTTCATTGGTAATAAAACAAATATCTCTCAACAACAAGAAATGATGTCTTTCTGTGATATTCTATCAATGCTAACATTGCAATCATAATATATCCTTCACTTGAAGAAAACTATGATGATGGATTATGTATAAATCCCCAACTAAAATCCCTCCAATGCCATTAAGAAGAGCATGTCTAATTTGAAAAATACAAATGGTGAATATCTTTAAACATAATTACATCCCAAGCTAAAAACTTTGTGACAGGAAAAATTGATTTCCCCCTCACAATAATTCTTTGGAAAAAATAAATGATCATTGAGAACTTCTCATAGGAGGCAATGTGTTGGTATAAAATTCTTAGAAATTTTTTTTGGTTGTGTGAAAAACACATTTTAGTATGTAAATATTAAATCATACATACTATTTTGATTTTTCCATAATAATATTAAAAGAGAATGTTCCTCACTTAGAAACAAAGGTTAACTAAATTGCATCACACAATAAGAGTAAACACTAACTCACCATAAAGAGTATTCTTTTAGGTAACCGAACATTAGAGATATATTAATGATACTATTCACATTAAAAATTTGGTATATCTTGATAAGTGTTGGAGAGCATAGCATTGTATCTTCAGTGACCTTTACAAGATGTAGTACAATAGTGGAGACTACTCTGGTAGCATGAAGACAACACAAAAACCAGAAAAGTCACAAATTCTCGCATAAGAGGAAACTAGACTCCAACCATGGGCAATTGACTTTGTTAGCTTAACTTTTATGCATAATCGTTCAAAAATAATTTGGAACTCCATGTTGCTTAGACTCCTCCAACTTTTCCCTTATACAAGCTTGATTTTAATGAAGCTTCTAAAGGTTATGCTAGAAAACTAGAATTAGAAGTCCCATGAAAAATAGCTAGAGAGATGGTTTTTATTCTTTTAGAAATGTGGGAGTAGCTTCTAACAATTTTTGAATATTTTAAAGGCGCTTGCAGAAGAAGGCCTTAAGATAACCTTGACATTAAATTTACTAGTATTTTTTTTGGAAAGTGATATTAAATGAAGTTATGAAACATCGTAATGAGCAATCAGAAAACATGATTAGAAGTTGAACTATGTGTTTCAAGGGAACAAACAATTAATAAATCCACCAATCATTGTGTTCACCTACAGGGACCAAATTCTTAATAAATCAAGCCCAAATCACATTGATATATTACTCAAAAGGTATAGGTGTTTCTGCTCATTTTAATTTACCTACCTCAACAAGGTTGACCTTACTACAAAACTATTCATATTGTCCTCTTTCTTTAGTTTTACAATGTAAATGAGTAACTTTCCATACATTTCTGAAATACAAGTCTTCTGCATATATTTTCTTTAGCTACAGTCATCCTCGAGAAACATTTGAAAGGATTCGAGAAGCATGTTTGCAGAAAATCACTCAACAAAAAAAAATATTAAATTAAAATATGAGGCAAGAAAGAATAGACAGATATTATAATTTATATGAGAATAATGTAAGCCACAATCTAAAAGTTCCATTTTTTTCTCCCTTTATCAGGCATATTTTTGAATGAGTTTTGCCCAAAATCCAGCCAAAAATTGTAGGAAGCATGGACTTGAATTGTGAAATCTATACAGACTTAGTGCCTCAAGGATTTTTCAAGGCTCCAAATCCATTTATATATTTAAAAAATCATTTCAAACAATTAAAAATAGCCATTCACCAAATATTGTATCATCAGATTCCAGCAAAAAGGAAAATATACACAAAATTTAGCTTCATTGTACCAAAATTTCAAGACCTTTTAAGGTCCATGTTATTAAGAGAGTTAATTTGTGACTTACAGACAAACATCCGATATTGTCTTTTGTTTAGGAGAAAATAAAATATATTGGAACCAAAATATATAGATAATGTGTACCACGGCTCGTATCAGACGAGAATATCAACTTAATCAAAAGAGGTCAATGGTAATGAAGAAGCTTTATCAATTGAGATAATGTGATCAGAAATAATAGAAGAAAACTTGTCATCTAACATGTGCAGTATATCTCTTTAGCATGTGCCAGCAGAAAACATGGATCAATGTTCGATGATGGTCAAATAAAACTCTATGCAGCAATATAAACTTGAGGTTGACAAGGGCATTGACAGGTGGCCTTTACAGTTTACTTATTGATCCTGTGGCATTCTATATTCCAATGAGAAACTAGATGAACCATCTAGAGTTAAGGAGGCACATGCATGGAAAGATGCCAGGTGACAGGTTCAAAAGCTATTGCAGAATCAAGGGTTGGTTCCAAGCTTGCAACTGATGGGGGTGTTGCAGAGTACAGTGACAAGGTCGTTCTCCCAAACATGAGGAGTTCACCTTGATGATACTCTTGCTTCAATTCTTTCACAAAGAGGAATTTGACCTAGCTTAGGTTGGTTCTACAGTAGCTAGTAGTTTTCAAATGTGTAAGAGGAATTATAATGTTCACATATTGTTGATAGTCGTATGTGATTTGATAGCCCTGGACAACATCGGGACACTTAGATATTTACATAGAGGTATGGAGTCAACTTGAGGACACAGGTTGCCCAGGTTTCCTCATTTTACATCCATAATCAGTAATTTTATGATTATAATTGTAAGCTTCCATCTATATGACCTTGAAAGAAACTGTCAAAACATAAACCAGTTTCCTTTGTGAATTGCAATACTTTTGAATTTCTTACACACTATATGTAATGAAAATAAGGAAAATAGGGTTAATGATTACAGTTTGATCATATGCATCAATGCCTTTGTTGTCAAGAAGTAAGAGATTGTACTTAGTTCCATCTAGAGCAGTTCTCTTCAGTGGAGCACTCCACAACCAAAGGCCCTTTGTACATGGTCGATGTGTAGATGCAACCTGAAATCCATTGCTCCTTCCAATAAGCTGTCAAAGATATGAACAAAAGTAACATTTTGAGATTTTAACATGATAGATTATAATGAGCTGAAATGTTTAATTCAATCTAAAGAGAAACCTTTGTTTATTTCAAGTATTCAAAACCAGGAAAGGATCCCTGGAAATTGTTACAGAGGCTTATCACTTCATACACATAAATATAATATTTAAAATTATTTTTCAATCATCTGATTAAAAAAATACATGGAAAATTAATAACAAAATATTACAATTGATGATATCAAGTTAATCAATACTACCTAAAAAGACATTTTCATTGTGACCCACAAACATGCAAGTTTCAGTGCTCATGATAAATAATAATGCAGAATAAAAGGACAAAATTCCATATATTGACATCCTTCAGTTGTGCAATATCCCACTCCTATAAACTTTATCGCCCTTAGACTAATTCCATATTGATATGTCTAAACCTTTAGTAAAAAATTTAAAGTATTGAAATGTTAATATCCAATAAATAACTCCAACAAAACTAATATAACATGAATGAGTCATGCAAACTGGAAATTCCTAGGTCAGTCATGCCCTTCATTGTTTCCCTGATTTTCCTCTTGAAAATTTAACAAAAACTATTGAAATAGGGTGGATCTATTTAGGAACTCCAACACACTTCGGTTTAGAGGGAATAATCCATAATCAACTCCAAAACACGACATGCAAAGCATGTCTACTAAAATTTATTTGGCGATGTGCTCAGATAAGGAATAATCCTAATAAAGAGTTGTATATAGTTCCCTATTTGATACAGGGAGGGGATTGATTCATGTACATTAGAAAATATTAATTCATTTACATCAGACAACTAACCACTAAAAAAAATATCCTTACAAGTACAAGATTCTCCACCTTATTCATGAAAAAGGCCCAAGGAAAAGCCACATAAATAGATATAGGCATATCAGGAGCTCTAGAAGGCACGCAAACGATAAGAATAAACATTATCAAATTGGTTCCAACAAAAAAAAGAGGATATGTCATAACCTTACAATATGCACTTAAGTAGATTTTATTGCAACCCCATCCATATAATGAAGTGTCTTTAATACTTTAGCTAACTACAATTAGTAATATAGTAAAAACATGCTAGCTGAAAAAGTGCAGTGCAACTTTGCATCACAAAAGAAAGGGGACAAGTGAAAACAAACAAATTTCCCCTCTCCCCAGGAGGATGCTTTTCTAAATTTCAATCCATTTGTATATTTTCCCGAGTCCTTCGATGCAAACTGACGCACGGAGAAATTCTTAGGAATTCATTGATTTCTTATATGCTATTAACAATCTGATATGAGTTTCTACAAAAACAACAACAAAAGGTCATTTGCAGGCATATCATTATCAATGAGGTAAAAGAGATGCAAGAATCCATTCTCTAAGGCCAAAGTTCCCAAGGACACGGCTCTCATATGAAGGAACTCCAAGAAACACGTGACATAAGTAACAAATCCAATTTGCACTTGATTTAAAGCTACAAATGGAGCATGGAGTAGAATACTGTTAATATTAAATAGAAAGCATGCATGCCACATGATTGTTTATGACCAAAGAAAAATACATTAGAATCAAGCATTTGGCCATAAACAAAGACATTTTTAGCAATGTTAAATGCAATGGGGAATCCCATCTCGTATGAAGTGGGCTACTTAAAAGAGAAACTATATAAAGAACAAGAAAGTAAGCATGATATACTACCTCAGAAGGAAAATGGGCAAGAAATAAAAGTAGAAATGTTAACAAGTTCGACATAGAGCATATCCAATCCTAACAAAATTTAGCTAAAATAAAAAAGGCAATAGAAAAACTGAGAGTGACTAATTGAAATGGTTCTTCCAGAAATAAAAACATGGAAAAGGCACTTGGTTTGGGCAAGGAAAAAAAAATTGCATCTTCAACAACTATGACATGCTTGGCTTAGAATAATGGGAAAGAATTTTATTCCTCCAACTATCACACAAAGGCCAATGAGAGAAATAAACACACTTAAATCAGATCATTATGAATTGTATACCTGGATCCTCAAAATATATACCCCTGCCCACCAAAAATAGAGGGAAGAGAGAGAAGATAGAATTTGTAGTTTAATAGATTTCTTCTTATTAGAACTAAATTTATAAGTGTGTTTTTCCATACTATATTTCACTTTGCATTTTAATGGCTTCTCCATACCATATTTCATTTCTTTTCATCGATATTTCCACACTTTCCTTTGCTCTACCATGAACTGAATTTTACCCTTTTTGGAGTTAATAGTGGCATTCCCATGTTTTGAATATGTTTACTTATAACTATGAATAAGAAAAAAACACTTTCCCTGCTTTTCACCAATATTCAATGGAAAAGTGAGGAATAAAAATACATGAAAGGCCCACACATGAAATTAGTATATGCATGCATCCCTGTGATTTGATATGCCTAGTCATTTCCAACCTGAAATTTTTAATCATTGGCTATCATTTTAACTCCACAAAATCCTTGAACTTATGCATAAACCCTTATATGGATGCACTTAAGAATGGGACATCTCTCATCATAGGGCCATGAAACTTACCATGGATCCCTTAGAATGACATGGCCATGCCAAAACCAAACATTATCCTACTTACTTGTATGACCATTTTGAAACATAGAAACTTCTTTTAAAACCTTTTCATCAAAAATGCTTGGAGATTCACAAATTAAAGTTGAAATTTATCTTGATCGCAACTCGGTACCCTGACTACGTTGGAATTTATCTCAGTTGCATCTTGGATATCTAATTAAGTTGAAATTTATCTTAGTCACATCTCATATGCCCTAACTAATTTGAAATTTATCACACATCCTAAGTTGGAATTTATCCCGGTCACATTTTAGATTTTATGCCTTAAAATCTGACAGTAAAATCCACCATTTAATTTCAAATTTAACATGAGTTAGCAGTTTATTTTCACCAAGCCACACACAAGCCTTAAATTTTATGAATATGCTTCGGCATGATAGAATAGATTAATTTCACCAACACAGAGGAATGAGTTTTGACTTAGGACTTCATTTACAGAGTTTTTATCGAAAATTCTCAGAGCTTCACCTTAAAATTTAAATTCATTTCCATCGCATCTCAGATGACCTAAGTTCAATATTAATAGTAAATTCCATCATTTTCTCTCAAATTTAATGGAACGTAATAGTTTATAAATTATTTTCCTTAATCCCCACACAAGTAGAAAGTCAACGAGCCATTTAAGTGGATTGTTGAAGCAGAAAGCAGTTTTCAAGTATTAGAGAAGAAAATCACAGAGAAGCCTATTTTATGACTGCCATACTTCACTAAGTCTTTTCAAGTAAGTTTTTATGCAAGTGTAGATTCCATTGGTGCTCTCTTGACTCGATAGGGCAAGCTAATTTCCTATTTTAGTGAAAAACTAAATGAAGCACGTATCAAATATTCCTCTTATGATAAGGAATTTTATGCAGTAGTCCAGGCATTAAAGAAATGCAGACATTACCTCTTTTTCAAAGAATTTGTGTTATTTACTAATAACCATGCTTTACACTATACAGTTCATTATGCACTAGCATAAACTAAATCAGAAGCATGTAAAATGGATATAATACCTCCAAAGTTTTACTTTTGCCGTAAAGCACATTAGTGGCCAAGAAAATAGAATTGATGATGCTTTAAGTAGAATATTTTTTATCAGGAAGGAAATTCAAATCCAGGTAATGGGGTTTGATTTTATGAAATAATTTCATGGAGAAGATGTTGATTTCAGAGAGGCTTACCAGGCTTGTAAGAATCCTACCTTGCAAGATAGAAGCCAATGGTTGGAATTTATGTTGCAGGATGGACTTCTCTTTAAGAATAACTAGCTTTGTATACCCAAATTCTCTATGAGAGAAAACTAGATAGAGAAACATAGTGGAGGTCTTACTAGTCACTTTGGAAATGACAAGACATTTGAGTAATTAAAGCATTTCTACTACTGACCAAAGATGAAATCGGAGGTATAAAAATTTGTTAATAATTGCAGAATTTTTCAACTTGCCAAAGGTAAGAGTCAAAAAACTAGTTTATACACTCCTTTGCATAATCCTGATAGGCCATGGGATGTTATTAGTATGGATTTTGTGCTTGGATTTCCAAAGACTCATTTTTTTTGTCATTGATATATTTCCAAAATATCCCATTTTATTATGTGTTTCAAGACAAGTGATTATTCTCATATTGTTAATTTGTTTTTAAAGAAGTGGTTAGGTTGCATGGCATCCCGAGAAGCATTGTTTCAGACCGAGATACCAGATTATTATGTCATTTTTGTAGGACCCTGTGGAAGAATCTTGGGACAGAGTTGGCTTTCATCTCAAACTACCATCCACAAATTGATGGACAGACCGAGGTAGTGAATAAGAGTCTTGGTAATATCTTAAGAAGGTTGGTAGGAGACCACCTAAAGCAATGGGATCAGGTCCTAGGACAACCACACTTTTCCTATTTTTAATATAAGTACAGGACAAAACCCTTTCTAGATTGTGTATGGCATGAATCCTAAGGAATTTCTGAACTCAGGCATGTAGGGAGAGTAGAACAAGAAGTGCAGCAGGGGAAGATTTTGCATTAGCAATGCAGGAAATTCACAAGCAAGTCAAGCATAAACTATAGGAAAACACCATGAAGTATAAAGGTCAGGAATATTTGGGGAAAAAGGAGCATATTTTTGAGGTTGAGGACATGTTACTAGCTCACCTCAGGAAGGAAATATTTCCAAAAGGTGAATACAACAAACTAAAATGGAAAAATATTGGACCCTGCAAGATTTTGAGGAAATTTTCTAATAATGCATATGAATTAGAACTGCATCTAGGATTGGGAATTTTCCCTATGTTTAATGTTTCAGACCTCTATAAATATTCAGAAACTTTAGCACCAGCATCAAGCATTAGCTAGCCATAAAACAAAAGTTCACCCAACAGTTTACAACATAAGCAAAAACTAGTTAATGTAAAGATTATTAATCATATATAAGTATTGAATTATTATTTTGCACATTTATTACAACTAAAAAAAAGGGAAAATAATCAAAATTTACATATATGTGATCATATATACATATTTCATACCTTAGGATCTGTGTCATACATTTGTTCGACAAATTATTCATAACCTTTAAGTTCACCAACAATAATGTAGTGGAGAGAAGAGTTGCATTTGAGTGTTCAAAAAGTCGTTCATTTGACATTTCAATCAGAGGTACATCATAAACACTGTCACTATCTCCACCGTCATCATCTGACTCACCATACAAGTGGTGTCGTGTGAGGGTACCCAAGGAAACACTTGAATCTATCATATTCTGATTTTTGTTGTACTAAATTTCCATTTCATGAACTCACATCAAGGAATCTTCAATTTATGTCAACATACTCCATTTTTAAATGGCGAGTATGGCATGAGGGAGAAAACGACAAATAGGTCGCAGGAACATGCACAAGGCATATTGGTGGTCAAAACTTAGAATTTTTTATACGACCACCCTCACATGACAGTCCAAATCGAACGTGTTTCCTGTGGCGCATTCACACAGCACGACTCGACCTTCCCAAACAAAGGCACGAGGGAGAAAATAGAAAACGGATCGCACAAATGTGCATAAGGAACACGAGCCGACCTGACCTGACCCACCCTGATCCGACTTGCCCGAACGCATTTCCTTGGGTGCCCTCTTAGTACGGCACGACCTGGCCTGACCTGACCTGAACGTGTTTCCTTGAGCGCCATCACACGACCTGACGTTCCCGAACGTGAAAGGAACGAGGGAGAAAATGGCAAACGGGTCGCACGAACATGCACAAGGCACATGGGCGGTCACAACTTAGCATTTTTTATATGACCTCCCTCACACGATCCGACCCGAACGTGTTTCCTGTGGCGCCCTCACACGACATGACCCGACCCGCCCGGACGCATTTCCTTGGGCGGCCTCACCCAACCCGACCCGACCCGAACCGCCCGAATGTGTTTCCTTGGGAGCCCTCACACAACTTGACACGACCCGACTAGGATGCGTTCCTTGGTCACCCTCACATGACCCGACCCAACCCGATCTGCCCGAACATGTTTCCTTGGGCGCATCTCATAGTACGGCACGACCTAACCTGACCTGACCCACCTGAACGTCGAAGGCACGAGGGAGAAAACGGAAAACGGGTCGCACGAACGTGCAGTATAAGGCACACGGGCAGTCAAAAATTAGAATTTTTTATATCGCCACCCTCACATGACTCGAATCGACCTGACCCTCTTGAACGCGTCTCCCTAGGTGCCCTCACACGACCTGACCTAACCCACCCAAACGTGTTTCCCTAGGTGACCTCACACAACCTGACCCAACCCAACCCTCCCGAAGGCGTTTCCTTGGGTGCCCTCAGACAACACGACCCAACCTGACCTGCCCGAATGCATTTCCTTAGGTGCCCTCACATGACCCGACCCGCATGAACATGTTTCCTTGGGCGCCCTCACATGACCCGACCCGATCAGCCCGAACGCATTTTCCTGGGTGCCCTCACACGACACGACTTGACTCGCCCTGACCCGCTTGAATATGTTTCCTTGGGCGGCCTCACACGGCACGATCGGACCCGACCCGGCATGACACAAGTGGTCACAACTTAGCATTTTTTATATGACCATGCTCACATGACCCAACCTGACCCGACCCGACCAGACCTGCCTGAACGTCGAAGGCACGAGGGATCAAATAGTAAATGCATCGCACGAACGTGTAGTACAAGGCACACGAGCGGTCACAACTTAGAATTTTGTATACGGCCACCCTCACATGACCCAACTTGACATGAACCAACCCACTCGAACGTGTTTCTCTGGGTGCCCTCACCCGACCTGACCCGACTCAACCTGTCGGAATGTGTTTCCCTCGGCGCCCTCACACGACCCAACCAAACCTGACCCAACCCGCCTGAACGTGTTTCCTTATTCACCCTCACACGACTTGACATGACCCGACTTAGCCGGACACGTTCCTTGGGTGCCCTCACATGACCCAACCCAACCTGACCTAACCCTCCTGAATGTGTTTCCTTGGGCACCCTCGTAGTACAACACGACCCGACTCGACCCGACCCGCCCGAAAATCTAAGGCATGAGGGAGAAAATGGAAAACGGGTCGCACAAATGTGTAGTACAAGGCACACGGGTGGTCACAAATTATAATTTTTTATACGGCCACCCTCACATGACCTAACCCATCTTGACCCGACCTAACCTGACCCGACCTTCCCGAACGTCTAAGGCACGAGGGAGAAAATTGAAAATGAGTCGCACAAATGTGCAGTACAAGGCACACTGGCGGTCACAACTTATCATTTTTTATACGATCACCCTCACATGATCTGACCCAACCTGACCTGACCCGCGCGAATGCATTTCCATGGGCACCCTCACACAACCCGCCCTGACCTGCCCGATTGCATTTCCTTGGGTGCCCTCATAGGGCACGACCCGACCTGAACCGCCTGATTTCCTTTCCTTAGGTGCCCTCACATGACCCAACTTGCACAAACGTGTTTCCTTGGGTGCCCTCGCACGACCTGACCTGACCCGACCGCCCGAACGCATTTTCCTGGGAACCCTCACACGACCCGACCCGACCCGACCCGCCCGAACGCATTTCCTTGGGCAGCCTCACACGACATGACTGAACTCGACCCAACACAACATGGAAGGTCACAACTTATAATTTTTTATGAGACTACCCTCACATGACCTGACCCGACCCAACCCGCCCTAATGTTGAAGGTACGAGGAATGAAATGGAAAATGGGTCACAAAATGGGTTGCACGAACATGCAGTACAAGGCACACTAGCGGTCACAACTTAGCATTTTTGATATGGCCACCCTCACATGACCTGACCCGACTCGACTCGACCCGCCCAAACATGTTTCCCTTGTCTCCCTCACATGACCTAACCCGACTCAACCCGCTCGAACGCGTTTCCATGGAACCCTCACATGACCCAACTTGACCCGCTCGAACGCGTTTCCATGGCACCCTCACACAACCCGACCCGACCCGACCTGACCTACCCGAACGTGTTTCCTTGGGCGCCCTCACACAACCCGACATGACCCGACTCAGTCGGACGCATTCCTTGGGCGCCCTCACATGACCCGACCTGACCCGACCCGCCCGAACGTGTTTCCTTGGGTGCCCTCATAGTACGGCACGACCCGACCCAACCCGACCCGAACGTGTTTCCTTTTGCGCCATCACACAACCCAACCTGACCCGACCTGCCCGAATGTCGAATGTACGAGGGATCAAATGGAAAACAGGTCGCACGAACATGCAGTACAAGGCACACGAGAGGTCACAACTTAGAATTTTTGATACGGACACCCTCACACGACCCAACCCGACCCGACCCGACTCGACCTAACCAGCCTGAACGCGTTTCCCTGGGTGCCCTCACATGACTCGACCCAACCCGACCCGACTCACCCGAACGTGTTTCCTTAGGCGCCATCACACGACTCGACCCAACCCGTACGAATGTGTTTCCTTGGGCAGCCTCACATGGCATGATCCGACCTCACCCAACCTGACCTGCCTGAACGCGTTTTCCTAAGTGCCCTCTGTAAGATTCCAAACAATAAAAATTTTGATATATCTAAAACATCTTAGTGTTTTCATTTAATACAATCTATCATCAAGAACCAGAACACAAGAAATGAAACCATTTTATTTATATTATTCACTGAAAGTAAAATACATGCCCAGACCATAAAATCCCGCAAATGGCATGCACAGCTGCTTGACAATGACAAATATAAGAAACTGAATCCCACTTGTGAATCCTGGATGGATCCACCACATAAACATCACTATGGGGTTTTCGTCCCGGGATCAATGCTAGAACTGGCCCTGCCAGGTTCTCAACCCAAACATAATAAGATAGATAAAACCTGAATGCATCTAAATTCCTAGCTTCTCTCCCCTTTTATAGGCTTGATGGACTTTCTAGAGACCTTATTTTATTATTTTTCTTGGAAACCAACAACAAATACCATGGGTCAATACCATGGGAAAATACCACTGTAAGTACCATGCATCGATTCTATGCACTTTGACTGGATCAAGAAAGGGAATATTAAAAATCCTCCCGCCCAAAGATTGCTTGTCCTCAAGCGATCCACTTCTATCCACAACATAAACATTTATACATTAATACCAAGATCCCATACAATCCGATGTGTCGTCCATTTTGAATGGTCTTTAATGGATCCTTCGATTCCTGGATCCCAAACAATCCTTTGAAAAATCCTTCCCTCAATAGATTTACCTAGATCCCAAACAATCCTTTGGCCAATCCTACCCCCAATGGATTCTCCTGGATCCCAATTACACCTAAATCCTGGGACCTGTGGGTTATGGTACCATTTCAACCCTCCATCATTGTCTGCACCAAGTTTTTCAAGCTATAATTTTTCCTTGGCTATGGGTATCTTCCAAATAATCAACCCATTAATAGAATACCAACTCATAATCTCTCGCCAATCTATACTTCGGAAAGAATAAATATCTGCAAATATATTATGTTAATGTTGTTTGATGCTCGATTCATGCTGCTCTACTTGGTTACCCAACATGATGTATTTGGAGAACTCTTCCCTGCTCTTCCCAATGTATAAATGTGGGTTGTTGGCATTGCAAGATTTATCTATGTATTCTTGTAGAGGGCTGCTCTGGAACTCCCAATTTTACTCCTCTTGCTGCCTTATGAGGGATTTGAGTCATTCCTCAACACTAGACAACTTGGTATTTTATTCGGCACATACCCCTATGAGTTCCTCAATTTTTCTATTCTCCTATAAGACAGTGTCTCAGATTGTCCAGACTCTTTGCTTCAACAACATAAGATCTGTCTTGAAATGCATGATCCTCTCTTGAAAGTCTTTCACTGGAAATTCTAGTGCCCTGCTGAATGTCTTTGTATTTGACTGCATTGGATTCCCCACGACCACTGCTTCAACTTGAATCTTTGATTGGCCCTTTAGAAATGACTCATCCTTCATACTATATTTGTCTTGCTGGCCTACATGATCATGTTCATCATATCGGTTCATTACTACTAGCTCCTCATTTGATTCTCCTTGGGTGTATTCATCCTGGACCTCTTCACATGTGAGGATCAGTTGTCCATCCTCTCTGGTTGTCAAACATGGATGTACTGGTGGACTGTTGTCTATACCTGATTGCCCATACTCTTTATGGATGTCCTCCATTGTATTTATAGATTCAAATACCACATCATCAGGAGGAAATGCATCTTTCCTTTTGTCATGTACTTTGTCAAGTTGACTAATCAACTTGTCCTGCAGGTTTCTCTGAAGAGCATGGTGTTGTTGTTCACCATTTGTACTTGACTGCTCAGATCCTTCATAGGTCCTCTCCTGAAAATCAGCAAACCCATCTACAAAATATTTCCCATGATTTGAAGTAATCTCCTCTTGTTTTGACTTTGTTTCCTTCTTCTTATCACCTGGACAGGAATGGTTAAGGGCCCAAGGTCCCTTGCAGATAAAGCATAGTCCTCTCCTCCTTAGTTCATTCTTGTTACATATTTTTTTCTTGCTTTGATTATCATTTTGGTCTATGCAGATATGGCTACTTAAAGGACCATATAACCTCACTAGTACATCAAGGATTTTTTGGTTGTTTTTCAAAATTTCTTCAAGACGGTCCATCTTCTCCCATACCCAAACAGGAATATATTAATTTTTCATAGGAAGATTTTGTCAATCATGCCTTCAAATATTTTCACAAATTTAACCCACACACTTATAAATGATTTTCCCTTCACTTATGTCTCCCAATAAAAATAATTTACTAAAAAATAAAAATCCAACTAGGGTGATAAATATCACCGAAGTGAGAAATGCTGGCTAGGGTGAAAAATAAATTTCACTGAAGTTCCTTGCATAAAACTCTCAGGCTGGCAGGATGCACAACTCTAATACCACTGTAAGATTCCAAACAATAAAAAAAATTGATAGATCTAAAACATATTAATGTTCTCATTTAATATAATATTTCATCAAGAACAAGAACACAAGAAATGCAGCCATTTTATTTATATTATTATTCAGTGAAAGTAAATGGCATGCAGCCCACTTGTGAATCCTGGATGGATCCACCACATAAAAATCACCGCGGGGTTTTCGTCCAGAGATCAAAGATAGAACTGGCCATGCCATGTTCTCAACTCCCAATAAAAATAATTTACTAAAAAATAAAAATCCAACTAGGGTGATAAATATCACCGAAGTGAGAAATGCTAGCTAGGGTGAAATTGTTTTTTTTACCAAAGTTCCTTGCATAAAACTCTCAGGTTGGCAGGATGCACACCTCTGATACCACTGTAAGATTCCAAACAATAAAAATTTTGATAGATCTAGAACATCTTAGTGTTTTCATTTAATACAATCTATCATCAAGAACCATAACACAAGAAATGTAGCCATTTTATTTATATTATTCACTGAAAGTAAAATACATGACCAGACCATAAAATCCTGCAAATGGCATGCATAGCTGCTTGACAATGAAAAATATAAGAAACTGAAGCCCACTTGTGAATCCTGGATGGATCCACCACATAAACATCACCGCGGGGTTTTCGTTCCGAGATCAATGCTAGAACTAGCCATGCCAGGTTCTCAACCCTAACATAATAAGATAGATAAAACCTGAATGCATCTAAATGCCTAGCTTCTCTCCCCTTTTATAGGCTTGATGGAATTTCTAGAGACCTTATCTTATTATTTTTCTCGGAAACCAACAACAAGTACCATGGGTCAATACCATGGGAAAATACCACGATAAGTACCATGGATCGATTCTATGCACTTCGACTAGATCAAGAAAGTGAATATTACACCCTCACACGACACAAATTGACTCGAACCGACCCGACCTGCTCAAACGTGTTTCCTTGGGCAGTATCACACGACATGACCCGACCTGACACAACATCGGTGGTCAAAAATTAGCATTTTTTATATGACCACCCTCACATGACCCAACCCGACCAACCCGACCTGACCTGCCCGAACATCGAAGGCACGAGGGATCAAATGGAAAACCGGTCGCACGAACGTGCAGTACAAGGCACATGAGCGATCACAACTTAGCATTTTTTATATGGACACCCTCACACGACCCGACACGTTTCCCCAGGTTCCCTCACACGACTTGACTCGACTAGACTTGCCAGAACGTGTTTCCCTTGGCGCCCTCACACAACTTGCCCTGACCCAACCTGACCCGCCCAAACGTGTTTCCTTGGGCGCTCTCACACAACTCGACCGGACGCGTTCCTTGGGTGCCCTCACATGACCCAACCCGCCTAAAAGCTGCACTTCCGACACATTGTTCCAAAATGTCACAATTCTAATGCTTTTTCCTGAAACGTTGTTATTCCAACGATACCCCTAAATGTCGCACTTATGACACATTCTTCCTAAATGTCGCAATTCTTACACATTGTTCCTAAATGTCACAATTCTGACGCTTTGCCCTGAAACGTTACTACTCCAACGAAACCCTTTAACATCGCTATTCTGATGATACTCCCTAAAAGTCGCTAGAGTGACGTTTGTTGACAGGATTAGTTTTTTTTAGAAAAATGGGGAACTTTCCGACAATACGTCAAAAGTATTGGAACTAAAGTGTCGAAAAATTGACCATGTGTACTAGTGCTAGCTTGTCTAGAATTCAGATTCGGTTGGTCAAATAAATACCTCATTCCACTGTGATCACTCATAAATACAAACCCCGTGCCAAGAAGAGAGTGTCTCCACATCTTCAATGCATGTATGATTGTTGCCAACTCAAGATCGTGTGTCGGATAATTTTTCTCGTGCTCATTCAATTTCGTGACTCATAGCACACTACGTTTCCTTCCTGCATAAGGACTCCACCAAGTCCTCTTTTGAAAGAATTTGTACACATTACAAACCCTTTTTCCATATTTTCAATCTTTAGAACTGGAGCATTTGTTAGCAATTGCTTCAAATGTTCAAAACTAGTTGCACATTCCTTTGTCCAATAAAATTTCTTACCGTTCCTTTGCAACGATGTAATAGGATAAGAAATATGTGAGAATTTCTTGAGGACCTTACCTCATCCACATTCCTAGGATTTTCCCACTCCACCTTATCTTTTCAGGGTCCACTGTTATGCCTTCCTTGAAAACCACATGTCCCAAGTAATGTACTTTTTTCTGAAAGAAACTGCACTTACTGATCTTAGCATAAAAATGATGCTCTCTTAGAAATATAAATATTTTTTCTAAGTGTTCAACATTGTATTCCTAATTTTTAGAATATACTAATATATCATCAATTAATACAATAAAAAACTTGTCCAGATAAGGGCGCAACATGCTATTCATCAAGCACATAAAAGTAGCTAGAGCATTAGTTAAACCAAATGGAACTACAAAAAACTCATAATGCCCATACTTGGTCTAGAAATTTGTCTTGTAAATGTACTCTTATTTGATGTGTACTTGATGGTATCCTGATCTCAGATCAATCTTTGAGAACACTTCTTCTCCCTTCAATTGATCAAACAAGTCGTCAATCCTTGATAGCGGATATTTTTTCTTGATGGTCACCTTATTCAACTTCCTGTAATCAATGCACAACCTGAGAGTACCATCCTTCTTCTTTACAAACAATATTAATGCACCCCACGATGATACACTTGGCCTAATGTATCCCTTGTCAATCATTTCCTTCAACTGCAACTTCAACTCTACTAACTTTGGAGTGTTCATCATGTACGGTGTCTTTGATGTTGGTATTGCCCCTGGTACCAACTCAATAGAAAATTCCAATTCCCTGTGAGTTGGAAACTCTAAATTATTTGTCAAAAAAACATCTTGAAACTATTGTAGAACTGGGTACATGTTAAATACCTTTGCATCCTCAACATCCTTACCTTTATCAGTGGAAATATTCACTGAAAATAACACACTCCCTTTCATACGACTGCACTTTTCCTGCATAGATGTCACCATTCTTATCGATGTTTCCTTCTTCTTACCCTGTAATATTATCGGTTCTCCATTATCATCTAAACACTCAATAGCCTTGTCATAAAAATCCACCTTATTTTTGTGAAGATATAACCATACCATACCCAAAAGCATATTATATGATCCCAATGATAATACATTTAAATGTGTTGATGTAGGCATACCATTCAACACAAAGCACAAGCTCTTTCCCAACGATGAAATCTCCTCTTTGTACCTATAGCGAACTGCACTAACCAAGATTTGCATGCACTTATTTACTCAAACCACACTTATCCACCAATTCAGGATTAACATATCTATAATTAGATCTAGGGTTAATAAAAATAGAAATAACTTGATCACAAATCTTACTATCCATCTCAATTTTAGATTCTTGATGATTTTCCTATCAGTTTTTCAATCTTGCATAAATCTAAGGAATGCTTTGTAAAACATCCCCCACTTTTTGTGCCTCTTGAGCACTGTAAATATGTGGCCTACCACCCTTATGCTATGGAAAATCTCTCCTGTGATTATCCTTACCACAAGTCCAACACTATAAAGGCTTCCAATTTGCACCCTTCTTCTGATCCTTAGACCGAAATTATTGTCCTCTCTCAGATGCATTAAACTTCTTATGTGTTGTCACATTCTCTTTGTTACCTATTTCCTAATGCCTTTCTCGTTTCTTATCCTATTTTTCTTTATTCCTTTAATTACCTTTTCAGTACGATTTAGTCTTATATTTGCGCTTTGATTTCTTAGTGAAAATGATTTAGCTTCTGGATGGCCTCCTCCTATGTTCTAGGTTCATAAAACTCAATTCGATCTCTAAATGCTAATGGTAATCCACTGAGCAATCTCTGAACTTTAGATTTTTCATCCTTATGATATAGTAAATACTTCAATAGCTCCAAGAAATTGGTCCTATACTCCTCATCTATCATAGATTCCATCTTTACCTCATAGAATTCCTTCGCCATGTCATCATAGTATCTCTATGATAGGTACTCCTTCCTGAATAATCTCTCGAATTAATTCCAAGTCAATTACTCTTCATGAATACCTCTGACATTATTTAAATATTCCCACCAAAAATATGCTTTACCTTTAAGACTTATTAAATCTATTATGGCCATCATGTTCAATGAGTAATCATGCAACCTGAAGAACTTATTCATCCCAAGTAACCAAGTTTTTTCATCCTGTTACTTCTTCATTTCTCCATCAAACATAGGTGTTTTCTTGAACTCATCTGGAAAATACCCCCTATCATTCCTTCTGTAAGGATGATAATGATAATGATTATGATACCTATCATAACCAGAGCTAGAATAGAACCTGTTGTTAATTTTTCAAATTGTTCTATGTTGCATCAATTACATTAGCCCAAATTACTCCTTCATAAACAATGTATCCAATTAGTCACAAATGGCTAATATCAGGATTGATACCTGTGAATATTTCTTCAGGGGAGCATGGCACGTGAAACTTCTAATATAGACAGGTTCTTCCTTTAGCTAATCCATTTTATTCAGGTGTATATGGCACAATAGTTTCCTTCTTGATCCCTTATTTCTTGCAGAATGCTATGAATTCTTTTGACATGTATTCCACTCGATTGTCAGACCTGAATAATTTGATTATTTTCCCTGATTGATTTTCGATCAAGGCTTTGAATTCCTAGAAATTTTCAAAGGCTTCATCCTTTTTCTTAAGGAAATATATTCATGTATTTCTTGAGAAGTCGTTAATCAAGGTGATGTAGTAGATATGTCTACCAATATAATGCACAGGCATCAAACCACATATGTCTTAATGAATGAGATGGAGGATTTAAATTGTCTTGTTATTACTATAGGGGAATGGCCCCCTTGTTTTCTTTCCACTCGCTCAACCTAGACAAACTCCATCATGATGAGCTTGAACATCATGAATACCTAAGACCAGTTTCTTCAATTTCTGAAGAGCATAATAGTGTAAATGAGCTAGTATGTGGTGCCACAATTCACTCGGATGATTTGTGTTATGAACCAATGCTAGAAGTGGCCTTCCGGTGAATTTATAGAGTCCTTCAGATCTCAGACCTAATGTGAATCCATACTTCATAGGTGCATTAGCAGACCAGGTCAAACATATTCCATTTATGAAGGAAACCCTCATCCCTTTATCTTCCAATGAGGATATAGAAATCAAATTCTTCATTAAACCTGGAACATACATAAAATCATGCAAGAATATTGATTCCCAAGAATTCAACTAAAATTTAACGAATCATACCTTTTACAGGATAAGTGGATTTATCTCCAAGAATGATTTTCAGCTTAGTCTCCCTCTCTGCCAGATTAGAGAGGACTTCCTTGCATCCAAAGAAGTAATGAGTGGCCCCACTATCTACCAGCCAACTATCCCACGAATCCAATGGAGAAGAACAAGTGTAGAAGTGAGAATATATTCATATTTATTCACAACATTAATTTCATACCTGGGAGCTTTCGAATTCTTTTGAGGATTATGTTCTTATTCACGGTCTCTTGAATAATCTCTTCTTCTCCTTTCATATATTCTGTTGAGGTTGTTAATTTTATTGCATTTTCTTCTTTTATTATTGGTGTTGTATCGTGGCATCGTTCTCTTCTTGGGACAATCACGTGCATAATGACCTTTCTTATGGAAGTTATAGCATTCAATATGGGATATTTTTTTTCATTCCTTCCTTTTGTACTTTGAGGAGGATACTTCCTTGAAGGACCTCATTTTTCCCTCTTCCTTTTGTCATGAGTGATTTATGCATCGGGATCTCCCTCTTCATGCTTCTGAATTCTACCTTTTTATATCATCCTTGATTCTTCTTGTGTAAGCTTCCCAACAATTTTATCAAATGATGGGAAGACATTGTTGTTTTTTATTGTAGTAATGAAGGTTTCCAAAATAGGAGGGAGACCTGTAAGAGTCACAACTACCAGTTATTTTTCAGGGACATTCTCTCCAACCCTCTGCATTTGATCTCTGATACGAGATATACTCATAATGTACGATTGAAAAACTTCTCGGTTGCTCATCTTCATTTCCTTGAGTTGATTTTTCAAGGTGGTGATCTCATTCATATTTTTTATTTCATACATGTCGACTATCTTGTCGTACATGTATTTAGACTTTCTTAAATTCCCAACATTTGCAAGTAAATGATCTTGTAACCCATCAACTATAATTTGATTTTCTTTGGACTCACCTTTCGTGTACATGTTCTAGAGAGAATCGAAAGAATTTTCTGGAGGCTTATGCATCCTTCCTTGAATGTATTCCAACACATCATTGTTGTCAGCTATGGTCTCCAACTTGACTTTCGATGCAACAAATTTTGATGCATCACCCAACTTTTCATGCTCCTTGAAGGTAGAGGAAGACATCTTGACTTTGTCTTGTAGATATTCTTTCTGATGATGAGGGCTTCAATGCTTGTCTTCTTTTGGGCTTTTCCTTCACCTCAGCTCTGATAACATGTTAATTTTTCAAATTGGTCTATGTTGTATCAATTACTTTAGAAAAAATTACTTCTCCATAAAAAATGTATCCAGTTATTCGCAGATGGCTAATATCATTCTTGACACTGAGATTTTCAAGCTATAGTTGTGGGCACAATGTGTTATCCATGAGTCCAGGGTGTCATAGTTGTAGGCACAATGTGGCAAGGTAGCGGCTAGGACTTTAGGTCCTAATCAGGCTTTTATGGACCATAACTACAGGCACAGGGTGTCTTGCTTGTGTTCAGGGATCTATAGTCACTAGCACATCATCTCAAGGGTGCGGCTAAGGGATTTCTGAGTAGGTATGGGCTAGATCAACCCTAGTTTTTCACGCATTGTTTCATCCACATAATCACAGATGCTCTTCGATGTTTTTTGGTAGCGTCGTGGATTCAGATCTAGGATTTGACAGTTGATTTCAATTGTCTTCAACGATCTATTGGATCTTTGTTTCTTGTTGTTTTAGATATGTAGATCTGTTTTTTATATATATGATGCATATCTATTTGGCTCATTTTACTCTCTATTCCAACTTTTTATGACGATCTATTGAGGAAGAATATTTGAAGGGGTTTCCTCGTGGGATTTTTCCCTGGTCTTGGACCAATTTTTTGTCTCGTATGTTTGTGTCGTTGTCTTGTTTATCAGTGCATATATTGTTATATCTTCAGTTATAGTTTATGATTGATTACACTGCGAACAATTGGATACATTTTGTATGAAGAATTAATTTGGGCTAAAGTAATTTATACAACATAGGACAATTTGAAAAATTAACACATGTTTCCATCACCTCTCCCACCTAGTGTATCCAAGAACCTGCCACCTCTGATTGTGTCATCTCTATCTGACTTGTGCCCACCGTGAGACCTACTACCATATGCCCCATTAGTCATATTCTCCTGTCCATGGTTGATTCTAAGCGGTACCTATCTCTGCAAGTCTGAAAAAATCTGAAGAATAGCAACATTGACTTCTACTTTTTTATCATGTTCCCTAGAAATTCTCTCTTATGATTGAATAATGATGTCATTGTTTACTTTGCAACTCCTTATTTCTACCGTTAGATTTTTTAATGTGTATTTTATGTAAGGGGTGTATTCCTCACCATGCTACTCATCTGATCCATATGGAGAATATCATGAACTATAGTCTACCACTATACTAGCCATATTTTCTCTTATCTTCCTACAAGGTATATCATGTCATCTAAACCAAATAATAAACAAACCAACGTACTTCTACAACCTAAAGATGGGAAACAAGACTAAAGGAGATAAGAGGGATATGATGCAAAACCAAAAGCTACAAAAAACACTCGAGAAAGTGACCATATCATGTTTTGATGGATCCTCAAAATTTTCAATTATATCATGGGTCTATAAGCTGGACACATATTTCTAGCTCAATCAGATGACCAAGGAAGATGCCATTAAGTTGGCTGTTGTAACCACCTCCTCCCACATTCACCCAATCTAACTGATCCATCGGGGTAAACATGTGACGAGAGGCCACTATGATGTGATTTGACCTCCTAGGTAACCTTAAGGAAGTGGAACTGATGGAACACAACCACACTAACCATCCACGCATCCTATAGAACCTCCAAGAGCCAACCAACCTTTCTGGGAGCTTAACTCCTGAAGCAACTTGTATTTTACTGACCAAAGACCATAGTCATTCCCATGTCAACGCAAAAGTGAAACTAGAACCCTTTATTCACTCCCATGGCAAGGAAACAATGTGATTGGAACCCTCTAGTCTCTCCCACATAAAGGCCATCCCAGTGACTATGGAATTTTTTAGGTATTCTTGTGCCTGCGACCCCGGATTCTATGCCAATTTACCCAAAACTCCATGAGACTTCTATAAATGATAAATAACACAAAAAAAGGTACTAATGCAAACACTTGATCAATGAATTTATTGGACCCCTACTAGCCATGAAAGGTATTATCACCAATAACAATTAGGTTGGTTAGGGAGGTCATTTTACACTAGGTCTAGTGTGTTTATCAAATAAATTCATGTGAATATATAAAATTTCATGAATTTTTCTATAGTATTAAAGGTTCAAAGTGTTCCTATGCCATGTCATTAAATTATTGTCATAATAAAAATCCAAAATATCTCATGCATGAGTAAATCTGGTCATTACAGTGAATTTGACAGGAATACCAAAGTTCGTAGCGAAATCAGTGTAAAACAATGAAAATTCACTACGAACATGCTTAAAAACTTTGTTTTTGCAACAAGAGATAATTTTAAAGTTTTTCAAGAATTAAATGTCTTTTTGAAGCACATCAATCAGTAGGGATGGTCAAAGAGTATCAATGGAGTCTTTGGTTAGTGAGGACGCTCATCATAGAGGAAGATTAGGCTGCCAGCTCATCATGGTAGAAACATCATCAAGCATAACATCACATCAATTTTTCCACCTCACCATTGGATAGCTCACCATATAAATTAAGTTTTACAAGGTATTCACTCCAGTGTATCATTTGGCTAACACCTCAGCATGATTAGTTTGGTTCGATGGAGAGGGTATAAGAAGAATTGAAGAAAAGGGTCTTAAAATGATTATGCAAGATGATGATGTTGAAATATGGTAAGGCGACACATATTTGGACCATATTATGTCTAATACTATCATACCAGGCATATACAAGCTTTAATACTATTTTTTATGTGAAAAGAAGAAGAAATTACAAAAAAACTGCCAAACTAGGTGAGTTCGTAGCGTGCTCCAGGCTTGAGGCTGAGTTTTCGCGACAAAATTGTTATAGGTTTCCTTAAGCTAAAAATCCTTCAAAAAACAAATGACAGAGGGTGTTGGAGGCGTATATTTATATTATTATACCCAAGGAAGACCTTCCAATAGTCATAGAAGTCAAAATGGTTGCATAAATTTCCAAATGGAAAATGCTACGAACTCTCCTGAAATTTCCTGTACATGATTGTTTTAGCAGTCAACTTCCAGTTTAATTTCTGACAAAATGAAAAATCATTTTGAAAATATGAAAGAGGTTTTTCTTATGCACAAGCCCATCTATAAAAATTTCTCTTTGGTTCTTAAAATCCATTAGGGTTTGGAAATTGGGCACTCATCTTTGAGGCCTATTTCCAGAATTTTCACTAACTAGATTTATGAAAAAATTGTAAAATTTGACTTGGAGGAGTTCCAGCTCAGCATCCACGTGGCATAATGACATATCAGCACTCTAGTACGCTCATAAAACTAGTTGGTTGTAGTTGCTAAGGGTTATTAAATGGATTTGTTGAGTTATTTAATGAAATAAGAGTCCTTTTTGTATTCAAACTTTGCAAAGTTGAAATATCCCTAGGAAATCTCCAAGTGATGTAATCCTATTTTAAATAGGGATCTGAGGTGGTAATTCGAATCTAACAAGGTGAAAAATCATTTGTATGATTCCTCACTCTATAAATGATATATTTTTAGAGTTAGAAAGGGTTGGTTGATGTTTATTACAGACCTATTATTGTAAAAAAATTTCATCAGTAATATACACTAGAAAATTTGGCGGAAATTCCGACGGCCAATTCGTCGCTATTCCGACACATAGTCGTCGCAAGAGTGACAGTTCGAGGGTAGAAAAACCGTGGTTTTTCATGCCGTCGCAGTTTCGACGCACGTAAAAAGTGTCGCACTATCAACACTTCTTCCGTCGCTTTCGAACAAGCATCACTCTTCCGACGTCTCACAAACCGTCGCGCCTCCGACATTTGTAAACTGTCGCAATTCTGACCCAACGTGGTCCGACGTTTTGGACGTCGCTCTTCCGACGTTTGTAAGATGTCGCAATGCCGACAATATGTGGTCCGACGTTTGGAACGTCTCTCTTCCGACGTCTGTAAGATGTCGCAATTTCGACGAAATGTGGTCCGACGTTTGGAACGTCGTTCTTCCGACGTTTGTAAGCTGTCGCAATTTCGACGAAATGTGGTCCGACGTTTTTATACTATCTCTCTTCCGACGTTTCTAGGTTGTCACAGTTCTGACGTCTACAAGGCGTCGGTAGACCGACGGAGGGTTCAATTTAAAAAAAAAAAATTAAAACTTTAAAAGATGAGAAACGATGTTTTGAATATATTATATGAAGTAAAACAGTCCATGAAGTCATTACATTTTCACATCTGAATATCGGAACCCAAATATCCATCCAGAAAAGTGGAAGTCCCACCCCAGAGAGGCATCTATAAGAAAGTGAAATAGCAGTATGTAGAATAGTAAAGCAACAGATAGAGTACCGACGTCCATTGTTCCAAATACAAATTAAAGTACCCAAAACCCTGCAACAGAGAAAAACGTTAATCATGTGAGGAGTGTGATATGTACAAAATATAAAAATACCATCAGACCATATCAATAAACCAGCAACATAGACCAGCATCGCTAGTTTTGAAGGCAGAGTGATAAACATTAATCATTTTTTTTCACAAGAGAAAAAACGTTATTTTGAATATATTATATGAAGTAAAACAGTCCATGAAGTCATTACATTTTCACATCTGAAGATTGGAACCCAAATATCCATCCAGAAAAGTGAAGTCCCACCCCAGAAAATGATAGAAAAATACCCCATGTCACATACAGGGACTTGATATAAAACCCAGTAACGGTCCACATGGAGATTATCGACAATCTGAGAAAGCATCCAAATATGCCCAAGGCATCTATAAGAAAGTGAAATAGCAGTATGTAGAATAGTAAAGCAACAGATAGAGTACGTACCGACGTCCATTGTTCCAAACACAAATTAAAGTACCCAAAATCCTTGAACAGAGAAAAACGCTAATCATGTGAGGAGTGTGATATGTCCAAAATATAAAAAGACCATCAGACCATATCAATAAACCAGAAACATAGACCATCATCGCTAGTTTTGAAGGCAGAGTGATAAACATTAATCATTTTTTTTTTCACAAGAGAAAAAACGTTGTTTTGAATATAGTATATGAAGTAAAACAGTCCATGAAGTCATTACATTTTCACATCTGAAGATTGGAACCCAAATATCCATCCAGAAAAGTGGAAGTACCACCCCAGACAGTGATAGAAAAATACCCCACATACAGGGACTTGATATAAAACCCAGTAACGGTCCACATGGAGATTATCGACAATCTGAGAAAGCATCCAAATATGCTCGAGGCATCTATAAGAAAGTGAAATAGCAGTATGTAGAATAGTAAAGCAACAGATAGAGTACCGACGTTCATTGTTCCAAATACAAATTAAAGTACCCAAAATCCTGCAACAGAGAAAAATGCTAATCATGTGAGGAGTGTGATATGTCCAAAATATAAAAAGACCACCAGACCACATCAATAAACCAACAACATAGACCAGCATCGCTAGTTTTGAAGGCAGAGTGATAAACATTAATCATTTTTTTTTCACAAGAGAAAAAACGTTGTTTTGAATATATTATATGAAGTAAAACAGTCCATGAAGTCATTACATTTTCACATCTGAAGATTGGAACCCAAATATCCATCCAGAAAAGTGGAAGTACCACCCCAGACAGTGATAGAAAAATACCCCACATACAGGGACTTGATATAAAACCCAGTAACGGTCCACATGGAGATTATCGACAATCTGAGAAAGCATCCAAATATGCTCGAGGCATCTATAAGAAAGTGAAATAGCAGTATGTAGAATAGTAAAGCAACAGACAGAGTACCGACGTCCATTGTTCCAAATACAAATTAAAGTACCCAAAATCCTGCAACAGAGAAAAACGCTAATCATGTGAGGAGTGTTATATGTCCAAAATATAAAAACACCATCAGACCATATCAATAAACCAGCAACATAGACCAGCATCGCTAGTTTTGAAGGCAGAGTGATAAACATTAATCATTTTTTTTTCACAAGAGAAAAAACGTTGTTTTGAATATATTATATGAAGTAAAACAGTCCATGAAGTCATTACATTTTCACATCCGAAGATTGGAACCCAAATATCCATCCATAAAAGTGGAAGTCCCACCCCAGACAGTGATAGAAAAATACCCCATGTCACATACAGGGACTTGATATAAAACCCAGTAACGATCCACATGGAGATTATCGACAATCTGAGAAAGCATCCAAATATGCCCGAGGCATCTATAAGAAAGTGAAATAGCAGTATGTAGAATAGTAAAGAAACAGATAGAGTACTGACGTCCATTGTTCCAAATACAAATTAAAGTACCCAAAACCCTGCAACAGAGAAAACGCTAATCATGTGAGGAGTGTGATATGTCCAAAATATAAAAAGACCATCAGACCATATCAATAAACCAGCAACATAGACCAGCATCGCTAGTTTTGAAGGCAGAGTGATAAACATTAATCATTTTTTTTTTCACAAGAGAAAAAACATTGTTTTGAATATATTATATGAAGTAAAACAGTCGATGAAGTCATTACATTTTCACATCTGAAGATTGGAACCCAAATATCCATCCAGAAAAGTGGAAGTCCCACCCCAGACAATGATAGAAAAATACCCCATGTCACATACAGGGACATGATATAAAATCCAGTAACGGTCCACATGGAGATTATCGACAATCTTAGAAAGCATTCAAATATTCCCGAGGCATCTATAAGAAAGTGAAATAGTAGTATGTAGAACAGTAAAGCAACAGATAGAGTACCGACGTCCATTGTTCCAAATACAAATTAAAGTACCCAAAATCCTTGAACAGATCAAGAAAAACGCTAATCATGTGAGAATTCAAAGTAAAGTTAATCTATTAACATTGCGAATAAAATTACACCGAAGTCAAAAACATTGCCTCGCCATACTCATGGCAAATTTGTCATCAAAAAATCAAAAAATTAAGAAGACTGCCCTCATACGGGGAAACCAGTCTTGAACGTTTAATTTACAAAATTCAAAAATATTACAAAGGTCCAGCACAGTAAAATAAACTAAAAGCAGCCCAATTAAGTGGGCCTGCTAAGCAAGAAAAACAAATTAACCAAACTATTCCTCCGGTGGTTCCTCCACGATTCGGCACCATCCTTCGGAAGGTCCAGGATCGCTAGGTGCTACCTCCACATGCATGCCACGGCTCCCGTCCTGAAGGCCCGAATGCTGGCAGGCTTTTTCTGAGCTCAGACCCGCCGGACAGGTGCATTCTTCCTCCGTTTGGGCCTCCTCGCGGAATACCACAGTGACTAAAGCCATGATTCTTGGGCGGTTGAGAGAGCAATTAAAGGAAAATTGCGCAGTGCGCGTCGTGGGAGAAGCTGAACTAACGGTGGGGAAGCCAGGAGCAGGGGAATCCATACAGTGGCCAGATGCTACAAGCCAACCCCGCCCACTCCTACTATTTGGATATCGACCTAAGTAATAATCACTGGACTGGCCGGAAGTCGACTCTGTTGAGGGGCTGGAGGGAGCGCGCCGGGGTTGACGTCTAGTGCTCCCCCTACGGCAACGCATCCTATGACGCACGCGAGGCATGGGTGCAGTCTTAGGCGCAGTGGGCACAAGAGGAGACGAAGAAGCAGAATTGAAATTAACAGAGGAAGACAGACAGAGACAGAACCAAGAGAAATGCAAATATGCAGCAACGTCTAGGCAGAAGTTCAGCTGGCCACTTCTCCTTATCGTCACAGTTAGCAGGCAGTGTAATCCAGCAACCGGCTTGTCTGAAAAACCATGGCTAAATGCCATTTTGTTGACCCGTCTGCAATGCAATCAAAGGACGCCCGTCATAATTAATCTATGATCATTAATAATGAGAGCCGAAGGCCGGATCAAATTGGAGCGTGCAGAATCGCTAAGAGGAGTGGAGGTCCGATCTTGAACAATGTTAAAAATTAATTAATGCAGATTTGATGTGAAAATTTAATTGAACAACATTAAATGTTAATGCGATTGATATGAAATCGCCATATCCATGTCCCATCACCTTAAACGCCATCGAATGCACCCACAGCCGGGAGCAGGGCAAGTTTTTATTGAGGACACGTGGCAAAAATTGACTGGAGCGGATATTTGTTTGGGCCGCTCGCGCAGTGGAAATCCGGACCCGTAAAATATTAGGGCAAATTTGATAAGAAATTCGCGTCACAAAATTGGCCGACGTCAGCAGGCTATTTTGGAACGCGAATTTGGTTTGAATTATGGTTTATCGCCGTTTGAAGTCCGGCGGGCTCGACTTAAGAACAATTTTGTTTGATCCCATCTTATAAAATTTGTGTTGGTTTTCTTTGATAATACACATATTTATAATAAATCATGGGAATACCACACTAAACATGTGGAAAAGTTATATAAATAATTATTGAGAACAATCATTTTTATGTAAAAATATCCAAGGCGAGGTCTGTGTAGAGAACTGGGGTCATGAAAACTGTTCAAATATAAAAATCCCGCTTAATAAAGAGACAAAATTGTTGTGCTTTCGGAACCTGACCCAAGGATTGGACATGAGTTAACAAAAAAAAGGATAGCGGAACCAGACTTGCACCCGTGGTCAAGCCCTCTACCAAAACCACGAGCGGAATCACAAAAGCCGGTTGCCCATATCGCACCGCTTTTGCGGAGTAGGCGGTATTTCCTATTCGCGAGCGATTCCATAGGGAATGCGACACGTGGCGAAGTGACCCCCGGAAAACCACCGCTTAACCCGCGCCATCGCACGTTAAAGCCCGACGTTGGAAGTCGAGCGAAATTTCCAAGAGTCGTTGATTTGGAGAAGGGCCATCGGACGGTGGTCGCACGTTGAACTTGCCCGGACGTTAACTAAGGTGTGCGGAGGATAGCCATGTACGATACGAGTGTTTGATTGGTTATTGATATATATAGGTGGGGCCGGAGTATAATGAAATTGTTTAATTAAACGATTGGCAGATAATTAGCATAAGTCTGGAGCGTGATTGTTGCAAGGCTGGGTGGTGAAATATAGAGCCGAAAGTTCATTACAAATTATTTATTTAAAAATAAACGTGGAGTATAAATACAAAGTGTTGAAAGTTAAACATTGGTTATAAGGATTGGAGATAATATAAATTCGGGAATATAAATTAAATTCCAACCATTGTGGATAGTATTTATTTATCAAATTCTACGAATTTGATAAATAAACCCAAAGAAAGAAGAAGTCAATTAAGACTCAGGCTGGAGGAAAAGAACGGGGTACACCAAGGGAAAATGCTGACAGAGCGATTGTAGACACACCAGCTCTCCTTGGGGGTCCAATTTCAGTTTTGTTGCGTCACACGATGATCTCTCTTCTCCGGCATTTACTTGTATTGAAGATCACTATTCTAGGAATAAGGAGTTATTTTCTCCAAAAATAACCCTAGCCAAACATTGACAATGCATCAAGGATATCTTTCTATGCTTCATAAGCACATTTTTTCTACTTCTAAATCATGTCTTGGAAGTGGTTGTTGTGCTGGAAATTATTCACCAGTTGGTTTCATACCAAAGTCTTTTTCACATTTTCAGCATCCAATACATGAAAAAGATAATGGTTTCAAACAACATAAATATTTGAAATTTTGCAAGAATTGTCTGGCACACTTTGAATATGAAATTTGAAGTCAAGTGCATGATGCTGTATAGGATCAAGTGTCATTTTGAATACCAAATGTTTCACAAGAAACTTCTCAACATGCTACCCTGCAGTAAGGATTAAATGACAATATTGCATCAACTATTTCCATAATAAAAGTGCACCTCGGCCATAAGACTAAAAAACTACAAATGTTGTAGATCTAACAAGATCACACAATCAAATGTATTCCACAAGGCCAATACTATATGAAAAATGAAAAGGAGTTTGCAACCAAAAATACCTTAGGCAACTAATTCAATTAGATACACCAAACCATCGGCAAAAATGAAAACCAGCCTACTCAAAAGGCAAGCGTTTACCTCCTTTGACAAAATTTTGAGTTTCGAAACAAGGGCCTTTATTGTCTTGTCAATGCTCCTAGTAATTTGAATGGGGTTTGCACCTACTGCAAAAACCTAAACAAAAAGGTTTCATTTCAAATTATTTTCCACAAATTTAAGATACAACCATTGTCAGTTTTGTATTTCCTAACAAGCTCATAAATTTTGACAAAAGAACCAAATTTTTTTAATACCCGATAGAAATTTTTTCACTCAAAAACTATCTTAGACTCAATAAGCCCAACCCAAAACTAAAAAACCAAACACCATAAGACCCTACAAAAATGAATAGATGATCTTAATCCAGTACTATCGACAAAAAGTTACCTTTACACCCTCACTTATTAAACCCCGTGCTGTTGAATTTTAACTTCAACTGCTGCAGCAGAAGGACGGATGCAGCAGCAACATTTTTTTTTGGAGGTTGCTTGCATGCCATCCAGAAATTTAATTCAGCATTTAAAATTCCTGCAAGTTTTTTTTGTAGACGGTCACAGCCATATTTCTGTACAGGATTGTATTTAAACACAACAGCCAGCATTAACGCAATTCACCAACCAGAAATTAAACAAACAGAAATTTACCCGACAGTTTAGTAAATTCAAAAGGAGGACACGTGGAGCATTAATATTGGATCGCATGAAATTGAAGGGAATCTGAAAACCTGAAAACCGGACCCGAATTTTTTATAGGGTACATTGGATTGAGAATTCGAGTTAAAATTAGGCAGACGTCAGCATCCCATTTTGGAACGCGAATTTGGTTTGAAATTCAATCTATTTAGACTTTTGAAGTCCGACCGAAAGGGTTCTTTAATGTTTTGATAGTTTAATATATACATATGTTATATATATATCATATGCGAAATGAAAGGTGGGCCATAGAATTTAGTTTTAATTTTATTTTTTTTAAAAGAGGGTTTATTATAATATGTTTTATATGTTACGACATATAAAAATAAAAAGGTCGAAAAAGCTTGGTAGTTTTTTTTATAGACAGTATGTAAATTTTTTATTACATAGCAGTGTGTAAAAAGTGAAAGACTGAGTGTAACTTTTTAAGTGTGTATGCACAGCAGTGCGAAAGGGAAAAACACAGCAGAGTGTTTTAGAGACAGAGTATGTTTGTTTTGAACAGACAGTGAATTGGTTTTATGCATTGCGTTTTGTAGCAGTCATAATTTTGTAATCCCTCTCAGTGAGGAAGTAGTGTAATAGTTTTTTTTTGAGTTATTGGAGGGAATAGAAGTTTGTTTTCAAAGTATTGAAACTCTGTCTCCTGTCAAAGAAATTTTTATTTTCTCTGTGTTAGAGGAAGGGAGATTTATTCTCCATTCATTGTTCGGGAATTTTTCAATATTCCAACATGTGCAAGAACAACAGATGTTGTGGTTCCATCCCCAGCTAAATCATTTGTCTTTGCCGCAGCTTGCCTTACCAACTTGGCCCCAATATTTTCAACCGGGTCCTCTAATTCAACCAATAAAAAGGCCAAAACCATAGCATTGAGATACATTTCATTACACTGTCAATAACAATAAAATTTGACTCAGCCATAACCCTTTCCTTTTATTGTTGTGAAAAGCTTTATGCATTACTCTAATGTGGCTAGTCCATAGGCCAAGTAGACCACCGGGTAACAAATATGTTTCCTTTCACCTTTGAGTTTTCAAATTATGCCTACCAAATCTAAGACATTTAAGAGGGGGAACTAATACAACGTTAAAAACAAAACTAGAGCACACATCTACAAATTACCTCCTTAGCTACTGTCACACCATCATTAAATATTTTCGGAGAACCATGCTTTCTCTCCAAGACAACATTTTTCCCTTCGCCCCAAGGGTGACTCCAACAAGATCAACAAGTTTGTTCACACCGCCTGCAAGACAAATTGAAAATGCTTTCAGTAAGTGTGCAATTGAATGCCAGACCATATGCCAAAACAACCCTCCATGAAAAATTAAAACAACACATTAAAATCGAATATAAGTGGACAAGGAAAGATCCACCGCAGTGAAGTTTCACGTGCAGGTGACCTTCCTTTAAACATAATTTTTTCTCTGACCTGCAATTTTTTTGTCACCGAGCCATCCTTGTTGAAGTACAACTCCTTTTCCATAGCTCTTGTATTAACTACCTTCTCTCTGTCGCGTAATCTCAGAGTCCCTCTTCTGCTTGAGCGATTAAAGGAAATGGGTGAAAAAACCGAAAGAGAAGACAATTGTCTGCCATAATTATCAAACATTGCACCCAACTTCTTCCCCTTTCCATTGTTACCCAATGAGGTAGATGTGGCAATTGTTGTCATACCACCCAAAGAAGAGGCCATCTTCTCTTATGCTGAATATAGAATTACAAGATATTCATATTAGTATGAACCTTAAAAAACATGACTCCCATTGCTAAAAACCACTTTTAAGTTGTAACAGGCAAACTAAACAACTATCGCAACTTTTGGAAACTTCTGGAGCATTAAGAGAGAAACAATCAAAGAGAAATACAACCACAATCCTCATTTTAATGAGACCGGACTATATATTTGCATTAAGATAATAGAAAGAAATCACGACTATATTAAGGCCAGCACAAAACAATCTTTAACCAATGTCTCTCGCGGCCTTCAGGTTTCCATGCTAGAGGTTGCATATTTTTAATTTAAATTATTGACCTCTCGTGCCCATCTATGAATGCATCCAATGGGATATCTACATCAAATTCTCCTTTATATCCCCAAAAACAAATTCCCTACTACAAGAGCACTAGTATTGATGGATCACCCCACACCATCCCACCCACTAGAAACGGTGAAAAAGGAAACCCGAGAAATCTTCTAAAATATCTCAAGATGACTATATGGGTGGTTCTTATGAATCAACCAACCATTCAGAACATGCTCATCAATCCAAACCATAAGTATTATGTGACAATATTCAAGCAGGCACTGAATCGGATTTCTGAAGCTATGTTAGAGAAACCCTAAACTCTCACCGAAAATAGGTGAAATGTGGCACCACTCAGAGATTGACATGTGCCAATTGGTACAAGTGGTAGAAAATTGGCATGCTCAAACAACGAGGTGATGCAGGAATGACATGAGGGAGAAAATATCAGAAAAGCCCCAAATCTGGAGAACTAAAGCTCATCACCAACCTGAGATTGACAAATTTACATGATGTAACCTATGAAATCGTAAACGGAGAAATCATAGTAATAATAAAGTAACCTATGTAACAATAAAGTCAGATTCATCCCGGGAGTGGTAATGGGAGAAATCATAGTGAACAACAGGAAACATGCATAGTTGCTTACAATCAAATAGATGAAAAAACACATACAAAAAACCTAGATAATAATCGTGAACAAGCTTAATATTGAATTATGAACTGTAAAGGAACTTACAAAATGTGACATTACGAACTTGGTCAAGCGCACAAGCAAAAATATCTTGGACATGACCCTGGTTGACAAGTTGTATTGCTCATGATGCAAGAGGATTTGTACCTGCACTGCCAAGTCAATCAAAATCCATCATTATCTATACAATAAATACAAGTAATTGATGTAGTATTTTTTACTCTAAGATGCATTCCTATGATAATGTTAGAACATATGTTGAAAATGTCAAAACATACCTGAAGAAGCTCCTCTTCGTTTCAAGAACAATTTATTGGAGTCGCATGAACTTGGAACAAGCCCCACGATCTCAAAGAGTAGCAACTAAGTCAACAGTGACTTTTTTGTTGCTACGCTGGATCAAGGGAGGTTTGCTCCAAGATTAAATCGCTCCAATAAATTATTCTCTACTAAACAGGGCCAACCACGTGAAGGTGGAAGCTCTTATGGCCCCTCCCCCCCCCTCACATCACTCTCAATTCCCTAATACCCAATCTATATTTCATTTTTTACTTTCATGAGCATAAAAAAAAAAATTCAATAACTAATAAAAAAACAATTCAACAAAAAGTACGCAAGGAAACATTGCAATTAATGCTTGACATAAAAATAGTATGATAAATGAGTTTTTATATAACGCAAAAAACGTTCCAAGTATGGTAACGTTTGTCTTATAATAATACAATATTTTACATTGTCAAATTTTCTTTTTCTTCTTCCTATTTTTAAAGCTCCTAACTATATCATCAATATCATCGTGCTCTGCTCCTGTTTCGTGCCTTTCAACCCGCACTGCTGACCTAGTTGCGTATTCACAATGTCTGGGCTCATCCAGTGATGGGGCATCGCCTACAAAAACAGATAATATTAAATTTTAATTGTCAGTTTTTAAATATCATTGAACTAGTTCGGTAATATTAATAAAAAAAATTGCAATGAGATTATTTACCTCGTGCACCAGTTGTCGCCGCTGACCTAGTTGCGTTGTCACGATGTCTGGTCTCATCCAGTGACGGGGCATCGCCTACAAAAATAGATAATATTAAATTTTAATTGTCAGTTTTTAAATATCATTGAACTAGTTCGGTAATATTAATAAAAAAAATTGCAATGAGATTATTTACCCGGTGCACCAGTTGTCGCCGTTGGGACTGTTGCCCTGTCTTCCTCTCTGGTGGTAAGATCCTCAAGGGAAACATTCTCTGTCATTTAAACAAAAAACGTTATAAGGACAACCATCAAGGTATAATTAGAAAAAAATTATAAGTGGAAATTAATTACCGTCACGGCCCTCACTGATAGCAGCATTGTCGGCCTGGTCCCCACTACAATGATCAGGTTGCACAAGAGGATCATCTACATCTGGCTCTAAAACTGGGTTATTTGCCTCGTCAGTAGTGCTGCTCCCCTGATTTAAACAAAGTTGTT
Source organism: Pinus albicaulis (assembly GCA_034641835.2). Lineage (NCBI taxonomy): Eukaryota > Viridiplantae > Streptophyta > Pinopsida > Pinales > Pinaceae > Pinus > Pinus albicaulis. Next base: position 614,128,394 of record CM076580.1, read on the forward strand.
AGACATTAAATTTATGGACGAAAACAAAAATATTGAAAGGTTAATGTTTTACCTTATCAGGCATTCTAGATCTTGGGACCTGCCCCAAGCTTCTGCGACGTTCAACTACAGCTTGATAGCCAAAATGAAAAGCGATATTTTTATCTTCCTCTGTAGTTACTGTTCCGAAGTCATCACCCTACATTATATATGATTGTGTATTTTTAATCATATCTGATAGGATTACAAAAACGTTGGAAGGCGATACAATTAATTATAAGATGTTTAGCTACTTAATTACAATTCTTGCAGCTAATTTCAAGTAGCCACCCTGGTCGAGCTTGTGATGGCCCTTTTTCTCAATCCCAGCTTTGGTTGCCTTTGAGGTGTCAGGCAACCTAGCATCAAAAGATTGAAGTCAGATATGACGTAGCACACTTTTATTTTAGACATAAAGAAAATTAAAGCTATTGAATTAAAGTTGTAATTTACCTTGCGGGTCCAGTTGGCATTTTACCTTCTTTCTTTGCCCTTTTCTCTTTTCCGTCATGGATGAGTGCTCTCCACTCACTCTCTGAAACTGCGAGAGGACGCTCATATCTAGGGTTAAATTGCAATTGCATCCTATAGGTGTCCCTGGTATATTTCAAATATTTGCCGGCTACTTGAGCCACCGCTTTTCTGTCAAATGTGCCGACCCCAAAAAGGGCTTCTAGATAATCTAGAAGTTCTTTTTTCAGGTTGGAATTCTGGGAATTCCACCTTGTACGTATGGTTGGGCCAAAAATTACCAACGCATGGCTCTCCAGAATCCTGTAGAACTCATTGTTTCCTACACAGAATAAAACCAAAAGAGAAAGAAGATATTATCATTAATTTAAAAATAAAAATCATGATAAATATGTTTTAGATAAAGTACATGAAATAGTTAAAATATTAAAATTTACCTGGGAGTTGTACATGCTTTATAGGGACACCCTCATCGTTCACCAACAACGTGCCATTAATGGTCCCTATGGAGCTGACACGTGTAGCTCCAGGAAACGCAATAATGTAGTTGTCCATATCAGCCTCATCATTGCCAACACGTTCAGCGGTTGGCTGGGTGTCTGCTTGGGCAGGGTGTGTTTCTTGGCTAGCACCTAAAGGAGTAGAAGGTGTACAAGAGGGTTGTTGGGCAATCTCTTGCCCTTGTGTCCCACTACCACCAACACCGAGTTCAGCAAATGCTAGAAAACACTACATACAAAATAACTTTTTGTTAGTTTAGTCAATGTAAAAATTAAAAATCAAACTATCACAATTCATCTCATGCAGAACAAAAAAAATATCCTTTTGAATTTTTATTATTACCTGATATCTTTCTAGCTGCCTCATAAGATTTTGTATCCTCTCTTCTGTTTCAGGTGTTTGAGGCGCGTCTATCAAAGCATTAAATTCCGACCTTGCATCTCGTGCCTTTTTTTGCAACAACAACACTGGAGATAGGGATGAAGAAAGCTCTTCCTCAAAGAGGGAATCATCAAGCGTACCATGGCTAGGTGTCTGCATATTTGAACAAAATTAATATTATTTCAATTATGTAAATAACTAAAATACCTAAAGATAGAGCAATGCCGGCACTTTACATGTTCTTCCGCTGGCCTCTTTCCGCGATCATCCTGTCTCGGGGTTGTTCCTGCACTGCTCTGATCAGTCTGCCACATTGCAATAAAATTATAAATGTAAAAACTTGAAAACAATATCTAACTTGAAAACACAAAATGAAAACTGAAATAATTTCTAATAAGACACCGAAAGACAGAGTTAGAGTTTCAAATATGCCTTGCATTGAATTCAGTCCTGGAAACATGTCATTGCACATTAAGGCACCCAAACATTCAATCCACAAATGATATATTTAAGTAGGCTTCTCCTATTCTGGGAAAACACCATACCTATAATGCATTCACTTGCATGTATAAAGGGAAAGGAAAACATGTTTTCATACAACGGTGACAAAGGCATCTTGGGGAAAGGTATCTTCACTTTTTATATATGTTGTTCACCCACACCACTCTCATGTTTTCACTAATCCTGTTTTGTCATTTTTGGATTCAAATTAAGTTAAGACCTTAAGTATTTTTTGACCTTTTGGTGTAGTTTTTATAAGTGGCATGTATGGATTTTCCATTAATTCTGCACTTTTTCTCTTCATGCGCATGTTTCCCTGGAAATCAAATGCATGATTTAGTTCCATACATTTAACAAGTTGTTGGATCAACTCCATAGGAAATATCATGTTTCCTATTCAATCAAAATTTATCTCAGTTAGGGTAGGTAGGAAGGTTTTCCCTTTGTATTAATAGGGCACTTCTAGCTTGCATTTTTATTATATCCTTCAAATTTAGTGTCGTTTCAATTAGGGCATGATTTTTTGCAACTTTCAAGGTGAGAATGAACAAAGACAAATTTTTGTGATGGATGACTGTATATGACTCCATGGCCAGAGGAAAAGGCACTAATATAATTCTTCAAATATCTATAGTTCTCATTCACCTCATACGGAGATGGTCCCTGATTTTGAGCCAAATGTTACAGCAAAAAGTTCCCCCCCTCCATAATTTGATATTCAATGGAAATTTCTTAAATTGATGATGGGGCAAGATTATGGAACATTGGCACATACATATGTAATGGAATTCCAATATCATGATATATGTTTGCATATGTTTATGGAAATGTTCCACCAAGTCCCTTGGAGGTGGGAGCGAGGGGACGAGGGAGCGCGGGAGCGGCCTATGCAAAAGCTCCCTACCAATTTTCAGGAAACGTGGGGGGACGTCGGGGTCATAAAAATTATAAAATTTAATATTTAAAATGTAACTATAATTTTGCAAGGAATGTATATACAGTCATCATACACTTGCATCATGAAAGATAAATCATAAATGATAAAATTACAAATCGATGAATGATGAATCATATAATTGAAACAAATTTAAAAGTTAAAAGTTAAAACATACATCACACAATCATGCATGTAAGTTTGTAAGTTTGTAACTATATAATCATTAATGTAACTACTAACAATGTACAATGAAAATAAAGTTTAAGATATCATATGACATATTATATCAAGATTTAAAATAGAGTTTAAACTGAAGTTTACAACTCAAGTCTGAAACATAAAACTTAAACGCAAATAAGTTATGTCTGAAACATAAAACATAAAACATAACATATGAATATCAAATGATATCATCATAATGATAAATGAGCATAAATGCTCAATTTAATGCCCCACTAGTCTCTGCATCCAACTTCTGCACGAATATATCAAGATCAACCATGTCACCATGTGAATCAGAATCACTTGGATTCTCAAATATGCTAAGTGGCACATCAACTTTTAACACGAAACCATAAACTAAAAGGGGCGGTGAGGGGACGTGAGGGGGTGTGAGGGAAACGTCCCCTAGAAGTCCCCAAGACCCCGGAGCGCGAGGGGGCGAGGAATCTAGAGCCCTAGGTGGGGGGGCGAGACCCCGTGTAACACTGGTTTATGGAGGTGGTGGAGCAAAAAAGAGCTCAAATAGAGCTGAAATTTTTCACATAAAAAGGACTGTGGGCCTGACTAATGGTTCCATTTAAAAAATGATATCTAGATAGAGAATAAGTGTAGCATGCAAACATGCATTGAAAATCCATCTGAGTTTGCATTGTATTACTTATGATGGATTCAAATTTGGGTTTCAAAATGCCAGGTTATGGCATGATTTTTTCGAGAAACCCTTAGTTGGATTCTCATGTTGGTTTAATTTATATTTATATTTGTTTTGCAATCTTTGGGTGATAGTAACTCATGAACTAGGTTACCAATGTGTAACAATCATATTTCAAGAATAAATTTGTGATTTTTTTATATTATTATTATTATCTATTAGCTACAAGTATTGACACCTAATGACTGGAATTTTGACATCTTGATAGCATGGATAATTTCGAAAATGTTTCTAGTAATGTTAACATAATAACTATCATTACGTGTCTTCACTTTTTTCACCATAATAGACCTGTGATATGGACTCATCACACAACTTCATATGCTATATCCCAACAAGTTCAAACTGGTTGAACCTACCTCATAGTGTGGTTATTAAGGACAAGTTGCTTGATATATAACTCGATAGCATAGACCACGTTGCAGTTCTAAAAAGAATCCTCAAGTGTCAAAAAAACTTCACAATATGTTCTACTATAAAGCCTTTTTGGATACCTGAAATAATATATGTATCATTGATGACTTTTAAAGTATGACAAGATCCAGAGGGAAAGGAAATCAATGGAAGAGTGATCCACCAATGAGAACCTAGAATTTAGCATCAGATGAGTTAGAGTCTAGGAAAGTGAAACCCTATAATTTTAATTAGTGATGAAGGACATCACATAGGTAATTATATTTTCATGTAGAATAATCTGTTAATTCAAATTTAAACTACATAATATGAAAGGCATACCATAAATTTTTCCACGTAAGTCCAAACAACCTATAAAAGGGAAAACCTTCTTTTTCCATGGGAAATAATTTACCTTTCCTTTTTCAAGACAATCTAAATCAAAAAAAATATGAACTATACTGCACACATTCTTAGATAATGTGAAAGTGGAAAAGGAATACCCTACACAAGTGATGCACACATGTAAATTTGAACACTAATAGATTTTTGTAGTTGAAATGCAATGCTTGTTTTCATTTAAATGTAGGGTTTTTTAAGCAGGGAGAAATAATTGCTGCCAAATTAATAAGCGTTTCTTTGGGAAAAATTTAAATCTTGTATTGGGTGATGAAGATAATAGAGGGTATTGAATCTTGATTCTTGACATCTAGAGAGAACCCTACAGCCTAACACAATCCAATGAAATTGACCAAAAAAACCCAAATAGAGTCAACCCTACTATAGGAGGAAGGGCCTGCAGTAAGAACTTACCATTTTGCAAGAGCTGAGGGCGAATGCTGTTCTGCAAGAGCTGAGGGCGAACGCTGAGGGCGAATCCTGAGGTAAAATGTTGTTCTGCAAGAGCTGAGGGCGAATGCAGGGCGAATGTTGTTCTGAAATAGCTGAGGGCGAATCCAGGGCGAATGGTGTTCTGCAAGATCTCAGGGTGAATGCTGAGGGCGAATGCTGTTCTGCAAGAGCTCGGGGTGAATGTTGAAGGCGAATCTTTGATGCACACCAAGAGGCGAGGAGTGAATGCGAGGGCGAATGCGTGCACGGGGCGGAGGGCGAATGTGCGCGTGATATCAGACATTAATGTAGCACACATGTACATTTGAACACTAATAGATTTTTGTAGTTGAAATGCAATGCTTGTTTTCATTTAAATGTAGGGTTTTAAAGCAGGGAGAAATAATGGCTGCCAAATTAATAAGCGTTTCTTTGGGAAAAATTTAAATCTTGTATTGGGTGATGAAGATAATAGAGGGTATTGAATCTTGATTCTTGACATCTACAGAGAACCCTACAGCCTAACACAATCCAATGGAATTGACAAAAAAAACCCAAATAAAGTCAACCCTACTATAGGAGGAAGGGCCTGCAGTAAGAACTTACCATTTTGCAAGAGCTGAGGGCGAATGTTGTTCTGCAAGAGCTGAGGGCGAACGCTGAGGGCGAATGCTAAGCGCAAATGCTGTTTTGTAAGAGCTGAGCGCGAATGCTGTTTTGTAAGAGCTGAGCGCGAATGCTGAGGGAAAATGTTGTTCTGCAAGAGCAGAGGGCGAATGCGCGCGTGATATCAAACATTAATGTAGCTATTGCGACAAATACGAAACAATAAAATCATTTTTATGTAGCGCGCATATAAGTTTCGAATTTTTATGTAGCGCGCATATAAGTTTGGTATTTTTATGTAGCGCGAAAATAACTGTCGTTATACCGATGGCGGAAAAGGCGTCGCTATTACGACGGGTTACTCCAAACGTCGCAATGGCGACACCTAGACATTGTGTCGCAGTTGCGACGTTTAGAGTTGTCTCAATAGCGACGCTTTGGGCCATGGTGTCGCAATTGCGGCGTCTTCCTCTAAATGTCGCAATTGCGACACGTTTTTAAGTGTTGGTATTGCGACACTTTTCTATAGACGTCGGCATAGCGATGGTTTCGGGCGGGATGGAAAAAATTTGGGAAAATTTTCGACATTTGGTCAAAAGCGTTGGAACCAAGTGTCGGAATTTCCGCCAAATGTAGTAGTGATATAGTGGAAGCTTGCTTCTCTTCACCTGGGATTCATTGATGTTTTCATGAGTATTTGTCTTATGTATTATGCAATTTTATCTTCATTATTCTGATGTTTGATTACTTGGAATTCATGTATTACATGCTCTAACTTCCTTCAAACACTTAGACTGTTGTGAATGTTACCTTTTCATCAGAACATTTATATGCCTCAACTTCCATAAGAGCAGTTCACGTGTAATTGAGTTCTTTACACGGACTCCATATGACCAAAGGTAGTGATTTATCCACATCTTTCACTTGCATAAAAACACACTTAAAACACTATTTCAGAGTTAGCCATTTGTTGAACTTCATTTGCACAAAATCATCGTTATCTTTGAGAGATCCCTCTCAGGCTGGAAAGGCTAAGGTCCAGCTAAAAGTAGGTTTGAAAGAGTTACTCTAGGTTGACTAGTGAAGCAGCCCATTTGTACCAAATTATAACATTTTGGTGCGTTTTTCGAGAGCCTGAAGATACATTTTCCTGAAATTTTGTGCTCAAACATAAATAATAAACTCCTAAAAGTAGCAGAAGCTCAGAAGCATTCGAGGTTGCATTCTAATTTGGCAACTCCATTCTTAAAGAATTCATAAATGCATAGCTTCATGGTGACTCCACTGCTTGAAGATCAGTAGATTGATGAAGTTCCAAGATGATTTATATTACAAGAAATAATGCTAGGTATGCCCCTATGAGTCGGTCTCACATACCCGGTTTTCCAAATCCTATGCTAAAAGTTAATTGGTTAACTTATCTTCCCATATTTAAAGATGAAAAGAAAGATAATGATGCTCTTCACTTGGTTAGATTCCATATGCATGTGGATAAGTTTCAAGCTGAGTTTCCTCAGGATTGTCTCATGAAAATGTTTATGGCCACCCTAGAGGATGAAGCTAGAACATGGTATGAAGGGTTGCAGATGGGAGGCTTGTTCTCTCTTAACGACTTCCATAGAATGTTCGTCCAACATTATGAGAAATATCATCATTGATTATCATTTTTACAAGACTATTGTGATTTTTTTGAGGTTTTCATTCCATATCTTAAAATTTTTGGTGATAATGGAAAGTGCATGGATGAGGATATGTTAGAGGCACTTTATGATTTCTCTCCTCATGTTAGTTGTCATGATAATCAAGAAGGTTTCCAACAAGAAGAAGTGTCTTCTTTGCTTGAAGATAAAATAGATCAGCAATGTGACATTCAAGTCATATTACATGAAATTTATGAGGATTTGCAGCCTCATCAAACTATATGCAGTCAAAGGTATGAGCCAAATCATTCAATTTTTTTTTAGTCCATTCCTTTTCTGAAATTTTATGTCAAGAAGAAACTCCTCAAGATCAGGTTGTTGAAAATACATGCATGAAAATTATGAATAGTGAAGTAATTTTTGAAGTTCAACAATAAATTGCAGCACCTACACTAGTGTGGGACCAAGAGGTCCAAGAAAAACCTACACTAGTGTGGGACCACAGGTCTTAGCAGCACCTAGACTGGTGTGGGCTAAATTTGGTGCATGTCTAATTTAATTATCCCTTAATTAAATTAGATAATAAAATGTAATATTATCTCAAAATAACTTGTAATAGTTAACTAAGTGTGATAATCTCAGTTAGCTCATGAATTTTGAGTTGAGGCTAGTTGGTGAGGCATGCAGAGTAATTCTAGTTGTAACAGAGTTCAAATTGTAGTTGGTGCATTAGTTAATGCATGAGAAATCAGTTAACGCAATCTAGGTGACTTAAACTCAGTTGTGCTAGTTGTTACTGTTTGTTGCACTAGTGAGAGATCAAGTGAATTAAATATTATTTAATCCACAATCATTGATATCACATGAAACTGATGATTTACTATTATTAGTTGCATGCATGTCAATTCCAGTGGAAACCCATTTGAGACTAAGGTGAAAGGGATGTTAACTATCAGTTGTAGGATTATTGGGTTGCACCCATGCAACCAAACACCCATTGGATTTCCCATGATCCTTGTGTAGTGTAGGAAGGCCAAAATTCCTATTCTTTAGGGATTGCATTCATCAGGAATTGCGCAAGAAAGGTAGGTTGTTTAGAGGTTGAGAATTGGCTAAGGGTTGGCCAGTTTTTTTCCGGGACAGTGTGAGACAATTAGCTGAGTGTTGGAGACTCTTGTGAGAAGAGGGAATTGTATTTGTTTCATGTATCCATGTTGAATATATAATAGAAGATAGTGGGGTTTTGAGAAGCAAGCTTTCCTGGGGAAATTATTTGTGTTTTTTTTTTATTTGATTCTTTCTTTGCTTCATGTAATTGGAAATTGTGTTTAATTTACGCAATTGAATTGTAGAAGCGATTCAGTATCTAGCTTTAATACATTGTTAGATCGGTTTGAATCCATGATATACATATATGTTGTATAATTTCTACATGGTATCAGAGCACAAGAAATTATTGCAATAAAGAAGAAGTTGATTTTGTGACTGAATAGAATTCGAATTTGCAAAGGTACGCTTGATGGGACAGGTGAATCAGGATCGAAATGGCTTTCAATGGCTTGAGATTGGAGTATGCACTTGAGGGCAGCTCTAACTATAATGCTTGGAAAGACAAGATGGAGGCAGTATTGGAAGACAATGGCTTGAACAAATTTATTAACAATGAAATTCCCAAACCCACTGTGACAGATGCTGTAAATCTTGATGCTTGGCAAAAGAAGGTTGCAAAAGTGAGGAGGATCCTATTGGAGGGAGTACCTGACCACATTTTCTCAAGTATCCATGGAAAATTGACACCATATGATATGTGGAAAGCTTTGACAGATCTATTTTAGTGAAGCAACGACCATTGGAAATTGGCGCTGAAAGACAAGCTCGGGAAAATTAAAATGCAAAAGGGAGACACCATTCAGAAGTATCTAACAAAGTTTGTCCAATTTCGGGATGAGCTTGGGAGCATCGGAATAATAGTTGTGGATGATGACTTGGTGAGCCTAGCTCTTATAGGACTTCCCAATATTTGGCACAGTTATGAGGACTTTGTCAATGGAAAGGAAAATTTTCTAGATTGGGAACGACTGTGGTCGGATTTGGTGCAATAGGAGTTTAGACGGAATACATGATATGGATCTTCATCTAAGCATGAAGATGAAGAATTTTTCTTTGGCTGCCAAGGCAAAGAAGGGGAAAGGAAATAAATTTCATTCCATATCTGAGTCTGGTAAAGATATCAAGAAGTGCAACATGTCCAAAGTGAAGTGTTTTCACTATCACGAGCATAGACAGTATGCCACAAATTTTCCACAAAAGAAGAAGAAAAAGAAGGCTTCAGGATCTGCAGCTGGTGAGGCTTTGGCCTCACAATTTGATCTTGACTTCTCACTCATTTCATGCATGGTGTCAATTAAAATGGGTTCGGTGTGGTACTTTGATAGTGGTGCTTCCTTTCACATGACGGGAGACAAGGAACTTTTCAATAGCTTGGAGGAGAAGGATCTCCAGGTGCATATCAAAATGGGTGATGATGGATGGTATAGTGCTACCAAGATTGGTACTATTACCTTTTAGAGACATTTGGGTAAACCCTTTCAATTAAAATATGTAATGTATGTACCAGGCTTGAAGAAACAATTGGTCTCAGTTGCAATGTTGGAGGATAGAGGCTATGATGTTGTTTTCAGTGAAGGTAAAGCCTTCCTGCGACACAAAACAATAAGACGAGCCAAGAATATTGGGATTCGAGTTAAGAATCTCTATAAAATTTATGTATATGGCTACGCAGCATTGATGGGTAAGGCAGACAAAGTGGTGAGCTGGGATGAGGGTGAGTTATGGCATAGGAGATTGGGTCATCTACACCACAAAGCCTTGAAAGTCATGTAGCAGATTTCTACAGGACTTCCAATGGGAACACTTGCTCATTTATACACATGAAAGGGATGTACCATGGGGAAGTATGCAAATTCAACCTTTAATGAGAAGGAGAACCGAGTTTTGGAAATCCTTGAGAGATTTCACTTAGACGTGTGTGGATAGTTCTCTACTGCTTCGATAGCAAAACATAAGTACTATGTGATATTTTTTGATGACTTTCCTCATAAGTGCTGGATCTACTTCATGCAGAAGAAATATCAAACATTCTCAAAGTTTCTTGAGATTAAAGCACTGGTGGAGAAAGACACGGGGAAGCAAGTGAAGTCTCTTAGGAGCGAAAATGATGGTGAGTACATCTCTAACTAATTCCAGAAATTCTGCAGCAAAGAAGGAATTCAAAGAGAATTGATTGCACCCCATAACCCACAGCAGAATGGGGTTGCAAAAAGAAAGAATATAATAATTGTGGGTGCAGCACAAGCGATGTTGCATGATCAGGTCCTACCGTTTCATCTATGGGTGGAGGCATGCAACACAGTAGTATATGTGAAAAAATGATGGCCTCATCGGATACTTGGCATGAGTATACTGGAAGAGGCTTTTACTGGTAAGAAACCCGTTATTTCACATTTTAATATTTTTGGCTCATCTATTTATGTGCATGTGACCAAAGATGCTAGGAATAATCTTGAACCAACAGCTGAGATTGGGATATTTGTGGGGTACACTAAAACTCCCCGCAACTATCAGGTGTATTTTCCAAACAACATAATGATGTTGTGCGGTGAGATACGAAAATTTATGAGGAGAAATCCATGCGATTGTCCCTTGAGAGGGAGTTGGATTTTCATGTAGAGGAGGAACTCTTCGTTCCAAAGAATGAACCTCAAGATGTGGATCAACCACATGCAGAGGATCATGGAGTGGAAGAAAAAACTCATGCATAGCCATCCATCAGAAATGGTAGAAGACGCACCATGGAAGTTGATAGATTAAGGCTTGATGCAACAAAGAATGTAGGAGCCCCTACTTCACTACGCAGACAGAGACAATCTCCAGACAGGTTTACTGGATATGTGTCTCTTATGAGCAATTGTATTGTGACATAACCATCTTCCTTTGAGGAAGGAGTGTATCAACCAACTTGGGTTGATTTTATGGTAGAGGAGTATGAATCCATTGTCAAGAAAAGTGCATGGGAGGTATTCCCAAGACTGGTTGAAAAATCAATGGTTGGATCTAGATGGATCTACAAGGTAAAGAAAGTTGTTGATGGGAGTGTACTGGAGAAGTACAAGGCCGGATTTATGGCCAAAGGATTCTCACAAGTTGAGGGGATTGACTATGAAAAGACCTTTGCACCAATCACAAGGAACTCTTCCATTAGATCTATCATTGCACTCTCAGTGTAGATGGGGTCTTTCTCAATGGATTCATTTAGGAGGAAGTGTACATAAAGCAGCCAAAAGGTTTTGAAATATTTGACAGTGAGTCACATGTGTGCCGAATCAAGAGAGCACTTATGGGCTGAAGCAATCACCTTGTGCTTGGTACACTTGGATTGACAGCTACTTCACTGGGTTGGGCTTCGCCAAAAGTGAAGCGGATGAAAACCTGTATTGATGGTAAGCTTTTGATTATTGTACTTTATGTAGATGAACTAATCTTGACAAGTGATGAGCAGCTAATACTTTCTTGCAAAGAGGACCTTGCAAGAGAATTTTAAATGAAGGATATGGGACTCCTTCACTATTTCCTTGGCTTGGAAATATGGCAGCAAGATGGTGAATTTTTTTTTTCTCAAGGCAAGTATGCCAAAGAGATACTGGGTAAGTTTCACAAGGAGCATTGTAAACCCATGGAGACTCCTCCTCTAGGAAATTGGAGGAAAGAGGATGCTACTTCAGGAGAAGTAGTGGATGTTACTGTCTACAGGTAGTTAGTGGGTTCACTGATGTATATTTTGAACACTATACCAGACATTTGCTATGTAGTTAACCAGCTAAGTCAAGCTATGGTTAAGCCTACCAAGATATTTTGGAAGGCAGGGAAGCATGTCTTGAGATATCTCAGGGGCACATCATATTATAGTTTATGGTACAGATGGATAGAGGGAGTGAAGCTTCAAGGCTTCATGGATGCAGATTGGGCATGTGGTCCATTAGACAGAAAGAGCACATCATGAGGGATCTTCAGCATAGGATCGACAGTTATTTCTTGGTACAATAGAAAGCAACGATCTGTGGCACTCAGTTCAGTTGAGGGAGAGTACATGGGAGCAATTCAAGCTACATGTGAGGCCATATGGATGATAAAGATCTTGGTTGGTTTGTTTGGTTCTCATATGGATCTGACAATGATACATTATGATAACCAGAGCTACATTAAACTATTGGTTAATCCATTATTCCATGATAGGTCCAAGCACATTGATATCTGGTACCACCATCTTAGAGAATGTGTTTAGAGGAGCATAATGTTACTTCATTACATTCCCACAGAAGATCAAGATGCAGATATTCTAACGAAGGCACTCACCAGGAGAAAATTCGAATACCATAGAGGTAGGATCGGGGTGGCAGATAATCCCTTTCTTGTTGAGAGGGAGTGTTGAATTTAAACAAGAAATTGCAGCACCTACACTAGTGTGGGACCAAGAGGTCCAAGTAGCACCTACACTAGTGTGGGACCACGGGTCTTATCAGCACCTACAGTGGTGTGGGGTAAATTTGGTGCATGTCTAATTTAATTATCCCTTAATTAAATTAGATAATAAAAAATAATTTTATATCAAAATCACTTGTAATAGTTAACTGAGTGTGATAAACTCATTTAACTCTTGAATTTCGAGCTGGGGGTAGTTTGTGAGGCATGTAGTGTAATTCTAGTTGTAACATAGTTCGAATTGTAGTTGGTGCATTAGTTAATGCATGAGAAATCAATTAACTAAATCTAGGTGAGTTAAACTCGGTTGTGATAGTTTTAATTGTTTGTTGCACTAGTGAGAGATCAAGTGAATTAAATATTATTTAATTCACAATCAGTGATCTCACATGAAACTGATGGTTTACTATTGTTAATTGCATGCATGTCAGTTCTAGTGGAGACTAAGGTGAAATGGATGTTAACTATCAGTTGTAGGATTATTGGGTTGCACCCATGCAACCAAACACCCATTGGATTTCCCATGATCCTTGTGCAGTTTAGGAAGGCCAAAATTCCTATTCTTTAGGGATTGCATTCATTTGGAATTGCACAAGACATGCACGTTTTTTAGAGGCTAAGAATTGGCTAAGGGTTGGCCAGTTTTTGTCCAGGACAGTGTGAGACAATTAGCTGAGTGTTGGAGACTATTGTGAGAATAGGGCATTGTATTTGTTTCATGTATCCATGTTTAATATACAATAGAATATAGTGGGGTTTTGAGAAGTAATCTTTCCTTGGGAAATTTTCTGTGTTGTGGTTTGATTTGATTCTTTATTTGATTCATGTAATTGGCGATTGTGTTTAATTTCCGCAATTGATTTGTAGAAGTGATTCAGTATATAGCTTTAGTACATTTTTAGATCGGTTTGAATCCATGATATACATATATGTTGTATAATTTCTACAATAGCATGTGATGAAAATTCACTTTTGGGTAAACTCGAGCTACATGAAGAGCTGAGTATACATGTTTTACCTATTTTATTTGGGGATCATAAAAATGACATGGATGATATGCATAAAGTTGTCTATATAGGAGTTGTTAGTGTTTAGAATCAAGATGAAAATCCTTAAAAAAAGCTACCAAAGATTATATATGAGTTTTTTGATAAGAAAAAGAGTACATTTGATACACACAATATGGATGTCATGTTTGAAAATGTTCAAGGCTGCATGGATGGTTTTGTTGATTCAAACGAAAGGGAATACAAATTTATTCTTTCCTTTTTATTTGATGATGTTCTTGGAATTGAAGACATAGGACAAAAGAAGCCATCAATTATGAATGAATTCAGCTCTCATGGTTTTACTCATCAAGAAAAGGTGATTTTTCATGGTTTGCAAGGTCCAATGGTAAGTCTGTTGTAGTCATCAGCCAAGACAAATTTTGTATTTCTTATGGAACAAGGATTCAATTTTCATTCCAAGTTTCCAATAGATTACTCACTTCCAATGTTTTTCAAGTACAATCAAGAAGCCCAGGTGTTGGATTAGCTCTTTGACTAGTTATACTGGAGGTTTCATATTGCTTGAATTGAAAGTTTGGTATTTAGTTGTTAGAGTAGATCTGTACATAAATAAGTTTTCTAAATCATCATTTCATTTTTCAGCATGGTTAGTTTCAGTATCCAGTTTTCAGATTGCAAGCGTGTACTATTCAATTTTCAGTTTGTATAAGTGGTTTAGTTTCAGAATAAAGATAAGTTTGAAGGTTTGGGATCACCCCAATGGATAGGGCACTGGAGCTACAGGTTCTTTGTTTTACCACAGGGGTACACCATCCCCATTGGAGCCACTGTTATCACCAATAACAATTAGGTTGGTTAGGGAGGTCATTTTGCATTAGGTCTAGCGTGTTTATCAAATAATTTCATGAGAATAGATAAAATTTCATGAATTTGTCTATAGTCCTAAAGGTTCAAATTGTTCCTATGCCATGTCATTAAAGTCTTGTCATAAGAAAAAACCAAAATATCCCATGCATGAGAAAATCTAGTCATTACGGTGAATTTGACAAGAATACCAAAGTTCGTAGTGAAATCATTTTAAAACAATCATAATTCGCTACGAACTTGCCGAAAAACTTTGTTTTTGCAGCAAGAGAGAATTTTAAATTTTTTCAAGCATTAAATGTCTCCTTGAAGCACATCAATCAGCTGGGATGGTCAAAGAGTATCAATGGAGTCTTTGGTTAGTGATAACACTCATCATAGAGGAATATTAGGCTTCCAGCTCATCATGGTAGACACATCATCAAGCATAGTAGCACATCAATTTTTACACCTCACCATTGGATAGATCACCATATAAATTCAGGTTTACAAGGTCTTAACTCCAGTGTATCAGTTGGATAACACCTCAGCATGATTAGTTTGGTTCGATGGAGAGGGTACAAGAAGAATTGAAGAAAAAGGTCTTAAAATGATTATGCAAGATGATGATGTTGAAATATGGTAAGGAAAAACATATTTGCACCATATTATTTCTCATAATATCATACTAGGCATGTAGAAGCTTTACTAGTGTTTTTGAGGTGAAAAGAAGAAAAAATTACAAAAAAATATGCCAAAATGGTGAGTTCATAGCGTGCTCCAGGCTTGAGGATGAGTTTTCGCTATGAACTCATTGTAGGTTTCCTTAAGCTAAAAATCCTTCAAAAAATACATGTCAGAGGGTGCTAGAGGCATGTATCTAGCTTATTAGACACAAGGAAGATCCTCCAATAGTAAGAGAATTCAAAATGGTTGCATAAATTTCCAAATGGAAAACATTACGAACTCTCCTAAAATTTCATATACATGACTAGCAGTCAACTTCAAGTTTAATTTCTGACCAAATGAAACGAATGTTGGAAGTATAAAATAGGTTTTTCTTCATCACAATCCCATCTAAAAAATTCTCTCTTAGTTTCTGAAATTCCATCATTTTTTAGAAATTACGCACTTATATTTGAGGCCTATTTTTCAGAATTTTCACTAACTAGATTTATGAAAAATTTGTAAAATTCAACTTGGAGGAGGTTCAGCTTAGCGTTCACGTGGCATAATGAAACATCAACACTCCAATACACTCATAAAATTAGTTGGTTGCAGTTTATAAGGGTTATTAAATGGATTTGTTCAGTTATTTAATGAAAGAATAGTCCTTTTTGTAGTGAAACTCTGCAAAACAGAAATATCCCTAGGAAGTCTCCAAGTGATGTAATCCTATTTTAAATAGGTCTCTGATGTGGGAATTCGAAGCTAGAAAGGTGGAAAATAATTTGTATGAGTCCTAACTCTATAAATGAGAGATTTTTAGAGTTATAAATGGTTGATTGATGTTTATTATAGACCTACTATTGTAAAAACTTTCCATCGATAATATACAGTGGCAACTTGCTTCTCTTCACCTGGGATTCATTTATGTTATCATTTTTATTTGTATTTTGTATTCTAACTTTTATCTTCAGTATTCCAATGTTTGATTACTTAGAATTCATGTATTACATACTCTAACTTCCTTCAAACACTTAGACTATTGTGAATGTTACCTTTTCATCAGAACATCTATATGGCTCAGCTTCCATAAGAGCAGTTCACGTGTCATTGAGTTCTTTACACTGACTCCAAATGCCCAATGGTAGTGATCTATACACATCTTTCACCTGCATAAAAAAACACTTAAAACACTAATTGAGAGTTAGCCATCTATTCAACTTCATTTTCATAAAATCATCTTTATCTTTGAGAGAAATCTCTTAGGCTAGAAAGGCTAAGGGTCAGCTAAAAGTAGGTTTGAAAGAGTTACTCTAGGTTGACTAGTGAAGCAACCCATCTGTACCAACTTAGTGATAAAAAAAGGAATTTCTTCAAACATGTCACAAATATGTAGTCTACAGGTCTTAACAACATATTTGAGCATAGGGGTCTCATACTTATCTGAGAATCATTAACAAGCATTGATGCCTCATCACAATAACTGCATTATCCACTTTTAGGTCATATATTCATTGTTCAACCATTTAATAATCAAAACATGATGATATCCATACATCATAGTTATTATAAAGCATACTCATAACCAACATATAATCAATAGAAATAACAAGAATATGACAACCATATAGGCCACATAATGACAAGTACATTTACCCATAAAATACAAGAGGAAAAGAGGTCTTGTTGATTTATGAAAAATGTAACCTGGCTTGACATACCACCCAAAAATAGACTAGGTTGAACCAAATCTCTCTCTAAGCCAGTCATCCCTATGCCATATTCCAAGCATGAATGTGGGATCTCATGGAACAATCTAAATAAAACCAAAATAGGGATTCTAGAGGCCAAACCACCTCAACCATTGATTCCACCTTGTAGAAATTATAGAAATTATGTGTTATATGTCCAAGATTCTCCTGATATCACACTATTTTAACTTCATGAAAAATACAAAATCTATTCCACCATTGATCATTTGCAGAAATGAAATCAAGATTGCAATGCACACATGAAACAATAAAAATTCACACACATTAACACAGTTGTTTAACGGGAAAGCCTGAAGCTGAAAACCCCAACTATCTGTATACAATATATGTCATAGAGATCATGTAACAATCCTCATACAAAGCTGATCATGTCAAGCTCTCAGTACAATACAATCACTACACACTAATCAGGCCCGATCTTGCAAATCCATGCACCAATCTTTGCCACCTGCTAGCCTGCCTTTACTGCACAATCCCTGTTGAAGAATGGCTCTGAATGAACTCAAATTTCTCCAACCTTGCTCACGCAATCCTCATTGGAATCTCCACTGAGTGTTGGATGCAATCAATGCATCACTATAGTCACAACTGATAGTCACACTTGCTCTTTCACCTATCTCTCCACTGGTCTCCACTAAAACTACCATGCACTGTAGTTAACTGATGTATTATTCAGTTGGTTAATGATTTATTATTTATTGAATTAATTAACTAATTAATTCACACCACTCTCACTAGTGTATCAATCAGTTAGACTAGATACAACTAGCTCAACTGAGTCTAACTGAGTTAAACTAAATACAACTCCACCAACTACTTCTCCAACTCCACCAAACTCTGTCACATGAGTTCTAACTGAAGTCCTCCATGCAATATCTCCAATAAACCCTCAGGAATAGCGTAATTCCTTCTGTCAGTTGTTATGCCACATTTTTGCACTTAACTGAAGTGTTCCAAGAGAATAAGATAATGTTTAGAGTCCAAATATTATTAAGAGCTAATAATATTCGACATATCTATTTTTAGACTGGTAATCTAAAAATAGACTCCACCCAATATGTCTAAAAATAGAAGTCCATATATTTTTCCAACTTGACCAACCATCCACAAATAGCATCCTGCAACTCATAGAATATGATCAACATGTCTAAAAATAGACTTTGCGCCAAAAATAGCCTGTGGGCCCACTTAGTGAAGGTGACTCTTTCCACTAAGCTCATCATCTTGTTGAATCTCAACACTCCCTCTCAACAAGATAGGGATTATCTGCCACCCCAATCCTATCTCTATGGTATTCAAATTTGCTCCTGGTGAGCACCTTCGTTAGAATATCTGCATCCTGATCCTCCATAGGAATGTAAGAAAGCAACATGATCTTCCGCTGCACACAATCTCTGATATGATGCTACCAGATGTCAATATGTTTAGATCTATCATGAAATACTGGATTAACCGAGAGTTTAATGCAACTATGATTATCACAATATATCACAATAGGATCTAACTGAGAACCGAACAAACCAACCAAGATCTTCCTCATCCATATAGCCTCGCATGCAGCCAAACTTGCTGCCATGTACTTGGCCTCCGCTGAACTGAGTGCCACGGATCTTTGTTTCCTGTTGTACCAAGAAAATGTTGTAGATATGATACTGAAAATCCCTCCAGATGTGCTCTTTCTGTCCATTGGGCTTCGTGCCCAATCTGCATCCGTGAAGCCATGCAGCTTCACCTCATCCGACTGTCTTTACCACAATCCATACCCAAATGTGCCCCTGAGATACCTCAAGACATGCTTTCCTACCTTCCAAAAGATATTGGTAGGCTTCACCATCGCTTGTGAAATATGGTTCATAGCATAGCATATTTCCGGTCGTGTATTGACTAAATACATGAGCGAACCAACCAACTGTCGATAAACAATGGCATCCACTACCTCTGCTGATGTAGCATCCTCTTTCCTCCAACCACCAGGAAGAGGAGTGTCGATAGGCTTGCAACCTTGCATGTGAAACTTCTCGAGTATCTCCCGGGCATACTTGCCTTGAGACACAAACCGTTCACCTTTCCCTTTGCCAATTTTCCAATCCTGGAAATAATGAAGGAGGAGCCCAAGTCCTTCATCTGAAACTCTTCACAAGATCTGCTTATGAGTGTATTTTTGATTCATCACACAGCCCACCATTAAATCATCTACATAAAAAGCACAATGATCAAAAATCTTACCCTCCACCACAAATACGTATAGGTTTGGATCCGCTTCACTCTTAGTGAAACCAAGTCGGGTGAAATAGCTGTCTGTCATGTGTACTAAAGCACGGTGCTTGTTTCAAGCCTATCAACGCTCTTTGGGCCTACACACATGCGACTCTTCTTTGAATATTTGAATCCTTCTGAGCCTCAATGCCTCCGCTAGTTTAATTTGTTGAGGAACGCATTCTTCACATCCATCTGATGAATGTGCCAACCCATCTACGCTGAGAGAGCAAGGATGGTCCGTATGGAAGAATACCTTGCAACAGGTGCAAAGGTTTCTTCATAGTCGATCCCCTCGATCTGTGAGAAGCCCTGGGCAACAAATCTTGCCTTATACTTCTCGATGCTCCCATCAGCAGCTTGCTTCACTTTGTAGATCCATCTCGAACCTACCACTAATTTCCCTTCCGGCCTTGGGACAATCTCCCATGTACTGTTTTTGACAATCGAATCATACTCTTCCACCATGGCATCTACCCATGCAGGAACCTCCACAGCTTCCTCAAAAGAGGATGGCTTCGTCAGGATACACTTGCTCATCAGAGCCATGTATCTAGTAAATCGGTTAGGTGATTGTCTCTGTCTACGTTGTGATGTAGGAGCTCCTACATTCTGTGGTGCATCAAGATTCAGTCGCTCAGCTTCTGTAGTGCGCTTCCACCCTCTGATGTTTGGCGCTGCATGAGTGGTTTCTTCCACTCCATGAACTTCCTCTTGTGGCTGATCCACATCCTAAAGCTCATCCTTAGGAACTAATAGCTCCTCATCTACATGCAAGTGTGGCTCCCTCTCAAGCGAACACTTCATGGCTTTCTCCTCCTTAAATTTGATATCCCGTCGCACAACAGTCTTGCGACTGTCTGGAAAATACACACGATAGTTGTGGGGCGTATCAGTGTACCCCACAAATATCCCAACCTCTGCAGTCGGCTCCAGCTTCTTCCTGGCATCCTTCGTCACATGAATGTAAACAAGTGAACCAAAAATCCTCAAATGGGAAATATCAGGCTTCTTACCAGAAAACGCCTCGGACATACTCCCCATGCCAAGTGCTCTATAGGGGACAACGGTTTCAAATAAACCATAGTGTTGTTCATGACCCTGGTATGAGAGGCACCAGTCATGCCAGCATCACTGTTAAAACTCCCAGTCATTCTGTTATTCCTCTCTGTGACCCCATTCTGCTGTGGGTTATGAGGCACTATGAGTTCTCTTCGAATTCCTTATTTTCTACAGAAGTCTTTGAATTATTAAGATGCACATTTCACTACCATTATACATCTAAGAGCTTTCACCTTCTTCCCGACTCTTTCTCAGCGCCTTGAACTCACACGCTTTAGTGTGTCGCTCTTCTTCTACATAGAAGAAGATCCGGCAAGGCTGTAGAACGTGACGTTGTAAAGAAACGTCATAAACAAATATCACATAATAATTGTGCTTTGTTGTTGAGAAGCAACCGAGAAAGGTCCACACACGTACGTGATTCTCTCCAAGGATCATCGTTGCGCAACTATCACATTTGTTCTCATGAAAAGTGGTCTTCACAAATTTTCCCAAAGTACATCCCTTGCACTGATCTGACTGCGCAAGTGTACCTTTGGCAAGCCCGGTAGAAATCTGTTGCAAAATTTTCAAAACGCCATGGTGAAGATGGCCCAATCTCCTGTGCCACAATTCGCCCTCATCCCGGCTCACCACTCCTTCTTCTTTGTCTACCATTGATGTGCAGCCATATACCTACAATTGATAAATATTCTTAACTTGAATCCCTATCCTCCTGGTTTGACCAGTTGTTTTATGTCGAAGGAAGGCTTTTCCCTCACTGAAAACAACATCATAACCCTTGTCTTCCAACATTGCCACGGAGATCAGATTCTTCTTCAATCCTGGAACATGCATGACATCCTTCAAGATGAAAGGTTTACTTGACTCCCTCTCAAAGGAAATGGTCCTGATACCAGTTGCACTGTATCTACCATCATTTCCCATCTCGATGTGCACTCCAAGATCCTTTTCCTCCAGATCACTAAAAAAATCTTTGTCTCTGGGCACCACTGTCAAGAAACCACACTAATCCCATCACACTTGAAACCAAGCATGCGATCAAAGAAAAATCTAGCTCAAACTGCGAGGCTAAGGCCTCTCCAGCTGCAGATCCAGCAACCTACTTATTCTTCTTCTTTTGTGGTCAGTTAGTGGCGAAATTCTCGTGTTGGTGACAGTGAAAACACTTCACCTTGGAAAAATCCTGCTTCTTGCCTTTAGCTTCGGATTTGGAATATTTCTTCCCTTTTCCTTTCTGATCTTTGGTAGCCAAAGTGAAATTTTATTCATCTTCATTCTTTTATCAAGATCCATCCCTGGTGCCCCACCTTATCTCCTCCTGCACAAGATCCGACCAAAGTCGCTTCCATACTGGCAGTTTCTCCTGTCCATTGATAGAGCCTTCGTAGCTCTGCCAACTCTTCAGAAGGCCAAGGAGAGCCAAGCTCACCAAGTCTTCTTCATCAACAGTAACCCCCACACTTCCCAGCTCATCCTTGCAGTGGACAAACTTCGTGTGGTATTTTGGTATACTGTCGCCTTTCTCCATTTTTATTTTTCTTAGCTTGTCTTTAAGCGTCAACTTCCTCTAGTCACTTCTGCTTTGGAACAAGTCTGTCAAAGCCTTCCACATTAAGAATGAAGTGGATTTATCGTGAAGGCTAGACATAATGTGGTCCTTCACACCTTCCAACAGAATCCTTCGACACTTTGCTACCTTATTTTGCCATGCATCCAGTGCGGTTGCATTGCTAGAAGCAGGCTTCAGAATATCAGCATCTATGAACTCCTTCAACCCATTAGCATCCAGCACTGCCTCCATCCTTTCCTTCCATGCTATGTAATTCAGGCTCCCATCAAGGGCATACTCCAATCGAAATCCGTTGAAAGACATTTCAATGAATGCTCAACTTCGACGCGAAGAAAACACTGCAGCAAATTTGAATTCCACCAGCACAAAACTCAACCACTTCAATAATTGCAATCTCCTATGATCAACACTGCTCTGATACATGTAGAAATTATATAAATTATGTGTTATATGTCCAATATTCTCCTGATCTCACACTATTTTAACTTCATGCAAAATACAAAATCTATTCCACCATTGATCATTTGCATAAATTAAATCAAGATTGTAATGCACACATGAAACAATAAAAATTCACACACATTAACACAGTTGTTTAACGGGAAAGCATGGAGCTGAAAACCCCAACTATCTTTATATAATATATGCCATAGAGATCATGTAACAATCCTCATACAAAGTTGATTATATCAAGCTCTCGGTACAATACAATCGCTACACAATAATCAGGCCCGATCTTGCAAATCCATGCACCAATATTTTCCACCTACTAGCCTACCTCTACTGCATAATCCCTACTGAAGAATGGCTCTGAATGAACTCTAATTGCTCCAGCCTTTCTCATGCAATCCTCATTGGCATCTCCCCTTTGAGTGTTGGATGCAAACCATGCATCACTATAGTCACAACTGATAGTCACACTGCTCTTTCACCTATCTCTCCACTGGTCTCCACTGAAACTGTCCATGCACTGAAGTTAACTGATGTATTCTTTAGTTGATTAATGAGTTTATAATTAGTGAATTAATTAATAATTAATTCACACCACTCTCACTAGTGTATCAATCAGTTAGAATAGATACAACTAGCTCAACTATGTTTAGATTAGTTAAACTGAACACAACTCCATTCACTTCCTCAATCAACTCCACCAAACTCTCTCACATGAGTTCTAACTGAAGTATCCATGCAATAGCTCCACTTAACCCTTAGGAATAGCGTAATTCCTTCTATCAGCTCCTGTGTCACATCTGTGCACTTAACTGAAGTGCTCAAGAGAATAAGATAATGTTTAGAGTCCAAATATTATTAAGAGCTAATAATATTCGACATATCTATTTTTAGACTGGCAATCTAAAAATAGATTCCGCCCAATTTGTCTAAAAATAGAAGTCCATCTATTTTTCCAACTTGACCAACCATCCACAAATAGCATCCTGAAACTCATAGAATATGATCGACATGTCTAAAAATAGACTTTGCGCCAAAAATAGCCTGTGGGCCCACTTAGTGAAGGTGACTCTTTTCACTAAGCTCATCATCTTGTTGAATCTCAACACACCTCACAGTCGTACATCACTAACCATCACCATATTGGTCTCTACCCAAGTTTTCTAGGGTTGCAAAGCATTTATTCCAACTAGGGCTTCTAGGACTAGTAACTCAACCCACAATTTTCATCGGGCTTCCAAAGCATTTGTCCAACCAGGGCTTCCAGGACTAGTAGCTCAACCCTGTTGAACCATTAGTTAAACTGAGAGGGGGGGGTGAATCAGTTTAACACATACATGGAATTTTAAAACTTTTTCATTAACACTTGTTTACACCTTCATTCCATGTTCAACTTAACATGTGAGTAATCTTAAAATGTGAGCATCAATCATTAATATAATGTAACAGTAGAATTAATATGAGAACAACAAGTATTAAGCAGAAAACCAGATCAACACATAAATATCATGCACAGAGACACCAGATATAAGTGGAAACCCATAAAGGGAGAAAACCACATCTTATTATTGTTGTGATGCAAAGGCAAGCTCCAACTCCCTCTCACCACTGATTTTATGTAGGCACCAACCTACAGGACGCTCCAACCTCAATTCTACAAGCTACAACTTGCAAGGAAGCTTCAACTCCCTCTTTTTCATAAAAGAAACATTTGATGATTTACCTTGAATATCAACTTTGTTCTGTACCTTTGATTGATTTTCTTACTGTACTCCAATCTTCATATTTGCTTGATTATTTCTTTTTCTTCAATTCTGCATTCTCTTCTCTTTTATCAATTTACTCAGAGAAATGTATCCATTTCAAATTTACAGTGGGATTTTTTTCTTTCTCTAGAGACTTTCCAATTACATCACAAACAATGTAAACTGTTAAAAACTTTACATTCAATTACAGTATAAAATTTTGAACAACACTGCTCTCTCTCTGTCTTCCTCTCTCATTTTCAACAACTGCAACGCCTCTCTTTTCTGTTTCACTGTATTCATTTTCCCTGTTCATTGCAGTTGCATAACTGCTGCCTGTACAACTGTCTTTTAATCGAACATAAAAAAAATAACTCTCCGCATTGTTATAGAACCTTTTTTTTAGCAAAACGGATATATATGTACTCTCAATCTTTATCATGAAATAAGACCTCAACCATCAAAGATGTAACCTTTGGTTTCGTATTGAAAATAAATGCTTTGACTCATTAAATATACATTCCAGATTTGTCATTATTATAAAATAAATATCTGCTCTCCAATCAAATGTTTTATAACCTTCTTAATAAACCATGGGTTTTATATTAATGAACAACCAACGTTGACCTTTAAAAGCTCTGGGTTCCATAGCTTTATAAATTCTAAACTCTTCTGCTCTAATCTCCGATGTGATTAATCGCAACTTGAATACTCCCGATGTGATAATTCACTATTTACTGGAACTCAAACATGTATGAATTACAGTTTATATGCCCATCGGGTCTGGAACTCAATCACAATCGCAACTTTTTTTTACATGTTCCACGGCCAAGTTTCTCCGATGCGATTTGGTGAGGGTCCCACAGTATAAAACTTTGTTTGTATTAAGGCCAAACAATAGAGCGCCTTTCATATATGTATATAGTATGATTTGTTCCTTTGAATATAAAGCGCAACATATAATGTATATGTATATATATATGTGTGTGTGTGTGTGTGTGTGTGTGTGTGTGTGTGTGTGTGTGCTTTGGACCCTTATGTATGTAATGCACTACGTATATATAGGCTTTCCGCTTCAGCTTTAGTGTACCTTCCAGCTGGGGTAATGATTCTCGGAATTTTCTGTAGAGGGGTCCCACCTTATGGTACTTCGTATATAGTGTGTTGCGCATATATATATATATATATATATATATATATATATATATATATATATATATATATATATATATATATATATATACTTTGAGCCTTTGTTTAAAGGCGCTACCCATATATAAAGCGCTTCATATAGGTATGTATGTATACTTTGCCACTTTGGTCTTTAATGTATCCACCAGCTGGGGAAATGATTCTCAGAATTTTATGTGGGGTCCCACTTGCGTATTAATTTTGGTTATATCCAAGAATTTACATAAGGTTTTCGGTCATCCACCTTATACATTCACATACCAACTCATTTTCAGCATACATGTATGAAGTCAACCTTGTACATTCAATCTTACAACTCGACCCTGGTTCAATCCAAACTCAATGCTCGGCATGTACATATATTAACCCATATATCACACAATTCATATTTTGCCGACTTTGCATATTCAACCATTATATGTGCCCTCAGTTAAACTCGCAACCGTAGTTTGAATAGTCCCAATAAATATAAACTAGAACTGGGCCCCGCACTAACGACCCTTCCACATCCAACGGCGGACAGCACGTAGCCTTGCTCCATACAATCCGACGGATATCGCTCGAGTTAACTGCACAAACTTTCACTCGTGATGAGGGGTGGTTTTCCAAAATCGCTCAGGGACACGTGCCGCCCATCGTATGGAATCGCGTTGATTTTCTAATTACCGCTTGCCCGACGAAAGCGGTGCGATAAAAACCAGAAACTCGCCTTTATTGTTCACTCCAGTCACGGTTCCGCTGATTTCTCCCTCAGGGTTCCGTTCGCTTATATATATATGAACTCTGCCTTTCATGTGCAATTCCTCAACATAGTTTAATTAACAAACACCACTTCCACTATTTCTTTATATGATTCTGCTTACCCCTGATTGTTCGACATTACAATTAACGCACAACATATTCAATCTTGTTGGCTTCTCTAGTGGTTCCTTTGTAAATGCCAACCACCTCTGATTGCCTTCACCATAGGCAAACAAATTTGACACTAAGTCGACACTTCCACAGTTCAGTGGTTTCAACTCCGGATTCCTATTCAGCTATGCCTTAACTACAATAGGGGCTCATATTATGCACTGTTGAATACAACATCGACATAAATGTAGATTCTTTCAGTAACCCATAGAACACAATTCACCCCAATTGCAGAGATTATTTTCACATTCTTTCACCATTTCTTCTTGACAGTCAAAGCCCATTCACATAGATTTCAGAACAGATTCCTCATTTATACATACAGGTTTAATTACAAACCCTTTATGCATTCAAAACCAGAGTACCATCCAAAAGCCCTATCACAGAGTCTTATTCATACATGCCCACACAAACTCATACAATTTTATATTGAACCTCTCAATTCACTGCCTTTTCTTCCTCTGCTCCTTGACTGATGCTGCTCCTTACTTCTCTTTTTGTTGCCTCTGCTACCTCTCTGCTGCCTTTGTTCCCTGTCTTCTACATTGCCTTATCTGACTATTTCAGGTGCTACTCCTTTGTGCTCCTTTGCCATCAATGACAACATTTCCAACAGTCTCCCCCTTTGGCATTGATGGCAACACATCACACCAATAATCCAATGCTTCCTCTGCCTATCTACTTTTCCTCCCCCTTTGACATCAATGGAAAAGAGTTGTACATCTCTCAGTGTAGATTCTATCTCTGCATTTCCTCTCTCTGAGATGTGTTTAGGCCTTCTTCTTCTGACTTTGTACCCTGATGCTCCAAACTGGTGTAAAAGAGTTGTTGAGAGAACACTTTTGAGGATTATTGATCTTGAATGTACACCGCAAGTTGATACAATCTCAAAGCACTGACTCCTTTCACTTGTATAAAGCTGAAAGTGAGGATAATGACACTTCATAGAACACATTGTACCAGCTTTATCTAATCAGGGATGCATCACTGGATTAAACCTAAAATACTGAGAATGCTTCAAATATAATTTCGTCTCTATCTGATGTAGTGCACCAATACATTTCTGTTGAGGAATATTGTGGATGGAATATGTATTCTTCTGTAATACTCATCTGTAGTACAGCATTTGTTCAATTGTGATGAAGCCAATATGTCTTTTATAGTTGTGATTCACTTTTCTTGCTTGTTGGTGATGATTTGAGATAGGATGTTAATAATAATATTACACTTAATAGCTGCAGGTCCTTGTTACTGATATGATCAATAAATCAACCAGAATTTTATCTAAGAGATCAAATGCTTTTACTGCTTGCATAATGTACTTTCAAAACAAACCCTTGAGACTAGATACATTCAGTGTATTAGTCAGTCTCAATTATCAATCATGCACTTTCCTTTATGACATAAGGAGGTTATGTATGTCAATGATCAATCTCTCTTTAATGATCAACTTCTTTTCAATGGTTAAACATCAACAATTCCTTTCTGCTAAAGTGTTCTTGTGATGAATCAATAACAGACTTTTGGGCTTCAACTATTAGATTAACACAACTATTCTGTCATGATGATCTTCAGCATAAACATCTTCAAGTTGTTTTATTGAAATCTCAGCAAACAGACTTCACACAATTTTATGAATGATATTAAGACAGAGGCCTTGAAGATATGCATGTGTTGTCTTCCGGAAGGCATGTAGTTATGTATAGAAGTAGATACTTCTTCAATGCTCAATATAATCCTTCAAGTGTAAACCAGATACTGATCCTTTAGCACTACTACTGACCTTTTCATGTTGAATGCAGAATCCAGATAACGTTGGAAATACTACCTTGATGTACTTTTTCCATAATCCTTTGATCCTGAGGACCTGTACCATGCTGCTGCTCCACTGATAACACTTGATATTCTGTCGATAGGCATGCTGCTTGTACCAAGTATCAATTGATATTACTTTGATAAAAAATGCAGATATTTCACTTTAGTTTGCACATGAACCCATAGTTTCTATTGTTGATCTTTTCACTATTCACACCAACAACCATCAATATATCGAATTAGATCTTGGCATCATTAACCTGCTACTTACTCTGACATTCTATTCCAAGGAAAGCCATTGCATGTTCCTTTCTAGGACTACTCCAGAATAATTGTTGTATTATATTCAATTCAATTGTTCCAACATACAAATCTTCAGGAAGACGTCTTCAATTTCTTTTCTATGAATATTCATGGGTAATTACTCAAATATTTATTACTCACTTAACTGCATTCCTCCTAGTGGACCTTTTGAAAGATGTGATGAACTGATGATAGGCACTCATCCTTATTAATGTGATTCATTGTTAATTCTAGCAGTATGAGGCACAGTTTGATCATCACTTTAATGTGTTGATGTCTTCTTAGCTTACATGTTCATTGCTAAGGTTTCCTCTATCATCATGGCTTCTTGTTGTGTTCTCTTCTTCCATCAATCTGTCAGCCACATAATACTTCAAATGATCTTCTTCCTCTATAGTTCTCTTTTAGAGGAATTTCCTTTCCCTTCTTGAAATCATGGTTGTTCATATTCCAAGGTCATATTCCAAGGAGCTATTCTCAAACTGCTTTCATGGGGACTATTTATGAACTGCTCTCCCCCTAGGATATTGCTTCATATTTGCCACTGATTAGATGTTTTCTTTGCTTCCTAGAGCAGCTCCCCCTAAGACTATGATGGATTCATTAAGTTATTGAGGTAACAGGCTCCCCCTTTCTCTTTTCCTTCCATAATTTATTGGGGTTCTTCATAATGTCTTCACTTCTATTTGATTCATAGTTCTATTTGATTTGATTAGACTCTCTCATATGTCTAGAGCTCTTTAATGTATATGGAATTTTACAGTCTTTTGCTTTGTGACCAAGCTTGAGGCATACATAACATCTTGTTTTACCAATGTACATTTGAGCTTATGTATAATATTTTGTTCCCCCTTTTTAATACAATTTACATTCAACAGATTTATGTCCAAAATTATTGCATGCATAACAGTAACCATGGAAATAGTTTGTGTACCTGGTGGAAGATTGTCTTTTCCATTTGCTTTCTTGAGGGGTTCTTCTCTTTTGCTACATCCTTTGCTGGTTGGACTGGGTTTGCTTTGTCTTACAATATGCTACAGTGTGTCCTTGTTTGTGGCAGGAAAAACAAGTGATGCTTCCCATAGGAGGAAAGAACCTTCTTTGACATCTTCCAAATTTATTCAATTCATCCTTAGGAGCATATGAGCCTTTAGCAGTTGATTGTTTCATCCTCTCATTCTCTGTTCTTTCATGTTGCTGCTTGATTCTGTTTGTTTATTTACAAATATTTTTCTTCTTGGCTTCTTCTTCTGTGGGAATCTTCTAAGCTACTTCATTTTCCTTTACAGCTTTTACAAAGATGATTTTCTTGTTATCTTATGCCTTGGACTTACTAGTTTCTCCTTCATATCCTATCCCAGTCTTTATGAGAGGTGACCTTTGTGCATTTAGAATCTGGTTCAACTGTCCAGAGCCTTTCATTAGAGGTGTATTCATTAATAGTTCTCTTTGGGCCTTTTCTAAGTTCTTTCTTAGGCTCACTACTTCTTCTTCCAATCTTTCACATTCCTAACTTTTCTCTCTCATTTGTTGTAGCAGAGTGTCTTCTACTTTCTTTGCCTCTTCAAGCTATGTCTTTAGGCCAATAATTTCTTTCCTATCTTCATATTCTTTCTCATCACATATTTTTACCAATCTCTTAAGGTCTTTTTTTTCATTCTTCAATTTTTCTATTTCAGTTAGAGCTGTGTCAAGTTTGACTTTTTCTTCAGCTGCAATTTCTTCATGGCTCTTACTACCATTCACACTAGCAGGTACCTCATTTGATTGAAAATCTTCTTTTTGACATGAATTTCTCTTTTTCTTAATTCTCTTCTCCTTCTTGACAATGCAATCCTCAGTGTCTACTCCATGCATGAAATGCAGTCTGTCCCATATTTTTTTTGCTGAAGTTAAATCCATTATTAACTCAAGATCCTTGTTATGAAGATTTTTATATATCACACATTTTTCCTTGGCATTCCTCTATTTTTCTTTCGCCATGGGTGATTCTTTGCAGTAACCATCACATACAAGCTTCCATACCTCAAGTTCATAGGCCATTAAACCGGTTTTAACCTTATCTCTCCATTCAGGAAAGTTTGTTGTATTTAACACAGGTGCATTTTGATAGTCCATGACTCAACCAGATCTCCTTCAAGCTATTAAGCTTACACCAAAGGAACCTGTTCTGATACCAATTGTTGAACCGTTAGTTAAACTGACAGGGGGGGTGAATCATTTTAACACATACATGGAATTTTAAAACTTTTTCATTAACACTTGTTTACACCTTCATTTCATGTTCAACTTAACATGTGAGTAATCTTAAAATGTGAGCATAAAGCATTAATATAATGTAACAGTAGACTTAATATGAGAGCAGCAAGTATTAAGCAGAAAACCAGATCAACACATAAACATCATGCACAGAGACACCAGATATAAGTGGAAACCCATAAAGGGAGAAAACCACATCTTATTATTGTTGTGATGCAAAGGCAAGCTCCAACTCCCTCTCACCACTGATTTTATGTAGGCACCAACCTACAGGACGCTCCAACCTCAATTCTACAAGCTACAACTTGCAAGGAAGCTTCAACTCCCTCTTTTTCATAAAAGAAACATTTGATGATTTACCTTGAATATCAACTTTGTTCTGTACCTTTGATTGATTTTCTTACTGTACTCCAATCTTCATATTTGCTTGATTATTTCTTTTTCTTCAATTCTGCATTCTCTTCTCTTTTATCAATTTACTCAGAGAAATGTATCCATTTCAACTTTACAGTGGGATTTTTTTCTTTCTCCGGAGACTTGCCAATTACATCACAAACAATGTAAACCATTAAAAAATTTACATTAAATTACAGTATAAAATTTTGAACAACACTGCTCTCTCTCTGTCTTCCTCTCTCATTTTCAACAACCGCAACACCTCTCTTTTCCGTTTCACTATATTCATTTTCCCTGTTCATTGCAATTGCATAACTGCTGCTTGTACAACTGTCTTTTAATCGAACATAAAAAAAAATCTCAGCGTTATTATAGAAACTTTTTTTTAGCAAAACGAATATATCTGTACTCTCAATCTTTATCATGAAATAATACCTCAACCATCAAATATGTAACCTTTGGTTTCGTATTGAAAAGAAATGCTTTGACTCATTAAATATACATTCCGGATTTGTCATTCTTATAAAACAAATATCTGCTCGCCAATCAAATGTTTTATAACCTTCTTAATAAACCATGGGTTTTATATTAATGAAGAACCAACACTGACCTTTAAAAGCTCTGGGTCTCACAGCTTTATAAATTCTAAACTCTTCTTCTCTAATCGTCGATGCGATTAATCGCAACTTGAATACTCCCGATGCAATAATTCATTGTTTACTGGAACTCAAACATGTATGAATTACAATTTATATGCCCATCGGGTCCGGAACTCAATCACAATTGCAACTTTTGTTTACATGTTCCACGGCCAAGTTTCTCCGATGCGATTTGGTGAGGGTCCCACAGTATAAAACTTTGTTTGTATTAAGGCCGAACAATAGAGCGCCTTTCATATATGTATATAGTATGATTTGTTCCTTTGAATATAAAGTGCAACATATAACGTATATGTATATATATATACTTTGACCCTTTGTTTAAAGGCGCTACCCATATATAAAGCGCTGCATATAGGTATGTATGTATACTTTTCCACTTTGGTCTTTAATGTATCCACCAGCTAGGGTAATGATTCTCGAAATTTTATGTGGGGTCCCACTTGCGTATTAATTTTGGTTATATCCAAGAATTTACATAAGTTTTTCGGTCATCCACCTTATACATTCACATACCAACTCATTTTCAGCATACATGTATGAAGTCAACCTTGTACATTCAATCTTACAACTCGACCCTGGTTCAATCCAAACTCAATGCTCGACATGTACATATATTAACCCATATATCACACAATTCATATTGCACCGACTTCGCATATTCAACCATTATATGTGCCCTCGGTTAAACTTGCAACCGTAGTTTGAATAGTTCCGATCAATATAAACTAGAACTGGGCCCCGCACTAATGACCCTTCCACATCCAACGGCGGACAGCACGTAGCCTTGCTCCATACAATCTGACGGATATCACTCGAGTTAACTTCACGAAATTTAACTCGCGATGAGGGGTGGTTTTCCAAAATCGCTCAGGGACACGTGTCGCCCAGCGTAAGGAATCGTGCTGATTTTCTAATTACCGCTTACCTGACGAAGGCGGTGCGATCAAAACCGAAAACCCGCCTTTACTGTTCACTCCAGTCACGGTTTCGCTGCTTTCTCCCTCAGGGTTCCGTCGCGCTTATATATATATATGAAATTTTCCTTTCATGTGCAATTCCTCAACATAGTTTAATTAACAAACACCACTTCCACTGTTTCTTTATATGATTCCACTTACCCCTGACTGTTCGACATTACAATTAATGCATAACATATTCAATCTTGTCGGCTTGTCCAGTGGTTCCTCTGTAAATGCCAGCCACCTCTGATTGCCTTCACCATAGGTAAACAACTTTGACACTAAGTCGACACTTCCACAGTTCAGTGGTTTCAACTCTAGATTCTTATTCAGCTACACCTTAACTACAATAGGGGCTCATATTATTCATTTCCGAATACAACATCGACATAAATGTCGATTCTTTCAATAACCCACAGAACGCAATTCACCCCAATTACAGATATTATTTGCACATTCTTTCACCATTTCTTCTTGACAGTCAAAGCCCATTCACACAGATTTCAGAACAGATTCCTTATTTATACATACAGGTTTAATTACAAACCCCTTATGCATTCAAAACCAGAGTACCATCCAAAAACCCTATCATAGAGTCTTATTCATACATGCCCACACAAACTCATACAATTTCTTATTGAACCTCTCAATTCACTACCTTTGCTTCCTCTGCTCCTTGACTGATGCTGCTCCTTACTTCTATTTTTGCTTCCTCTGCTACCTCTCTGCTGCCTCTGTTCCCTGTCTTCTATTTTTCCTTATCTAACTGTTTCAGGTGCTACTCCTTTGTGCTCCTTTGCCATCAATGACAACATTTCCAACAAACCCACAGTTGTCGTCGGGCTTCTAGAGCATTTTTCCAACCAGGGCTTCTAGGACTAGTAACTCAATCGACCAAGGGCTTACAGAGAATTTTTCCAACCAAAGTGTCCATAGTGTTTTGTTTCTAGAGTGTTTTTCCAACCAAGGCTTCCAGAGTGTTTTCCCAACTAGTAACTCAACCCAATTTGTTATAGGGCTTCTAGATTGTTTTCCCAACTAAGGCTTCTAGGAACTAGTAACTCAACGTATAGCCAAAGAAACATGGGAACCAACCAGAAAATAAAAGTAAAACCCACAAAACCATGTCTAGAAAGGAAATGGAAAGGCTAGGAAAAACCATTGTCAGTCCAGGAAATCCTCCATGCCAATCGCATATCATAACCATGAAACCACATGCATATGCCATGCATGTCCAAACTAGCAATAAAATCATACATGCAACTTGGTACCTACAAGAAAAACCCATTGTAGCTGCTGATATTGATGTCCTCTTTCACTTTCCTTCTTTTCTTTTTCCTTATTGCTCCAAATCCTAAGTATGCCACACTCCTCCAAGAGTGCTCCAAGAAAACTCTGTGTCCGAGAGTATGAGAGAGAGAGAGAGAGAGAAATGAAAGCTCCAAAATTGAACTGATCAAATACTATGAAACGATCCTCAAAAGCCTTCTTATTAATAAGGCCTCTATTTTTTTCAATTTTGATTATTTTCCTTCATTTTCCTCCTCACATGCAACATGTGACAGGCTTCACCTCCCTTTTCTCCTATTTCCCATTATTTCATAGATAAAATACCAATAAATGCCACTTTTCCTTTCCAAATCCTTTTCCAATTTCCATAGCAATTAATTAATCATAAGTGATCCTCGTCACTATATTTTAGCCCAACATTCAACTTGGAATACGTGTCCCATTACCAAGGTCTTATTTTACCTTTAGTAACTTTATTACATATATTTTTTACCAGGGTTGTTACAACTACTTTAAATTTTGATGGTTAGGCCCAAGAGTTGTGGTACCATCGGTTAGTAACCTTGGTTCATGCCAGCATAGCCTCAGATGACGATTTTACATAGAGGCTCATTGAATGCGTTGATAATAAGGACCTAGAGATACATTTTAGAGAGATGACACAACTCAAGCAGACTGGAAGTCCAGAGGCATATACATTAGAATTTCAGAGGCTAGAAGTGATGCTCACTGATATATCCAAGGCACAGTTGTTCATGTTGTTTGTTGAGGGGATATTTGAGCCTCTACATGATTTGGTTAAGGCTTATAAGTCTACCACTCTACATGATGCAGTCAACAGGGATAGGGACATGCAAGATGTTGTTCCTAGAAGAACATTTCCTCCTAAACCATCACCCCCCCGAGAAGAATAAAGATTTTAAATTCTTTCAAATAAGTCGACCGAGAAATCAAGATGGACGAGGAGACATTGAAATAACTAAGGAAGAAAAAATGATGTTTCAGTTTTTGGAGCCTTGATACTAGGGCACAAAAATTGCAGGGAAGGAAAAGACTTGTAAATCCCATTGCTTTGACGTTTATTAATATAGTGGCAATGATGAGGAGGATTAGGATCCAATACATGAAAAGGGACACCAGGAAATAGGTGAGTATAAATCATAGGCTAGGGCTAAATTACCTACTATTTTATCCACGCCAAGACTTCCTAGATACCGCACATTCAGAGTTAGGAGGTTTTTTTGGGACATAAGGTGACAATTTTGATTGATAGTGGGGCATCCCACAAATTTATAAATAAAACTATGGTGGATCATAGGGAGCTTATGAAAGAGGAGTTTGAGGGCTTCATAGTGTTCATACTAGGTTGACATTAGATGGAGTGCACTAGGTGGATTCCCGATCTGAATATAACCATGGTAAATTACACACTAACATATTATTTTTTTGTTGTGGATGTACTAGATACCAATGTGGTACTCAAAGTTCAGGGGTTTTATTCCATTGGGAGGTACACTATAGATCAAGGAGGATGGAGATGGATTTCATAGACCATGATTACAAAAAGGTAGTTTTGCAAGCCATGCATCGGTATCCTCCCAAGATAGTGTCATCTCACAGCATAGAGGAAGTGTTGTGGCATGGAGACATGGAATAGGATTTTGAATGTTATAATTATGACAGGAAGCCATTAGATTAGTGTCAACAATATCTAGAGGATATCCATACATTGCTCCAAAAACATAAAAGGGTATTTCGTGATATTCCTCCAGGTAGACCACCAAATAAAGGATTTGAGCATGTCATAAGGTTATAAGAGGGGGTTTAGGTAGTCATAACCAGCCCTTCTATCATCACAAGGTATACAAATACAATATCAAGAGGATGATCAAATATTTTTTGCAATTGTGCCACATTCATCCTAGTTATAGTCCCTTTTCTTCTTCGATGGCGTTGGACAAGAAGAAATATGGCTCCTTGAGGATGTGAATCAATTATCGAGTTCTTAATAAGAAAATAATTAAGAATTGGTATCCAATTTTTAGTATTGATGAATTTATGGATGATTTGAAGGGATCCAGGTAATTCTTGAAGATATATCTTCACTCTATATACCATTAGATCGTAGTTTGGGAACAAAATATCCTGAAGACTGCTTTTCAGTGCCATTATGGGCATTATGAGTTTTTGGTTGTGTCATTTTGGCTAACCAATGCCCCTGCTACATTTCAGTCCTACATAAACCATGTGTTCAATAAACAATTGTCGAAGTATCTATTGGTTTTCATTGATGACATACTCATTTAAAACAGGACTTACGAGGATCGTCTTAGGAATTTGGATGAGGTGTTGAGAATTATACAAGAACCATTAGGGGAATTTTGAGGTCTAAAATGGGCCTCCTAAGGAAATTATAAAATAATAGTGGAAAAAATCAAATAAGATTTGATGACATCATCAAATTTTAGAGGGAAAAATGAAAAAACCACTTTTTCAACTCATATTTTCAACTTATCTCCCAAAGTTTTTACTCAAATTTCGAGCAGGAGTACTCGTTGGATGCAGAATTTAATTCCCCATCCAAGGAGTACCCATGTTGCATACTTTCGATGGGTCACACTGCACGAAAAATGAGAAATACATTAAAAAACCATGATTACAATCATGTTTTTAATGTATTTCTCATTTTTCGTGTAGTAGAGTTCATCGAAAGTATGCAACATGGGTACTCCTTGGATGAGGAATTAAATTTTGCATCCAACGAGTACTCCCACTCGAAATTTGAGTAAACATTTTGGGAGATAAATTGAAAATACGAGTTGAAAAGTAGTTTTATTATTTTATTATTTTTTAATGTTTTTACCCTTTTATTTAAAAAATGGTAAATCATCCCCCATGGTTGACATCATCATCTTGAATCCTATTGGCTGTTATAAAGTTTATTTTTGTTGTACATTTTTCTTAGGAGGCCCATTTTAGACCTCAAAATTCCCCTAATGAATAGATCTATGCAAAAAGGACCCAAATGTGAGTTTCGTATGACTGAGATGCTTTATTTGGGGAACATGATCGATAAAAATAGGTTCCAAGTACACCAAGAGAAAAATAATGACAATCATCGAGTGGCCTACCCCAAAGAATGTGAAAAAACTAAAAAAATTCCTATGCCTCTTCACCTATTATAGGAAGTTTGTCAAGGGGTACTCACAGCTGAAAATAGCTCTTACAGACCTCACTAAGAAGGGATTTTTTTGTTGGAAAGAGGAGGCACAAGCAACCTTTGAGAAGATGAAATAGGTGTTGAGTTCATGTCATGTGCTAGCACCAACATAGATCCATATTAACCATGGATCTAACATGAGACGAGAGGGATCAAATTTCTTCAGGTGCAAACTTATTTAGAGTGCAAAAAAAAATGTGTATTTTTTTATTCATTTAAATTATATTTTTGAATGTTATAGAGATTGCATAGCATGTGCATTGAGCCATTTTATTAGCACATATTAAACAGGTTTTTTTGTTATTAATATATTTTTAACTATAGGTCAATATTATTTAATATTAAATAATTTTATCCATAACCCACATTGTATATTTTATTCTATACAACATTAAAATATTTTATTTTAACATTTTTGTATATATTTAGATATATATGAATTTGATATCATGTGTTAAAATGTTTTTTAAAATTATAAGGTTTAACTATCTTACTCACATTTTTTTTACTTCTAATTATTTACATGAAATTGTATTAGCCCATATGGACAACTAATTAAGTATGCACAGTATAATTTTTTTCCTTTTTCATTATAGATGATATTTCTTTTCTATTTAGATATTATTTTATTTTTATTTTAAGAGGGACATACGTACTTACACATCGCCTTCCCAATGGGTGTAGAATGAGTCTCTCTACTCAATTACCAAACTTCACTCAACCATTCATGCTTGAGTGTGATGCGTCAGGGACAGGGATAGGATTCATATTGATGCAAAATAACCATCCCATTACTTTTGAGAGCTACTAAATCAGGGAATATGAGAAACATTATTCGATATATGATAAGGAGATGTTGGTCATTATGCATGCATTGGAAAAATTCATATAGCACTTGGTGGGGAACATAATTAATGTGAAAAAAATCTCAACAGTTTAAATTTCCTCATGAAACAAAAATAGTTGAGTGAGCGTCAACAATAATGGATCAGTAAGATTCAAGCTTAAAATTTCAAGATTGAGTACGTTAAAGGAAGAAACAATGTGGTCGCCAATGCCCTTTCGAGAGTGCCACCCATTCTCTCTCTCATGCAAATTTCAACTGATTAGAAATATCTTATGCTAATTGAGTACTCCAAGAAAAATTACTTTTGAGATACTTGATGGGTTGATTCAAGATGACAGGTACCATGTCATATAGGACATTATTTACTACAAATATAAGACCTACTTGATACCAAAATCTCAAATTTAAGAAAATATCACACAAGCAGCACACAACTCACCATTGGCAAAGCACTTTGTGTACTTGAAAACTTACAAGAAGATCAGGGAGAGATTCACATTGAAGGGCCTTAAGACACATGTATTGATATTTGTGAGGGAGTGAAACATCTACAAACAAAGTAAAGTAGATCACACTCATCTGGTAGGATTACTTTAGCCACTTACCATACAAGAGAAAAAATGGGAAATCATTTCGATGTATTTCATTACTAGGTTACCTCAAGTGCAAGGGAAGGATTGCATTTATGTGGTGGTTGATCAACTCACAAAGTTTTCACACTTCTTCACCATGCATTTCTAATATTCAACATCACAAGTGGTAGAGTTATTTCTCAGAGAGATATTTCAATTGCATGGACTACCAAAGGCCATTTTGATTCACAGGGGAAATAGGTTGATGAGGGAATTTTGGAAGGAATTGTTCAGGTTGGTTTGGACAGAGTTAGCATTGAGTACTAGTTATCACCTGCGAACTAATGGGAAAATGAGATAGTTAAAAAATGGTTGGAGGGCTATTTGGGAAAGTATGTGTTGAGCCAACAAAAAGCTTAGAGAAATTCATTGTACTTGGGATATTATTGTTATAGCACCACTTATCACATGTCGATTTGAATGACACCCTTTAGAGCCCTCTATGGGTATGATGCACCAACATTTGTAGATAGAGTGTTTGGAGACAATAGGGAACCTATAGCTAAGGACTAGATTCAGGAGATCCTGCACATACTATGACTCCTCAAACATAATTTGAGGATGGTTCAAAATCAACAGAATATATATGCAGATAGACATCAGGTGAAGTGTAGATTTGAGTTTGGGGACCTAGTATATATTCATTTGTAACCCTATCGAAAAGCATCATTAAAAATGAAGGAGGAAGAGAAATTGAAACCCAAATTCTATGGGCCCTGCATGATTGTGAAGTGTATAGGAGAGGTGGCCTATAAGATATATATTCCAAAGGAATGTAAGATACATAATATTTTCCATGTTTTGTGCCTTAAGAAGGCACTAGGGCAACACATTGTCACTTTTATTGAGCTTCCACCATTGGATGAATAAGGGGAGTTGATTGTAGCCTCAGAGAAAATTTTGGAGGCAAGGGAGGGGAATCTAAGAAATAGGACTATTAAACAATACGTGGTCAAATGAAAGGATTTTTCTGTTGAAGACTCCACTTGGGAAGGAGAACATGTGCTCCAACATCCCAGATTGAAGTTTTTTAATGACAAGCAATCTTAGGCAGGGAGGATTGTAATGTATTTTTGTGTTATTCAAAAACCCCCATTATTTGTGTAAAAATAACTTAGAAAATAACGGGGACCCTTTTTAATTTTTAAAGTTAGGACAATAAAAAAAATTACATAAAATAGGAATATGATATCTGAAGGATTAATTTATATCCTATTGGCCGAAAAACTTAAGTGGAAAATCCAAATAAACCTCATTGCACATCGCATGCTGCAAATGCAACAAGAAGCACATAAAGCGCTCCACTTAAAAGTTGTGATGTGATATAGCCAAAGGTATAAAAGGTGCAAATGCTTTCAAAGTTAATGAAAATAAATAACAAAGGAAAAGGCTCCCCGACAAACATTATTTCATAAGAACCATTGGTGGGACCCGCTCACTACCATGTCATCCATCGCAAATTGCAAATTGCAATTCCCTTTAGTACCATATACCATCTACCATGCCCGCATTGCAAAAATCACATTTCTTTTACCCGTCCAACGTTCTGATAGATTTATACCCCGATAAAGAATCTAAGGGATTATCTAAGGGTAAAACCTTTGTTGGGCCAGAATTGTGAATTACGGATAAATCACGCTTCCCTAGATAGGTTTTAGTCTAGAAAAACAGTTGAAAGAATATACAACTATTTTTCCTAACTCAGAATAGATACACAGAAAGGATTGGATGCTTACTTGTTCAGTCGCTTCCAAATGGTTCCTTCTGTTACTTCTGTTGCAGCTTAAAATTCAAGCGGTTTTGTGTTGTATGCTTCCTGCAAGAAAGAACACTGAAATAGTAGAAGATGCAATAATATAGATATCTATTCAAGTTAGTTTTCTAAATCAGTAAAGCATAAACCATACACATCAACTAAGATCTTTAAATATGGAAAATCAAAGCCAATATAGATGCATATAGGGAAAAATAAGCAATATTCTTTATTGATGATAGAAGGAGAGGTTACAACCAAATGACTGATTTGAAGTGACCCTTCCAGCAACATTCCCAAGCCTCATCACAGTATAAATCTCTCTAGCAGCAACTACACAAATCTAGCTCTCAATTGAAAATTCTCCAGCATTTCTCTACTCAAATTATTCCTCCTCAAGCACTTAGATTTGTGCTTAATTTATAGATGAACTGTAGGTTTTTTTGCAATCAATGAATTTCCAATAAT
Source organism: Pinus albicaulis (assembly GCA_034641835.2). Classification (NCBI taxonomy): domain Eukaryota; kingdom Viridiplantae; phylum Streptophyta; class Pinopsida; order Pinales; family Pinaceae; genus Pinus; species Pinus albicaulis. Next base: position 614,169,229 of record CM076580.1, read on the forward strand.
AGGCAAGAAATGTTTCCAGTCATGTAGATGTAAAATGGACACTTGGATCCGAAGCTTGACACATGTGAACTCTTCTAGAAGGCACTAGCCAAGTGGAGATTCCGGAACAATGAGAATTTCGCTCCCAATGTGACCAACACACCTGTGAATGTCGGGAAGTGCTTTGCAGAGCAGCCTTGCATGGGCCTACCTACATACAATGCACTTAGGCCCCTTAGAGCCTGCGTTGGTGAGCTCTCATATGTTATATAATAAGCTTCAAACCTTGGAAACCTTTGCTTGATGAAAGTCTTGCTTGATTTGTCTTGTTTCTTGTCTTAGGGAATGTAGCAACTGAAATGATAAGGAATTATAGACCCTTGATCATTAGTTCTGGAGATGATGTCCAATTAACCAGGTCATTGGGAATGGTGCCCAAATTGACCTATAACAATTTCCCCCTAAAGCATGAGATCCAAATAATAAGAACATTTGATTGAGATGCTTTACACTGTGATGAGCCTGGAAACGAAGCAGAGTGGTCACCTACATCAATATTACAATACATTACATCATGATATATCCTCTTTGATCATAATTTTTGAGGGTAGGCATTCCCATGTTTAGCACATAAAACAATTTAATAACATGTACATAATTCAGAAAGTCGTCTTCATTGGAATGTTGCCCAGATGTATACATGCCTACAGATATAGGCCCATGTTTGGATGAAAATCTATATGTAATGTCACCGTACAGATGATGTGTACAAAAATCCTGAAATCGCAGCCCTGATGGCTAAAACTAGATCTGGGGTCTTCTTATCTCGTTCACTCGATCATTCGGGTGCAAGTATAGCTATGTGAATATATGTTTTGTAGTCGAACATGGAAAGACATCATTTGATTACCAGCCAATGATGTGAGCTGTTAAAAAATGCGAGAGAACCACCATTAATGTCAATGGCCCTCAAGGTATTGCAGTACATTTTGTAAGGTGTGAATAGATGATTTGATGTCGAACGCCAAACAAAATATTTTGGTCAAAGGTCTGGAAGCGAGGATATTGTTGATGCTGTAGCAAGCCTCATAGTACTGGAATCTGATGTTTCTAAGTGAACTTCCTGGATATTGATTTGTCGTCGCCAGTAAGTCACCTTATTGCAAAACTAGAGTTACTAATTTTAGAGACAAGGGTATGACTTGATATAGCAATTTTCAAGTATGACGGTCATGAGAATGAAAGTTTATGAGTATTGCAGAAGGATGAGTTTTTAATCACTGGATGACTTCTCTTGAACATATCGGTGACACTGATATGAGTTGGCAGCATTGACCCAAAACTGAAGTGAAGGTATGATGAACCATAGGTGTGAATGAACCGTCACGATGATTACTCAACCCAAATAGTCATGGACATGGAGTGAAAGAAGTGTCATGTTCAAGAGCGACTTGCTACCAAAAAGAAACTTTTGCTCACTTTTCCCAAATTTTCCCCGATCATTTGTTGACCAGTACCTCTTTATTTTTTAACAAGATTGAGGAGGATAACATTTTCTTGATCTATAATTCAACCCTTCGGGCGAATAAAGTATCGATATTTAATAATTTGACGAGTCTAGCGATGAATGAAACTCGATTCTTGCCATGATCGACAAGCCTGTCGCTATTTATGTTTTAACGAGCTTAACGACAGTGATAGCCCGATCCTTTTTCATATTTAGAGAGTTTGAAAAAGAGGACGAAAGAGAACTCCAAAAGTAATTTTTCGTAAATTTGTCACTCAGACCCAAAAAAGTGTAAAATAATATCTGATAGAACCTCTTTGGTCATTTTTAACCAAGGTATTCCTTTTTTGTAAATAATCCATCTCAGTCCGGAAAAGGGTTAAACTTATACTGAGTAGATATCAATTCATTTACTTTAACAAGCTCGAAAAGACAAGTGCTCAGCAATCTTTTCACATTATCGAAGTCTAAAAAGAGCTAAAAGAAGACTCCAGGGGTTCCTTTTTCGTTGTTATCGAAGCTCGAAAAATAGATAAAAGTGCGCTTCAAATCCTTTTTCATTTTTAACAAAGCTCGAAAAATAAGGAGAAAAAGTATGCTTTGTGGTCAAGTCATTCTTTGAATAAATCTGCACAACTAATATGTTCATCAGTTGTATTTCTTGTTCAGAACAACATAAAATGGATTAAAAGTACCTGTTTCATGATAAAAACATAATAAAACTATAGTCACAGCAATAAATTTAACTTGCAAACAATTAAATGACTATAAAAAGTAGTTTCACTATTGATTTTTACCATTCCATAGTTACCATTTGCATTTTGGAGCTCTGAACTTGATTTTGCCCCCGAACTTCAGTTGTTGATTGCGGCCATTTTTGTGGATGGATTTCATCACTGTTTGATCTAGGTTAGCACCATGAACCTCCTCTTCCCTTTTGTATTCATTTAATTTCCATTCTCTGCAGATTTTTAGGGTTTTAAGGCCCCTAGGGTAAATTCTACCCAAAATGAGGGCAACGCACCCCTGAATGTCGAAACCTACATTGCATAGAACGTACAATGAAGGGTACTTGCATATGCAATGCATTGTCTCAACCCAGGGAGTGCATTGGGCGTAGTTCAAGTTATTGGTTCTCATGTTGTGCCCAAAATTTGCCTAGTTTTTTGCAATGAATGGAATCTAATGGATCTTATGGTTGTATTTTAGGTTTCCATCGGATTATAAAGACGATTACATGGAGGGAAAGAGAACATGAAGAACAAGATATGATTGCCTTGAATGATCCGGGTATTGCAAAAGCCCTAAGAGATTTTGGACTACTTAATTATTTCAAATTGTCGGGAATAAGGCAAAAAATAGAACTCTTGGAGTTCTTAGTTCGAGCATGGGATCCGGCGATTTCACATTAAAAATCAAGTGGCTCCCATAACAGTTCAGGACGTGTATTTTCTCACATGTTTGTTGAGGAGAGGTTTTCCCATTTCTCTCACAGGGTCTACCGTTGGAGGAGAGATAGTGAGGGATTATGTTATGCAGTATTGCTATCCAGGGGTAGAACCTAGCAAAGATGGAAAAATAAACATCCGGGATGTCAGGGATTTTCCTTTGAGAACCATCCTTTTCACGATTGCTAAACTTGCTGGCACCGTTATAGTACATGTAGCGAACAGGTCGTATATGAAGTATGCGCTAGAGTGCTTAGAGCCAACAGTCTTCAACTGGTCTGAAGCTGTTCTATCTCATATAAAGGAACAACTGAACAAAGAAAAGGGAGGAAGGAAGAAAAATTTCAGTTATGGTTCAATCCTCATCTCCTTCGCTTTGGAACGGATTCCACTGATGCAGCCACAACATGTAACACTAGATATATCTAGTCCTAGAGATCCTCGAATGCAAAGATGGGTAGAACTCATGGGTCGGCATGGAGGCCAATCAACCGTTGCGTTCTCTATTGCATTCTTTGCCTGGTTCCCGCGACAAATCGTCGCCATCGATGAGTACGCATATGCAAGCGTCGACTTCCGAGGAGATCCAGATTTAGTATTACCAGAAGGCGCTCAGTGGGGTGCAATAGGTAAGAATGATTTGACCATGTTTTTTTATTTTTCTAAGGTTTATACAATGTTTTTGTGTTTTTATTTCTTTCCAAGACTAAACTAAATGTTTGATGTAATGCAGATATCGGACATGTTCAACAAGTAGAGGAACCAGAGTGCGAAGCAAATGCACCAACAGAGAAGGTTATCGGGAGAGCAGTCCTTTGGGACCTTGATATGGCTGAGACTCTAGCTGAGCTTCAACAGCACATAGAGGGGTTGACCTTTAGGATTCCTGGATTGCCGGATCGAAGAGCTTCCCATGCGACTATAGTGACACACTATTTGGGTTCCTAACCGTTGGATGCGGTTACTCCGTAGGATTGCTAGATCTATAGCATGTTACCATGAGCACCACTAGTTTACTTGTGACATTTTGCATACATTTTGAGGTCAGATGACCAATGTGTCTTGGGCACAATTTTTGTAAAAACCTATAACTATCTATCTATATGATTTCAGAGTTTTTCCTATGTTTATTGTGCAATCCTATTCAATGATGTGAATTTTTTCTTTACCTATGTTGCAAATGTCTGTCTAAAACTTGATTAGCTAATGAATCAGTCAATGTGTTCAATCTTCTAGAAATGTGTTGATATTGAATAAAATCAAAATGTATTTCCAAAATTCGAACTCTTAGGAACAATCTAAGAAGTGTTGGATTTCTAACAGTATAAACACTAGTAAGTTGTAATACCACAAGTTGTGAGTCTAACCTTACGATTATGCGGTTAATACCAAATGAAATGGCATCAGAGAGAAGTTCAATCAACGCGCTATACTCAATGATATTTTTCATCGATCTACCAATAAAAATCCCTTGAAAACTCACTAACTCTTTGTTCGGAGCGAAAATGGCCCACGCTGCAGAGGATAGATTCTGCGTACTACGACTAGCACCATCAGCATATCCAACAAATGGTTTCGAAGATTCAGACATCTGCGATAAAATGTAAAGCGGATTACTAACATCAAGAAAACTCTAAAAACAAATTAAGATAGTGAATGCAAATCAACATCATATATACAATATAATACAAAAAATTACTATGCTCATGATTAAGCATAGTAACGTTTAAGATACAACCCATTTCTAGGTTGTCCGAATGGAATCCCATCATAATCAACTAACTCATAGGCACCCTTAGCAAGAACTCTTTTGAAAATATAGGGGCCATGCCACAATGGCTCAAATTTCCCTGTACCTATTATATTAGCTTCTTGATCATAAAGAAGGACCAAGTCGCCCTCTGAGTAGATGCGAGGCTGGACATTTTTGTCTTATTGCGCCTTTATACGTCTCTTATGTGCTTTCTTGGCCAATTGGGCTTCACGACGTGTTTCATCAAGATGGATGAGGCTAAGGAGACGCGCTTCTTCTTCTGAGGTGTCAAGTAACAAGTCTATTGCGAGTTTTAACAATGATATTTTGCATTGGATTGGTAAGATAGCTTCCAAACCATACACCAATTTAAAAGGAGTAAATCCGGTTGTGTTTCTTACCAAGGTTCGATACGCCCACAAAGTGGAGTACAAGATCAAATTTTAGTTCCTTTTACAGACTCCTATCATTTCTTGAGGCATTCATTTAAGAATTTTGTTAATAGCCTCAACTTTTCCATTTGATTGTGGATAATAAGGAGTAGAATTATCATGCGACTATCCTAACTTGGTAGTCAATTCAGACATCATATGGTTGTGAAAATTATTCCCATGATCCGTAACTATAGCCTGTGGGACCCCAAACTGTGAAATAACGTGGTTGAAGAAAAACAATGCAGTTGTTTGTCCTGTGTTATTGAATTTAGGCATCGCTTCGGCCCATTTGGTAAAATAGTCGATTGTGACAATAATATAACCATGCCCCCCAGACGAAGGAGGGTTATAGGTCATGAATTCAATACCCCATTTTGTAAATGGTCCAGCAGATACAACAGGATGCATTGGCGCTGGCAGTTTGCGGATTTTACAATAAAAAATCTGGCATGCATGACAACTTCTGACTGTGAGGATGCAATCTCGAAAAATAGTAGGCCAAAAGTAACCAGCGCGGAGTATCTTCTGCGCGGTAGCATATCTAGATAATTTTCCACCATAAGCCCCAGCATGACAACCATTTAATACTTTTTCGGCCTCCTCATGTGTGAGGCACCTCCTTAAAATTGTATCGACACCACGATGATAAAGTGTATCGCTGATGATCAGATAATCTTTGGCTTGGTGTCGAATACGTCAATGTTCAGCGCGAGAGGTATTAGGTCAAAAAGTTTGGGTTTGGAGATAAATGATGAAATCCCCATACCAAGGATCAGATGATCCAATCAGAAACAGAGACTCATCTGGAATAGATGGTTCCGATGTAGTAGCAGTACTATTAGAGAGAAGGTCACAGAGAAGCTCAGACAAAACTAAAGACTTCTTTGACTTGGATTTGATGAATTCCAAATCAAATTACTACAAAATGACAATCCATTTTGAATATTCCCCCCCCCATAAATTGACGTGATAAGATATAAGTCATGGGGTTGTAATCCGAAACTATTGTTGTTTTTCGGAGAAGGATATAATGGCGAAATATTTGGATAGATTGAACAGCTGCCAAGGCAAGCTTTTCCACGTATGAGTACTTAACTTCCATATCATTGATATTACGACTCAAATAATAGATCGGATGTTCAATTCCATCTTCTACTTGGACCAAAACCATAGCGATGGTCGTTTCAGCTGTGGATATATATAGGAAATAATCATTTTGATAATTAGGAGGATACATTAATGATGCTCGGACAAGAGTTTCCTTGACATCATCAAAAGAAACTTGCGCAACTTGATCCCAATGGAAGGGAACCCCCTTTTTCAATAATCGAGTAAATCCTTTAGCCATTTCAGCGTAGTTTGGAATGAACCTTCTTAGGAATTTAGCCTTTCCTTGAAGTTTATGTATCTGAAGTAAGTTTGACAGTGCAGGAAAATCAATAATGGCCTGTACCTTCAGTGGGTCTATTTGAATTCCTTCTTTTGAGACTATGAATCCGAGAAATCAAACAGAACCAATACAAAAGACACATTTATGTGGATTGAGGCGTATTTCGTAGTGTCGGAAGCGTAAGAAAATGGCTCTCAGATGCATCGGGTGATCAGTCCAATTTTTGGAATGCACTGGTAAATCATCTATACATGGTTGAACAATGTGCTTGATGTCGTTGAAAGCATAATCCATTTCTCTCTAAAAATTTTCCCCAACGTTCTTTAAACCAAATGGAAGTTTCCTATATGTGAATGTGCCCCAGGGATAGATAAATGATGTCTTATGTTGGTCATCTGGGTAGATATTGATTTGATTGTAGCTGGAAAATCCATCCATGAATGAAAATATTTCGCATCGAGCACAATTGTCAATAATTTGGTCGATAAAGGAAGTAGGATAGTTTTATTTTGGACAAGCATGATTAACATCCCGATAATCGACGCACACTCTAATGGTTCCTTGTTTTTTCATAACAGGAACGATATTGGAAACCCACTCAATTAGCGGAACAGGGTAAATAAAACCAGCACACAAAAGTTTTTCAACTTCTGCTTTGATGGAAGCGACTTTCTTTGGATGAACACGACGAAGTCGTTGACGCACCGGTTTGACATTAGGATACATATTAATAGTTTGTTCAACTATACTAGTATATATGCCTGGAATTTACTCGTAAGACCAAGCGAATACGTCACAAAATTCACGAAATAAAGAGCGATATGAATCAAGTTCTAATGGAGAACAAGATACACCGACATGAATATTTTCTACAACACCAGGTTTGGTTGAAATATCAATAGAAATGGTTTCTTCGATATTTGATAAGTTTTGCTCGGAATCGATTTCATTAATCAGTAAAGAATTTGAAAAGAAAGTTTTGATGGATGGGTGATATAGTTCACTTAGATTGTTTTCTTCATAATCAGGAAGATGGGAATGATGATGATAATCTTCCCATGGTTATCCTTCTGACATCATAGCTTCCAAAATATTTTCATCTATCAAAAAATTTGAGGAAAATGGATCAGATGGAGTACCAAAATCTAAGTAACGATCAACCCAAACACTCGGCGACGCTGATTTTGGATTTTATGCCCAAGCCAAATAGATTGATTGCTATGCTAGCTCAGTAACGCAGGGCAGTAAAAATTCATCCAATGTAGAAATATCAGAGTCACCCGTACTATCCCTTAAGCTAGATAGAGTGGAAGAGATCATGTAGTAGGTCTCTATGCTTGCAATTTCTGACGACGTCACGTGCGGCAGTAATGCAAAGGTTCCCATAAGAGTGGAATCCTTTAAGATTCCTACACCAATGTTCTGAATTTCTAGTTGGGGTAAGTGAACAAATGGAACGCTTCCAGTTACCTGCGAAGCAGAGGGAAAAAATGATAATTGATTAATGACTGTGATTGTACCTTTATGTGGAAAGGAAATCATTCTAAAGTATGTAGAAACAATGGCAGTCATTGCATATACCCATGTTCTTCCAAGTAAAATATTATATTCAAGGGGTCCATCAACAACCTCGACATCAATATTCATTTTTTTGCCCCCTAGTTCAACATGCAGGTTATTGATAATACCACAAGGTTTATATGTTCTTCCATCAAAAGCCTTCAACGTCGTTGATGATTGTGATAATCATGATGAGCCAAGTGACTTCCAATAGTTTAGAGACATAATGCACGTAGATGCTCCCTCATCAATAATAGTGCGATGAACAAGTTGATTGAGAACATTTACTTATATGGAGAATGCTAATTCTGCTGGTAGCTATGGCACATAACACGTATGATTAAAGATGAAAAGATTAGAATCAATTAGATCAATTCCACCAATGGCCGACAATAAAGCCTACTTCTGGGAGGGACAATTTTGTAATACCTCAAAATCAGACATAGTTGAAGAGGATTGAGCCAAATCTTCAACTATATTATAATTTTGTGCAGCTCTTGCTCGAGGATTATATGTCAATTTATGAATTACTCCCTTTGGTGGCTTAATTGTCAATTCAGGAATAACAGTAGGTGGTACTAGTTCAATGGATGGATTCGTTGTTGAGGTAGTAGGTTGATCAGTGGCCAGACTACCATAGTCTTTATTACGCGTTGACACCAAAATATCTTGTGAAGGTTTTGTGGTGCATAACATTAACACTTTGGAACTAGAAGTTGAATCCGTAGCAACCAAATTAGTGTCTGGATTTGGAAATGGGTCTGTCAACATAGCTGATGCATGGGAAGTCTTGATGATTTTTGAGACTTCGGCACGGTGACGAAAATCCCTAACAAAATGGACAATGAGGTTTCTGTGGTCTAGACGGTTGATCAGATGATAATTCCTGGGGTTAGAAGTTTTCTTTTTCTTTGATTTCCCCTTTTTCTTACTTCCTGGTTGCTTGTCACTTTTTCCTTTTTCAAATGACACGGCATTAATTTTGGAAGTAGGAGCAGGATCAGATGCAGTAGTGTGGTGTGTGTTTGCAGTGCCTATCAAGCCGTCTCTGGCATGAGAGTCCTTTATTTGAGGAGGAACATTGAAATTAGATCGCGACGCATTAGGAATTTTTTCATAGAGCGTGCTAGACTGAGTGTAAATCAAGTCTAAATATTGGGCACGAGCGATAACTTTGTCTTTTGTGATGATACCACCCTTAGCCACATCCTCAGTTATAGATGGTAACAGGGACTTAATGAACCATTCAGCAAGGAGCTGATCCAGAACAAATGTCTTAACCATTCGTCGACGGTGACGCCACTCATGAATATGATCAGAAATGTGAGTAGCATTAGTCTGTTTGAAGTTGGTCAAGAGTTCCGTTCCAATTTCGTATCTAATCGGTAACTGGAAATGTGTCAAAAAGACAGTAGCTAGGGAAGTGAAATTGTCAAAAGAAGCTCTAGGTAACTCAATGTACCATTTAGCAGCCAGACCTGTAAGCGTACGCTGGAAAAGATGTAGTCGAACATAATCATCATTCAGGGAAGTTGATGAACACCATAAATGATAAGTCATGACATGAGTCGACAGATCTTCTCCAGGGTTTCCATTGAATTTATTAATATCAGAGGGTAATTTATGAGGTATCACCAGCCACCAAGGAGCATAATTTATAGGATCATTGGTTAACCGGTTTAAATCTGGTAATTCCAAGGTTGCTACAAAAGGAAATTGTCGATTAAGGTTTGGTTGAGCATAGCCAGGGTAAGATGGAATTGCTTGGGCAACAGGCCTTTGAGCACTAACATACAAAATCTGCTGCTGGTAACCCAGATAGGGGTTGTTTTTCATAGCGAACGCTTGAGGATTTTGTTTACCAAAACTTGGATATGATACTTGTTGAAATGAAGTTTGAGGCATTTGCACCTGTGGCTGCCAAGGGGTCTATCCACCAATGTTATGACCCAAATTAGAATAACTTGGATTCGATTGATATGTATAACCATGTTTCGCTTGTGACATCCCATAAAATGGTACACCAGCTTGTGAATAAATGATTCCTGATACAGGTTGTTGTAAATTAACCAAAGGAATTTGAGTTTTTGGACCCAAAATTTGATGATAATGAGTTGAAGGACCTGCCTAATAAGGTTTATGTACAATATTTTGATTCTATAACAGGGGTATAGATGTATTGACAAGTGGTAATGAAGTGGGTGTAACAGGTTGAACCGGTTGATATGAGTGTACAGGAGTTTGTGGTTGGATAGGCAGAGTGGGATGCCATTGATAAACATTCATATCAACATTAGTATTACCAAAAAGTAATGGAGTACTGTCATATTGGGTGACCAAAGGTTTCCCCCCAGCATGAGGAGGATAATAAGACGGAAAATAATTTTCTCCAAATGCTGGGAGTCTAGGTTATATGGTACTTAAAGGAATTGACCCAAAATGACCAACTTGATATTACCCTGATGATGTATGTAATGAATCAATTCATTCAATACTAATGATAGGACTACCAGTTAAAGCATCGGATGATGAAATTGGCAAAGACCATGATCGTGAAGATGCACCAGAGAAAGTGCCAAATAATGATTTGTAACATGTTGGGACTGAAGGGCCACCATGAAAATATGACTTTGGTGAGGTTGTGAACATCGACGGAGTAGTGAGGGTAGGATCTGGTGTAATTGGAATAGCAGACCCAACCGAAGATGTTGGTTCAGACATAGTTGTTTGACCAAATGTATACCCGTGAAAATCGACGGAGATTGAATGGGAACAGGATCGACAAAAGAAGATGGAAACGATTGAGGAAAAGAATCGTACAGGTAAAGGTCCCCCCCAAAATGGGTTGGAGTTAAAGGTGTATCATCTTGTGGGATTTTTTTAATCGCAATTAAACCAGGAGGAAGAACTTCATCGTCGGGCCCAAAATATATTTCAGACGGTTGACTGTGTGATATGGGAGTTTCAATAGCTATAGAAATTTGTGGGATGACCAAGGTAGGAACAACTTCTAGTTGTTCAACTTCAGGGTTCAGATGTTCCGGCAAAGAAGAGACAGGATCTGGATCAATTTTTTGTTGAACAACGTTGGGTCCAGGAGGTATGGTCTCAGCGATTGAATGGATCGTGACCATGGGTAGCTGTGAAGACTCCATTTCGAAAATAGTAGACGAACCCAGATGTGTGGAAAAAATTTGAGCTAACTCTAGTTTAAAAGATGATGTTTCACTAGAGGTACGGATTGTACTTGATTCGATAGATCGTGATCACCTTCGCCTACCAGAAGTAACTTCTGGCGGTAAAGGTGGTTTTAAAGCTAATCTACACGAATGATGGGGGATAGGATTTTGTTCTTCCACGATTACTGATTTATTTTAACCAAAAAACAAATAAACAAAAAGAGGGTAATGCTAGGCAAAAGGGTTTACAAAGAAACAGTGAACTACAAAATACCTCCTGGCAAACCAAGAAGTACGGACAGGTAATCTCCCCGAATGTTGCGTTCGGTGTATCATAATTTCAAGGCAGCCGATTCGGTTCACTATGGATGGATAGCACCTAAAATTTGTCCTCCCAAATATACCCAAAGGTACGTGGAGGCCCAAGTCTGTATTAGCATTGTCTAATGCGAAACTACACAGTGAGAGCACCCCTTTATACTTATCGTACTGTAACACCACCCAATATACCCGAAAGTACGTGGAAGAGCTACGATATACTTACGTACGTGGAGAGAGGTATCAAACTCGGAATGTATCGCAGACAAGTTAACGACAGCTGCTATGTTTTACGACGTCGTAACACGTCTCTAGCCTAGACCTTCTAAATGTTATCGTTATGGTTCCAATGCGTTGTTAAGTAAATTGAGATTAATTTTATGTTGATCTTGCTTAACAATTTTCCTTTCAAAGGTTCACCGCGATGATGTGTATGAAATTCCTAAAATGCAAGCTAAGAATGATAAACAATCTTTCACTTTCATATTTTTCAATGAAAAACCTAGCTACTAAGGGAAGAGAGCAAATAATTTGTGAGCCAAAAAATCAAAGAACAAAACAAATCAATGATTTCAAACTAAATGCAAATTTCCTAATGTTCCTTTTGCAAAACACACATTATTCTGCATGCAAATGCAAGTTTTTCTTTTCAGTTTCTTTAATGTTATGAATGCAAAAAAGAAACTAGGTGCAGTAAATCAATAATTCAATGTTTTTTACTTTTGAGAAACGAAGAATACAAACAACAATTTCTCTTTTGAAGTAAAAACGAGGATTTCAACAACAATTTGTCCTATCAAGGAAATGAAGATTTTACGACAATTTCCTATTTCGAAAACAAATGATTCTTAATGCGACCATAAAAAGTACTTTTAAATCAGCTTGTCAATGATAAAGAAAAACTTTTTTAAACCAACATTGAACAAATTTTCAGTCAAAGGAGGAAGAAGTATATAGAGTCACTGGTCAATTGAGGATCAAACTTTTCAAAACATAGCAGCAAACAAAACTGAGGAAAATTGCAAAGGAATATTCAAAGGAATTTGGGTACTTTGGGGAGTCAACGCAGTCTCCAAGGGGAGACAGTGCTCTGCAATGCAGGCTAGGAAGGGAGACAGTGCTCTGCAAAGCACTGTGTCTAGTCTAAGGGTGCGTTGGGTGCAGTATACAAAGAAAAATACTACTTTTTAACTCACTATATTTGCTAATTTGGCTTTGAAAAATTTTAATATTTATGAGTAACAACTACTGGGTGGATAAAAAAAGAAAATCAGAGGCTTAAACACCTAGAACTAAGAGAAATTCTCCCCAACGGAGTTGCCAATTTCTTGGGCCAGAATTGTGAATTACGGATAAATCATGCTTCCCTAGATAGGTGCTAGTCTAGAACAATAGGTGAAAGACTATACGACTATTTTTCCTAACTCAAAATAGATACACAGAAAGGATTGGATGCTTACTTGTTCAGTCGCTTCCAAATGGTTCCTTCTGTCGCTTCTGTTGCAGCTTCAAATTCAAGCGGTATTGTGTTGTATGCTTCCTCCAAGAAAGAACACCGAAATAGCAGAAGATGCAATAATATAGATATATATTCAATTTATTTTTCTAAATCAATAAAGAATAAACCATACACATCAACTAAGATATTGCAATGTGGAAAATCAAAGCCAATACAGATGCATATAGGGAAAAATAAGTAGTATTCTTTATTGATGATAGAAGGAGAGGTTACAACCAAATGACTAATTTGAAGTGACCCTTCCAGCAACGTTCCCAAGCCTCATCAAAATATAAATCTCTCCAGTAGTAGCTACACAAATCTAGCTCTCAATTGAAAATTATCCAGCATTTCTCTACTCAAATTCTTCCTCCTCAAGCACTTAGATCTATGCTCAATTTATAGATGAATTGTAGGTTTTTTTCCAATCAATGACTTTATAATAATAGGCAAGACATGTTTCAAGTCATGTAGATGTCAAATGGACACTTGGATCCGAAGCTTGACACATGTGAACTCTTCTAGAAGGCACTGACCAAGTGGAGATTCTGGAACAATGAGAATTTTGCTTTCAATGTGACCAATGCACCTGTGAATGTCAGGAAGTGCTTTGTAGAGTAGCCTTGCATGGGGCTACTTGCATATGCAACACACTTAGGCCCCTTAGAGCCTACGTTGGTGAGCTCTCATATGCTATATAATAAGCTTCAAACCTTAGAAACCTTTGCTTGATGAAAGTCTTACTTGATTTGTCTTGTTTCTTGTCTTAGTGCATGTAGCAACTGAAATGATAGGGAATGATAGACCCTTGATCATTGGTTCTAGAGATGATGTCCAGTTAACCAAGTCATTGGGAATGGTGTCCAAATTGACCTATAACAACCTTTATTGCATATCGGTGAAATAAATGCATCGCATGTTTTTAAGTCATGCTCCCAAACAAAGTTGCGATGCAAAATTTTATAAACGGAAAGTGTCTAACTCAGGCATGTGAACCCACATTTCTCATAATTACTCAGTAATAAAATTATGATTATCTTGAGCCTCCAAAGTGATTTGATGGCCTGTTATTTTATGTTTCATGTTTTTTCTCGTGTAAACTATATCCGCCATCATTTCAAGTTTTATTGCTAAATTTCTCTAGATTGTTAGTATTGTTTTTCATTCCCTATTTTTCTTACTACAGGCTAGTACTGAAAAGAAACATCCTTCTAAGATGTCAAAGGCTGCAAAGAAGACAAAGAAACCCATGGCTCTTCCAAACCCAACACCCCCTGCTTCAGAAGTAACAGAGATGCAACCATTGTTCTCTGACACAACAAGTGCTCCAGAAAGTGGTTCTTCCTCATGGGAACCCATGTACAGGCTACTTGAAGATGAGAAAACCAGGATAATTAAGAGAGTAGCCATGATTGATGTTGTAATGTCTTTTGAAACCTATATTATTGAAGTCGCTAACTCCTTTCTCTAAATAATTTTTGCTCGCCCAAATATTCTTCTATATGTTGATATGGTCAAATGGGTAACTGACAATCTAAACATTGGTGATATGACATTTATGACCTCAAGAGACACAGTGATAGGATATTTTAAGGTAGAGAATTTGAAGAAAATGTATCATATACCTGACCCACATAAGGTATATGACAAGATTTTCCTTGAGAATTTTTCAAAGCAGAATAAGCTACAGTAAAACCCAATAAGACAATGGAGGCACAACCCTAACAAGCACAAACATGAAGATAAGGGTATGTATTATGTGTCTTCTCTCGCTAGTCCTTATTGCTACATTGTCGCTATGATGTGTAGGCTTTTTGGTTCTCCTAATAAAAATAATTTCTCAATTGAATGGGTCCCTCTCATGGAGGTTGTAGCATACTCATATATTATGGATTGGGGAACCATTATTTACAATAATATTGCCTCACAAATCTTAGCCTATAGAAAGAATCGTATAGTCACCTCTAAGACAGTTCCCCCATTTTTTATGAGTGATTATATCATGGATGTAGCATGTTTTACTTCATATTTCCCAAATATGGGATGGAAATGGACCATTCAAGACCCTACTCCTATCCATGTAGTATCCTCTGGGAATCAAAGTATGAGTCTCAATTCTACAGAATTTTCCATGGAGTCATTTTACCACTTCACCAAGTTGTTTTTGGTGATAACGTCCCAAGACTGTCAAACAAAGCCCGATATGATTTCACGTCCATAGGAAAATGGTTTGGGGAAGAACTATTTACATATGTCATAGTTTATGGAAGTCTTTCCAAACCCCATGTCCTCCCACTATATGTACTAAACAAGCTCCTGGCAAGGGAAATTTCTTATTAAACTGTTGGAAATGGGTTAACAAAAGCTTTGAAATAAGCTAAAAAATATTCATGGCCTTATTTCCCTATCCACTGTGTTGTTTATGCTCTAGATAACTTCAAACATGCTATATTGGAAATCAATCAAATTCAATTCTTAAATTTATCTAATGGTCCCGACAAACAATTTTATCCTCATAAAATATCCCAAAACTATATATATCAAGTACATATTAGACAATTCATTCATTAAAATGATGACTATGATGATTTTTTTGAATCTGCTGAGACCTATTTACAAGCTTAAAAGCTAGAAGAAATGTGTCTGAACTTCAAAAAACTTGTCCACTTTAAAGAATACCAGAACAAAAGGTTGGAGAGTATTCCTCTCGACATCTTAAAGGTGTCTCAACCTATTTCACGGAAAGAACAGAAACTGGAACAACCTCCCAAGGATACTGAGGTCCTACAGGGAGAAAAGGAAGTTACTATCAACTGAATAACAAACTAGTAATCCATTGTTCAGCAGTGAATTGGATAAAGTCTGGTATCAATTTGACCAGTAGCTTAAAGGACATCAAGAGGATAAAATCATTGATCTTGAAGAGACAGCCAGCACACCTCAAGACAAAAGTGAGAGCCTGCTCACTTTTGGGGCTTCTGATAAGGAATTCAATAAAAAGGAAGTTGAATTCATAACAACCTTCCCTTCATATGATATTGTTCTAAATATAGAAGAAATCCCTCCTCTCGACATATTTTATAGTCCCAAACATTAGGTTGTAATGAGCAGAGAGAGAAAGAGAAGGAGAGTTGATCAAACACAGGCATTAGTCCTTGCTGACACACCCATGGAAATAGTGTTGAAATATCCAAAAAATGATCCATCTGAAGATCTAACAAGGTTGACACAGTTTGCAGGTTCTTATGCATCTGCCACAATTGATAAGGCATTAGAATTCCAGCAATTAGTCAAAGAGAAGGATGAAATAATCCTACAAATGGAACAAGAATTGTTAGCAGAGAGACATAGTTTTAATCATCAATTGTAGACACAAGTGTCACAAATTCAACAAAGCTTAGATCAATTGAAGTTATAGCATCAATCTAACATCAATGTCAAATATGCTCAAATTCATCAACTGCAATTCATAGTGGAACAATTAAAGGATAAGCCAAAGATAGATGACTTCAAGAAGGAATATTTGGAACTCAACACCTTGTTGGCTCAACAACAAGTAGTATTTTTTCAAAACCTAACAATCATCAATGATCTATGCGATAAAAGTTATTCATTAATGAATCAATCGGTCGACTAGAGGACGAACTTCGATGACATTGATGAAAAAATTACTAAATACAAGCCTTGGTAGGACAGTTCAAAGAGCTGAAAGGAAAATATTTCAAGAATTAAGGATTCCAAAAAGGAAATCCTATTTACCGATTCAGACATACAGTTGAAACATGCAAAGAGATAAATATTCAGAGCAAGGAATGTGGCCAACAACATTGTTTAAACTATCAGTAATAATATATTCGGTTCCAATCTAATCGAAGAATGTCCACCCAGTTTTCTCCCTAATGTCAAATATTTGATGAAACAATGGAAATAAATGTCAAAGGAAAAGGATGAAAACATTAGGAAGTTAGCAAAGCTTGACTGGGAGAAGTACTGGCAATACTTGTTGAAAACACACAGTCAATGGTTGATGTTGCACTACTTAACTAACACCTCATCCCATATGATGCCTCCACTATCAGATATAGTTTACATTGGAAAATTGTGCATCATGCCATCTCAAACCCCTGAAGTACAACCAATGTTAGATATTCATCAACTCGAGAAGGGAATGGGAAAGGACACAACATCGCACTCTTGAGCTAGTCATGAAACAAACTCTATTTCTGTCTTATTTTCACTTATTTTAAGGAGAGTTGTTTAAACCTCCTCAGTACTTTATTTATTTTCTATTTTTATACTTTTAGTATTTACTATGTAAACACTTTCATGTCTACAAAGAAAGGGTCCTGAAATTTTTTAAAGAAGGCCTTGGGAAGTTGCACTTTTGTACTCTTGAAATTGTGTGAATAGAAAGACTGGACCAAAGACTATTTCTTCCATGAGCAGACTTAAGATATACATGGTACTTCTATCTTTATAATTTTGTTATGTTTTATGTAATTTATAGTCATACTTATTCTATATTTTTTTTTATATGTATCATTTTAATACAATTAAGCATTAATTCATTATTGAACATGCAAATATTATTATCTTTCAATATATATACAAGACATGTAGCTATTTAATGCAATATGAGCTTAATAAATTAATTTTATTAAATATTTAATCAAATTAATTAACTTTAAACGTTTTTCACTTCTGTAAGTATTTGATAATCTTCATTCTCATATTCTCAAGACAATATTTCAAGATCGCATATAAAGAAACATAATTAATCTCAGGAAACAGATAGGTACATATATACTTTGTTAACTCATTATCACTCCCATTATCAAGTTACATTCAATTATAAATACCCACATCCATTCAATTATACTATATTGGGAAATTGGTCCCATCATCCCCAGTCAAAGTCGCCATTCCAAACGGAAAAGGAACGGTTTTTAAGTTCCCGACCGGGTGGTTATCCCCCAATGTTGTTGCAGCGATTTTCGAGGCATCAACATGTCCCCATTCACTTAGGAGACATAAGGGGATGAATTTTTAGCCTAATTAAGTTCTTGTAGGCTAGGACAGGAAAATTAATCAAGGGAACACAATTCACATAGGAAAAAACCTTATAAAAGCTAAAGGAGGAAAAAGGGAACATGGGTCATAGGCTAATGAAAATCCACTTTTAAATTATAAAGTGAAAACCCCCATTAAAGTGGATTTATTAAAATAATATGCAAAAAGGTGGAAAATAGTTAAGTGAGTTACAAAATGGGGAAATGAGGATTCTCTCCTCATTCTTGCATTTTCTCACTTGAAAATTAGAATATTTGATAGCTCTTGAGAAAGAGACTAGTATTTTTGGAAACCCTCATTCTAGTTTCTAGATTCAATGTTAAAACTACGCACCCTAGCTCGAATTGGAGTATACTTACATTGTGAGTCATTGTTGATGAAGAATATAACATTAGAAAAAAAAGGGGAATAAGTTTGCAGTGTTATTAGTTGATTTTATAATCAGTTTTGAGTATTCCTTGGTCTTATTTAAAATTTGGTTGTTGAGCTACATTTGGGCCAAGTTACCACAATATTCCACTAAGTAGGGGGTAAATAATGGCTTGAAACAAGGGCTTATTTCAATCATTTTCCTGATTTCAAGTTCTATTTTATCATGGATTTGCTAAGTTCTGTCATCCACATCTAAGGGTTGAGTTACACTAGTTAAAGAGGCTGAGAGCCCCATTCTCTTGCTGGTTAAGTGGTTACCATTATACAGAGGTCAAGTTGTTGTCATTATTTAGAGACTATGTCGTTGTTTGAAGAGAGTCGAGCCCATAATATTGAGTTATTCATGCCGTTGTTAGTGACCATATATTCTAGGTTGTGTATATCCTTTATGCAGGTCAAGTTCTATGCTCTTTTAGATTTTAGTTGATTGTTGGGTATGTGAAGATATCCTATGAGTTCTGCATACCAGATCTGAAGATTAATATTTGTTGTTGTCATTTTTAAAGGGATCCTTTTCACTTTTAATATTACTTTATTGGAGCGTACCCAAGCTCTTTATACTTTTTGCATTGTAACAATCTTCATATCACCTCACAAACCTGAAGTTATATTATTATTTTTTCTCATAACAGAGGCCTATACAATTTCTGAGTATTATATGAATGATGTATTGTTGATTTGAAGTGTTCTCATAAGCATATACTTGGTGCTTTGTGTGTTATATTAAATAAAATACATGAAAATGAAACTACAACCACATGCGCACAAACTATTTCATAAAACTCCATAGTGACCAACTCAAACAAACTCATAAATTTTAAGGGATTTTTTGAGATATTTTTAGGGGAGTATCTTACATATATCTCAGTTAGGATAATTTAGACTTATAATAGAGATATTTATTTCTGTTTTACACATATTAGTTTAGATTGCATTTAGATTTAGGAAAACATATTTGAAAGTATTTGTAACAGACCTGGGTTAAAAGTTCATGTAATAAAATTTAATAAAGGAAAAATAAGACCATGGTTGAGGGACACTTATTCCAAGATGAATGTTGGACAAAGATATTCTAGTGGGAATCATTGGATGTGTTTATGGCTAAGGGGAAAATGGAAAAGGCAATGGATAAGGCATTAAAAGGGGAAAATGGTATTTTGGCACATTTATTTATGAAAATAAAAGGAAAATAGGTGAAAAGGAAGGTGAAAGATCATAGGTTGCATTTGAGGAGGAAAATGAAGGGAAATAATGGAAAATGAAGAAAATAGAGGCTTAACTGATAAAAAGGCTTCTGAGGATTAGTTGGAATTTATCTTTTGTCAACTTTTTGTCAGTTCATTTTCATAATTACACTAAAAAAAGGAGAAGAGCACCAAAAGGAGAAGGAGATCAAGCGAGCAAAGGAAGGGTAAGGAAAGGAAATGAAAGCAAAGATCAAGAAAGGAAGAGAAGGATCAAGAAGTTTCAGCGGGAATACTTGCAGGTAACAGATTGCATATATGATTTCCTATCTAGTTTTTCCATATATGGTATGTGCATATTAGTATTTAGTTCTTTTGTTGTCGGTGGCATGGTTTTTTCGGGTTTTGATAGTGTTTTTCAGCCTTTCCTTTCCTTTTTACGGATAGCCATGGTGTGATGGGATTGTTCTTAGTTTTGAGCTTGAGAATTGTTAGATGGTTTCGGAATCCTTGGAGGAGGTGGTCTTAGGAACATTCCCAAAGGCCTAGTAATCCCTTGATCAGTTTTGGCAGGAGACATGGTACATCCTGAGGGCGGTGTCTCGGTAAGGGCCTAATGATCCGGTGTGGATTACAGTAAATCGTAGAGACAAGGAGATGGAAAATTTCTCAAGGATAGTGATGAGATTCAAAGGCATTCAAATTTCGGGTCAGTTTTTTAATCTCGTTGTCGGCTTAGGTGAGATCACAATGTGGTGAGGGTGGAGGTGGTTTAACCTTTGGATTCCCTCATTTTTTTTGGATTGGTTTATCCATTGGATCCCACATCCATGCTTCGAATATGGCACCAGGGTGATTAGCTGAAAGAAATATTTGGTTCAACCATGTCTATGGTCAGGTAGTACGTGGAAGTCTTGAACCTGGTTGGCTCTTGCCTATGTTTAATGAAAACTATGTTCTATTGATTTTGTACTTGTTATTATGTGGCTTTAATGGTTGTTATATTATGGTTATTTATGTGGTTATATGTTGGTTATAAGCTTGGTTATGTGATTGGTTCTAGTCATAGTTTATTTCATGTTTTTACTTGCAACTGAAATAATAATGGATGCAATACCTAATTTATGTTAATATAGCTAAAGAGAGAGGGTGGTGATACTTCTTGTTAAGTATCATATGAATTTCCAGTCCCATATGCTCAGTTTTGTATTCATGACATGTATGTTACATTGTTTCCAAGTGTTTGAAAAAAATTCAATCCTGGTTGGGGATGGTTAGGGCTATTCCTGGTTTTAGTTTTGGTTTATAATCATTGTTTCCATGTATTTAATGAGTTCTAGAAGTTATATGGATTTATGGGCAGAGGCTCAACCCCAGCCCTAAAAACTAAGCTTAAATTCCACAATCGTTGGCATAACACTGAGAAAAAAAGGCCACATTCACACTTATGTAGGCCTATGGGAGTGACTTGGAGTTTTCACTCACATGGAGGGCTTGTCAAGGGAGTGACTAGGGCTCAATATTAAGGAAAATTCAAGTTGGCTCAGGGGATGGACACCTAGAGGGTTTGGGTTACTCCTGGAGGGTCATGTGGAACCTTAGGGAAGTTAGTAAGGTTTGTTTGTCGACTCCATTTCCTTAAGGTCACCTAGGAGGTTGATTCTTGTCATAGCAACCCCTCATCTCATTTTTACCCCAAGGTAAGTCGATGACAGTGGGTAGATGTGAGGGGAGGTTTCGTTACAGGTTGTATTAGATCGGGTTTCCCTCTCCTTGGGAAAAGTCTACTACATTGTCCTGGTTAAGGTTGTCATGCACAAGATTATGTTATGAAGGATATGTCATTATGATTCTATTGGTATGTTATGATGTAGATGTGTTGGCCAAGATAAATCAAGAGATGCATATCATTAGAGCGAGGTTGCAGCACTAGACTTTGGAGTAAGAGAAGATCGTCATATAGGTATTGTATGTTTGGCATGCAGGTAAGTTGGTTAATTATTTTTATGAGCATTAGGGTTATTTCATTAAATACCTATCTTTTTATATGTATATTGACCTATGTAGATGATTATTGTTATGACATTCAGGCATGAGTCGATATGCTTGTGATATTGTGTCATAATAATTTAGATTGATTGTGCATATTTATTGTTATGCATGAATGTAAATTTTTTATGAGTTTGTGATGTGAACATGTTAGCTAGTTATTGTGACGGATATCATGACCTTAATTATGTTTGGGTTAATATGTTGTGAAGTTATATCGTGCTAATCTAGATTGATTGTGCAGATAATATAGCCTCCCCTGAGATACATTGAGGTATGAGTTTGATCATGTCGTCTATTTGGTGTTTAAGTGTTTGATTAGGACGCTTATTTGGTATGAGTTTTCTTATTTTGTCTACTTGGTGCTTGAATGTTTGATTGTGTCATCTATTTAGTGTTTGATTATTTGGCATCTATTATGTCGTCTATATTTGTTTGAATGTTTGACTAGTTGCATGATATGATTTTGTATCTATAAGATTAAATGAAGGAATGATCTTGTTTGAGATGTTTGCACTAGCACATATGTGTTGAGAAAATATTATATTTACTTGAGTGTAAGTAGGTGATAGTTGTAGAATTATGTATTATGACTGATGAATGTGAGTTTATTTTTTATTATGACATTTTTGTTAGACTTGGTAAAGTTTGTTTTCAAATCAATATGTATGTTGTCTTGATCTTTGGAACATGTGGCTGACATGTGTGTGCAAGGTAGCGTAATTGGCACAAGGTAAGATAACTAGTATATTGTTATATTTATTTATATGCTGACATTTATGTGTTTAAGGTAGTATGATACAAGGAATTGCATGGCAAAGAGGTTTCCATGAAATCTTATAGAAGGCTCAGGTTGAGCTCTCCCTTGGAAGCATGGGTAACCCATGGGGATAAAGTCATGGTATTTGTTGCTATTATTGTGCTTTCGGTCTTTTTTGATTGGTTGTGCTTTATTTGCGGCTTTGTTTATATCTGGTGTATGGTCATACCACTTTGTTTTTGGTGTCATATTTTTATTGGTTTTCATGGTATTCTTCTTGTTTGTTTCTTGTCCTTGCCTTTATGTTTTGAGGGTTTTGGGAATTGGTTGGGAATTTAGAGGAAATTTTATAAAGCTCAGGGAGAGTTGTGTGGTATATGACATTTAATGTAAGACCTGGATGAATTTGGTGCATGTATAAGGGCAATTGAAGGCAATAGCATGACAGCTAGTTGAGTTGGTTGAGTCCATTGGGATAAATGAATGATGGCAGAAAATTCATGAGAAGGGTAACAGAAAAGGTAAGGCAAATGGATCTAAGATAACATATGCCTTGGCTATGATTGGGAATTTTTTTTCTCAATATTGTGAAATTTGTGCATGGATAAAGGGATTTATCTTAACCTTGACCTTATGATATCTGGTAATTATGTTGCGATCATGATTATGATGATGTCTATATATGTATATATGCATATATGTATGTTGTTGTCTGATGGGATCATTATTTCTTTATGATTGATGTTTATATATGAATATATGTATATATTTATGTATGCATGTATTTCATTGACTAATAGGGTCATTAGGATTGTTTCGTGCTAGTGTTCAGATGTGTGTGTGTGTGCGTGTGTGCCATTTTTCTGACAGGGTCATTAGAGATCATGATTTGTTTTTTATAATTTGTATATGTGTATATATATATGTATGTATTTCATTGTGTGATAGGGTCATCAAGGATCATTATTATGGAGGAATGATTGTTTATTCAGGTGAATGGCATGAAAAGGTCCATGGGTTATAAGGAATCAAGTGGAAATAGTAGCCCTGACAGATATATGAGGTCAGTATCATGTGGATATGAATTAATATTATGTGATTATACTATGTCTATGTTATGTTGTGGACAGGTAATGCTGAGGGGTATATCATCAGAATGAAAGTAGTGTTATTTGTGGTATGCAGGACAAGCATGGACAAGGCACAGGAAGTAAGGTTTCCTGGTAGAGACAGTGTGGTATTAGGATGAGCAATACCGGTGTTGTATACATGTAGGATATGAAGTATTGTGTACATATAATTTTGTGTGCATGTTGCATATATGATGTTGTGTGCATGTTTCTTATATAATGTTGTGTGCATGATTGCATATGTGTTATTGGGTACCGATGGTGCCATGTACAAATGGTGTTATGTACATGTTGTGAATGTGGTTCTATGTACATTTGGTGCAATGTACATGTTTTATATGTGGTGCTATGTACATATGGTGTAGTGTACAGGTTGTACAAACGATGTTATATACATATGGTGCATTGAACATGATTGTACATGTGGTGTTGCGTGCATGTGGTGCTATGTACATGTGGTACATGTGGTGCTATGTGCATGTTGTGCAAATGGTGTTGTGTACATATGCTACTATGTGCATGTGGTGCTATGTACATGTGGTGCAAAAATTCATATAGCTTGTGTTGTGTACACTTTTTCCAGGTGGTGCGGTGTAAATGCGGTTTTGTGCACATGTTGTGTAGGTGGTGTCGTGTATGTATGGTGTTGTGTACACATTGTGCAGGTGGTATTGTGAATAGGTGGTACTATGTACATGTTGTACATGTGGTATTTTTGTACATTCGATATTGTGTACACGCCGTACATCTTGTGTTGTGTATATTTGGTATGGTGCTATAGGTATTGTGTACACATTGTACATGTTGTGCTGTGTATATTTAGTATGGTGATATAGGTATTGTGTAGTCGTTGTATCGCGGCATGTGTATTCATGTTATTCTACGGTGTGTATGTATATGTATTGTTCTTGTACACTAGGTATATGTGTATGTGTGGTTTTGTACACCAGGTGTAGGTGCATGTGTTCTGGTGTACATCAAGTGTAGGTGTATGTGCATGTGTTTTTTTGTACACAAGGTGTGTGTGTATGTGTCGCATTGTATGTTTTGTATGTGTATATGTTGTACAGTGTGATGGGACAGGAAAGTATGGGACTGTATGGGCCCTTTTTTTTGCTATTGAGGGTTGAGGCAATTTAGTCTTTGGATTCCCTTGTTGTTGATATTGGTGGTTAAGGAAGTTTAGTCTCGGGATACCCTTGTTGCTAATATTGAGGGAGGAGTTAGTTTAGTCTCTAGATTCCCTTGTTGCTTAAAGAGAAGGGACTAGGTGCTTATCGGGTTTGAAAACTGATTTAGTGTGTGTACGGAAATGATAAAGAATAAAGGTAGAAGAAAAGAATCATGGAAATATAAGTATCAGTATTTTACTTCAGTTTTTAATTATGCATGTGATCTATGATTTTGGTTTGTGATGGTTACATGTGATTTATGATGGTTGATTTTAAGCTAAACGGATGTGATATGTTTATACATGATGATTTGGTCAAATATTTTGTAGAAATTTAATACAAAATACATGTATGTCCTGGATTCTCATGATCTAACAATGTGCTATTGTTAAATATAGAATCGCTTCTACTTATCTTTGTGGAAATTTAAAACATAATCGCTAATTACAATATCATGAAGAAAGATCAATCACACACTCATAGATAATTTTACTGAGGAAAGCTTATAGCTAAAATCCCCACTATCTTCTATTGTATATTATATCATGGATCATGAAACAATTACATACAAAGCTCTAATCCAAGAGCTCTCATTACATGAGCTAATTCTCTCACACTGTCATAAAAAAATTGGCAATTTCCTTAGCCAATTTACTGTCTCTAGACAACTTGCCTCCACTGCACAATCCCTAAATGAGTGCTATCCTGCCTGCTTTGACTACACAATCCTCATGGGCACATCCAATGTGTGTTTTCTTGCATGTGTAAAAGCGGATATTGTCACAACTAATAGTCAACTTCCCTTTCACCTAGAACTCAACTGGGTCTCCATTGGATCTGATATGCATGCAATTAATAGTAGTAAATTTTCATGTGCATGTGAGACCACTGATTGTGAATTAATTAATAATTAATTCACTTGATCTCTCACTAGTGTATCTTCAGTTACAACTAGCACAAATAAGTTTAACTCACTTAACTGAGTTAAAATACTTTATAACTTGCACAACTGCACTTCCAACTCTGTTACAACTTCGAATCACTCAGTCACAACTAAGTCAGCGTGCATGTCCCACCAACCAACCTCTTAAATCAAAATTCCTTTAGCTAACAAATTTTCCACTTCAGTTAACTATTTTCAAGTGCTCATTGAGAATAGAATATAGTTTATTGTCTAGCTAATATTAAGGGATAATAATAGCAGACATGCATCTATAAATAGATTATGCACATACATCTATAAATAGACATGCATTATATAAATAGATTATGCTCATGCATCTATAAATATACATCCACCTAAAAATAGCCTGAGGCTTCATCCTAGTGTAGGTGTTTAATTTTCACTAGGATCTTCTTGTTGAATCTCAACATATTTGGCTTGACTTGTTGTGACATGAATTAAACATAATTGCAAGTGTACCTTATTTATGGGCCACCAATGAGGTATGATTTGAATTTATCTCTATTCCTTTTGATTCTAATGGAAATTAGGTGCTTGGTAGAGGAAATCATGAAAGTGATCAGTTTGGGTGGTTGAAACTGACTACAAGGATTAGCAGTGGAAAAAGGAATTGGAATAGGCAACAATATGTTGGTAAAGAACTTCAGGATTAGGGCCATTGTGGGACACTGGTACCCAATAGTTTCCATTGATTACCATGAGCATTTTATGACTGGTATGATGGTTTTTAGGTAGGGGCATGCCTTGGTTTTGAGGTAGGGATATGCCTTGGTTTTTGGACCTTCCGATGCGAGGAAGCCTTTCCAAGGGATGGATCACCCAGGATACCGGGGAACTTGGTAGGTGAGTGAATGCACGGAAGGGGGTGATCAGATTGCCTGAGGGACTGTGTAGAAGAGAAGGGAAGGCCAAGGAAGGATTTATTTTGGGAATTATCATTTCCAGATGGAATCATATGCACATTAGGAGTGTGCCCTGTAACAATGAGCCAATAACTGTTCATTGAGAGGAAAAGTGGTGCAGGGTTGTAGCGTTGGACATTGGATGCATCTTTGGCTCTGACAGTTTCTTGTGGACTTCCTGGGAAGGAAGTGAATCTTGGTACTAATTTGAGGGCAGAGGTGTGAGCCTCTGGACTCCCTTGTTGCAAATGCAGGCATCATATCCTTTTCTTTTCCGTTTGGGAAAACGTGCGTATATATGTGTATTTTATTTTGAATATTGTATCGAGATGGATTTATAAATCTCCATGAATTATATGGTTATTTTTTGGTTGAATCAAATGTGCATAAATGTATGTGATTTTTATTGTAAATACTTCAATGAGTTGTGTTATAAATATCCACTAAGCGGTATGGTTGTAATTATTTTCATGTTTTCAGTAGGTTGTTCATTGTAAATATTGCAATGAGCTAAGTCATAAAGCTCCATGGGTATTATGTTTTCTTTTCAGCGGTTTTGTTGAGGTATAGGTGTGGTTTAATAACAAGGACAGTGTTCCGCAAGGAGGATGGTTATGTAACAGACCTGGGTTAAAATTTCATGTAATAAAATTTAATAAAGGAAAAATAAGACCACGGTTAAGGGACACTTATTCCAGCTTAATGTTGGTAAAATATATCCTAGTGGGCATCATTGGATGTGTTTATGGCTAAGGGGAAATTGGCAAAGTAAATGGCTAAGGAATTAAAAAGGAAAAAAGTTATTTTGGAATATTTATTTATGAAAATAAAGGAAATTAGGAGAAAATGTGAAATGTCACAGGTTTCATGTGAGGAATAAAATGAATCAAAATAATGGAAAATGAAGAAAATAGAGGCCTAATTGATAAAAATGTTTCTAAGGATCAGTTGGCAAGTTTTTTTCAACTTTTTTTAGTTCATTTTCAGAATTACGCTTAGATAGGATAAGAGAACCAAGAGGAGAAGGAGATCAAGCAAGCAAAGGAAAGGAAAATTAATCAGAGGAAGGACCAGGAAAGGAAAGGAAAGAAAAGATCAAGCAAGGAAGAGAAGGATCAAGCAGCTTCAGTAGGAATACTTGCAAGTAACAAATTGCATGTATTATTTCCTATCTATTTTTGACATGCATGGTATGTACATGTTGGTATTTGGTTCTTTTGTTGTCAGTGGAATGGTTTTGTCAAGTTTTGACAGTGGTTTTCAGCCTTGCCTTTTCTTTTTTCCGAATAGCCATGGTGTGACCGGATTTTTCTCGGTTTTGAGCTTGGGAATTTCTGGATGGTTTCTGGGGAAAAGGTGGTCTCGGGAGCATTCCCAAAGGCCTAGGAGTCCCTTGACCTGTTTTTGCGGGATACACGGTAAATACTGAGGGTGGTGTCTCAGTAAGGTCGTAGTGATCCAATGTGGATTGTGGTAAAGCCTAGAGACAAGGAGACAGAAAAATCCTCAAGGATAGTGATGAGATCTGGAGGCATTCCAAGCTCAGTTCAGTTTTGTGATCTCGGTGCCGGTTT
The DNA here is from genome assembly GCA_034641835.2 of Pinus albicaulis. Lineage (NCBI taxonomy): Eukaryota > Viridiplantae > Streptophyta > Pinopsida > Pinales > Pinaceae > Pinus > Pinus albicaulis. The sequence continues at coordinate 614,197,532 of CM076580.1, forward strand.
AGGTGAGATCAAGGTATGGTGAGGGTGGAGGTGGTTTAACCTTTGGATTCCCTTGGTTTTTTTTGTTGGTTTATCCACGAGATCCCATCTTCATGCGTGGAATATTGCACGGGGGTGACTGGCTAAAATAAAGTTTTGGTTCAGCCATGTCTATGGTCGAGTGGTATGTGGAAGTCCTGAAACTGGTAGGATCTTGCCTATGTTTAATGAAATCTAGGTTCTATTTCTTTTGTACTTGTTATTATGTAGCTTTAATGGGTTTTATATTATGGTTATTTATGTGGTTATATGTTGGTGATAAGAATGGTTATGTGACTGGTTGTAGTCATGGTTCATTTCATGTTTTTACTTGTAACTGAAAGAATAATGGATTTAAGACCTATTTAATGTTAATACAGCTAGAGAGAGAGGGTGGTGATCCTTCTTGTTAAGTCCCATATGAATTTCCAGTCCCTTATGATCATTCTTGTATTCATGACATGTAGGTTACATTGTTTCCAAGTGTTTGACAGAATGTCAGTACCGGTTAGGGATGGTCAAGGCTAGTCCTAGTTTTAATTTTGGTTTTTAATCATTGTTGTTATGTATTTCATGATTTCTATAAGTTAAATGGATTATTTGGCAAAGGCTCAGCCCCAATCCTGAAAACTAGCCTTAAATTGTGTAGTCATTGGCATAGAACTAAGAAAAAAAGGCCACAGTCACACTAATGCAGTCCTATGGGAGTGACTGGGAGTTTCCAGTCGCATGGAGGGCTTGGCAAGGGAGCGACTGGGGCTCAAGCTCAGGGAAAAGTTAGGTTGCTCAGGGGATGGAAAAATGGAGGGCTTGGGTTACTCCTGGAAGGTCCTATGGAACCTGAGGGAAGTCAGTAAGGTTTATTTGTCGACTCCATTTCCTTAAGGTCACCTAGGAGGTTGAGTCTTGTCACAGTGGCCCCTCATCTCATTTTTACCCTGGGTAAGCTAGTTAAAGTGGATAGATGTGAGGAGACATGTCATTACAATATCCTTTCATGGAGAAATTCATTCAATGGAAACTAGTTCCACATACTGATGGATGACACCATACCAAATGAATAAATTTCTAATTAGGGACTTGATCTAGTGATGGTCCCCTTTTACAAGTAGGAAATTTCTTCTTGTCAACAAGTGGGAAATCCTTTCCTTAACCGTTTATCCCTACAAATTATCCCTTTGAACCACACCCCAACATAATAGACATCACACATTCTTAGCCTAATATTCTAGACGATGGGGTGGGGGAAAACCCAAAAAAAACATTTCTCTAGGATAGTAATTAGACAATAGACAAAATAAACTGCAAGTTATAATCACTTCTCCTATTCTTGTGTCTAAAAATTCACTTTCCCAGCACTGACTACCTACCGAAATCAAATCATCATCACTTAAGTTTCCAGTTGATGAAGAAAGAAAACAACCTACTTGCAAATCCCCTAGCATTGAAAATTTAAAGTCCTCTCAACCTTTCTTTGATCACTCAAGGCTATATACTAGGATGATTGAATTTGAAAAAAAGAGAAAAATATCATATTTGGATATGCATAAAAAAATCTCTTAGTACTGATGATTTTTTCTTTTTTTTCCAAGGAAAAAATTGTGTGTTTCTATTTATAAGAGCTAAATAAAGGTTACATTAGTGTAGGCATATGAATTCATTTTGCTCACAACCTTACCATATTTACCCCTATGTTCATCTAATATCATCAGCTAACTGATAAAAGCAACAAAATTAGTGTTGATTTTTCCTTTACAAAAAAAAATAGAAAGTAAAAGTCTCCAATAAAAGTGATAGCTCAGTTGTCATTACAAATGTCTATATATAAAAATATAAGATACAATCCAACAAACTAACTTAAAAAAAATCTAATATTTCTATGAGCTCATATAAAAATAGAGAGAAAAAAAAAAGTGATTTGTTTTCAGGAAATTAGTTAGTTCCAAGAAAGAAATTATGTCCTTTTGGCCTTCTTTAATTTCATTGATTGTGGCCCACAGGTTGTAGAATAGATGGTGATGGGTGTACTGTAAAGGAACTCTTTGATGTTAAGGTCACCGATTTGAAACTCCATGGGAAAAAATCTCTTCATGTTAAGGGTTGGTATGGCCTAGGTTGGGTGTGATCCCCAAGTGATTTTGACCGCACACAACTTAGCAAAAAAAAAAAAAAACAGTGATTGTGCATGTTCCTTTGTCCAAATCCAGCCCAATTTTGATCTTATTGGCTTCTTCATTTCTATACCTATAAATGTGATCAAAATATATTTGAGAAAAAGAATGGATTTTTTGGGATATTTCTTTATAGAGAGGAAGTAAAGAGTGATTTCTAAGAATTTCCTTCCCCTGCATCCATTTCATACCAATTTATAAATCACCATATATATGAATATAATGGACATCCCAAGAAATTTCCAAAAGGAGGATGGTATACAAAGTGAATAATTTATCATAATTATTTGTTGTTGGACCAATATATTTAGAAAAAAGAGAAATTGATAGAGTCAAATAAATGTGGGATGCCTCTTACTTCACCTTGAGAAGGCATGCCCTAAGCATCTCCATCAAAGAAAGCCTAGGGCGAATCTATTTGTAGGACCATTGAAGTTGGAGGAGTGTATGAACTGGGTGAGGAGGATTGTGAGAAAGAAGAAGCAATATCTAGAAATTGAATGAAAATTTGGAGTGATTTGGAATCATGTTTTAAAAGGTAGAAATGTTTTGTTACAACAAGATTCCCCAACTGACATAGAGGAAGCCCTTTTATGTAATAAGGAATTTATTGTGTGACCATGGTCGTAACAAATGGTTGATATTATCTTCTTTCGAGTATAAAGCTTGAGGCATGATCCCTTAATATTCATCGAGAACCTTTTGTGAACAATTGTTTTATGAATAGATGGTTAATGGATTCAACATCATTTTTATAGAGAGAGAAGATATTGGGGACTTGAAAGGATATTCGTTGAATAATATCATAGGTAGGGACTCTTTATTTTAGAATGAGCCACATAAATAATTTTTCTTTCGCAAAAAACTTAGTTTCCAGAGTTTTTTCCCTCACAATGGAGGATTTCCGCGCCCTTGTAACTGAGATAGATAATGTTATTTTAGTGAATACTTCTCAAGTGGGATTTGGGTCCAGATAAATAGGTCCTTAGAATCAGAGAGATATATATTTGATAATTTTAGGGCCTTGATGTAGCCATCCCACACATTTTCATCCTTTTCTTCAAGTTGTAAGTTGATAAAAGACAACCGTGCCTAAGGGTCTAACCGAGGATAGGATAAATAAATGTGAGCAAGAGAAAACTTCCTTACATCAATAAGATGAAGAATCAAGGGATCTAGAAGATTATTCATGTGTTGAATTACAATCCATGGATCTCTCCCTAGAAGAAATTTTGTACCATTTCCCACCTTCTAGAATAGATGATCTCTTATGATTGAGAAAGACTTTACAACACCTTTCCGGAATATAGACGCCCTCGGTGAGAATTTCTAGGGGGGAATGGATCCTATCCAAAATTGAGAGTGGATTGATGTATTTCTAGGACCTGACCTGATCCCAAATGCATTCTCCTTGTATAAGGTTTCAATCACCCTTGGAAACTAGATCCTTTGCAAAATCGGGTAAGCATTTTAGTTCCCAACCTCCAAAATATTTCAGCATACTGATAAGATTCCAAATAGTGAGAGAGAAAGTTCTCTTGTCTTATTTCTTGAACCAAAGAAAACAAATAGATTATTTTTTTATCTTATTCATAATTCCTAATGGAATCCAATCTAAATATGCCCAATATACAGGGATAGCTTCAATGACAAGTTTATAAAGGACAAGTCGACTAGCTAAGGAAAGCCACATGTTGCCCCATGCCCTAATCCTTTTCTCTATTTTTTCTAGAAGCCATGACCAATATTTTTTATCATACTTACATGACATGAGGATGAATCTGGGTATTTTAGGCCATGTCTTATATTCATAACTTATGAGGATAACATGTCTTTAACGATAGGCTTGTCACTTTCAAGTATGAACCATTTGATGATGGAGATTTTTTGGTTATTTATTTCCATGTCTATTTCTTGGAAGAAGAGGTCCAATATGGATTTAGAATTCAAAGATGAGGAATTCCACCATCTAATTAAATGAGTACATCATCCATGAAAAAATGGTGAGAGAGATAGAAGTTTAGAGAAATGGTTACACCTTTGAAACTTCCTATGTGAACTACTTCAGAAATAAATCTTCTCGTACCTTCATCCACTAAGAGAAAGAGTAGGGGGGAAGAGGGGACATCCTTATATTAGGCCCCTATCTGCATGGAAGAAAGGAGAATCAACCCCATTTATAAGAATGGTAAAGGAGGCCCGTCGGGGTTTGGTCTCATGGCCAGCAGACGCTTGCTAAGGTGTTTGTGTCGCTGTGTAGGTCACGAGTTCGAGTCTCGGATTACCCAAGGTTCGTCATGGCGGGCGCGGAGGTTCCTCCTAGGAGTATAGTGGTAGCCAGCGGGATTCGACCCAGTGTCACACGAGTATGATACCAATGCCATTTCTGATTCTCCTAGTACAAAAAAAAAGGTAAAGGAGGATGTGCATATACAATCTATGATCTAGGTGAAAAAAGAGTGGGAGAATCCCAAATGAATCAATCGGATTCTAAGATAAATCTAGTTGACCCTATTAAAGGCTTTGGAGAATAGAGTGTAGGTCTTCCTGAGCCAATCTTATAACATCATGAATATGCCTAACAGATAAGAAAACAAATTGTTTAAGGGATATATTGTTTGAAATAATTTCCCTTAATCTAAGGGAAATAATCTTTGTGATAATTTTGTATATAGAGTAACAAAGAGGGATGGTCCTAAAATGGTCAAAATAATCAACATTATCTACCATTGGAATAAGGGAAATGGAGGTGGAATTAAAAGGTTTAAATATGTTTCCAGTAGTCCTGAAATATTTAATAATAGATAGGAGTTCATCTCCTATAAAATCAAAGCGATGAGTATAAAATTCAATAGAGAGCCTGTCCATCCCAAGAATTTGATCCTTTTGTAATTGGACCTAGTGATATCAACCATTAGGGACTCATTTTATTCTTCATCTATGAATCTTGGGAATGCGTCGCCACGAATAGGACTCGTTTGATATTGGCTCTTTCTTATTTTCATAAGATTTTTTTGAAATATGATCACCCTTCTTCAACAATGTCAAAAAGGAGGTGGACATTTTACTAGGGGATCCTATGATCCCCTAAATGGTGTTTATGGTTTTCCTGTGGTTGGCCACCTGGTGAATTTTTGTGTGCTATCATCCCCAACTTGGAGCCAAAGGGATTGAATTTTCAATATCAATTTTGTTTCATGATCCAAAAAGATCCTCCTTCTTGACCTTTCCAAATCCATGATTTAGGAATATAGGTCATAAAGAAGATTTCTAATGGCATTTTGATTCCATAGGGAGAGGAGCTAAGATTCAATTTCAGTCAAAGATTTGGAATTATCTTCATTTTTATTTTTTCCCAATTGACTATCATAGACTTAGATATTTTAAGGTTCCTATGAAACTGAATAAGGGAGGATTTTCGAGAAGTAGGGGAGAAGCATGACTGATTTTCTGAGGAGAGTTATCAAGGAGGGATATTCAAGCCAATAGGCATTGAGTTTAAAGGGATATTGGGGCTTTTAAGGAAAAGGTTAAATTTCAAGTAGTATCATGACATGATCAAAGTCTCCGCCAAAACAAGTATGTCCCTTGATATTTAGGCTTATGTCAAGAAGAGCAACAAAGACTAGGAAATTGTCTAGGCACTTGGAAAAAATGGAGGAGCCAAATATTTCTTTTGTACAAGTAAGAAAAATATTAGGAGGGACAATGTCATAGAGACTGAAGTCATCCAATAGGGAAACTAGGAAGTATGAGAGAGTATATGGTTTAGCTAAAGGACCTAGAATTCAGTTTCTAAGAGTAAATTTTAAGTCCCCAACAATAAGGACTCTACTCGAGCTGAAGATAGGTAGTTTTGTAAAGTTCTCTAAAAAATTTCTCCTATTTTCATATGGACCATATACATTTATGAATAAAAAATACATGTCAAATTCTGAAGAGAGGAGGTCCAGATCCAGTTTGTACTTTTTGGACCATGTGTTTGAGAGGTGCATAGATCGAGTATGCAATCTAGTAATGAGGCCCCCTGATTTTCCCACAACATCAATAGTAATGAAATCCCAATTGGGAGGAGATTCTTTAGGTGACTGATGCCATTTTCATCCTTAAGCATAAACTCTTGCATGATAAGGACTCAAAGGGTGTTCTAAGCAATGAGTCTCTTGAGCACTACTTTTTTTTCTGATATTGGCTAAACCGCAATGGTTTAATGATAGAACTTCCATTTATGACACAAAATAGGGTCAGATGCTCTAAGAACCCTTAAAATTGATTTTTTTTTCCAGATTGAATTTTGAAACTAGCGTGATGTTGAGATTTCAATGTATTTTCTACCCATGGTGTAGGGGAGACGTAGAGGTTCCTTGAATATGCCCAAATCCCCACCCAAATAAAAATCAATATCCCAAGAGACGGGGGGAGGGGAGGAACGACCATAAGAGAGAATATTATAGTGAAGAGACACGGGGGAGGGGGAACAGTGGAAGGAGTGTGGGAGTGAAGGGAGAGTTTTGAGATGACATAGGGATGGGGAATGGTAATAGATGCAATGGGAAGAAAAAATAGGTGAATGAAAATGAGAGACATGATCCCACCTAGGAACTTAATAGACTCTGCAAGTGGTCCAATTGAAGAGGATCAAGGGGGAGGAAATGTATGGAGAGAAACATTCAAACAACCACTAGAAATATAAGGTTATGTAAAGAGGGGGGGGGGGGGGCATACCTGAGGAAGAGGGACCTTCCAAATTAGTCTTTGAACCTTATGATAATTTGACATAACCAGCAGTGAGAGGAGTCTATGCTGATACCTTTTGTGGCCTTGAGTGCAGAGTGATGTGCCAAAAAACTAAAGGAAGGTCCAAAAATTGAAAATGAGGATCTAGAGGATGTTTATTGTGTTGACCTTAACCTGCAGGTGGTGAATTTGAAGGATATTCGATGGAGTAATAGAGTAAAGGGTACTTTTCCTAACCCATTTTTACCCTTATTTTTCCCGATTTCACAATCCCATCTAAAGAGGCCATATGCATGACATCGAGAAAATTTAAATGGAATTCCCTCATAATATATGTTATGATGATAACAACATAATTATGGATTATTAAGATGGATTCAAGAAGTCCCAGGGAGAGGTTTAAACCCACCAGAATGTAGGCGATTACCATATACCCTATATGTTGGAAAGATAGATCCACCTCATAGAAAAACCCTAGGGTATTACCCACCTCCTTAACTACGGTCTCATACCAAAATATGGGCATCAAAGCAAGAAGATAAACCTAGATAGGGACAAGGTCTATTTTTTTTAACCTGACATAAAATTAGAGATAATTTCTTCAAGAAAAGGGCTCGTGAGCCCTAAGATCACTTATCAGTTATTATTATTGATGCATATTCCTCGAAGGGATTTTTCCACCCCATCTATCCCTTTATAAGGATCATGCATAGAGGTGCATAACCAAGAATAAGTTTAAAATTTTGGTCTATCCACCTCTGTAGGAAAGCCATAAACATGTGTTTGCTAGCGAAGTGACCAACAACCATCGAATTTTCGATTTTGTGAATATTGTTGAGTTGGATGTCTTTCCCAAGAAATAGGGATGGATTTTCTAACCTCCATTTGACACATTTATAGTTGTGCTTTTGAGGGTGGTTGGAAGGCCCTAGAAGGAAAAATATTTCTATAGGAAATTTCCATCACTATGCATTTTTGGTGTGAGGAAACAATTAAGGAAGCTGAAAGATGGAAAGGAATAATTGTATTCCACTGATATCTAGTGCTGTAATTCCACCAAATTTGGTGAGAGTCATAAATTAGGAAATTCAAGCGGTGATCCTAGTAAATAAGGGGAGGATAAGGGAGTCATGGGTTGGAGGGAGAAATCAATGAGCGAGGGGAATAATGGGAAAATGGGTAAAAACATTTATACTAGTTTTAGCATAACATCCTCATCTTCTACCCCTGGTTATTGTAATGATGATTGTAATTGTAACATCAGCATGGAAGGACCATGACTAGATGGACCTATGATTATACATATAATAATATTTATTAATCAGTTATCCAAAATTACAGTTTGGACAACCTTACAGATCCTTGGACTGGGGAAAAATTTCTTTCTCAATTATATTTACCTAAAGTTGGTTTAATGTTGAATCCTACTTGCCCGCTTGTCTTGCTTGAAAATTTGTGATCCATACCAACCTATTAAATGTCGAGGTTGCTTGAATACTTGGTGGGTCAGTTATCTGATAGGTGTTATGTGGTGTGACTAGGCATGAATTGAGGTAGGTAGGGATCATTATCTAGCATTGAAAAATTAAAAAATTGGAATGACACCATCACCTAAAGAGGGAGGGTGTGGCGTAACAAATGAAACCATATCCTAATAGGTAAAGGGACGAAATTGGATTGGTTGGTATAAAAGGGGATGGTTCATGCCCATTCCAGGGGTTCCACTCACAAATCGAGAGGGGATTGTTTTAGCCTCTCGTTCACAAATTACGAGAGGAAAATGAACTGAAAATCGAGATAGGATCTAGTAGTTGCAGGAGAAGAGAGAAAGAAGGTGTGTTGGATGTTAGAAGACTGGGAATGGTTGGCCCAAGTTAGGTCATATTCCCATATTTTCTAATGTACTTCAACTAAACTGATGAATTGATATTCATGACTTGGTTAATCACCCATATGTTTATTCCTTATATCCATCAATTTATGTATTTGCATCTATGTAGCCTGTGTGGAATTTTGTGAGTGAATATGCCATTTAGTGCTAGTTGTTAAGTTGTTGAAGCATTGTAATAGTGGAATCCATCTCCTAAGATCATGTTCAACACTTTAGTGTGAACCCTTTCCTTGTGCAAGAATTTCCATCATAACCTGGATCCATCTTAGTGGTGGTTAACTACAAGAAATGTTGTAGTGTAGTTGGCCTATGGTTGGGTGGAGAGTGGAAGTACCTCCTTAAGTTTCCATCTAAATAAATATACACAGATAATTATATCCATTTGTACATATGTTTCACTGTGAATAAGGAATGAAGATGTTATGTGTTATAACAATTAATGTATCAATATTGTTAATGAAAGAATATGTATTCCTGTGTAATTGCAATGTGATGGTTGCCTGATTATTCTCATGGTTATGAGGGTTGGAAGGCCTTTATGAATATTTATATTGTATTGTGTACGAATTTATTTACATTTATTAAATGAATGCTTGTTGTGCATGGCTAACTTTCACAATGTGTGGATTTCTAGTTTGGAATGGCCATGAATGTTTAAATGATTAAGACTATGAACTTCTGCTATGTAATATATGTTTTACCAATAGATCTAATAGGGTCTTCCCAAGAGACATTATGTGGTTACTACAGTACCACTATGTTGGAGGCTACAAAGTGGCGTAGCTATAGTTTGAATCGATTTATGCCTGATGCTAGGCATTATGACAGCCTTATTGTGCATACCATCATTATGGATGTGTTTAGAGTGTTGGGGGAATGAAGATTTCATCCTGCATATATTTGTGTTGCAATCCTAGACTTGTAATTATCCCAAATGAGCCTTGATGATTATTTAAAGAAAATAAAAATAAAAAATTACAAGGTTAGAGGAATTAACTTAATCATTGATATTACCACTAATCCTAATATTAATCACCTAAAAAGGGTGATTAGAATTAAGATTGTGTTGGACCAAGTGTTGAGAGCACCATCTTTGGATTTCACATGGAGTTGAAAGAAGGAGTGGAGTTTGATGGGAGTGTGAGATGAAAAAACTCCCATTACATGATGTGGATAATTCATGTCACGTTGTGTGAGGTGACCAGGAAGTATTTGTGGAATTGGGAACGATCGATAGAAATCACAGGTCAAGAATATGTTCATCACTTTTTGTCAAGGTTTTTGTCACGTCGTGAAGGTGTGGAATGATGTATTCAAGTATGGGTGTGTAATTGGCACATTGAAAAAGGCAGAGATAGAATGCCTTCCCCATCCATGAACAAGAAAAAGTTGATTTGCAAGGAGGATCGAGACCAGTGGGACCAATGCCATGGGCTGAGGTGGTAGATGCCACATAGGCTGGGTATGGCCATATGGAACTCTAGATGATGTGTACATATGACATGACACGCGATCAACATGAAATGTGGCAAGAATAATTGGCCTTTCCATATGGCCAAGGGAGTCAGTTTTGGATGACACATCGCACCCTTAGAGGATTCCACATGGTGGAGTGACAACACCATGACATTAGCAAGGAGAAAGGGATATAGGTGGCATGGATGGGTTGATGACATGCCATGGAACATGGCAGATGGAATGTGACACCATATGGCCCTAATGTGATATGCGGCACCAACATGGAGTTAATGTCGTCAATTCCATGCCATCACGAACTACAGACCCCCATCAATATTTTGTAGAGTTTATTGTATTAGTAGCCATGGTAGGTGAAATCCACGAAACAATAAGCTTTCGTGGTAATTAACATGGAAATATTTGGTTGCGTTGTGGAGGTTAAAAAGGGTATTTCTCAAGGATGGTACGATGACACTGGGCGCATTGATGTGGTGGAGCTAGGTTGGTTTATGGGCGACATGGAAGAGTCACCTATGCCACTTGGTAGTGCCACGTGATGGGGCATGCTAATGTGGTAGGATTGAAAGGGCCCAATTTTCAAATGGTACAACCTTCAATCCTGAAATTGGATTGAGATAAAAGATTTATCGCCAAAAATATCTTGACAAGTTGGATGTGATGGTGTTATCCAAAGTGAGTTCTGCACACTTTGGTTGAGAAGGAATTTGTAACCCCAACTCCATAAAAAGATGATGGATGTTGGGTTAGTTTTAAAGTAACATATCCCATCATCTGAGAATAAACCAAGGAAGTAGGAGGGTTTGTTACAATTAAATTCGCGATAGGGGTTGAGGAACTCTAAGCTACCTTGTAGAGGATGTTGTGGTGGGAATTTTGTCAGAGACTCCTTCAATGTTTCCGTCAAGGGGGTGTGAACTGAATCAGCCATGAGAGAGAGAGGGTGCATAGAAGTTGATACTGGGTTAGTCAATTCAGAGCTTCAGTAGAGGTTGCTCAAGAACTAGCACTGCAGACCAAACCCTAACCCTAGCAAATCCCGTCACTAATTCCTTCATCTAAATTATATTTATCTCAATACTAATTGTTTATTTAACATTTATGATTATATGGTGGTCACATTCATTCTATTTTGACTAGATAATACATTTCAAATCTTGACTTTTAAGTATGATGCTTATGATATTTTGAAGATAAAAATCATATTTTGAACTCGTTTTGAAAATTTTAAATGAAAAGATTATGATATCAGTATATTTTTATGGTTTCTTATACATGGTGTTTATTATGATATGCTATGCATTTTTTTGAAATGTTTAATGGGATTCACAAGGGACGCATATGTATGATGAGAGGCATAAAGTTTATTTTTCTTATGAGTCTAGTGGACCCCTATCTACCCTTTACGTTAAGTCACAAATATAATCACTCGATTAATTTATTAAATAAATTCAATATGTCAATGATCCTATTAAATCCTTTAATTATAAAGAAAACAATTGTAGTTGATAATTGTTGAAATATAATACAAAAAGAAAGGAGGAGATCGATGAAAGGAAGTAGTTCATACAGAGAGAGGTATGTTATAGCTTTGAAAATATCTATGCACATTATTAATTATCATATCCATACTTAGTTTTCTATGGACTAAAAAATCCCATTGATAGCAATGGTTTCTTAAAAAGTGACAGAGAAAGGCAATGTGAAAGTATGATTTGGTCTTCTAAGTGAGGTCATTTATTTTTTTCGTATGTTGTCTCTATTTAGAAGTTATAAATTTTTCTTTCAGCACTAATTATTGATATATTTTGTAAATTATTTTGCATCAAGTTCCTTAAGTTGTCCAAGATAAATAATGTTCATCTTATTATTCTCATACCCTTGGTTGGCCTTGTATGATTTATAATATAGGCTAGGACTTTTAGAGTTATGTATGGTGCAAGCTCTTGTCCTTGTGTGATTTATAATATAGGCTATGACTTTTAGAGTTATCTATGGTGCAAGAACTTATACAAACTTGAAAAAATTGTTATGTCCAAGACTATTATACGGGTTATTTGATAATAAAGAATTATTGTGTTATTTTACTTATTACTAAGTTTATCTTATCTGCATATGTATTACTTTCCATTTATTGAAAATTTCAAACATATTCCAAATTTTATATACCGCTTTTATGTTTTTATTTATTTATTTAGTTGATATTTAGTCATTTTATTTGTTAATCATTTTCGATCAATATACTCCTTAACATCCATTGATTTTATATACATATATATATATATATTTAGTCCCTGCCGCCTGCGGCATGGCAGGGACTATTGTAATCGCTTTTGGGTGTTTTATTAGTCACTGCAAGAAAATGCGATCGAGCCATTTACCTTAATATAAAGTTTTAAGGACAGATTTTTGGCTACAGTCGGTAAGAACCAATCAGATTTTTGGCTGCCGTCGGTAAGAACCAATCAACAATTTGAAGGTCTTATTTGGCCTCATATCGAGGCCAGACCTAGGTTAAATGTAACTTGATTCCCCTTGTTTCTAATTTTTCTTGTTCCTATTTACTAATGCTAGCATTAGTTAATAAGCATATAATGTTTCGACAATTTCCGCAAAGAATTTTTATTAAAATCTGCATGCATGTTCAAGTTGTCTTGTGATCTGCCACGGGTTGTGATCTGCCACGGGTTTTGCTTAGTGGCACAGGTTTTGCTTACCAAGGTTTGCAAGGAGCAGGGCAGCGGTGGAAGAACTGGACCAGAAAATGGCTTGCAAAGAGCAGGGCAGCGGTCGAAGAAAACGGAAGGAAGTGTCTGGAACGCTCCATGGAGTGGTAGGTCTTCCTGACGCAACAGCCCCGAACAGAGGGGGGATAGCTATGACCTGGAACGAAGATCGGTTTTGTAGGGAATCAGCTGATGGAGATGCACGACTAAGGGTGATGAACAATGGCAAGGTGATGAACAATGGCAATGGTGTTAGCAAGGGCGCAGGAAAAGCATTACCCCTACAAAGCAACAACAGGAACGAGTTCTGTATGGCAGAGATGGAAAGCATGCATCAGGAGCTACAACCAGCAAGGTAGTAAACTTCTTGTAGTTCTTGTAGCTATTTAAATGCTCATCTATAATATTGTGCAACTGCTCATATGCATGTCATACCTATTGTGTACGTGCTGACCAGCTAGAACAGGGTCAGGCCATGGAGAAAAACTTGATTTCAATGGCTCGTGAAGTCCAGAAACTTTGGGCCGAGCTTGCAAATGCTGATAAGAGCGAGCGTGCTGCAGAAAACCCTGGTAAAACAGAATATTGATTTAAGTTCACTTAGATATTTTGTTAAAAGTTCACTTAGTTCAGACAAAACCAGTACATGCTAATGTTGTAAATTGAATCGATTGACCAAATTTGCATAATTACCTGGGATTCATTTGTTCATATTGTTTCAAATTTTGTCGCCTTTATTTGTAAGACTCTTGAATTTTCCATTGGAATGCAGGAAGGCAGGGAGGACAGTTAATCCAGTGGAGCCATATTAATTGTGGTGATTGGGCAACATTCAATAAGCTTTCCACACGATCACCTTCAGCGGCAAGAAACTGCAACCTGGTTGTGAATTTGACAAGATTTTTGAACGCTTGTGGAGACCATTCAGTTTAAGAACTCAAAATTTACAGACAATCTTGAAAACCATGACATTCGGTGAAATTATATATTTACAGTTTTTTATTTTTTTTGGCTTTCAGAATTAAAAATTTGATAGCACAACATTATTTTCATAGGCACTCCGAAGCTTCAAGATACATACAGGGGAGTGCTGATAAAAAGGGTTGTCAGTTGGGCACCAGATACGAAGCCAACAGTCTGGAGGTTGTGTCTCTCTCTGGTGGTGCATTCTTGTTTGATTTTTGTCGTCTAACTCTAAGAGACACCTATTTTCTAGATTCCGAAAACCCAGTTCTCCTTCCCAGCCAGTTCCGTCCCATATTCTTATTGCTGTATTTCTGTCTTTTCGGAGAAATAAACAGGCAATGTCTAGGAATATATTCTTCTGCTGTTTATCGAGACCGTCATAGCTCATTTTGGACCTGCTTCGGATATCTGTGTGAAGCACCCCTGAGATTTTGCGCAATTGGCTCTCCAATACTTCAACTATTTTTCACCGTGCAGATCCGCCCCAAGCACAAAGCTTCTAAATTCTGCTTCAGCAGCCGATCCTATGCCTATGATCGACCTACCTTTCGGTCATTTTTTCTTTTTCTCATTGGCTTTTTTCTTTCTTTCCTCTTTTCTTTGTGAACGCAGATGCGGTGTGTGTTCCAGCACCATTTTTCATGGCTCTCGGACATTATTGGAGATAGAATCAGCCATGAGCCAGGGGAACCAGAAGCCGCCATGAGCCAGTAGCCAGGCACCTTTTGCTAGAGGCCTGCAACCTGTAAACAGAAGCCTCTCACAAACCGGCGGGGGTGAAGGGATAACTAACTTATTTCCGGGCCGAAAAAGTGGATGCAGCCGGAAACCAAAGTCGTGAGCAAGCGCGTGTACTGCATGCAGGTGGCTATTCCACAGCTGTCCGAATGCCGCCACGGATGTAGCTTGATGATTCCTGAAGTCGAGTTTTTTGCATGCAGTTTTGAGCATGCCCAAGTATAATAATCAATGACGGGTATCAAGAAGCCGTCAAACCTTTAATACTAAATTTTTGAATAAGTAATATTTTTGAATTTATTTATTATGTTTACGTGAATTAAGGCTTACTGACATAATATCTTATTTAGTATATATTAACTTAGATGCCGCGTACTTCTGGACCTGCACTATACCCTTGGAAAGAACTACCACTGACTTAGAATTATGTTGAGCATAATAATGAACAATACAAAAGTTATCCGTTGACATATGCAATGCCCATCCTATGCAGAAACTCGTGATTGACTCGTGATTGATGATGTTCGAGCTTCATGGAAGAGGCAGTGACTTCTTTTCACGAGAGCAATCAGCAGAATGGTAGGCTTTTCTTTGTAGGCTTTTCTCTTCATTAACTTTAAGATGTCAACAAAATAATTCTATTTACATTGATAATACTCATATAAATTTTATTTAGAATTCTCTTCATTGACTTTAATATGTCGATGAAATAAATTTATTTACATGGATAATATTCATATAAATTCTATTATTTTTTTGCCAGAGTCATCTCATATTGGAATATTGGAATGTTGTAGTATAATGAGATTATGCGTTGTTCTAAATTTTATAAATAATAATAATAATAATAAATCGAAACACTAAAGTCAACTACAGCCAAATCCATAGATTGATCAAATAGATCGTATACCAACTCCTCAAAATTTATCGGGAATTATTCACATGAAAATGTCTTATGGCCCATCCATCTGCTATTTTATAGGTGTTATGTATCTATAGTTTTCCAGAGGATTTTTTTCCCGGGAAATTTTTTTTTCTTTTTAATGTAATTTGAAGTATCATAGCTTCTGGGGAATGCAGTCAACTTGATGTGCTTAATTTGTTTATAGCGTACGCCATCAAAAAAACAGAATTTATTTCAGATTATTGGTAAAGTAAGAAAGAATATATTATCAGAATTTATTTCAGATTATTGGTAAAGTAAGAAAGAATATATTATCTCTTGTGCAGTCCATCTCTTATCATGGATTCTCCATTTTACTTCAGAATTGAAGAAAATTAGGCAAGATTTAATGGAATTAATGGAATTAATTTATTTATAGTGTAAGCTATAAAAAACACAAAATTTATTTCAAATTATTGTCTTATTTTAATGGTACACGCAATTCACTCTATGCATTTGAAACTTAAATGATTTTCAAACTTAAATGACGCAAATGTATGTGGGAATCATTTTAAGCATTTTCAAACTCAAATGATGCAATCATTAAGCTGGGGCCTCAACGGTCGGGGAACCTTGAATACAGCAGGCAGTCAGAATGCTCCAGAATGACTCTTACTGAATTAAGCAGCCGCTGCAGCTTAACGGGATCGATTCGGGGCAGAGGAGGATACAAAAGCATAAGTTTACAAACTATCCGGGAAATTTACAATCTGTGCTTGCAGTTTGTAAAATTTGATTTTTTGTTTTTGTTTACAGCACTAAAGGCAGGGACTAGCTGCCTTTAGCAGCAATTCTTGTTTTTCTACTTTTCAATTTCTGATACTGTACATATACATTTATTGGTTTAATTATTTAGACTTGCAAAATTTCATAAAAAAATTGAACATAAGAAAATTTTAGATAAGAGATTTAATGCTAATACTTCTTGAAAATCTCGTCTTAAACATTTTGGTTAGGTTTTAAACCTAAAGTACCATTCTCGTCTTACCTCATCTAGTCTTACAAGGTTGAAGTGTTGATTATCGAAACATTATAGTTTTGGCCTTAACACTATAGTACTCGTGATATAAAACTTATTGTAGTGATGCATGATTTAAAACTTATTGTAGTCCTTTTGGGTAGGTCAAAAATTCCAACTTCATGTTAATCACCATGGCCTTCAACATATTTTACAAAAATCAATACAACAATAATCTAAACTTTTAAATGAATATGATTTTGATATATCTCATATTAAATAAGCTTCGAATAATGTATTTGATGCCTTAATTTATAGGTCTTCTATATTTTCAATCTTACCACTAAAGTATATTTTCAAAGAATAAATATTTTGGGTTTACAACAACATGATAAATGGTACAAGAAATGGAGTTGTCTACCGATGCAACAGAATAGCCCAGACAGTAGTTTTTTGCCGGAATCTGGTAAAACAAATTTCAAAAATTCAGGAAGTTGGAGTGTTTGAATTGCATTTTTATGGTGGAAATGGATTCATCACCCTCAAAAACCCTTAGAGAACCCAAAATACTGAAGTTTAACAATTGTAACTTATATTTTCAAAAATCTTTGCCGGAATTTTTCATAATCTCATTGGAATTTTTGGGTTATTCTATGGGTTTTTAATACTATGGCACAAGAAATTAAGAATGATACTAGAATTAGATACAATGAAAATCCTGTTATGCATTATATGAAGACACTCTATTAAGATTTCTTAAAAAAATTGTATGTACCATGTGATAAGTTAATATTTATATATTAAAATAGGTTCATTGAGCCATATGTACAACTCATCAAGTGAAAAAGATCTATGTAGATTTAAAATTATTTTTTTGGAAGGAATAAAGAAAGATGTAGTAAATTATGTCACATGATGTTGGAATGTTAGCAAGTGAAAGTTTAACAATATCTAGAAAATCTACTACAACTACATGTGATCCATGAATCAAAATGGGAAATAATATCAATGGATTTTTTAGTAGGGTTGAAAATAACCCCAAAGAGGTGTGATTCTATCTTACTGGTTGTTTTACATCATTATATTTCAAACCCATCTCATGTACTTAATATGAGTAACTTTAATTTTTATTAGATCATTATATTATTTTTTATCCATTGTGGTAGTGCATTCAACACATGGGCGAACGAAATACACTATGCTTAGTAGGGATGTTGCTTACCTACATGCAACTCACAGATCAAAGTGGTCTTTCAAACGTTAGTGGAACAAGTTCAACATGTAATAAGATAATTTAAATGGAAACATAGCATGCTACATAAACAATGAAACAAAAAACAAAAAAACATGCACAGTAAACATGCTCAATAGAGAAAACACACTAATAACTCAATGATGGAAAGCTCTCTCCCTTTATTAGGTGTGGGTTGTATTTGAAGATAAAATGCTAAATCTCTTGTAGTGGATCCTTCAAGCTATGGAGCTCCAATATCCAATAGAAGGGGGTATCTTCCCCTCAATTTTTCAACAAGCCTCTCTTCCCTCTCAAAAGATGGTATATCGACGGACACATGGCAAACTCTTCTCTATTGGATTGAGGTGTTGGATGGCCAACAACTGAATCCTTCCAATCCTCTTGTTGCTGGACAACACAAGTTGGTTTGTTGATGAGAAATTTGGCCAACATAACAATGTGTCTCCCATTTTTCTTCCCATGACTGGCTTCTATACACAAATTTCAAATTTTCCCTCCTTCTCTTGGTACAAGATGGATGTTGACACAATATTGGGGGTATGATTCCTTTGTATGTTGCACTAAAGCCTCAAGGTGGCTCAAAGGAGACTATACTTGGTTAGCTTGAGTGAGAATATTTATCTCCAAGTGTGCCACGTGGTCCCGGATAGTGACATTCCGCATTCTCTAGGACCACGCGGCTATTGGAGGGATAGTCGTGCTCTTTGCGGCGATCGAAGAAAAAGTCTCAATACATGCTCAGGGTCAGTGCTTCTTGTGTGTGGTCCAAAAATTTGTTTGTTGACCTTAGGAAAATTAAAAAATTTCAGGTCCTGTAATGTATTTCTTCTCTGTAAATCTTTATTTGTACCTTCTTCTTGACATTTTCTAATGTATTTTTCTTATACGATTTTCCAATGCTAACAGTTTCCCCCTAATGTATGAGGTCTAGGAAGAACTATATAGCCGAAATACATTATAGTTTATTTTTCTGTGTAGTCCTTTTGAGAGAGAGAGAGAGAGAGAGAGTAACTTTCTTGAAAACTGAGGTTGGAGACCCCTTGCCGTGAGTAAAAAGAGACAACGTGCTCTGTTGGAACCCTGCAAGAGATAGAATGAATAAAATATTTCTATGAGGTGGGCATGTCCCATGCTTGTGATGTTTTGACTAGTTAAGCTTATTTGACAGGTAGAGGTTCTATTTATGTCACTTTTCTAGTAGTGACCTACTGTTGGTTGATGACGATGGTTGATGACGCCCTCAGGGGCATTTTTTCTTTGAAATAAGGTTGAATGTGGTGCCCACGCATAATCTTGGTATGGCATGTTTGTTTTAGAACAAGTGCTCATTGTATGCATGGGTATTTGATTGTTGGGGACCTTTCCATGTAAGAATTTTTGGAAAAAATAATTATCAAGTCACGAGTCTTCGACGAAATCTGGCAGAGTGCAACGACTATGAAGTACAATACCAACTTGACATGAAATTTTATCTTAAAGTCCAATGTCAAGAGGATCGATGACATTAATGGGCAATGATGATTCCCATAGTGCCATATGGGGATGCCCCTATTGAGGTAGGGAGTCATCCAAGGTACTACCTCCCTCTTGGAAAATATTTGTTGTAGTCGAAAAGAAGGAAGCATCAACCGACCGAGACGAGAACTGATGCAAGGGGATGGGGTTTCTAATGTAGCAAGGCGTGGTGTGATGGGTTAACTAGGCATGATGACGAGAAATGGCTATAATTGTTGATGGTATTTAAGTGACCCAAGGTCAGAGCTATAAATGTGAGTGGCGACAGTCATAAAAAATTCTGGTGAGGAAATCCCTGGAGTTGGTAGGACATCTAGGGTGGGTGTATGGTTGTTATGAGTGTCATGGTGGGGTGTGGTAAAGAATGCGTGGCTCCAACCAAGGGTGATTAGGGACTACTACTAGGTGAGAAATGTGAATGAATGGGTGGGAGTGATCTCCTAAAAAATCTTTGTACACTTTCCAAAAGAATATAGAATGGGTTTGGATGTACAAGCACGGAGACGGGTGCCCCTATAAACATGAAAATAATCTATTACTATGGTGTGAGGAGTGATTTTTGCTGAGAGTGGGGGCTCCATTGGCTGGTATTGGTGCGGGGGTGATGAAGCAGATGAAAAGTGTCACAGATGGGCTATGTTGATGGTGGTGTGATAGGTCAAGTGCGAGACACGATGGTGCATTTTTTATCTGCTTATGAGAATGGTAGCCTAGGAAGGGGTTTTAACATGATATGGGTCAAACTTGACTTGATGTATGATGGATGACTGAACATGAAGTACTTCTTGGGATTGGATTTTATGGTCATGCTCCATAACTTTGGTGTATGGTCTACATGAGTGATGGATGCCATGGAGGGTAAGGCTCTACCGACCTACGAGGATGTTTATCATGTGCAAGGTGGGGTGATGATAAACATGGTCGAGTGAATGAAACCTACGGTTGATTTATTTGGAGAAATGATGTCATGATATGCAAAGCTTATTTGTGGAGCCTATCATGCTAGGCATAGAATGAAACTTGCTCTTGGACCTTTGTTGGCTGGGACATATGGTTATTCGGCATGTTTGTAATACCTGCAACCAATACCCCAAATGAAATCATATTTTTCATATAAACATATTTGAAATAATTTTGAATGTAAAGCAATAAGAGAGGGCATACCTGCTACAACTGACAAAAATGACATTTTCTTAGGCGTAGACTTATAAGGCATAGCTTGAATGGAACGGAACGAAATCGTGGGATGTAGGGACAATGACGAATCGGGTGGTTTCTGTTGGGTAATTAAGGTGATTGTTTTAAAGGTAACCTCAATGCTTTTCATTTAATTATCAATCCAGGGCAAGTCTTGTTATTTCAAGAGTGTACGCACAGTATATGCAAGTGACATCGTAGGGAAAGTATTCTAAATTATCATAAGGAATATTGTCTAATTCGCGAAGTTTAATCAAATCAGCTTGGAAGTGAATTATAGAATGCTTTTGACTATTCAAGGGAGATAACTATGTTCTAAGCCTATGCAGAAGTAACTACTAAGCGCTGGCAAGAATAAACTACAATTGAACAACGTGCTTTGATGAATTGAACAGCAACCGTAATGAATTGAACAACAACTCTAATGAATTGAAAAACAATCAACTTTTTAAAATTTTGCAATGGGATTCTCTTTTAATCAACTAATGACAACTTTCTGAATTAAACAACAACCAACACTCATAATGATAATAAAGAAATATCTAACCTTAACTACATGCAAAATTGAACAGCGGTCGTGTTAAAACTAATCGAACAATTATAAAAGCATTGAACAATTATGAAAGCATTGATTTTAGGCAAGAAGGCATGAATCGTAAACTAGTCTAATGAAAGGGGAAGTTGTAGCATCTTATGTTCACAATTAACCAACTAAATGATATCTTATGAAACGCACTAGATAACTGGAAATGAAAATTATGTAAATAAACGTATAACACAGAAGTAGCAGAGAAGCTTCCAGGGTTGGGCCCAAAGCCACCAAAATTCTACTCTAAGGAATACTCAGAGATTGTCTATTCCAAAAACTTCAGATTCTTTATTAAGCCGCAGAGTAATGCATTAATACAACTTGATGATTCTGTCCCGATATGCCTATCACAGAGAAAATATATATGCTTATATCTTGTTCATCTTCGGCCTTTTAAAGGCGAATTTAGAAGTAGTAATGAATCCTTTCCATACGGGGCCCTGTTTCTTCATGGTTGTCATTTGAGTACTCCAAGCGTGGATGTGCCTCACCATATTCTGTCGATCCGTAGCAGCCCATTTTCCTCCCTTATCAGTTGTGTTTTGGTCATCAGCAGTTCAGCTGGTTTGCTTCCCTATCAATAAATATATGACAAGTCAATTCTTATGTTATTAAATACTCCTTTTATAATTATTTCACTCTGCCTTGGCTTTACATTATTTTCCTTTACTTTATTGCTAAGATGAGTGGAAAATACGTAAAAGTACATAACAAATCATGGTGAATATGGGGTGAAACGTACCTTCTTCTTGGCCCAACATACTCCCCTGCTTACCTTTTTGCAAGTCCTCGTGCAAATAAATGGTTAAGGTGTAGTTGGATTGAGAATATGTAGGGTATACCTCCTCTTTATAGAGTCTGAAGCCATGTCTCTATTTGATCTTTGCCAAGGTTGAGTTTGTGTGCCCCTTTGGCAACTCATAATTTTGATGATAGTCCTCAGGGGGATACCATATGAGGGGGAACCTGTATCTGCACCCTATCCATGTTGAGCCCATGTTCAAGATTAGGTTGTTGTATAGAAGGAACCTGGAAGCAGCATCTTTGAAGTTCGTGTATCCAAATGGCTCTCTTTTCTTCACATTGTTTGTATAGGCTAACCATATATGTTTTGATGCTGCCAGTGCTTCTTCCTAAATGTCTTGGAAGTATGTCCACCCATGTTGCACAATATCTCTGTGGATAGGCCCCAACTTGGATATCACTCCTTTTCTCTGTGTGAACTTATTATGTTGGGTGAATAGGTACAGGGGTTTAGTGGGTTCCCCCCTAACCCATAGGTCTAGGTCATGCTCTCTCTTCTGAAAGGTGTTGTAGGCCTTAGCCCACCGAGTCTGGTTCTTGGCAAAGGAAAGGAAGGCCTGGAACTGAACGTCCCCTATGAAGGGACTGGGATTACTGTCCCTATCCTCCTCTAGAAAGAAATTGTGTAAATATAATTCATACAAAATATGTTGGACCTAATAATCCTACTCATTGCAACACTGGACAAACTCCTCAATGGTTTTAAAAATGGTGGGATTCCCTACCCTAATAGCCTTGACTTTAAACAATAAATATCGTTCCACTAAGAATAGAGCATAGTTAGTGTTTGGTGCCCTGCAAGTTAATACATCTAAGTAAAGAGAGAAAACCATACTAGTTTTCTTCTTAGCTTGTTCTACTTGCTCCTGTGATTTTTTTACTTTTTTCCTTTCTTCCCTGAGCTGAGAAAATGTTTCATCCTGAGTTATAGAAAAGTCTTTAAACCTCTTCAGTAGTGCTTGATGTTCCTGTAAGGGTACTGCTTCTTTTCTGCACTGGGCCAATTCATGTTGGACCTGAGTTAGTTTGTTGTGAAAATTCTGATTGGTAGCCTTTTCTACTAGGGGAGTGTAGGCAGGTGTCACCTCCATTTGAGTTCCCTTATCTTCTGTAAGTTCTAGATTATTTTTCACAGATGCTTCAATAGTGTCTACTGGGTCAGTCTGTAGAGATAATTCGGCAGTTTCCACCAATTGGTTAACAAAATATGTTTGGGTTTCCATGGTATCCAATTCCTTCTTAGGTTTCCAAGCCTTTCTCGCTTCATTCAACTACTTCTTCAGATGTTTTATCATATTTCTCAACCTTGTGAAAATCTTTCTCATTTTCCTTAACTTCTTTTTAGTTGTTTTCTCTTCTAGCAAGGTTTTGGCAGGGGAAGGAGGAGCAGTGGCTTCAGTTTCTAGAATGGCGGTGTCATTTCTAAGGTTATCAGTGATGACATTTCCTTCTCGCACTCCAGAGTTTATTTATGTATTAGTGTCCCGACTGGCTGAGATAACGTTCCCTCAGGTGTCAAGGGAACTGTCTCCATGCTTGCGTTTTGTTCTAATGGAACGGTGTCTCCCGACTGATTTCCAGATTCGGATATCCCTTCTATCTGGTCTTCCCTACCCACCCGTTCACTATCAGGGGGAGATAAAACCCTTAAAACATGTAATTCATCATGGCGGGGTAATACTTCAATGTGGCCAAAGTTGCTGGTAGTGGCGGATTGATTCAACAGGTCCCTATGCCCCTCAGCTTGTTCAGATGGGCTTCTAATTTCACGAGATGCCCTTATTTGCTCCAAAATTCAAGCCATTTCTTCTTCATAGTCTTGTAAGGGCATATTTTGAGGGTTTGAAGGTGGTATATGGGATGGTCTCGCCTCATTTGGAAATTCAGAGGTGTCTTTCCATAATTGCAGCCTTTCGAACCATCTTTGTTTCCCTGGTTCTAAGGTCGAAACATGGTCCCTTTTTCCTCTTCCTCTCCTGGGTATGTTTATTCTCAGAAGTTCAATTCCTATTCTGACAGGGTTTTCCTCAGAGGCATGAAGAGCAGGATTAACAAAGTGGTCCCAAGATGTCTATTATTTTCCCAGCTCATGAATGATTATTAATTTGATCAAGCCATGGTGGTTGACGATTGCTTGGGGGTTTTTGGCTTGTCTAATTCAAAAAACAGTATCGTGCAATACATAAATAAATAAAGAAGGCAGATTAATTGAAATTTTTCATTTGAGAATAGCTAATAGTTTAATTTGGCAGGGTTTTACCACATCCTGGCATCTGTCGCATGTGATGTATCTTTGAATGAACATTGCCAATTATTGCCAAGGCTGTCGTAAGGACGCAAGTTTAATCCCCTTCCCCTTTCACTCCAATGGTTCACCTGGGTCCTGGTATACTGAGATTGCTTCTTGTAGAAGAACATGTTTTTTGGTCCATCTTTCTCCCTCTGTTGATAGTCTGGAGACCTCACCGATGGTTTCCTCGGCGACCGGTATGATTATTCCTCTGACTGTAGTGTGCCCTTCCCATAGGATTTGCAGGAAATCAACTATTATTTTCGTGTTAAACCCCTCAAGTCTATGAGGATATGAAATCCATCCAACTTGTTGGAGAATGGCACGAGCTAATTTTGAGACTTGGAAGGTTGTGGGTTCGTTGCGGAGAGAATTTCCTCCCATGGCTAATGTGTTCTCTGAACTATTTTTTCTTTTCTTTTTGTTTCTTACGGCGTTGTTGGTTAAGACAAAACACTACATGTGAGAAAAACACACAACCTAAAATCGCAAATGCCATGATCTTTTAGTCCCATCAGCGTATCCTAAGGAGTTGTGCGGGGAATTCGCATGTTTATTCATTATGGATATTTTCACCCCCTCTCTCAGGAGAAGGGCATCCATGTCCTTAAGTACAAGAGATATTGCAGCAATCATGAATCCATACGATAGAAAGGTCGGAATCAGTAATCACAGTTGTACAATAGAAGGGCGTCCATGGTCTTAGAGCTCAAGAAAAAAGGAGAGATTGCAACAATCATGAATGCATGTGATGCAAAGGTTAGAATCAGTAATTATCACAAGTGTACATCAGGTGGAAATGAGCGAAGAAGGGGAAAAAAACAGTATAGCTATTATTATGATAGGATGTCTTATTTTGATGGTGTAGGATAACAGAAGCATGACAGTGATGGATTATGATTGGTGTCGTCATCCCTTAATTCAAACATGAGAAGATAATTCATTCATAGTTAACTATGCGAGTAGATAGTGTTAACACATATTCAAGTAGTACATTTATCTCGGAAATGGATTAAATAGGAAATAAGGCATATAAAAGTAATTGGCTATTGTTTAAAAAAAAAAAAATACTCCCATACCACAAGCAGAGCCACTGCTGCCAACAGGTGTTCATAGCCTTGACAGGGTTGCTATTCTAACCCGAAAATGAGCTAGAATCCTCTATGTAAAAGTAGATATTTTTCCAATTTTATGGAGAGATCGCTGTGCTGGTGTGGTGACCAGATAGTCAAGGTGACACTCAGTGGATTTGTAACAGAGTGATCAGGTCGGCTTGTGATGAGACCTCCTGTCCTTCAAGTAGTTTGAGCTGTCAAGAAGGTCGTTACCTTAGTGTGTTGGCCATTGATGGAATGTCACTTCTTAAACCTTGCTGATCATGGTAGGCTGGCTCGTGATGAGACCCCCTATTCTCTCTTAAAAATTTGCATATAAATATAATATTTCTTTTGAAAAGTAGGCATTTTTCTTGTTTTATGGAGAGACCATTGTGCTGGTCTGGTGCCCAGATGATCAGGCCACTCACCGGAATTGTAACAGAGTGATCAGGACAGATCGTGATGAGACCTCATGTCCTTCAAGTAGTTTTAGTTGTCGCGAAGGTCATTACCCTGGTGTGTTGGCCATTATGGGCATGTCACCTATTAAATCCTTATGATCATGGTAGGCTAGCACGTGATGAGACCCCCTATTCTCTCTTAAAAATATGCATATAAATATAATATTTCTTGTTATTATACATGAAGGGAGGCTCATTAACTCCTTAAGAGTTAGAAATGGCGTGAGAAGTAAAAATAATGCCAATAAAATTAATACACTTTATTCCTATATCCTTATGTCAAGGGGAGATACTACTCAAGAGTGTAGAAAGATATACCATCATAAGACTAAAAATGAATTGTGCGATAATATGTTTGAACGGGCGATGTCTACCCCTTCATTGCATAGATAAACCATGCCAGCTTCTAGAGTATATATTTCCATCAAAGTTTCAAAGGATCATCATATTAGTAGTATCATTTCTTTTCTCCTTTTCAGGTGCCAATTCCTGCTAAAAAATGACTTTTATGGCCAGGGTGTGTAATGAGGATTGGGTATTCAAAAAGAGAACATCAAAAAGAAAAATAAAAACATGCTTATAAGGAAAAAGGGAAAAAAAAAAAAATCATTTGTTCCATTCGATTGAACAGCAATTGTTCAATCAGATTGAACAACAAAAATAAACACATAAAGCACAGTCGTTCAATTCAATTGAACAACAGTTGTTCAATTTGATTGAAAAGGAGTCGTTCAATTGGATTGAAAAGCAGGCATTCAAATTTTTTAATAGAAAAAATAAACACGAAAAAATACGGTCTTTCAATTGAATTGAACAGCAGCTGTTCAATTCGATTCAACAACAGTCGTTCAATTGGTTTGAATAGCAAAAAAATAAACACACAAAAAAATGGTCATTTAATTGAATTGAACATCAATTGTTCAATTCGATTGAATAGCAGCCATTAGATTGGATTGAACAGAATTTTTCAAAGGTTTGAACAACAAAAATATAAACACACAAAAATACGGTCGTTTAATTAAATTGAACAACAAAGATAAAAGATAGAAAAAGAATGCAGCTATGAATATGAAGAAGAGATGGAATGTAAAACAATGAGAAAAACTATAAATTGCAAAGGATATATATACAATATTTAAAAAATAAGTAACAATTTTTTATGAATTTAAAGTTGCGGGACCATCACCCCCTGCAGCTAAAATTTGTATGTTGGGATCATCGCGCACCTGCTGGCAGAAAGACTCCTTTGTAAGTGGTTTGTGATAGAGGCGCACTCATTGTCCATTGAATCAGAAGGTAGAACCAAATCTGTCTATGGTAGTCAAGTTGAGGGTACCATTGATGTGTACTTCCTGAATTTCGTATGGATCGAGCCACCTTGTTTGTAACTTACCCGGGAAGTCTTAGAGTCTGGAGTCGTAGAGAAGTGCCCAATCTCCTATCTGGAATGTATTCTTTTTTATGAGGTTTTCATGCCACATAGCTCGTTGTTGTTGAATAATTGTAGTGCACTACAGATCCAGTAGTCGTGTTTCATCCAATTCATTTATTTGTTGGATTCTTCTAATCTGGGCCTCTGTCAAATCCATCCCCACCTCCTCGGCTGTCCTTAGAGTCTTTATTTTGAATTCAATAGGAAAAATTGGTTTTCTTCCAAATACCAGAGGGTATGGATAATATCCAATGGTATTTCATCATGTTGTGCGGTAAGCCCACAAGGCCTCTGATAGTCTAGTAGCCCAATCTCGGGGATGTGTTGAGATTTTTTTAGTGAGAATTGCCTCAAGGACTTTGTTGGTTATTTCAACCTGCCCGTTTTCCTACGGGTGGTAGGGAGATGTGACTCTATGGATGATATGGTGGTTCCTCAAAGTGGCTGTAATTTTATTTCCCACAAACTATGCCCCTCCATTGGTTATCACTTCCTGAGGTAAGCCATATCGCACAAATAGCTCAAAAATAAAATTGATCATAGATTCTTCCGTAGCTCTTGATAAAACCACTGTTTCTACCTACTTCGTCACATAATTTGTGGCAACCAGTGTGTATATATTTTGGTTTGATGGCGGGTTGAAGGGTCCAATGAATTCCAGTGCCCACCATTCGAAAGGTTCCAATACAAATTATGGTTGTAATGGAATTTCGTCAGCTTGGCCCGAGCGGCCCATTCTTTGGAAACTATCGCAGACTTGGACATATTTCTTGGAATATTTAAAAATTGTAGGCCAATAATAACCCATTTGCAATACTATGTTCCCCGTTCTGCAATCTGAAAAATAGCCACCACATGGTTCATCATGATAGGCCCGTAGGATGTCATAATCTCATTTTCTCGGATGCATCTGCGTATATGCATATTTTCTCCTGTATGAAAAATATATCCACCGATCTAGGAGAATCTAGCACTACGTTGAAAAATCAGCTTCCGTTCCACTGATGTCAAGTGTCTTGGAAGCTTCCCTACTACTAAGTAGTTTGCTACATCTGTGTACCATGGTGTTTTTACTACTACATCGAACAGATGTTTGTCGGGGAACTAATCGTCCACCGCTAGTGTGTCATCTGACTTTGGAACTCTAGACAAGAAATATGCAACTACGTTCTCCTTCCCTGGACGGTCTTTGATAGTTATGTCAAACTCTTGTAAAAGCAACAACCAATGAGTCACTCTCCCATTTTTAATAGGTTTATTGGATATATATCTAACAGTAGAGTGATCAGTATACAGGAATACTTGATAGCCAGTTATATAATGTCTAAATTTATTGATAGCATAAATAACAACCAAGAACTCCTTTTCAGTCACTGTATATTTTAATTTGATAGGAGTGAGATTCTTGCTGATATAATAAATAGCATAGGGATTTTTATCTTCTCCTTGGCCGATAACTTCCCCTATCGTTGTGTCGGATGCATCCGAGGAAATTTGAAAGGGCAGCTCCCAGTTAGGGCCACGTAAGATTGGTCCTGTCGAGACCAGTTTCTTTAAATCTGAAAAAGTAGTGTCACATTTATCAGACCAATGGAATTCAACATTTCTAGTTAATGCATACAAGGGCACAACAATTTGTGAGAAATTATTTATAAACCTGTGATAGTACCCTGCATATCCAAGGAAACTACATACCTTTATCTGCGTACAAGGTGTGGCTAATAAAAGGATTACCTCTATCTTTGTCGTATCTACCTATATTCCAACTGTAGAGATGTAGTTTCATAGGATTACTCCTTCGGTCATCATCATGTGACATTTTTCATTGCTCAAACACAATCTGGTAGCAATACATCGTTCCAATACTTTTTCTAGAATTTCCAGTGCTTGATCAAAATCATCTCCATATGGGGTGAAGTCGTCCATGTAAATTTTGAGTCCTTCATTTATTAAATCAGAAAAAATGTTGAGTATGGCTCTTTGAAATTTTTTTGGGGCATTGCTTAATCCAAATGGTAATACCCTATAGGAAAATGTACCCCATGGGTAGGTAAAGGTTGTTTTATCCTAGTCTTCGAGGGCTATCTGGATTTGATTGTAACCACTGAACCCATCAAGGAAGGAAAAGAACCACTTTGCTGCTAATGTATCAAGGACTTGGTCAATAAAAGGGAGGGGGAGGTGGTCTTTCTGTGTTTCTTTATTCAATTCTCTGTAATCCACACAGATTCTCCATTTCCCATTCTTTTTAGGAACGACTACTGAAGGAGAGACCCATTTGTTGTCTGAGATAGGATAAATGAAGTTTACATCAAGCATCTTTTGCAACTCATATTTTACAATGTCTTTCAGTTGCGAGTTTAGCCTCAACTAAGGCTGTCGAATAGGCCGAGCCTCCTTGTCAGTATAAATATGTTGTGTGCATAGCTGAGGATCTATACCCTTCATGTCTGGGTAGTCCCAAGAAAATGCTCCCTTATATTTCTATAAAACCTTAACGAGCCTTTGTTGTTGGTTACTATCGAGACTACCATTGATATTTAAAACCTTTCCTGGCTCAATTTTGATTGGCATGTTGTTGCGAACAGTAGTCGTCGGTATGGGCTAATTACCAATGCCTGCCAAGGGGTCTTCTTGTGCTTCATCATCAAGAACTGATTTTAACATTTGGCATTTTAGGTTTTCAGACGCAAATGGTTGATTCATCATAGTTATTGATTACATCATCTTCAGTTTGATATTTGAATTCAAGAGCTTCAACTATTGTCAATGATGAAAGGATGTTTTTCTCCTAGTATGTATGTGGGTGCCTGTGAATATTTATAGTGGGTAGAATTGGTTTGGCAGGTGGGTAAATGACAATATTTTTTATGGAATCACCTCTAGCAATGGTCATTTTTCCTGTTTGGCAGCCTATGTAAGCATCAGTTGTTGCTAACCAAGGTCGACCCAGTATCAGGGGATGTCCATCCATCCTACTTTTTGGGTTAATAACTAAAAATTCAATTGGATACTCCCATGAGTCCACAGAAACTAGGATGTCTTGTAATATTCCTTCTAGGTTGATAACAGATCTATCAACAAGTTCTAGCAAGGTATATGTGGGTTCTAATGTTTTTATGCCTAACTTCTCGCGGGTTTCTGTAGTTAAGATGTTGATGGCTGCCCCTAAGTCAACCAATGTGTTTGAAAAGGAATGGCCAACTATTTGTACAGTTATTATTGGGTTCCTTGGATCCTCATATTTTACGAGTGTTTCTTTACCCAATAGTAAGTCTGACAGTGCCCCTACCACATGAACAGTGGGTACATTTTTTCTTTCCTCACCTATTTCTTTTCGTGCATCTCTTTAATTGTCTTGGCATAGATAGGAATGTCTTGTATAGCCTGCAGAAGAGGAATCTTAACGCAAATATTTTTTAACTCCCCTAGGAGATCAAAATCTGAAGAGACTATTAGTTTAGGCAATGTTAATATTTCATGAAATGGAGGGGGGAAAAAATAAGGTTTTCAGGGTTCCTTTGTCCAAATGTGTCCCTCCACTATTTTACCTCTGTTTCAATCATCGTTGTTTGTCTAGGTGTTGTCAGAGTTTCAGATTCAAGTTGTGGCAGGGTCGTATCTTCTTTTGGTGAAATAACACGTCCTGATCTCAGCCTATGTTCATTGCATTTCTTCTATTCAGTTTCAAGGTTTGGGTTTTCGAAAATATAAATTAGTTGAACTGACCTGTTGTTGGGATTAGGATTGGGTTGATCAGGCAGTTGAGGACGCATGATAGGTTGAGGTTTGTGTTGGACTGGGTATGGACCTGGTAATGTAGGTTGATTCTGAACCCCTGTCCCCATCAGTAGATTGGTCATTCCCAAAGGTCGCTACTGGTTTTGAGACAAATTTGTGGTCTGTGAAGGGGAGGCAAGCCACTGGGACTGATAGGGATTATTTTTCCAGTAAGGGGGAGAACAAGGAAAACTTGGCCAATTTTTACCTGAAGAGGTTTGTGTCGGCCAATGAGGTATAGGAAATGATTGAGATGTCCAAGTATAAAAAGGTTATTGGTTCTGCCAAGATGTTGCAGGGTTCTTCTGGTTAAACTATGGAGAAGAAAAGAACTGAGGCAGGTCTTGAGGCATACCTGGTCATGCTTTCCACTACCGACGCTGGTTCATTAGATAGATTGGTTCTGTTTCTTCTTATACTTCTTTAAAAACCACTTTCAACCCCGAAAGTGAAGGGCAATGGTCAGTGGCATGGTCCTTGGTACAAATAGTGCATGTTTGGACCATGTCTAATGGACATTCCCATTAGTTGTGCTTCTTCCTACAGTGTGGAAAAAATACAACCAAGTTTTGTTCTATTATAGCTTGCTTCTGTTTGGCTTGTAGGACATCCAGCTGCATTTTTAGGGTGCCCAAGATATCCATTTTAAAATCCTCTAAAAGGTTACCAAATTCTGCTCTGGTCACGTTGCCATCGGACTATTTAGGATTCCTTGTAGCTGAATCTCGCCCAGTTGGCCTACTTGGCGTACTACACCAAGAAAATATGATACATAGTGAAATAATGTCATCATATTCCTCTTGATAGATGTCCCGTTTTCCCATTATATTAAGTGTTTCTACCCATTCTTCTTTCATTCCCTTAATCATCGTCGCTTTTAAGATATCTTTAGACAGTGTAGTATATGGAGACCTTTGCAAGTTATATTGAAATATTTTGACGTATTCTTCTAATGTCTCATTTTCCTTTGCAGACATATTGAAGATTTCATATTTTAATTCTCGAGTCCGATAATAGTCTTGATATTTGTTAATAAAAGAGTTTTTAATCTTATCCTAGCTATTAATGGTTCCTCCGCCGAGCCCCATAAACCAACATAATGTTGTTCCCTTCAAAGTAGAGGGGAATAACTTCAGTTTCTGAGGGTTAGTGGTGTAGTCATATTCCCTACATAAGACATCGAATTCAAATAAGAATGCATCTAGATCTTTCGAGGTCAACCCATGGAAGGTGGGGATGTTTTGTAATGGAATGGCTTTCATAGGGGCATTTACAAGAGAATCAACAATGGGATACTCCAATGTTGATGTTTGCCTCTGGTTTTGGTTTTTTTTTCATTTGATCAAAGATATTCCAATAATCTTCGTGGATTTATTGTTCTAGAAGAATAATCTAAGTGGAATTAGGGAGTGGATGCAGAGTAAGCCTTACAGCACTTCCCCGATCTGGGATGCTGGATTTCTCTATCTCAACCACTCTCTCAGGGGATCCAAGCTTTGGATTGTTTACCTGTATTGAACTGCTAGTGTCTTCCTCTCCTTCCTGCAAATTGCAAGAACCTCCCTCTCTAGAAGGGTCAGTACTTACGTGATCAGTTGTCTGAAGGCTTTGTTCATACCCTTGTGTTTCATTGTGAATCTCAGCGTGGGTTGCAGATGGTGAGGCTGTTGCCTAAGGGAGTGTAGTAGGAATCTGAGTAGGAATGGTTCTAGGTCCTACGAATGCCTGAGATTCAACCTTCTTAATGATTTCATCTATATATGTTGTTCTGCCAAGGATCATTGGTCCTTTGGGTTTTGTGGATATAAGTGGGGGATTCTGAACTGTTTCTATCTTTTTCTTCCTAGTCATAAAACAAGAGAATCTATACTACTAACCTCTGGACAATTTCTAAAAAGCAGGCTGGAGAGAAAGCATTTTTCTTGTTGGTACGCAGGTTCTTACCTCTTATTTTCAATACCCAATTCTTTCACAGCAAAAATAAATAAAGGACATCACTCTTTAACACTCTCCCTGGCAACGACACCAAAATTTTGGGTCATTAAGGTGGTTGTTTTAAAGGTAGCCTCAATTATTTTCATTTAATTATCAACCCAGGGAAAGTATTTTTATTTCAAGAGTGTACACACAGTATATGCAAGTGAAATCGGAGGGCAACTATTCTAAATTATCATAAGGAAGACTGTCTAATTCTCGAATTTTAATCAAATCAACTTGGAAGTGAATTATAGAATTATTTTGTCTATTCAATGGAGTTGACTCTATTCTAAGCCTATGCAGAAGTAACTACTCAGGGCTGGCAGGGATAAACTACAATTTAACAGCGTGCTTTGATGAATTGAACAGTAACCGTAATGAATTGAATAGAAACTCTAATGAATTGAACATCAATAAACTATTCTAAATTTTGCAATGGAATTCTATTTTAATCAACTAATGACAAATTTCTAAATTAAACAGCAACCAACGCTCATAATGATAATAATGAAATATCGAATCTTAACTACATGCAGAATTGAACAACATTCGTGTTAAAACTAATCGAACAATTATAAAAGCATTGAATAATTATGAAAGAATTGATTTTAGGCAAGAAGGCATGAATGGTAAACTAGTCTAATGAAAGGGGAAGTTGTAGCATCTTACGTTCACAATTAACCAACTAAACGATATTTTATGAAATGCACTAGATAACTGAAAACAAAAATTCTGTAAATAAACGTATAGCACAGAATTAACAGAGAAGCTCCCAGGGCTAGGCCCAAAGACACCAGAATTCTACTGCTAAGGAATACTCAGAGATTGTCTATTCCAAAAATTCTAGATTATTTATTAAGCCACAGAGTAATGCATTAATACAAATTGACGATTCTGTCTCGATACGCCTATTACAGAGAAAAAATATATATTTATATCTTTTTCATCTTCAGCCTTTTAAAGGCAAATTCAGAAGTAGTAACAGATTCTTTCCATATGGAACCCTACTGCTTCGTGGATGTCGTTTGAGTACTCCAAGCATGGATGTGACTCTCCATCTTCCGTCGATCCGTATGAGCCATTATCATCTGCGTCCCTTGTCAGTTGTCTTTTGGTCATCAGCAGTTCAGCTACTTTTCTTCCCTATCAATAAAGATATGACAAGTTAGTTCTTATGTTATGAAATAATCCTTTTATCATTAGTTCACTCTACCTTGGCTTTACATTATTTTCCTTTACTTTATTGCTAAGATGAGGGGAAATGCATAAAATTACAAAACAAATCTTCGTGAAGATGGGGTGAAACGTACCTTCTTCTTGGCCCAATAATAACCTGAACACACTCGGCATGAATATTGGACTGCTCTTAGGCCATCATTGTACACTGGGTTGACTGGGTACCATATTTGAAACAACTCTAGAGTAGCACAGTCAGCGATGAAGTGATCTTGTTCAACACATACTGTGTAGAGCTGGACTGGAGCTTGAGGACGATTACGGGGAGGAGGTGGTCGTTCAGGTGGCTGTCTTTCCTCTGACAAATAAAATATGGTCCTTGTTGCTTCCATCCTTTGAGTTTTATTACTTTTTGTGGATTTCGTGTATGATCCGGCTAATTCGGGGTTTTTAGGGATGAAGTGTCGCATGAAATCCAACATAGAATGGAATCGATGGTTATGGGGACAACGATTCACGTGATGGTTTCTCAGAAAAATCTGACACATATTTCATCGATGCTGAACTAAATATTCTTTGGGAAACACACGGGACTTGATACCAATGTTTAAAAGCCCTTAACTCGTGACACTGTGTGACTAAGTGATCAGGCTTGTCACACAGTGTGCAAAATGGGGCATGTAGTGTGGCCTCCGTTTGTTGTCTCTGGTCTATTGGGGTGAATGTATACGAGCAAGATGTAGGCTTCTCTTGTATTTATAGTATGGTTATAGGTTCTCCCTTGTCCATTTGCATGGGTGGGGTTGAGGGGTCATATTGGTAAGATTGCTCTAGGGCTTGCAAGGCATCCCTATATTGTGGCATCTATGGGAAATGATGGGTATAATTCCCATAATGGTTGCATATGGCGCACGCATAGTTGGTGCACAATTCATTCCCTTGGTTTTTCATGGCATGTTCCTTTTTATGGGAACTTGAGGTCGTGGCATTTCTTTCAGTGTGTAGACAATGTTTTAATTCATCCAAATTCGGGCAAATATTAGTAGGATGGCCTACGATATCGCATAATGCACAAGGTAACTTGGGGGTTTCAACTTTCTTCCCTTTTTTATTATTTTTCTTGGCCGCATTAGCTAGCGCTTGTTAGGTCCCTATATTACTAGTTTAGTCCCTTATTGTTATTAGTGTATCACCCTTATTGTTATTGTTGTACCCCTGTAACCCCAATATTGTTATTATTGTGCCCTTACATTATTATTGTTAGGTCAGCTAGGATTATATTGTGGCCCCATGGACTCCTATATATAGAAGGAGGTTTTGGTCATTTGTATCATCCAAGAATTGTTCATTTATGTAATTTATTGGGGTTTGAACCCTCGAAGTAGCTGATTTCTAAGGCGTTGATCTCTCTTTTCTTCTATTTTTGGAGTTGGTTTCACAACATTTGGTATCAGAGCTTTGGATTCTATGTTTCGTTTCTCCAAATAGGTAATTGTGGAATTGTCTCTATAATGTTTTTTCTATGAAGATTCAAAAGCTCAAATTTTTAGAGCACGAAGTTGAAATTCTTAGGAATATCGTCGCAAAATTTCAGAGCTTGGTTTGCAATATTTTCGGAGATATGATCTGTGGAAGTTAGGGATTTTTGCAGGCTCCTGAATTTAACCTAAACAGGGCATCGCGGCATTTTCACTATAAATATTTTTCTACGAGGTTTCAGAAGCTGAAATTTTCACAGAGCAAAGATGAAATCCCGAGGAAAGTCGTGGAAAAAATTCATAGATTTATTTGCATTATTTTGGGAGGTAGGATCTGTGAACATTTGGGATTTTTCAGGCTCCCGAATTGCATCTCAAAGAGGTGATCGTGGGAAAATATTCATAACTATATCTTTGCACATCATAATGGAATTATGTAAAGAGTGGAAGAAATTACACAGAATTTAGTTTTCTTTCTATAAATTTTAGAGCCGAAGGAGGAAACAGTGACATGTGGCAAGTCATACAAGTTCGCTCTATTGGACCAGTCCATAATTAGGTCATTGTGGGAGATTGGACATAACTTTTCCTTTAAGAATCCAAATCAGGTCAGACCTGTGGCATTCGAAAGAGGATTTAGAGGGCTACCTCAAGGCCAAATTTCAGATATTGAAAATCCAAAATCACAAAGATAATTCAGTTTAAATATCAAGCTCCTCAAAAGCAAGAAAAAGGTGTGTAATTATTTTGAATTACATAAGTATCATTTGAAAAAAATTAGTTTGAATTTATTCCAAGGGAATATTTAAGAATAGATATCAGTATTGGGTTCTAAAATCCCCCCTAAAAATAATTCAACGCCCATTAAGCCTTCAGAAGGCTCTACTATGACTCATGAAGACGAAGAAATGCAACATGAGATGTCAAAATTATAAGAGCAGGTGCACCTATCGCAAAGAACAACAAAAAATGAAATGGAAGTTTTGAAGAAAGGCATGGAAACTAAGATGGATGGTTTGAAGAAAGGCATGGAAGCTAAGATGAATGGTTTGGAAGCTAAGATGGAGGGCATGGAAGTTGGCATGGAAGCTAAGATGGATGGCATGGAACCTAAGATCGATGAAAAAATGGAAAACATGAACAATGATCTAAAAGTAGACATCGAAGGTTTGGAAAAGTTGATACAAGAAATTTTTCCTAATGGCGAAAAGATATTAGATGAAACTCATGATGAGAACAAAATAAATGTTAATTGTGATTTCATAAACTCTAATGTTGGATGGAAGAACCACTATATTCCAAATATGGATATGAGGAAGTTTGATGGCAAGGATCCCATAACATGGATACTATAGATGGAGTAATATTTTTATCTCAATAATGTGCAAAACTCACAAAAGGTACGCATTGCAATTTTACATTTAGAAAAAAATTCATTTGTATGGTATTGATGGCTTTGCTCCCGTAAAAAAATTGTCACTTGGTCAATTTTTACGAAGGAAATGATAGCTCATTATGAGGATACAAAAAGCAACACCTTATTTAGCCAATTGATAAATCTCAAAAAAAAGGGTTCAGTGGTGGAGCACATTAAGGAGTTCCAAAAATTGAATATAAGGGTAACAGATATTCCAGAGGAACACAGGATTCACGAAGTTTGTGTTTGCGAACCTAATTCATTGGAGAAGGCATTTAGGTTGGCAAGAAAAATTGAATGTAAAATTATGGAGACAAGGAATCCTACCACTCACATCTCTAAAGATGGAAGTGTTCCTACTCCTAGACTTCCACAACCTACAAGGTTGACACCACAACAATTGGAAGAAAAAAGAGCAAAAGGGATTTGCTACAGTTGTGATAGAAAATACACTAAAGGCCATAAGTATGCTGAGAAGAAATTATTTTACATAGATTGTGAAGGGGAATAAGAAAATGAACAATAATCTTCAAAAGAAGAGGATATACACCATAAACCAACCCTAGAAGAGGAAGAAATGAGTTCGACCATATCGTGTAATGCATTGGCAGGAATTACCATTCCTCAAACTCTCAAGATAGAAGGACATATCAAGAAGAAAAAGGTAATAGTGTTGATTGATTCGGGTAGTAGCCATAATTTTATTCATTGTAAGGTAGCCAAGGAATTGAATTGTTTCCTATACCTAGCACCAAAATGTCAAGTTATGATTGCAAATGGAGGAACTATAAATTGCTCTAGAAACTGCCATAATATCAAGCTAACCATGGGGGAATATGTATTGAATATTCCAGTGCTTTCCATTCCAATGGGAGGTGTTGATGTTTTTCTAGGAGTACAATGGTTACAATCTTTGGGGATGGTTGCTTTTAATTTTCAAGAACTTTTCAATTTTTTCGGTATGAAAGAAGTCGACTGCATCGCAGGAAGTTTTAAAACACAAGCTCAATGTCGGGCAAAGTCATGGAAGAATAAAAAAGAGGCGGAATTGCAAATTATGCCCACCAGAAGTTCCAAACATAAAAACCATCTATTTCGCATCTCCAAAAGTCTTGGACAATCATTCCAGTGGTGTTTGAAACTCCCAAAGGACTCCCACCTATTCGTGATCATGATCATGCTATCTATTTGATTCCAAGAAGTGTTCTTCCAAACACTGCATTATAGACATCTCATAGCCAGAGAGAAATTGAACGTATGATTGCAGAAATGTTAGAGGCTGGTATAATTCAACCTAGTCAAAGTTCTTTCTCTGCTCCAGTAGTATTAGTGCACAAGAAGGATGGATCATGGCGCATGTGTCCAGATTATAGGGAGCTCAATAAGCTCACCATTAAATATAAATTTCCCATTCCTATGATTGTTGAATTATTGGATGAATTACATGGAGCAATTTATCTTACCAAGTTGGATCTTCATTCAGGATATCATCAAATTAGAATGAAGACTGAAGATATTCTGAAAACAACATTTCGAACTCATGAGCGTCATTACAAATTTTTGTTCATGCCTTTTGGCCTTACCAATTGACCTTCTACATTTCAAGGGTTGATGAATTCCATTTTCAAACCCTTCCTTAGAAAATTTGTGCTAGTATTTTTTGATGATATACTAATCTACAGCAGGTCTTGGAAGGATCATGTTCAACAGGTTGATAGGGTGCTCAAACTATTGCAGGAGAAACAATTATATGTAAAAACATCCAAATGTTTCTTTGGAATACAAGAGGTGGAATATCTGGGTCATATTGTATCTCACGAGGGTGTTAAGGTAAACCCTAACAAAATTAAAGCCATTAAGGAATGGAAAGTCCCCACAAACATAAAGTAGTTGTGAGGATTTCTCAAGTTAACAGAGTATTATCGCAAGTTTGTTAAGAATTATGGGAGAATAGCAGCACCTATAACAACATTATTGAAGAAAGATTCATTTTCATGGACTCCTGAAGCAACTAAAGCCTTTGAACATCTTAAAGAGACAATGTGCCTAGCACCGGTATTAGCTACGCCAGACTTCACAAAAACCTTTATTGTGGAATGTGATGCGTCGGGAAATGGAATTGGTGTTGTCTTAATGCAAGAAGGAAGACCCGTTGCTTTTGAAAGTTGTCCAATTAAAGGAAAGTATTTATATAAAGCTATTTATGAGAAGGAAATGTTAGAAATACTACATGCACTAAAGAAATGACGACCTTACCTAATGGGAAGACACTTCAAGGTAAAAACTGATCATGATAGTCTTAAAAAAAAATTGGAACAAAGAATATCTTTAGAAGAGCAGCAAAAATGGGTCTCAAAGATGTTGGGTTATGACTTTGAAATAATCTACAAAAAAGGGAAGCTAAATGTTGTCGCAGATGCACTCTCAAGAAAGAATGAAGAGGTGGAAGCATTGCTTTGTGCCATTTCTATTATCCAACCAGATTGGATAACCGAAGAAAGGGATGAATGGAAGAAGGACGAAGAAGTGTGGACACTCATTCAAATTTGCAGCAAGATTCTAGTACATATGATACATTTAGTTGGAAAAATTATTCCTTATGGTACAAATATCTCTTATATCTTTGTAAGAATTCCCAACTAAAACAAAATATTCTTTTGGAATTGCACACTTCTCCTTTAAGAGGACACTCGGGATTTTTAAAAACTTACCACAGGGTGAAGAAAATTTTTTTTTGGGATGGCCTTAAATCTGATATTCAAAATTTTGTGGTAGAATGTTTGGTTTTCCACCAAAATAAAGTTGAGACAATTAAGACCCTGGGTCTTCTACGACCTTTATCCATTCCAAGTCAACGTTGGGAGGATATTTCAATGGATTTTATCACAGGTTTACCTAAGTCTGAAGGAAAGAGTGTCATCATGGTGGTAGTGGATAGACTTACCAAGTATGCACACTTTTGTGCATTATCTCATCCATTTAAAGCAAGTACAGTTGCTACTACATTTATGGACAGAATTCAAAAGCTACATGGAAACCCAAAAATTATTGTGAGCAACAGAGATCCCATTTTTACTGGAAATTTTTGGACGGAGTTATTTTCTTGTTTGGGTACTCAATTAGCTCATATCTCATCTTATCATCCTCAATCTGATGGTAAAACTGAGATAGTGAATAAATGTTTGGAAGGATATCTTTGTTGTTTTGTATCTGATAAACAAATACAATGGGTCAAGTGGCTACCTCTCACTGAATGGTGGTATAACACTTCCTTCCATACTACAGCAAAAATGGCCCCATTTATGGCACTTTATGGATATCATCCACCGTCCATCACATAATATTTAAGATAAAAATCTAAGGTTTGAGCAGTGGAAGACCACATCGAGCATCAACAAGAATTTCTCCAACTCTTAAAAGATAACCTAAATTTGGCACAAAATCGAATGAAACAATAGGCAGATCAACATCGTAGCAAGAGAATTTTTCATGTAGGAGACTGGGTATTTTTACAGCTATGACCATACAAACAAATGTCCCTCAAGCAAGCTAAGAAGTATAATAAATTATCTCCAAAGTACTATGGTCCTTACAAGGTGTTGCAAAAGTTTGGTACTATGGCATACAAATTGGAGCTTCCTGATTCTTCGCGAGTGCATCTAGTTTTCCATGTTTCATGCTTAAAGAAGGTTATAGGTGAAAATATTCCATTTCAAACAATATTGCTAGAACTTGAAGAGGAAGGAAAAATCATATTGGAACCTGAAGCGATCACTAAAACAAAAACTCGACAACTATGAAATCGATCAATTTCAGAGTATCTCATCAAGTGGAAGAACTTACCCACTGAAGATTCTACATGGGAGGATGTTGATTTTATATAGAACCACCCAGAGCTACTCAAGTGTTTAGGACAACACTTTTTGAAGGAAAGGGGCATGTTAGGTCCCTATATTACTAGTTTAGTCCCTTATTGTTATTAGTGGAGCCCCCTTATTGTTATTGTTGTACCCCTGTAACCAAAATATTGTTATTATTGTGCCCTTACATTATTATTGTTAGGTCGACTAGGATTATATTGTGGCCCCATGGACTCCTATATATAGAAGAAGGTTTTGGTCATTTGTATCATCCAAGAATTGTTCATTTCTGTAATGTATTGGAGGTTTCCCCCTCGAAGTGGTTGATTTCTAAGGCATTGATCTCTCTTTTCTTCTATTTTTGGAGTTGGTATCACAACAACTTTGCTACAGGTGTTTTGTTAACCGTTATGACCTCATGAGGGGAAATAGGGGTTATTCCTATAGAGGTGATGCATGAGCTTCCTAGCATGGATGGTGGGACCAAATACCACACGGGTATTGAGAAAGCCATCTTTGGAAATGTTATAGTTTCCAAGACTTGTTTTGACACAAAACCAGGTGGGGGTATAAAAATGGGTTTTGTGAAATGGCGTAGGGTAGGAATGTTGTGCCAGTGGCTTCAGCCTCCATACGACTGGTTTATAAGTATGGGTTATTTTATGTGTTTGATTAGAGCATCATGCACATTGATGCCCCTGTGATTTTTTGGGATGCCTCTGGTATGATAGGGGGGTCTCTTGGGAATGATTGTAGGATTGATGATGGTTTGAATTGGTTGGGGCCAAATTATGTATACCGCGTAAGAAGTTCCGTAGTTTTGTCTATGTATGGTAACATGACATCGAGAGTCATCCTGGTTTTCTTATCATAGTATGTAAGTTGGTCGATGGCAATGATCCTATCGTCATTGGGGAACATCATCACCTGAAAGACGGAGGATGTTATTATAGTTGTGGCATACATATAACTCTGCTCGAGGAGTATATTGTAGTCTAGCTACACGTCCAAGACTTCAATGTCTATAAGTACCATTTTTTCGGCCAGGTTTACAGGGACATTTTGATATAGACCGATGGGGAATGAAGGCCGACCGTCGTATTCTCTAAGCATGATTTCAGATGGTTTCAGTTCAATTGATCCTAACTTCTACAAAACGTATTTGAACATGATGCACATGGATGCTCCTTTGTCAAGGATGCATCGGTGTATGGTGATATTCTAGACTGAAACTGGTATTTTGAAGGTGACTAGAGAAGGAAGCCCAAGGCTTGCTTTGTCTAGGTCAAAAACCATTAGGTGCGAGTTGAAAGGGTCGATTGCGCTTAATGCAGAAAGTAGGTCTTTCAGTTGTCTTGGGCATGATTGTAGGACTTCTAAGGCTGACATGGAAGCAGGTGATTGTGCTAAATCATCCACTATAATATAGCTATGGGCAGCTTTTGAGTGGTGTCCTATGCGCCTGGTTGGTCCCTTGACCATTTTCAGAAGGGGCTCTACAAATAATTTGGATATGGTTAACGGTGTAGTAGGTGCACTCATGCTCGTACCTAACAGTTTGGTGTCTGGAGGGGCGTCATAGTTCCTATTCCTTATTTGGAAGAACATTTCTTCTTCAGTCATGTAAATTTCATGGTTGCTACCTTCGGTATCATTTTTTGGTGGTTTTTTTTGTTGGGTATTAACCACTCCTTGGTGGGGGTGTAATATTCCCAAATGGGGAAATCAGCAATACATGCACAGAAAATGCATTTTTCAGAAATTTATGTTGTAATAACTCATAACATCCCATGGATCCATTTTTTTATTCATTATAGGACCCAAATCCAAAAGGATATCATAAACAAATCATGATAGATGAGTTAAAAAAGTCTCCCACACCCAGAATAGCTCAAAAAAATGCAACCCCAAAACCACTGCAACACAGAAATACTGTAACAAGTGACAGCATTGTCTAATGAGGTTTTATACTTAGAAATTATAGAGACAAATAGATCTGCTATTATATTCATCAATAATGCTCAAAAAAACTGATATCTGGTCTCTTTTACACCATTCCAAGAGAACCCGGGAAGGGTTTCTCGATATACACCCAAATACAAATGGTGATCCACAACCCTAGGACTGAAGAGTCACTAAAAACTAAAGCACATGAATATAGGAGGCTAAAATAAGATAGATCTGGTGCAGATCTATTCAAAGGTATTCTCCAATGAAAGGTTGAACCCTTCAATCATAGGAAAACACTCTAAAAGAGTCACAAGATCCCTCACTGAAGATGCCCTCCAAAATAATGCAATTCCTAGCTGAAACTGTGCTGTAAATGATGGGGATAATTTTGCATGATGCCAAATATCTGAAATGTGCACAAGAACCCTCAAAACCGATCTCCCAAGAGAAGGAATCCTTTCTCCTATGAAAAACTATCTTAGAAAGTGGGTTTCTCAACCCTCCACTACAACACCTTGCAACACAACACAATATTCTGTAGAAAATGCGTTGTAGCTGAAGACTCAAGCTTGGCCAAAATTTCAAATATGTGGAATGATAGATCAAGACTCTCCCAAGAGGCCTCTCAAGGAAATAGATGAAAATTCCTAAACAGGAATACCTTGTGCTAAACAGCACCAGCAATCTTAGCTAAACAACTGAAGAGATCAAAAGTCTAAACAGACATATCAAAATGAAATTCATAAGCTAACTATTACACCATTTTTTGGTCATCTAACCTACTATCATTAGATGGACCCAAGTACACCATGTAATACCAATTTTACCCTAAGTAAAATTGCTTTCACTATGTAAAATAACTTAATAAACCACATTTATTAGATTGTTTATGGTCTAAACAAGAAACCCCAAAAGGAAATATTAAACAAACCTATTTTGTTTAATTTTCCTCATGGAATAATTAATTAAACCATAATTTAATTATTATTCCTAGTCATGTTTAACCCAAAAACAAAGAAATTAATTAGATAAACCTTTATTTATCTTATTATTTTCTAGGAATAATTATTTAAATCTTATTTAGATAATATTCCTTGTTAAATATGACCAAATCACCCACAAATAATTAAATAAATCATTATTTATTTGATTATCTTCCAACCACTTCCTTTAAAAGATAAATAAATCATTTATTTATTTATTTTTGACAAATAAAGGGATTTGACCCAAGTCAAATACTTTTTCCCTCCAACAAATATAATAAAATATTCCAAAAAAGGTGGATCTAGATTTGGTTAACATTATTTTAATCATGCACCAAGATCTAGAATGACCCAATATTTTGTTATAAATAGGAGGGTTTTTCCTACCAT
This sequence comes from Pinus albicaulis, assembly GCA_034641835.2. Taxonomy (NCBI): domain Eukaryota; kingdom Viridiplantae; phylum Streptophyta; class Pinopsida; order Pinales; family Pinaceae; genus Pinus; species Pinus albicaulis. The sequence continues at coordinate 614,241,807 of CM076580.1, forward strand.
TCTTCACCTTTTGTTGCCTATTATATCACTCTAGATCTATACACTTGGTCACATTTTTCCACTATTTGCTGTGTGAGCTCCCTTTGAGTTCTATTCTTTGTGTGGGTTTTCTACACCAACAAGAGAGAGAGATTCTAGATCTGAAGTGTTGAGGACTTCCAAGAACCCATCCCATTGAGGATAATTGGATACGCCTTCTTGTTTTCCTCCCAGGTGCCCCTTAATACAAAAAATTCTTTCAAAAATTGTTCTTGTCTTGTCTATTGGTATATGGAGCAAACCCTTCTTTTTACTGCTTAATGTCTTTCTATGCATAGATCTAGTTTTTTGCAGCTCTTTTCTTGATCAACTAACTATAGATCTGAAGATATTGGCAGCCACTTTTGTTGTTAGGGCTATTAGTTATGCGTAGCTAAAGTGGTTCTTTTTCATACACTTCGACAAAGGATTCATACTAACACTAACCCCATATGACTGCCATCCTCTTCCTTATAAACAATGTGAGCCTTCTCACCTTGGGTCCCACTCATTATGGTTTCCACCATCTCACAATCAATCTCCCTCCAAAACTGTGATGCCCCATCATTAAAGCCACTCCTCCATAACAACGTTGTTTTATTTGGTCAAAGTTGAACTCTTCAACCTGCTTCAGCCCCTTTCCACGCCTAAGGGTCTTCAATCTAGATTTTATATATCTATCTAAACTAATACGCATTCATACTGGTTGTCTCTATTGATGATTTACTCCTTCCATTTCAGCTCTGTTGACTTGGTCAAACTTGACCTTGTCTTCATGCCTTAGCCCTTGTTCACACATGAGGGTGTTTTATCCAGTTATGAATATGATCCCTTTCCACATTAAGAGGGATTTAATTGTTTCTAAGAATATTTATGGGCCTCCCTACCCATTTATTCATCTAACTACATGTTAAGAGAAAAATTAATATTCCAATTAGTTGCATGCTAATTTAGGAATATTACAGTCCTCCCCTCCCAAATGTTTCTTGTCCTCCAGCAACTGCAAGGATAGAACTGAAGAGCCTCCTATCCTCCTCCTGTAGAATCCTCATATGATAAACTCCTCCAAGGAAAAAAAGTTTGTCTCATCAATACATCTCCAAGTTGCCCCTCCTAAGTATGCAAGTTAGCTTTTGGTGACCATCCCAAATAGCTATCATCATGTACAAGTAAAATACCCATGGACGCAACATACAATTAAAATACCCATGGAGGAAACAATGTGTTGTCTAGAGGCCTTCTTGAGGCATGAGATTTGATATATGTTGGGAAATAACATCCCCATGTGAATCTCCCATCCCCAAGCTATCATCCATATAAAAGGGGCCACCCTCCAAAATGGTAACTCATAAAAAATGTCCTCCACCTTTGGCTCCTGCAATGTAGGTGGGTTGCATAACTGATCATGGTAGACAAAATAGCCTACCCCACACTGTCTCTATCTCCACTTATGATAATTTTAGAGTAGCTGTTGATTTTGGGCTGCAACAATGTTGCCCTCGAGAGGCAAGAAGAATATTGGATCTTCAAAGATCCTCTCCATAGAATCATGAATCATGTTGGCCCAATCCATTCCATACAAAGTGAATGGTACATATTCACCATATGGTATCCAAATAAGAAAATTGATGAAGGTTATGTGCAATTTTGGATGGTCCCAATGGTTTTTCCAGTGGATACAGCAGTCTTCCCAACTGTTTTTTTAGAGCATCATGTGGCAAGTTGTCTTTCAACAAGTTAGTAGTTGTGCATGTTTTCTCATCTACTATGAGGTAGTAAATGGCATTATATATCAGCTGAGCATAATAAAAATAACACCACATTTTCCCAAAGTCATGTAGAGAAGGGTTATCTCCATCATAAATGTTGGTCCTAGAATGACCATGAAACCCAAAAATAATCATGCGCTCTTGTGGAGAAATGCATTGTACATAGATGGTGAGAAGATGAAAATACTTTATGAAATGATCAATAAGTTCAGAAATACATTTCTTACCATGCATAGTGAGTAGGCTAAAATTGAGGTCCATGGATGATTCCTCCCATGAGAATCTCCTCATAAAGTTGGCAATATGAAGGGATGCATACTCCCCTTGGAACACTCCATCAATAGAAGCATACTCCCAAGTGACAACGCTGTTGGCTTTAGTGATAAGGCTCTTGTCACTCCATGACTCCTTTCTTTGACATGCCATATGCCAAATTCATCCACCATCATGCTGCTATGTGTGGAGATATCCTTCCTATGTGGGAATACCTCCTTATCCTCCAATGTTGAAGGGTAGCCTCTTTTCACTTTGATTGTGCCATCCCTTCCTCTTGAAATGTCATGCCAAGTATTGGAAAAAATCTGCCAATACTCTCCCAAGAGTAGCCAAAGCAAAAATAACTCTTGTTGCTCCCTCACACCTCCATCATACAAATCATGAGGTGAAGATATGATGATTGACATGAAGATTGTCATGTCAACATAATGCACCCAAACTCCTTTCTGCCATATGATGCAAGTGTCCTGCCAAGTTTCCTCCACCAACATACCCTTTGAAGGAGGATATGTCCCATGATGGCCAAACTCTTTTAAGAGTAGCCAATGAAGCCATGCCTCCTGTTGCCTTGTGTCATAGATATGTAAGTGGCTTACCAACCTCTTGCTCACCATCCACACCCATTCATCCAAATGTGGGTGTCTCTGACCATGCTCCATCTTGGTACTCCTCCAATGGAGAATACCATCCTCCCATATAAGATTTCTACCTTCGCATTTCACAAGATATTGAAATGCAATATATTTTAGATATCCCCATGGAAACCCCTCACCAATGGCCATATTTAATCCATAAGGATCCAAATATGATGAAGGAAAAACATCCTCATAAGTTTGTCCAATGCTCATCCCGAAAGATCCATCACAACGATGAAAAACAAGATGTCTTTCATCAATCATCTGCTCATCCAATGTCACATAAGTGTAATGGTCATCATAATGCTCTAATAATAGTTAGGCCCCCAACTCACCACTGTTGCTCAATGAAAACGTTATTGATCTCCACAATGGTGTATCTGTTGTCTCATGCTTAAGCTCAATGCAGAACATATAGTTCTGCATTGGATTGTTTAGGACAAAGCTCATCCTATCCTCCAAAAATCCACACCCCAACCCCTGGATTTGTGTGCATCTCAATAATGAATAGTCAGGAGGATTGTTTATCCTTTCCTTGAACAACTCAAGGTTGCACAGCGCATTGAAAGTCTGTTGCTCCAAATCAGGAATATGTTTTGACCCTTGGTCATGTAATGGAATATTTCCACAACCCTCCATAAGATGTGCTGAAATAACAGATAGTGGAAACTTAGGCATACCTTGGTGAAGCTTGGGAACATCTTGTATGGCTACAAGAGTTCCTTCCTCCAATTTTTTGGCTCCCCCAACTGCTGATGATGATGGTTTCTCCTCCATAGTTGTATCAGCATTGGTACTAGTCTCCTCAAGTGGTGGTGAAGGCTTCTTCTCCTCTGGTTTCTTCTTGTCAAATTTTTTGATCAACCTTTGAGTAAAATCTATAAATACAGTCACTCTTGCATGACTCAAATGTCTAAACCACCAAATGTTTGCTTCACCCTCAAGGTGCAACGCTGCAATCTCAACAGCTTCTCTTTCTACCACTGGATGTAGTAGGAAGAATGCATCTAGCTTCATTACCCAAGCCCTTTCTGTACATGTGTATGACCCATCAAAAGTAGACAATAGAAATCTATTGCTCTTTATTCTGCTATTGTTGCAAGGCCTCCTTTCTTCTTCAATCTGAATAAAATGTGGAAGAGTTAGAGTCTCCTTGAAAGCTCTAGGTTGAGACTTATATTCTTCCAGGTATCCACTTAGGATCTCATGTCCCAAGTTCCCTTTATCACTGTAGTAGATCTGACAAGAAAATGTATAAAAATGGAAAATATGCCCAAGAAATAACACCATTGAAGATAAAACTTCAGATCTTCATTAATATCAAAACCCTTAAGGTAGGGCAACACCATACATTCACTCCTTAAGGAAGGAGATAACTCCACAAGCCATATGCTTGCCAATACAATAATCCTTGACATCCCTCAATGGAGAGTCTCTAACCTCTATATAGGTTTCATACATGTAATACCATGAGTAGTTACCATGGGTCTCTCAATACCATACATCCAATACAATGGGCTTATCACTTTATTCCCTCTCTACATGTGGTCCCTTACATAATTTGGGTTAAACACTTTATTTATTAACTATGGCCCATTTATTTATCATTCTTATATTAATACATCATATTATTCCCTTGGGTACCTCCCTTTGTACCCTATATTATCCCTCCATAGGTACACTACATTACACCCCCCTTAAACATGTTTCGTCCCCGAAACATGAGAAGAACACAAATAATAAGATCTACTCAAAAGAGTATTCCACTGATACCATTCATGTGCATCTAGCCATCCAAGGGAAAGGTGAACACTTGATCTAGTCGGTGCCTCGCTCGCTTGAGATGGAAGCGGGTTCTGGTGGTTCTTCATTGTTGATGTGTTGTTAGTGGATCGTCGCACCTCTCTATGTGTCGTCCAAGGGTTGTTGTCCTTGTTGCTAATTCGTTGCCACCTTTCTGGTTGTTGTCTTGCTGGGTGATGCAGGTGGTGATATGTTGAAGCTTTAACTGATGTAATATCTTTCCTTAATTCCTCCATTATTGGTGATAGAGTGGTGTCTGGTTCTTTTGTTGGTACTTGCTTTGATGTCTGTGTTTGGTTGTCTACCATCAAAGGCTCATCATCTGATGTGTCTGTGTCGTTAGATATTTTTTCTTCTTCCTCCTCGATCTCTGCATGGTTCCTAATGCAAATATCGTGCAATGTAATTTTCTTCTTTTTATACCAAAGCTTCATGAATTTATTTTGCACATTGAAATCGACAGTACCAACGGATTCCATCCAAGGATGTCCCAAAACAACATCCACAACAACCATATCTGAAGCATAAAAATCAGAATGAAACACATACTTATCCATAGAAATCTTCAAATCTTTATAAATTTGAACATCTTCATTATCAACCTATGTGTTTTCAATATGCTTTGCTAGAACTTGCAATTTTTTAGCCAAATTCACATTGATACAATTATGCTTGCAACTAGGAATGATAGACACAACGATGTTCTCTTTCTGAATACTTCCATGAACCCGTAATATGGAAATATTAATAGAAAATAAGTCTTTATGGCTCTTGTTGTCCTTCTTTCGGGCTTTAGACCACTTGTCCAAAATGACTTTTTCAAGTTTTTTCTCGGGAAGTTTCCTCACTGCCCTGTCAAGTGAGGTCCACCATTTATTTGCCTCATCTTTCAGATGAAGCCCTATGGAGCATATCCAAAAAATTTGGTATTGAGCCTTGAGATTTTGTAAAAAATCTTCAATATTAGGGCCATCATCTTTTCCTGTAAACTTCATCTTGCGAGAATCCATAAAATAAAGTAAGGGTTTTGAAGAAAATCACTTACTTTGGAAAAAATTAAAAATGGACATTACTCAGTCAATATAACTTAGAATCCTTAATATAACCTATTTTTAAAAATGGAATAGCCATTCTGCATCTAACCATATGACTAAAATCCCAATCTAGGCACTCTGGAAACACAGATTTGCGCTGCAACTGTCCCGCTGTCACAAAATTTCTGAAAAAATGATTGATTTTAAATCAGTGATAACTCCCTCATCCGGACTCCAATTTGACCGATTTTTTTTTTTGAAATCGGGTGATTTTTCAAGGGGAGCTCAGATATGTAATTTTTTTTCTAATATTGTGCACCATAATCTACTAAAAATTTCAGGAGATCCACCGTACATAAATTGCCGTCATAAACATTTCTGCAACACAACTGAATTTAAATCAACGATATCACCCTCATCCGAACTCTGATTCGACTGATTTTTTTTTTGAAATTGGGTATTTTTCCGTAAGGAATCCATATCTGATATTTATTTCTAAAAAATTTTCTTCAAATTTTCCAGATCTTCTCTACAAACTCGCCGCCCAAAAATTTCCTGCAAAAAAATGAAAAAACAAATATCCAAACTCTGCCCAAGAAAGTGCTTTGATACCACTTGTAGTAGATCTGAAAAGAAAATGTATAAAAATGGAAAATATGCCCAAGAAATAACACCATTGAAGATAAAACTTCATATCTTCATTAATATCAAAAACCAAGGTAGGGCAACACCATACATTCACTCCTTAAGGAAGGAGATCACTCCACAAGCCATATGCTTGCCCATACAATAATCCTTGACATCTCTCAATGGAGAGTCTCTAGCCTCTATATAGGTTTCATATATGCAATACCATGGGTAGTTACCATGGATCTATCAATACCATACATCCAATACAATGGGTTTATCACTTTATTCCCTAGCTACATGTGGTCCCTTACATAATGTGGGTTAACCACTTTATTTATTAACTATGGCCCATTTATTTATCATTCTTATATTATTACATCATATTATTCCCTTGGGTACCTCCCTCTATACCCTATATTATCCCCTCTAGGTACACTACAATCACCATGCTTCTTGTCTTCTTCCTCAAAAGGAAAGGGCATAGTGTATTGCTTTGGAGCTCTCTGCAACACTGATTCTTTCTTCTAATAATAGGAAGTATATGGACCTTCCTCTTCTTGAAACCCTCTAGAGGTCTCATTGTATCTCTCTTCTTTCATCTGCTTAACCTCCTTGGAGAGGTTATTCATAGATCTTAAAAGTGATGAGAAAAATCTCATTCCTTCCATCATTTTAGATCTCTTCTCCTTTTTATAGCATATTGGCTGAAAACTCACAGGTTGAACCAAGATTATGCTCTGATACTACTGTAATATTCCCAAATGGGTAAATCATCAATACATGCACAGAAAATGAATTTTTCAGAAATTTATGCTATAATAACTCATAACAGCCCATGGATCCATTGTTTTATTCATTATAGGACCCAAATCCAAAAGGAGATCAGAAAAAAAATCATGATAGATGAGTTAAACAAGTCTCCCACACCCATAATAGCTTAAAAACAATGCTACCCCAAAACTACTGCAACAAGTGATAACGCAGTCTAATGAGGGTTTATACTCATAAATTATAGATACAAAAGATCTTCTATTATATTCATCAATAATGCTTAAAAAAAACTGAGATCTAGTCTCTTTTACACCATTCCAAGAGAACCCAAGAAGGGTTTCTGGAAATACACCCAAATAAAAATGGTGATCCACAACCCTAGGACTGAAGAGTCACTGCAAATTTAAGCAGATGAATATAGGTGGCTAAAATAAGATAGATCTGGAGTATATATATTCAAAGGTCTCCTCCAATGAAAGGTTGAACCCTTCAATTATAGGAAAACACTCCAAAAGAGTCACAAGATCCCTCACTGAAGCTACCCTCCAAAATAACATAATTCCCAGCTGAAACTGCGTTGTAAATGATGGGGATAAGTTGGCCTGATTCCAAAGATCTGAAATGTGTACAAGAACCCTCCAAAATGATCTCCCAAGAGAAGGAATCCTTCCTCCTATGAAAAACTAGCTTAGAAAGTGGGTTTCTCAACCCTCCACTGCAACACCCTGCAACACAACACAATATTCTGTAGAAATTGCGTTGTAGCTGAAGACTGAAGCTTGGCCAGAATTTCGGATATGTGGAATGATAGATCAGGACTCTCCCAAGAGGCCTCTCAAGGAAAGAGATGGAAATTCCTAAACAGGAATACCTTGTGCTAAACAACACTAGCAATCTTAGCTAAACAGTTAAAGAGAGCAAAATTCTAAACAGACATATCAAAATGAAATTCATAAGCTAACCCCATATGGCTGCCATCCTCTTCCTTATAAACAATGTGAGCCTTCTCACCTTGGGTCCCACTCATTAGGATTTCCACCATCTCACAATCAATATCCCTCCAAAATTGTGTTGTCCCATCATTAAAGCCACTCCTCTATAACAGCGTTGTTTGATTTGGTCAAAGTGGACCTCGTCAAATTGCTCCAGCCCCTTTCCACACCTAAGGGTCTTCAATCCAGCTTTTATAAAGCTATATAAACTAATCCACATTCATACTGGTTGTCTCTATTGATGATTTACTCCCTCCATTTCAACTCTAATGACTTGGTAAAACTTGACCTTGTCTTCATGCATCAACCCTTGTTCACACATGAGGGTGTTTTATCTAGCTATGAATATGATCCATTTCCACATTAAGAGGGATTTTATTGTTGTTAAGAAGATTTATGGGCCTCCCTACCCATTTATTCATCTAACTACATGTTAAGATCAAAATTAATATTCCAATTAGCTACATGCTAATTTAGGAATATTACAGGGAGAAAGGCTCCTGCATTACAGCAGGTTATTGGCTAGGTTTCCCTTGTCCATGTTTACCCTGAAGTTTTTCAGTTCAAGGATTTCAGGACAGTGGTGAGTATAATGGCCATACTCACCACATATGGCACAATAATGGTTTGTCATTAGACTGGACCTCTTTTTTTTCCCTTGGGATTTGTTGTTTGGCTCATGGTTTTGACTTCAGTTGGGTTTCCCTCAGACTGAAATCTCAAGGGGCATTATTGGTTCCTAATCCCCTGTCCAGAGTCTCCCTTTTGTTTATTCCTAGGCTTATTTTCTACAATGTTAGGAGGGTTATTGGGGTTCTCCTGGTCATAAGCCTAGCGTTGTTGAGCCTGGGATGGTTGCACTAGGTTCACTGGCGTGTTGTTTTGCAGTGGTGGATTTTTTGCGGGAGAAGGGGGATATAGTTTCCCATGTCCCTGGTTGGTGTAATATTGTTGGGGGTATCTCTTCCATCGGCATTCCTAGCTGAGTATTGGGTCCCCTGCGAGGGAGGGTATGAGCCTCCTTGTTTTTGATGGTACGGTGTCAAGGACTCGATCAAACCGTCTGTGTTATTCAACACTCTTGGTAACTCTCTATAAGTTTGCAAGCATGGGGAATTTAGCAGTACATTGTAAATATATCCTGACTAGGTGTAGATGATTTCGAGTTGTTGGGCTTTGCAAATGGCATCCTCCTTGGAGCCACTTCTTTTGAGATCTCTGTTGTGACATTTTTCAAAATCAAGTCTAGCAAAACTCTATTTTCGAGTTTTTCTTTACACAAACTACAATGTCACCGCCATTCGTGAAGATGGTCTGATATATGGACGGTTGGTGTTGGCCTAAAATGAGTCAGCAGTCCCATTACCGAATCATGGTGAAAAGTCATAAAATAGTCTTAGTCGAATAGTAACTTCAATAATACTATTGGAGGGACACCATAGGTGGAAATTCATAATATGATTTCTTGGGTCTTCCGCTTGCTTCCCTTCAAATTTTGGTATATCTTAAGGGAGCTTCGTGGGCATGGGAGGCCAATTAAGGCTATGTGAAATCGGTTCATTAGTTAGCTTTTTTAGGTCTGGAAGATTCAAAGATTCTAAGAAAGGTAACTAAGTATTGATTTCCATTATGTACTGTGGAAACACAAGTGTCTGAGTGTAATGGTTTATGGGTGGTGCCTGGGGAATATTACCTTGTGGAGTACCCTAATGAATGTTCTGCTGACTCCCCGAAGGGGTAGCGCTCCTCTGCCCTCTAGGGGTTGTGGGAGGAGTTGAGTGTGGTGATCCTAATGGGGTTTCCACAAGTGTGGTGTTGGGTGACCCTTGGAGGTTTCCAATCACAGATGCCCTAATAAAGGATGAACCAATAATGGTGGCAGTGTGTCTTCTTTAATGCCTAAATGTTGAAAAACCTGGTACTCCTCCCTTTAATGGGGGGAAGTCCAAAAAACACCTAGATCGACAAGGTCCTGTTAGGTCCGTTATGGTGTTGACTAGCTTAATCTAGGAAATACTTTTGGTATTTTTAGGGAAGGAAGAATTTTATCAAAGAAAATACGATCACATGCATTAAACAAAGTGAAAAAATAAGAGGTAAGTTTTCCTTTAATTTAATGTTATGTGACCAAGAAAGCAAAACATATGGTTTGGTTGTATTGCATATGATACTCAAAAATCATTAATAGACATAATCATCCTTACACTCTCAATGTAACTGGGCCTTGCGAAGATTTCTTCTGATGGGTATTGGGGCTAATGTTCTGAAAGAACTAGAAACGTCTTCCAGTAGTTGAAGAATCGACCAAGGTAATGGTAAGAGGATCTAATGTTGCATGCATTGTCACGTATAGGGAAGGATGCCCTAGTTTTGGCCACTAAAGTATCGTCATCCCACGTGAGCGTTCGAGTCTTGAGCTTCTTGGTATTTAGCTACCAGTACCAAGCACTATATGGGTCAGGTAGACCCAAAGAGTACCACATGCACTAGGCCTAAGCTTAACCCCCTCTGAAACGGGTCTCTGGTAACGCTCGGGTATTTTTTCCGTTGGCAAATAGATGGATTTGAAGCTCCCTAAAAATTCAACATCTATGTTTCAAAATGCGGAATGACCATGGCGAATTATTGGATACCTACCCCCGATGGTCCTAACCGAAACTATAATTTCTTTTGTGGCCCCTGTGGGGAGAATTTAGTGAGTTCGATTAGTGATTATTTTTAGAGAGTCTCAATTTTCTTAGGGTGTGCCTTGATGAAGTAATTATAAGAATAGGATAAAGGTACCAACACACTAGGTGCCTTTTGGTCCAATGCTTACCGATGCTTTGTGTGTGCTTTGGGGTGTACAATCACAAGTGTTATGAGATGTGGATATGCGTTGATCCTTTACAATATTTTCTAATTACGGTATGTGTGATTGTTCCTTGCAAAAATAAACGATGTGAAAATTATGGGCCACTTACACCTTGCCTATTTAGACTAATTTTTCACTATAGGGATATGGAAAGTTGTCTTAGGAAATCGTTCATATGCATACCCAGGCTCACCATAAGGTGCAAGGGTGGTAGAGATTACTTTCTTTATTTTCGACAGTTTGGTCTTGATCTCGATTCCTAATGTAAAATTGAACTAATCTAATGAAAATTTTGAAAAAAACATGAATTAGCCAAAGATGAGTGGATCATTGAGCCACTTACTTTTACGCTAATTACTCTATGTGTTCTGTATCTTATATCATAAAATCGTTTGTTCAGACAGAATATGTGGATTGAAGGCCTCTTGCTTTCCCCTACTTAAATTATGTGTGATTTGCAAAAATAAAAAAACTAAAATTAAAACTACTTAGTTGCTAGACTAAATTCTAGCAAATAAGCATCCTAACTAGTCATGAAATACCAGAGCACAGTGATGGAAAATTTCTTATGGGTTTCCAACACCTTACAACTGCAAAAAACTGAGAAAATTAAGTGAAAAATGGGCTTATTGCCTATCGTGCAACTTAATCTCCCACAGGTGTGAAGCGCGCTTATGTCTCAACATAATGTGCACGGTCAGGGAGAAGCAATAAAAAATACTCCTTCTCTGAGAAAAATTTCTCATTGAGGGTGACTGAAAGTGCTGAGAGATGCAGGAGTGATTTTGCAACAAGCTGAGCAAGAAGAAGGACCTTCATCAACAGCCATTAACTCAAAAGAAATAATCTAATGGAGTCACAATTCTTGTGGTAGTGCATTCGGCACATCGGCGGATGAAATACACTATGCTTAGTAGGGAGGATGCTTACCTACATGGAAGTCACAGTTCAAAGTGGTTTATCAAACGTTATTGGAACAAGTTCAACATGTAATAAGCTAAGTTAAATGGAAACATAGCATGCTACATAAACAATGAAACAAAAAACAAAACAACATAGACAAGAAACACGCTCAATAGAGAAAACACACTAATAACTCAATGATGGAGAGCTCTCTCCCTTTATTAGGTGTTGGTGGTATTAGAAGATAGAATTCTAAATCTCTTGTAGTGGATCCTTTGAGCTACGGAGCTCCAACATCCAAGACAACGGGGTCTCTTCCCCTTAAGTTTTCAGCAAGCCTCTCTTCCCTCTCAAAGGATGGTAGATTGACGGACACGTGGTGAACTCTTCTATCTTGGATTGAGGTGTTGGATGGCCAACAACTGAATCCTTCCAATCCTATTGCTGCTAGACAACACAAGTTGGTTTGATGATGAGCAATTTGGCCAGCATAACAATGTGTCTCCCATTTCTCTTCCCATGGTTGGATTTTATAGAGAAATTTCAAATTTTCCCTTCTTCTCTTGGTACAAGATGGATTTTGGCACAAGAGTGGGGGTATGATTTCTTTGCGTGTTGTACTAAAGCCTCAAGGTGTCTCAAAGGAAACTGTGTTTGGTTAGCTTGAGTGAGAATATTTTTCTTTAAGTCTGCCAAGTGGTCCCAGATAGTGAAATTATACATTCTCCAGGACCGTGCGGATATTGGAGGGACAGCCGCACTCGTCGCGGCTATCAAAGAAAAACCACAATGCGCACTCATGGCTAGCTCTTCTTGTGCGCGGTCCAAAAATTTTCCTGCTAGCCTTAGGAAATTTTAATTTTTTCAGCTCCTATAATGTATTTCTTCCCTGTAAATCTTTATTTGCACCTTCTGCTTGAAATTTTCTAATGTCTTTTTCTTGTATGATTTTCCAGTGTTAACATCCATCTCTGTTGTGAAACCAACTCCAAAAATAGAATAAAAGATATATCAACGCCTTATAAATAATCCACTTCGAGGGGACAACCTCCAATACATTACATAAATGAACAATTCTTGGATGATACAAATGACCAAAACCTCCTATATATAGGAGTCCATGGGGCCACAATGTAATCCTAGTGGGGCCACAATGTAATCCTATCCAACCTAACAATAATAATTTAAGGGCACAATAATAACAATATTGGTGTTACAGGGGTGAAAAAATAACAATAAGGAGGGCTACACTAACACAATAAGGGACTACACTATTAATATAGGGACCTAACATGCCCCTCTCCTTCAAACAAGTGTTGTCCTCAACGCTTCAGTAGCTCTGGGTGATTTTGTATAAAATTCTCATCCTCCCATGTAGAATCTTCAGTGGGCAAGTTCTTCCATTTGATGAGAAACTCTGAAATTGATCGATTTTGTAGTTGTCGAGTTCTTATTTCCGTGATTGCTTCAGGTTCAAATATGGTTTTTCCTTCCTCATCAAGTTCTGGAAATATTGTTTGAACTGGAATTGTGTCCCCTATAACCTTTTTTAAGCATGAAACATGGAAAAATGGATGCACTCGCGAAGAAGCAGGAAGCTCCAATTTGTATGCCATAGTACCAATCTTTTGCAAAATCTTGTAAGGACCATAGTACTTTGGCGATAATTTATTATCATTCTTATCTTGCTTGAGGGACATTTTTTTGTATGGTTGTAGCCGTAAAAATACCCAGTCTCCCACATCAAAACTTCTCTCACTGTGATGTTGATCTGCCTGTTGTTTCGATTTTGTGCCAAATTTAGGTTATCCTTTAAGAGTTGGAGAACTTCTTGTTTATGCTCAATATGATCCTCCACTGCTTGAACCCTAGAATTTTCCCTTAAATAAGATGTGATGGATGGTGGATGATATCCATAAAGTGCCATAAATGGGTTAATTTTTGCTGTAGTATGGAAGGAAGTGTTATACCACCATTCAGCGAGAGGTAACCACTTGACCCATTGTGCTTTCTTATCAGATACGAAACAACAAAGATATCCTTCCAAACATTTATTCACTATATTTGTTTGACCATTGGATTGAGGATGATAAGATGAGCTATGAGCTAGTTGAGTACCCAAACAAGAAAATAATTCCATCCAAAAATTTCCTGTAAAAATGGGATCTCTGTCACTTACAATAATCTTCGGGTTTCCATGTAGCTTTTGAATTGTTTCCATAAATGCAGTAGCAACTGTACTCACTTTAAATGGATGATATAATGCCCAAAATTGTGCATACTTGGTAATTATATCAACTACCACCATGATGACGCTCCTTCCTTCAGACTTAGGTAAACCTAAAATAAAATCCATTGAAATCTCCTCCTGATGTTGACTTGGAATGGATAAAGGTTGTAGAAGACCCGGGGTCGTAATTGTCTCAAATTTATTTTGCTAGCAAACCAAACATTCTGCCACAAACTTTTGAATATCATATTTAAGGTCATCCCAAAAAAATTCTTTCTTCACCCTGTGGTAAGTTTTTAAAATCCCCGAGTGTCCTCCTAAAGGAGAAGAGTGAAATTCCAAAATAATATTTTGTTTTAGTTTGGAATTCTTGCAAATATATAAGCGATCTTTGTACCATAAGGAATCATTTTTCCAACTAATGTATCAGATGTACTAGGATCTTGTTGCAACTTTTGAATGAGAGTCCACACTTCTTCGTCCTTCTTCCATTCATCCCTTGCTTCGGTTATCCAATTTGGTTGGATAATTGAAATGGCACAAAGCAATGCTTCCACCTCTTCATCCTTTCTTAAGAGTGCATCTGCAACAACATTTAGTTTCCCTTTTTTGTAGACAATTTCAAACTCATAACCCAACATATTTGTGACCCATTTTTGTTGCTCTTCTGAAGATAGTCTTTGTTCCAAAAAGTGTTTAAGACTATCATGATCAGTTTTTACCTTGAAGTGTCTTCCCATTAGGTAAGGTCTCCATTTTTTTAGTGCATGTAGTATTTCCAACATTTACTTCTCATAAATATCCTTTTGTAAATACTTTCCTTTGATTGAACGACTTTCAAAAGCAATGAGTCTTCCTTCTTGCATTAAAACAGCACCAATTCCATTTCCTAAGGCATCACATTCCACAATAAAGGTTTTTGTGAAGTCTGGCGTAGCTAAGACTAGTGCTAGGCACATTGCCTCTTTAAGATGTTTAAAGGCCTTAGTTGTTTCAGGAGTCCATGAAAATGCATCTTTCTTCAATAGTGTTGTTAGAGGTGCTACTATTCTCCCATAATTCTTAACAAACTTGCGATAATACCCTGTTAACCCGAGAAATCCACGCAACTGTTGTATGGTTGTGGGGACTTTCCATTCCTTAATGGGTTTAATTTTGTTAGGGTCTACCTTAACACCCTCATGAGATACAATATGACCCAGATATTCCACCTCTTGTACTCCAAAGAAACATTTGGATGTTTTTGCATATAATTGTTTCTCCTCCAATAGTTTGAGCACCCTTTCAACATGTTGAACATGATCCTTCCAAGACCTGATGTAGATTAGTATATCATCAAAAAATACTACCACAAATTTTCTAAGGAAGGGTTTGAAAATGGAATTCATCAACCCTTGAAATGTAGAAGGTGCATTGGTAAGGCCAAAAGGCATGACTAAAAATTCATAATGACCCTCAGGAGTTTGAAATGTTGTTTTCAGAATATCTTCAGGCTTCATTCTAATTTGATGATATCCTGAACAAAGATCCAACTAGGTAAAATAAATTTCTCCATGTAATTCATCTAATAATTCATCAATCACAGGAATGGGAAATTTATCTTTAATAGTGATCTTATTTAGCTCCCTATAATCCGGACACATGCGCCATGATCCATTTTTTTGTGCACCAATACTACTGGAGCAGAGAAAGAACTTTGACTAGGTTGAATTATACCAGCCTCTAACATTTCTACAATCATACATTCAATTTCGCTCTTTTGGACATAAGGATATCTATAAGGCCTGATGTTTGGAGGAACACTTCCTGGAATCAAATGAATAGCATGATCATGATCACGAATAGGTGGGAGTCCTTGGGGAGTTTCAAACACCTTGGAATGATTGTCCAAGACTTGTTGGAGATCTGCAGAAATAGATGATTTTGATGTTGGAACTTCTAGTGAGCATAATTGTGCAATTACGCCTCACTGTTCTTTCTTTAGAAGCTTTGTCATGAAATTAGAGCTTATTATCCTTCCTGGCTTCCCTGCAATACCCCGTAATTTGATTTCCTTTCCTTCTAAAAAAAATTTCAAGAAAAGTTCTTGAAAATTAAAAGCTACCGTCCCCAAAGATTGTAACCATTGTACTCCTAGTACAACATCAGCACCTCCCATAGGAATGGAAAGCATTGGAATATTCAATATATATTCCCCCATGGTTAGCTTGATATTATGGAATTTTCCAGAGCAATTTATAGTTCCTCCATTTGCAACCATCACTTGACATTCTGGTGCTGGGTATAGGAAACAATTCAATTCCTTGGCTACCTTACAATGAATAAAATTATGGGTACTACCTGAATCAATCAACACTATTACCTTTTTCTTCTTGATAAGTCCTTCTATCTTGAGAGTTTGAGGAGTGGTAATTCCTGCCAATGCATTACACGATATGTTTGGACTCATTTCTTCCTCTTCTTGGGTTGTTTCTTGGTGTATATCCTCTTCTTGTTCATTTTCTTCTTCCTCTTCACAATCTATGTAAAATAATTTCTTCTCAGCACACTTATGACCTTTAGTGTATTTTCTATCACAACCGTAGCAAAGCCCTTTTGCTCTTTTTTCTTCCAATTGTTGTGGTGTCAACCTTGTAGGTTGTGGAAATCTAGGCGTAGCAACACTTCCTTATTTATAGAAGTGAGTGGTAGGCTTCCTTGTTGCCATAATTTTACATTCAATTTTTCTTGCCAACCTGAATGCCTTCTCCAATGAATCAGGTTCCAAAACACGAACTTCATGTTGGATGTTATCCTTTAAAGTGCCTATGAAGAGATCAATCTTGTGTTCCTCTGGAATATAAGTTACCCTTATATTCAATTTTTGGAAGTCCTCAATGTGCTCCCCCACTAAACCCTTTTGTTTGAGATTTATCAATTGGCTAAAGAAGGTGTTGCTCTTTGTATCCTCATAATGTGCTATCATTTCCTCGGTAAAAATTGACCAAGTGATAATTTTTTTACGGGAGCAAAGCCATTGATACCATACAAATGCATTTTTTTCTAAATGTAAAGTTGCAATGCATACCTTTTTTGTGTTTTGCACATTATGGAGATCAAAATATTGCTCCATCTGTAGTATCCATGTTACAGGATCCTTTCCATCAAACTTCCTCATATCCATTTTTGGAATATGGTGGTTCTTCCCGCCAACATTATAGTTTATGAAATCACGATTAGCATTTATTTTGTTCTCATCATGAGTTTCCTCTACTATATTTTCACCATTAGGAAACATTTTTTGTATCAACTTTGTCAAACCTTCCATGTCTGCTTTTAGATCATTCTTCATGTTTTCCATTTTTTCATCGATCTTAGCTTCCATGTCATCCATCTTAGATTCCATGCCAGCTTCCATGCCATCTATCTTAGATTCCATGCCTTTCTTCAAACCATCCATATTCACTTCCATGCCAAGTTTCTTCAAAACTTCCATTTCATTTTCTGCTGCTCTTTGCAAGAGTGACATTCGGTGCACTTGCTCTTGTAATTTTGATACATCATGTTGCAATTCTTCATCTTCATGAGTCATAGTAGAGCCTTTTAAACGCTTAATGGGTGTTGAATTATTTTTATGGGGAATTTTTTAGAACCCCATACTGATATCTATTCTACAATACGCCCTTTTAATCAATTCAAATTGATTCTTCAAACAAGACTTATGCAATTCGGAAAAAAAAAATACACACCTTTTTCTTGCTTTTGAGGAGCTCGATATTGAAATTATATTATCTTTGTGATTGTGGCTCTTCAATATCTGAAATTTGGCACTGATGTAGCCTTCTGAATTCTCTTTCTAATGCCATAGGTCGAACCTGAATTGGATTCTCCAAGGAAAAGTTATGTCCAATCTCCCACAATGACCTAATTATGGAATGGTTCAGTAGAGCGAACTTGTACGACTTTCCACGTGTCACTGTTTCATCCTTCAGCTCTGAAATTGATAGCAAAGAAACTAAATTCCGTGTACTTGCGACTAATTTTTACAGCACTCCAATCTGATTCTCAGAGAGAGAGTTATGAATCTTTTGCCCCGAACACTTATTTTAGATGAAATTCGAGAGCCTGAAAATGCACTACCTTCCACAGATCATATCTCCGAAAATATTGTAAACCAAGCTTTGAAATTTTGCGACAAGTTTCCTCAGGATTTCGGCTTCGTGCCCTTAAAATTTCAGATTATGAACCTTCGTAGAAAAAAAGTTATAGTGAAAATTCCACGATGACCTGTTTAGAGCAGGGAAACCCTAGAATCCAAAGCTTTGATACCAAATGTTGTGAAACCAGATCCAAAAATAGAAGAAAAGAGATATCAATGCCTTAGAAATAAGACACTTCGAGGGGGAAACCTCCAAAACATTACATAAATGAACAATTCCGGGATGATACAAATGACCAAAACCTCCTTCTATATATAGGAGTCCATGGGGCCACAATGTAATCCTAGTGGGGCCACAATGTAATCCTATCCGACCTAACAATAATAATTTAAGGGCACAATAATAACAATATTGGAGTTATAGGGGTACAACAATAACAATAAGGAGGGCTACACTAACATAATAATGGACTACACTATTAATATAGGGACCTAACAATCTCGATGCTTTAAGAGTGTTACTAGTAGGTCATGGTTTGTTGAATTAGAGTTTGAAACCTTCCAGAGGTAGTTTGAGGCATTAAACGAAGTTTTTTGGGGTCCAAATACTTGCGCTTTTGTGAGACCCCCTTGTAGTTCTCTAAACTCATAGACCTTTCCAACAGTGCAAAGATATGAAAAATGGAATATGTATGCAAAATTTATTCCTCCTGATAGTTTACCTTCCTATTATGTGCACCATGATTCGAGAGGATAGCACATTAGCCCCATTACTATGGAAAAAGGTATAGCCACATGGGGGCTATGAAGAAGACTCTAAAGGAGTTTATTTGTGACCTATGGTAACTGTTGAACGGGTCAAATCTAACCCCTAATTGGCTATCGGGCTATTTTATAACCAAGCCTATAGGAGGAAAAGAGGTTCCATTCTATTTGCTTGCATTTTATTCCATAGTAGAGTAGAGTAGCTAAGTGTGGATAAGGGGAGAGAATAATAGAGAGGTTTTGAATTCTATAGCGGTACATGGGCCACAAGTCCCAAGTAACTCCATAAAGACTTCCTTATCCTTTGTGCTTTCATCATTTCCATTATAGACAAAAGATAGCAGAGAAACCTCACTTTCTAGATGGGTTTTCTCCCATAAGGGTTTCCCAAAGAATATCTTGGTGTTCATTGTGGAGTGCGAGTGATTGTATTTACCTATTCTCTATCTTCTAAATATTATCTATTGCATACATCAACAACAAAAATAGTAATAATAAATCTAGAATTCAAAAGGAATTAACCCTTCATAGTTTAGATTTCAGTTTATTTACATACATCTAGTCTAGCCTTGTGGGAGGACACAAACTTGATGTGTCATGGATTTCCTTATCATTCTGAATAATTTTGGGATTAGTTTTCTTATAGTTGAGCATGTATGTAATGCTCTTCTTTGACTAAAATTATTATTATTTTACATTTTATTATTTGAGTGCATTAGTAATGTAACAAAAAGGCAGATTTTTTTTTTTTTTTATGGACACATTTGGACTAGATTTTGTTTGAAAATATTAGATCTTATTTGATGTTTTATTACTGTTTGTAATTATATGCGATGATTATGTACAATTCATGAACCTGTGTAAAATATCTTTACATTTTTTAATATTATGATTAGGTGCATACACTTATGATTTATTTTGATGATAAATTTTGTAAGAAATATTACAAAAATATATTGGCTAGAATAGGGCTAAAGAGTAGGTATCACTTTCTTTGAGAATAAGAACAAGGAAATATGAATAGGTCTATTAGGGTTGTAACCTCTATAATTCCTTAAGTAGATAGAGTGTTATGTGTCACTATGTATGGAGGTCATCACTAGTAAATAAGACCCATGTAGTAGCATGAACAAAATTATTGTAAGAAGGCTTACACGAAGGTTCCCGCTACTAGAAATTAACTTCTCTAAAATGTTCTTATGATATATAAATAACTATATAAAGATGTAAAAGAATTATAAATTGTGTCTTTGAAATCATTTGTAATTTGAGCTCTACTTTATTAGAGGTTTCCCCCTCAAAGAGGCAAGTGAAAATTAATTTCATATTAATAATGGTAAAAAAATTTGGTTAACATTGTCCATTGTGTATTCTATTCTACTTATTTCTACAATATATTGAACTAAAATTTGTAACTTCCACTCTGAATATTTATATTTGGTACATCATTCGTGGTATTAGAGCACAATCTTGGCACATTTTTTAGAATATTTTTATTTTCAAGCTAGAGATTGCTCCAAATTCTATAAATAACACAATATCTATAATTGAGTGGGTAAAATTTTGGTTATGGAAGCATACACATAGGAAATACAAGATATTTCACCCGGTTGGAAAACATTGTAACCCATGTCGGTACCCCTTCAAGTAATATTGCATCAAACAAAAAATGTATATAGATTTCACTTCCACATACCCTTAGGTTATTAGAAGTCTTGTAGGTGTCCTAAAACTAACCTCAGATAAGACACTCGACCACCCAAATACTATAGTGGAATAAAAAACAATTCTTTGGAATTTACTCTCCAGTACTTCAGTAATTCGGTAGTATGGCTAAGATGATTTCAACCCTCCTTAGTTAGTGCCTTAAGATATTGGGTTGAGCACTATTGCTGGACCTTGCAAGTACATCATAGAGTTATAGCATAGGGCACTCCCTTGTCCTTAGGACCCTTGAAACCCTATTCATTTCTATCATATTAAAAAAAATACAAGTTGAAGGGTTGTGTTGAATGTTGAATATTCGATCATTGAAAGCCCCACTTCCTGCTTCCATTCTGGAAATTCCTACATAATCTCCATTATTAAAAAATTGAGCATTTTTTCAATGCAATATTATTTAGATAGGAGTATAATTCTATATGATTAAAAACATAGACTATAAATTGGACCCACCATCACCATTATTGCTAACCAATATCATTAGACTCTTTTTATTTCACTAATCATCATGGTCTCCCTCTTTTTAAACCTTTTTTTTACGAGCATGCTTGTGCCATTACTAGCCATCTATACTCAACACTTCCAAAAATATGCATTAATCAAATTCATAAAACTCTCTAATAAATTTTTTTATGGACCCATTAGTCCCATTCCATCACATCCCTATCCCTATCCCCGCCCTCAAATCAATTTTTCTTATACACCCATGTAGATGGAAACTTGAAATCAAGGTATGGAAATTGTGTTACAAACTTGGAAAATTTGTGTGATGAATTTTAAGGAAAATATATACAAGTAGAAACTTACCAATCAATACTTTACTACAAATAATGAGCAACTTTCTAAAATTAATACCAAGCTTACCAAAATAGACAAACTAACTTACCAAATATCCATCCTTTTTACCCAATTCTTAGCCACTAACTTGTCAAAACAACCTATCCATCAAGAGGGAATTGAATCATAATTTTTTTGGGGATTTCATCTAACCCCTTTTTTCATGATTTGTTCCTTCCTAAAGTTTATGTGATAAATTTGATGGCTCCAACTCCACTGGCTAGGTCACTCAAATGAAACATTATTTTTCACTACGTCGCATCATTGATGACTTAATGCAACTTCATGCTAGTGTATAGTATTTAGACCCAAAGTAGTGGTAATGGAGGCTAAATTTGTCACCAATATTTATAAATTTTGACACTTATACTCATCATCTAGGCCACCTAACCAAGCTTAAATGGCCATGTATAGTGGAACACTACATCACTATTTTTTAGTAACCTTCTTTTCACACTAAACGCATGTCTAGCACCTTCTTTTGAGAATGATTTATTAGTGGATCTAAAGGACGAAATATGTGCCTAAGTATTAATGTTTCTCCCTAACACTTGGGTCGAAGCCACTCAACAAGCTCAAGAATCCCACTAGGTTTTCCATGATTTATTCATCACTAGGTCACCTAGGAGACACATTTATATATCCCTGAGGTGAACAACTTATATATCATGGTTGTAGATGGAGGGTTCCTGAAATATAAGGGTCATTATGAAAGCATGTACATTCAAATTGGTGATTATGTTTTTAAATCCACATGTTTTCCAATGAAATGGGTGCATACGACAATGTCTTAGGGGTTTATGTTTATGCACACCAAGCCCCATCACCATGGATTTCAAGAAGTTATACATGATATTCTAGAAAACAAGGTGTTGTTACATCTTCCAAGGAAACATAATCAATTCTCCTAAGACCATCTATTCTCATTATATGGAAAAAAATACTTAAAAAGGGAAATTTTAGCATTATAGCCTAGTTCAATGGAATTCAAGCCTTTGAGACCCATTCCCAACCCTTTCATTCTAACATGTAGTTAGTCTTATTAAAACACCAAACAAATTTTGAAACCCCCCAAGGCCTCCCACCCTATCATGGTGTGCATAATCATTCTATTCCTGTCACACTTGGTGGCCTCGCCCCCAATATCCCCCTCTATTGTCATCCATATGCTCAAAAAAATGGAATTTAAAAGACTGTTTAAGGATTGTTAGTTGCATATTCCATCTACCATATTACTAGTCCTTATTCCCTCCATATTATCATGGTACTCGTAAAATAATGAATTTAATGCATATGTTTTGACTTTCATGCTCTCAATAGAATGATTGCTAAGGATACATATCCCATTACAATCATTAATAATATCTTATATGAACTCAATGGTGCTTTATTTGTTACTAAACTTAATATTTTCTTAGGCTATCATTAAATTCATATGAATAAGGTAGATAGTCCCACAATTCTTTTCACACTCATGAAGGCCACCATGAATTCTTGGTGATGCCCTTTGTTCTTTGTAAGGCACCATCAACCTTCTAGAGTCTCACAAATCACATATTTAAACTATTTCTACATCATGTTTTCCTCATCCTTTTTTACGACATGATAATATACAATAACTTGGTATGGTCGTGCTACCCATGCGGATCAAATTTTATAACTACTATATTTTCATCAACTCTTTCTCAAACAATCCAAATATTCATTTGTTGTCTTAGAGGTGGAAATTTTGGGACGTATTGTTAGAAATTATGGTGTATGAGTGGACCCCAAGAAAATTGAATCCATGGAGGATTGGCCATGTCCTATAAATATTAAAAGTATACAACATTTCCCTAGTTTATCAAGATATTAAAAAATGTTCATCTATAATTATGGGAAAATATATTTTCCCCTTGTTACCTTTCTCAGAAAAATTATTTAATTTGGAATATAGCAACATATCACACCTTCCAAGGATTGAAGGATGGTATGTGCACAACACTTGCCTTGGATCTATCCAACTTCACTAGGACATTTATTTTTTGAATGTGATGTCTTGGGAAAAGGAATAGGTGTTATTATCATGCGAGCACGAAAATTTCAAACCCTTGGATTTTACCAGTAAATAAATTTGTGAGAAACACTTGGGAAAATATACCTACAAAAAATTAATGTTTTTCATTTACATGTGGATAAATGGAATCCCTATTTTCTTGGGAAACACTTCTAGATTAAAACCAATCATCACAAACACATACCTTTTGTTAGGTCCCTATATTACTAGTATAGCCCCTTATTGTTATTAGTGTAACCCCCTTATTGTTATTATTGTACCCTTGTAACCCCCATTTTGTTATTATTGTGCCCCTAAATTATTATTGATAGGTCGGCTAGGATTACATTGTGGCCCACTAGGATTACATTATGGCCACATGGACTCCTATATATAGAAAGGAGATTTTGTAAATTGTATCATCCAAGAATTGTTCATTTATGTAATGTATTGGAGGTTTCCCCCTCGAAGTGGCTTATTTATAAGGCGTTGATATCTCTTTTCTTCTATTTTTTGGAGCTGGCTACTCAACATTTGGTATCAGAGCTTTGGATTCTAGGGTTTCGCTGCTCCAAACAGGTCATCGTGGAATTTTCGCTATAAATTTTTTTCTACGAAGTTTCAGAAGCTGAAATTTTTAGGGTACGAAGCCGAAATCCTGAGGAAGATTGTCTAAAAATTTCAGATTTTGGTTCACAACATTTTCGGAGATATCATCTGTGGAAGTTAGGTCTTGTTTTAGGCTCCTAAACAGGTCATCATGGAATTTGCGCTATAAATTTTTTTCTACGAAGGTTCAGAATCTGAAATTCATAGGGTGCGAAGCTGAAATCCTGAGGAAATTCTTCAAACAATTTCAGAGCTTGGTTCGCAATATTTTTGGAGATATGATCTGTGGAAGGTAGTGCTTTTTCAGGCTCTTGAATTTCATCTCAAAGAGGTGATCATGGGAAAAGTTCAATAACTCTCTCTCTGGGCATTAGATTGGAGTGAAGTAAAAATTGGTCACAAGTACACAGAATTTAGTTTCTTGGCTATCAATTTCAGATACAAAGGAAAAAACAGTGACACGTGGAAAGTCGTACAAGATCGCTATACTGAACCAGTCCAGAATTAGGTCATTGTGGGAGATTGGACACAACTTTGCCTTGGAGAATCCAAATCAGGTTAGACCTGTGGCATTTGAAAGATAATTCAGAGGGATACATTGATACTGAAATTCAAATATTGAAGTGCTGCAATCATAGATATTATCCATTTTCAATATCGAGCTCCTCAAAAGCAAGAAAAAGGTGTGTATATTTTTTTTCTTTCCAAATTGCATAAGTCTTCTTTGATGGAAAGGATCCTGTAACATGGATACTACAGATGGAGCAATATTTTGATCTCCATAACGTGAAAAACACACAAAAGGTATGCATTGCAACTTTACAGTTAGAACAAAATACATTTGTATGGTATCGATGGCTTTGCTCCCGTAAAAAAATTGTCACTTGGTCAATTTTTACGGAAGAAATGATAGCACATTATGAGGATACAAAGAGCAACACCTTCTTTAGCCAATTGATAAATCTCAAACAAAAAGTTTTAGTGGGGCAGCACATTGAGGACTTCCAAAAATTGAATATAAGCGTAACTGATATTCCAGAGGAACACAGGATCGATCTCTTCATAGGCACTTTAAAGGATAACATCCAACATGAAGTTCGTGTTTTGGAACCGGATTCATTGGAGAAGGCATTCAGGTTGGCAAGAAAATTTGAATGTAAAATAATGGCGACAAGGAAGCCTACCACTCAATTCTATAAAGAATGAAGTGTTGCTACGCCTAGATTTCCACAACCTACAAGGTTGACACCACAACAATTGGAAGAAAAAAGAGCAAAAGGGCTTTGCTACACTTGTGATAGCAAATACACTAAAGGTCATAAGTGTGCTGAGAAGAAATTATTTTACATAGATTGTGAAGAGGAAGAAGAAAATGAACAAGAAGAGGATATACAACAGGAACCAGCCCTAGAAGAGGAAGAAATGAATCCGACCATATCGTGTAATGCACTGGCAGGAATTACCACTCCTCAAACTCTCAAGATAGAAGGACAAATCAAGAAGAGAAAGGTAATAGTGTTGATTGATTCAGGTAGCACCCATAATTTTATTCATTGTAAGGGAGCCAAGGAATTAAATTGTTTCCTATACCCAGCATCAGAATGTCAAGTGATGGTTGCAAATGGAGGAACTATAAATTGCTCTGGAAAATGCCATAATATCAAGATAACCGTGGGGGAATATGTATTGACTATTCCAATGCTTTCCATTCCTATGGGAGGTGCTGATGTTGTACTAGGAGTACAATGGTTACAATCTTTGGGGACGGTAGCTTTTAATTTTCAAGAACTTTTCTTGAAATTTTTTTCAGAAGGAAAGGAAGTCGAATTACGGGGTATTGCGAGGAAGCCGAGAAAGATAATAAGCTCTAATGTCATGACAAAGCTTCTAAAGAAAGAACAACGAGGCGTAATTGCACAATTATGCTCACTAGAAGTTCCAACATCAAAATCATCTATATCTGCAGATCTCCAAAAAGTCTTGGACAATCATTCCAAGGTGTTTGAAACTCCCAAAGGACTCCCACCTATTCGTGATCATGATCATGCTATTCATTTGATTCCCAGAAGTGTTCCTCCAAACATCAGGCCTTATAGATATCCTTATGTCCAAAAGAGCGAAATTGAATGTATGATTGCAGAAATGTTAGAGGCGGGTATAATTCAACCTAGTCAAAGTTCTTTCTCTGCTCCTGTAGTATTGATACACAAGAAGGATGGATCATGGCGAATGTGTCCGGATTATAGGGAGCTCAATAAGCTCACCATTAAAGACAAATTTCCCATTCCTGTGATTGATGAATTATTGGATGAATTACATGGAGAAATTTATTTTACCAAGTTGGATCTTCGTTCAGGATATCATCAAATTAGAATGAAGACTGAAGATATTCCAAAAACAGCATTTCGAACTCATGAGAGTCATTATGAATTTTTGGTCATGCCTTTTGGCCTTACCAATGCACCTTCTAAATTTCAAGGGTTGATGAATTCCATTTTCAAACCCTTCCTTACAAAATTTGTGCTAGTATTTTTTGATGATATACTAATCTATAGCAGGTCTTGGAAGGATCATGTTGAACATGTTGACAGGGTGCTCAAACTATTGCAGGAGAAACAATTATATGCAAAAACATCCAAATGTTTCTTTGGAGTACAAGAGGTGGAATATCCGGGTCATATTGTATCTCACGAGGGTGTTAAAGTAGACCCTAACAAAATTAAAGCCATTAAGGAATGGAAAGTCCCCACAACCATAAAGCAGTTGCGAGGATTTCTTGGGTTAACAGGGTATTATCGCAAGTTTGTTAAGAATTATGGGAGAAAAGCAGCACCTCTAACAACATTATTGAAGAAAGATGCATTTTCATGGACTCCTGAAGCAACTAAGGCCTTTGAACATCTTAAAGAGGCAATGTGCCTAGCACCGGTCTTAGCTACGCCTGACTTCACAAAAACCTTTATTGTGGAATGTGATGCCTCAGGAAATGGAATTGGTGCTATTTTAATGCAGGAAGGAAGACCCATTGCTTTTGAAAGTCGTCCAATCAAAGGAAAGTATTTACAAAAGCCTATTTATGAGAAGGAAATGTTAGCAATATTGCATGCACTAAATAAATGGAGAACTTACCTAATGGGAAGACACTTCAAGGTAAAAACTGATCATGATAGTCTTAAACACTTTTTTGAACAAAGACTATCTTCAGAAGAGCAGCGAAAATGGGTCACAAAGATGTTGGGTTATGACTTTGAAATAATCTACAAAAAAGGAAAGCTTAATGTTGTTGCAGATGCACTCTCAATAAAGAATGAAGAGGTGGAAGCATTGCTTTGTGCCATTTCTATTATCCAACCAGATTGGATAACCAAAGAAAGAGATGAATGGAATAAGGACAAAGATGTTTGGACACTCATTCAAAAGTTGCAGCAAGATCCTAGTACATCTGATACATTTAGTTGGAAAAATGATTCCTTGTGGTACAAAGATCGCTTATATCTTTGTAAGCATTCCCAACTAAAACAAAATATTCTTCTGGAATTGCACACTTATCCTTTAGGAGGACACTCAGGATTTTTTAAAAATTACCACAGGGTGAAGCAAGAATTTTTTTGGGATGGCCTTAAATCTGATATTCAAAAGTTTGTGCCGGAATGTTTGGTTTTCCAGCAGAATAAATTTGAGAAAATTAAGACCCCAAGACTTCTACAACCTTTATCCATTCCAAGTCAACGTTGGGAGGAGATTTCAATGGATTTTATCACAGGTTTACCTAATTCCGAAGGAAAGAGTGTCATCATGGTGGTAGTTGATAGACTTACCAAGTATACACACTTTTGTGCATTATCTCATCCATTTAAAGCAAGTACAGTTGCTACTACATTTATGGACAGAATTCAAAATCTACATGGAAGCCCAAGGGTTATTGTGAGTGACAGAGATCCCATTTTTACTGGAAATTTTTGGACGGAGTTATTTTCTTGTTTGGGTACTCAATTAGCTCATAGCTCATCTTATCATCCTCAATCCGATGGTCAAACTGAGATAGTAAATAAAAGTTTGGAAGGATATCTTCGTTGTTTTGTATCTGATAAACAAACACAATGGGTCAAGTGGTTACCTCTCGCTGAATGGTGGTATAACATTTCCTTCCATACTGCAGCAAAAATGACCCCATTTATGGCACTTTATGGATATCATCCACCATCCATCACATCATATTTAAGAGAAAATTCGAAGGTTCAAGCAGTGGAAGATCACATCGAGCATCAAGAAGAAGTTCTCCAACTCTTAAAGGATAACCTGAATTTGGCACAAAATCGAATGAAACAACAGGCAGATCAACATCGCAGCGAGAGAAGTTTTGTTGTAGGAGATTGGGTATTTTTATGGCTACAACCATACAAAAAAATGTCCCTCAAGCAAGCTAAGAAGGATAATAAATTATCGCCAAAGTACTATGGTCCTTACAAGGTGTTGCAAAAGATTGGTACTATGGCATACAAATTGGAGCTTCCTGCTTCTTTGCAAGTGCATCCAGTTTTCCATGTTTCATGCTTAAAGAAGGTTATAGGTGAAAATATTCCAGTTCAAACAATATTTCCAGAACTTGATGAGGAAGGAAAAATCATATTGTAACCTGAAGCGGTCACGGAAACAAGAACTCGACAGCTACGGAATCGATCAATTTCAGAGTATCTCGTCAAGTGGAAGAACTTACCCACCGAAGATGCTACATGGGAGGATGAGAATTTATACAGAAGCACCCAGATCTACTCAAGCATTGAGGACAACACTTTTTTGAAGGAGAGGGGCATGTTAGGTCCCTATATTACTAGTATAGTCCCTTATTTTTATTAGTGTAACCCCCTTATTGTTATTATTGTACCCTTGTAACCCCCATTTTGTTATTATTGTGCCCCTAAATTATTATTGATAGGTCGGCTAGGATTACATTATGGCAACATGGACTCCTATATATAGAAAGGAGGTTTTGCAAATTGTATCATCCAAGAATTGTTCATTTATGTAATGTATTAGAGGTTGCCCCCTCGAAGTGGCTTATTTCTAAGGCGTTGATATCTCTTTTCTTCTATTTTTTGGAGCTGGTTACTCAACACTTTTTGGATCAGAGGTTTTTTAATCCTTTGGACAAAATAAATGAATTAATAAAGGTTATAATTATGAGATCATCTATAATACGGGAATAGAGAATGTAGAATCTAATGTTCTTTGGGAATTATGAAGAACTGTCCCTATTTTCACTCTCGTTCATTGTAGTTGACCAAATGAACGAATTTCATAATGAATGGTTCACTGATCCCAATATTTCCATCTTGATCCAACAACTTCAACATGATTTTAATGCATCTCCAATGTGCATTTGGCACAATGATGTGCTTAATTATAAAGGGAATTTCTATTTACTTAAGCAGACCAATTTTAAATCAACAACGCTCTTGGAACTCCGTGCATAACTAAATTTAGGTCAATCTAGATTTCAATAAACATATGAACAAATCAAATGCTTATTCTTTTAGTAAGGAATGGAGAAGGAAATCCACACGTTTATGGACGAATTTTAGCTTTCCCAAAGACATAATGGTGAAATAGTGAGAACTCTAGGTGTATTACAACCTCTACTAATTCCACCTACTATATGGATTGACATTTCTATGGACTTGAATGAGGGTTTACACAAATGTAGTAATAAATATGGCATAATGGTTTCCATTGATCACCTTTCAAAATATGCCTATTTTTGTGTCATCCAACACATTAACACATTTCAAAGGTTCCACAATCACTCAATTATTTATGAATAGATATTCAAATTATATGGTGTGTCACAATCATCATGGATCATGATCCCACCTTCACTACCAATTTCTAAAAATAATTGTTCAGGCTCCAGGGAACTCAAATAAATATCAGTGTTTCCTATCACCCTTATATTAGTGATTTGATTGAATCTATTAACAAGTGTTTGGAAGCCAGTTTGAGGTGCTTTACTTAAGAGTGGCATTCCCAATAGGATTAGTTATTACCCCCAACAAAATGGTGGTATAATACAACTTATCATAGTGACACTCACATAACCCCCTTTGAGGTGTTTTATGGCCAAAAACCCCCATCAGTACTACATTACTTACTAGGTGTATCTAAGGTACAATATTTTGATAAAAAGCTTATAGATCGGGCTAACATTATTTTCACACTAAAATATAATTTGGGCATGGCTCAAAATTATATGAAGCAAGAAGGCTAATCAACATTTCTCTAACCACAATTTTGAAGAAATGGATCAAATGATTATTTTTGTACAACCATATAAGAGTTCCTTTCTCAAATATTAATACCACCAATAGCTTTCTCTCAATTTTTATTCCCCCTATAAGATCCTCAAGAACATTAGGCTAGTGGCTTACAATTTAGAACTTCCAATCCACTCTAAGATCCATCCCATGTTTCATGTCTCCTACTTAAAGAAAGTAGTTGGATCCAGTTTTCATGTTCAAACTAATCTACCTAAATTACATCAAGAAGGGTCCATTTTTTTGTAGTCAATGGCCAACCTTGACAAAAGAGAGTGTCATCCCCACCAACATACAATCCAATAAGTTTTAGTACATTGGATGGATACACAACTAGAGGATGCCACTTGGGAGACAACAATTGTTTTGTATCAATTTACACATCTACAACCTTGAGGACAAGGCCATAATTTTAAGGTGGTGGGGGGGCATGTTAGGGTCCTAAAACCTCCCTAACCCCCTAAGTAAATATATTACTATACATCACTATGTATGGAATCCATTACTATTAAATAAGGACCGTGAAGTATTTTAAACATATTGTTTTGTAATAAGTCTTGCTAGAAGATTCCACCTACTATAAATTCCCTTCTCTATAATGTTTAGGGGATGAAAGTGCCATATAAGATGTAGAAGCATTGTAAAATGTGTATTGGAAATTATATGTAATATTTTTTCTGTGTATTTATTCTATTTCTTTCTACAATATATCTGAGTAATATTTGTAACTTTTTCTCTCAATATTTCTATTTGGTTCATCACATGGTCCCTCCCATTTTGTTGGAATTTTGGCTTGAGATATCCAATATAAAAAATAATTTAAAATTTATTATATGTTAGTAAGATCAATAAAAATGAATGGTAAATTCATTATTTCCTAGAGATATTTTCGAATCCTTTCCTCAAATGGTTTTGAGAACCTCTTCATCTTCTATTTTTAAAATTCTATCTATGCTTTCTTCCTTTTTAAACAAGTTTAGTATCACCTCCAAATATCTTGAATGGAGGATTTTTAGGTGTTTTACTCTTCTAAGTAGATGGATTTTAAGTGTTCATGGTTGGTTACCCCGATTATTTCAAAATATTAAAGTTGTTATATTTATTCTAGTTTGATCTCTTAGGCATGGTTCCTTAATTTCCTAGCACAATACTTCTTGTGAGAGGAAGAAGTGTTCATATCTCCCTCTTTTAACCCTGAGACTTCTTAACTTGAGTCATCAATGTGTTTGCTTCCTGAGAAAATTTTTTTGTAGCTCCTGACTAAATCTCACTCCTCCTAATGCAACAATGAAGTTACCCCTTGGAGTCCCACTATTTTTTTTATGTTCACCTAACAATTATTTCAAGTACTCCCTTTCCTAATAATGTAGATATATTATCTCTAAAAACATTCTTCAAAAATGAAAATTTGACTCTAACATTTATCTACCTGTTGACGATGTTGGACTCGCCAACATTCAGGGGATCTCCCTGATATGAAGTCCCAACTAGACCTCACATTGTTTGGAGTAGGAGTTCCAGTATTTGGGTGCTAATTATCTGTCTTGGTTTGAAAAATGCATAGAGTGGTGCATGGTGTCTTTGGTGAGAACAAGTGTGTGACCTTGCGGAGATTCAAGTCTAAAGCATGACGGTTCCAACACACGAAAGTGAAAAGGAAGTGTGCCCCTTGGAAGCCTGTAATAGTACGTAGCTTAGAAGGATCACATGAGAAAAATGGCATCACACGAACTAACAATCAAAATATTCTAGAAGTTAAGGTGACGTATTAACACATCAACATGAATCCAACAAGATTCGTACAAATGAAAACAAAATAGTTCATAATCATATGCGTAATTTAAAGAACGTATATTTCAAATACAATAATAATATTCCTACTATATCCACAACATATGCATGAAATCATGTCGGCTCTGATTTTTATTAAAAGTGATAGTTCCAATCATACATACAAAATTTGACAAGACACTTGCCCCAATAGTGGAATGTGAAGTCTACAATACCTGCTGCTCCAAAGAATTATATTGTCTCTATGCTATGGAGAAACCAAGGCTCACACAAAACTCCCAATATCTTCCTAAGCCTAAGCCTAGCCAAAATATTGGCTCCCAAAATTCCCTTACATGAGTTATGAGGATATATTTATAACAAATGGGGGTGACTCTTGGAATGCCCCCTTTGTGACTCTTGGACTCCCCTCATGACTCTTTAACTTCTTTACAAAATAACTCCTTAAATTACATATGACTCTTCACATTCCAACAAGGACACTTGGAATTTTAGTTTTACAATAATTAAAAATAATATTTCATTTTCCACTCATACCCATATAATACAAAATAGGATAGAGATAACTTAACAGCATAAAAAGATAAAGTACTATGATTCTTGAGTTTGGGTGAATTCTAGCTCGACAACTTCTACTAGATACTTCTCAGTCACATATTGATGCCAACCTTGGTACTGTGTAATGGTATCCCCAAACTGTGTGATGGTGCCAGGTTGGAAGTGGACTCTCATGTCCATAGTATCAGGGTACAATGTCTTAGCGTCTGTCTTAACCTCTTTCTCAATCAGGAGAAAAATTATTATGAATTGAACAAGACCACCGATGTAGGTTTCCGTGTTCTGTATATTTATCTCTAAGTCCTCTTGGGTAGAAATCTACTTCAACTACTCCAAGTATTGATCGATCTCCTACCTGACTTGTCGTTTGTGTTTAGTCTCAGTGAGTGTTACAACTGATGGGATCATGTGGGTTCTCACCATGAAATCCAAACTGCTATATATCCGTACATATGAGGCCTAAAAATTTCCAATGAAAGAGGTGAGTTGCTCGTTATTCTAGATAAACATCTGAACTCTTTCTTTCTCTAGCTCTGCCTATGGATTCATCTTCTTCACCAAGGTAAGAGGAGCCCCCTTGTATCATATTGTCCAATCATACACGGCGGTGATAGAAACTTGCACATTCCTAAGGATTTTGAAAAATTCTCTGCTCTGTCGTTGCAAGTCATGTAAGTGGAAAACTACTTTATGTACGGTCACGAGCTCCTCATAGAGGTCACGCACAGTGTCTCCAAGTGTGGATACTTCAGCAAGTATCGTTGCTCTCATCTCCTCTAGGTAGACATGTGCGGAAGGTGCATTATGCGTTGTTGTGTGGAGTTGTTAAATGTCTTGTAGGGAATCTTGTATATTATGTACAAAATATTTATTCTTGGCCATAAAATACTGAGTGTTAGATCATGTTGCACCCTCGAAGGCCAAGTTGGCTTCGACAATAGCATTTGGATTATTGTTGGTGTTTGCCACTATCACCATTTCCCTCATAAATGCAGGAGATGCATGATCATCCAGGAATTATTTTCTCTGTGATTGTACTATCTTCTTTTGGAGTTCATCAAATGACAAAATGTACACATCCATCACCAGATCATCATCAAGGGGAACTATCTCCCCTTCCTCACTCAAGGTTGTCTTTGTGGCTAGAGATGGTGGAGTCCGATTGATGGGCATCAGGTCCACATCTTCACCCTGCAGCTCTGGATCCAACTCCATATCTGTGGCTTCAATCAATTCCTCAATTTGCTGAGCAAGCTCTCGATCATGCATTTGTTCTCTCACTCCCTCTGTTGTTGGATGATCATGTTCCTGCTCTTCAACTTGTATGGGTGTCGTTTCTTCATCTATGGCACCTTTCCTTCCTTCCTATTCCTCGTTATTCTTCTCCTCATATTCTCTTCTCCTTAGCTCTCATTCTTCCCTTATCTCTTGTTCTACTTTCTACGCTCTCAGCTCTCCTTCCTCTAAGCTTTGCTTCTCTCTCTTCCTCCACTCTACTCTTTGTAGCCTCTTCTTCCTCTTTACTTATATCGCCAAAGTTGTTTTTGCAAAAATAGGATCTACTTCCATCTTCCATATTTGTTCCTCCTCTACACTGTCAGCAACCTTCCTCTTTCCCTTATCTTGTACTAGGTTGTTGTCTTCTGATGTTGTTTCTTCTGGAACTGCTTCCATCTGTGGAGTAGCCTATGAGATCCCAACTATACTGATCGGTTCACAGGGTCTAGATGAGTTATAGAAATTCTTCCATGGTTCCTCCCCTGGCCAATGAATGCCCCACTGACCCAATTGTAGTATCACAACGTTCATTGAAAATTCCCCTTGGATCATACGGATTGAAGAATTTTGTATCAAACTCAAACTTCACTATTGCTTTAGCTTCGGTATATGCAAATTTGAGATTATTAATCTCGTATAATATGATTTACAAAGGAATTGTGGTCCATGTCACTTTCTTCTTCCTATGCAATGTTGCTGAAAACCCTGTGGCAAGATGGTATGATACCTCTTGCATGACAAGCTTGTCGGTGGCTAATATTTGCAAAATATGTGGCAGTTTTTATTTGCCAAACACTTTGATCAATGTGCCATCTGGTAAAGTGAACCAATCTGCAATCTCTGATATTGCCTCCATCACTCCTCGTGACATGCAAGGTGGGTCCTCCTGAAATATGAGCTTGTATAGTGGGATGGTGAAGTGATTAGTTAGTTGCTCCATAAATCCTATATGGATGTAATATTAAAGCAACTTGCAATAAATATGCACGGCATTTTCTCTCAATGCCCACATCCAGTTCATGCCAGGAAACTAATTTTGTGCACATATTGCATCTAGGTATGCAAACATATAGAACCTTGTTTTCTTGCCCTTGGGAGGATCGAGGGCTTGCGCTACATGGGCTCTCAGCTGATGAGCCAAAATATTTGACCAGTTGAACAGATTCCCCGCATTCACCATTGGTTCAATAAGATATCCCACCCTCAAGAAAGGTCTTTGTGCTCAGTTAGCCATATATTCTGCAAGCTAAGATGACCAAGAGCTGGTAGGACTTCATGAGTGACTTTTTCTTTTATATGTGGGTGGGTGTCTGTATAAACTTAAATGGCTCCTTCACCCACCTTATAAAAATATCCTTCGCGCTCGCATAACTATGTGTGGGATAGAATAATGATTCTATGATCTTTACTGCCTCAAGAAGATAATGCATCAGCTAAAAATATGTTTCTAGAAACGTAGCAGTATTTTTTCCACTATTGTTTCCCAGTGTCGTATTTTTCTCACCAGTGTGTGAGACAACCTAGTTGATCACATCTGCACACGGGAAGGCAGGATACTTGCATGAAACCCTGTATAGCCCTGACTAACGGATGTTGAGATAAACCTGTTGGTCCTCTAAATATGCCTTGAATTTCTTTGCAAAAACATCTTTAATTTGTTTCCATGTCAGTTTTAGTTCCTTTTCTATAAACAGTTGAGTGTCTACATATACAAGCAAGTTAATTGGTGCTTGCTCTACTACTTCCTCGATACTTCTTTCAGTGGTTTCTTTCGATGTAGCTTTCTTGGGTACTGTGGTAATAGTGACTGTTGGGGAGGTGCTCAAAAATATTTTTACCTATGGGACAGAAAAGACACTCATGGAAAGCAAACATCAGTCTCAAGAAAAAACACTTTCAAGGCATCTTCAAGAAAAAACCGGGCATCTAATGGGAAGGATTGCATAATTTTCACTAGAAATATGGGTTGGTTTCCTGTGGGTATTGTGCACTATGAAGTCCCAGCAGTTAGGATTGAAGCTTGAGGTATGAGACTGCGGAATGTGTAGTTCAGCCTAGGAATTGTTCTGGGAGAGACTGTGCATTGCACAGTACTAATGGAAAGGAATGTATATTGAGCCCTATAGACTGAGCCCTGTGCATTTCCAAAGGCCAATCTCTCAGCTTGAGCCTTAATATTACGCAGTACCCAGCTGGGAAAAGTGAAAATCAGCTTAGGGAATGGTAGATATTCCCCAGGGAAGTGTGAAAAACAAGAAGATCTGAGAGATAGTGTTGGCTTGAGTGAATATATGACTAAGTGTGAATGAAACAAGACAAATCGAGTGCATAAATTGAATAGACAAGAATAAAACCAAATCGGTGAGGAGAGTTGCCGTGACGACGACCATCGGTACAAAAACAAGAAACTGATGACACTTGTGAAAGGAAAGCAATAAAATGAAACAACACTTCTACAAGCTAAATTATGCTAATACACCAGCATTCATGCAAAGAAACAAGCAAAGTAGGACTCACACAAGCCAAACGGAAAAAAGGGACAAAAAAATCGACAAAAATCAATAAATGTGAAACTCACCCAAAAAAGCGACGATGATCGCACCAAAGGTTCCTTGACATCCTCGGGAATGATATATCTCCAAGATCGAGTGTGAAAATGAGCTCTAGGGGCATCGATTAAATAGTTTGATCAAATTATGGTTTATGACGTGAATGCCTAAAATCAAGGAAAAAGCAACACATGGAGAAAGTTTCCAAAAATAGCAAGTGTGCCCCTTCGGGTTACTAAAAATGACCCCTATATTTTAGGGATTATTTTTTCTTTTTTAGCTTTTATATTTTTCGGGAAAAAATTGTCACACACATCACCGAGAAAGACTGCGCAATTTTGGCAACTAGGAAACTTTTCGTCTCAGTGCACTGTGCAGTTTCTGAGCTCGGTGAGGGATTGCGCATCTTTTGGGCTTAGTGTTGGGTTGCCTTCCATGACTGCACAGTTTCTGAGCTCATGGCTAGCTTTCAGTCATCACTATGCAATTTCATTCATCAAGGTCAAGCTTTCCCTCATGGATTGTGCAGTTTCTAGAGGCAAGCCTAGAACTGCTACAAGACCAGGTTCAGAGGTTATTTTGTGACTTAGAAAAATGAGTTAAGTGAAAGGTGAGTGAACACAAGCAGAAATATAGGATAGGTATCAATCAAAGCATGAATACTTTATATCAGTGCAAAATAATATCCTATAAAAAGAAGGTCAGGCTCCAAAATTTAAGAGAAATTAAAATTTTGGAGGGTGGTTGTAGCCGCTACAACACTACCATGTGTATCACACTCATTTACTGCATAATACTTCATTAATATCCCAAAAGTGGGTTGAATCATAATGGTAGAGGCTTGTAATTTATGTTTTCTTGAAGATCGAGAAAAAAATAGGTTATGGTCAAAAGATATGTAAGGTGGGAACAAGGAGGAAACATGGATATTATCCAACAAAAAGAACACATGGATTAGGAAGTGATCCATCCTTTTAGCAATCTGGCGTAGGACAAGACATATATTTGACCAGTTACATTTTTTTTTTTAGGTTTGGATCGTAGATGTCCCAATAAAATATCATTTCCTCAATCATTTCCATAATCAAATCCCTAATCAATGCATCCCCTCCACTTAGCTCCCCATCGTCCCCTATTTTGAGAACACCATATTGAGGTTGTTAGCTAGGATTTAACAAGTAAATGGATGATGTCACAAACTCTTTGATAGATTTCTAGTAAACATTTTCTTCTTGATAAAGGACTAGAACATAAACATTATAGAAGGAAATCTTCTCACAAAACCTTTAAGGTTAAATTATAAAAAGGTCCATTGTTACATGGTCCAATATAAAAACAATTCACCACTACTTGGTCCCACAAATTGAAATTCACACTAAGGCTCCTCAACCTATTTTTTTAGCTATGTTATAATATTTCCATAAAATAAATAGATCTTGCATCATGGTATCTTCTTTTATTTTTGTCTCCTAAAGGATAATGATAGTTGGCCTTTCTTCTCTGATTAGATCTTGAATGGCTTCAATCTTTGCTTTACTATCCATTCCCCAACAATTCCAAGAGAGAAATTTCATCTTAGAAGAATTAGAACCCTTTCCAAATGTATAT
The DNA here is from genome assembly GCA_034641835.2 of Pinus albicaulis. NCBI lineage: Eukaryota > Viridiplantae > Streptophyta > Pinopsida > Pinales > Pinaceae > Pinus > Pinus albicaulis. The sequence continues at coordinate 614,279,923 of CM076580.1, forward strand.
TCCAAAGTTTATTAATATCAAAGGTTCATTTCTCTATTTTCCACATCTTTTGTTTTCTCTTTATTCATATATCGACCTAACCTAATTTACATTTGTTTCTTATTATTCATCCTTGTCTTCCAAGAGTTATTTTGATTTTCTCCAAGTAAACACCACTATGGGATATTCAAAAGCACTTATAAATTAATAAGGGGCATGAGGAAGGTCAATATCCACTTCTAGGGAAATGGAAGGACAAAGGGTCTAGAACTAGAGGAGTTAATGCTATAAAAGCAATCCAATTGACAATGGGGCAAGAAGGGGGATGGGTAGAAGGGCCTAAATTAACTTATGAAGGTTCAAGTTTGGGGGAGGAGATTAAAGGGATGGATTAGAGGTAATATCTAAGAGGATTAAATCTGAAAGAGAGAAAAAAAAAAAATCAATTAGAGAGAGAGAGATAGAGAGCATTTATTAGGTTTTGAATCCAACTACTGAGATGAAGAGGCTTGACTGTTTCCTCATGAAATATTGATTTGATACCATTAATTCAAATATTCAACATGGGGCATTAATCTTGAAATGTTTCACACAATGACTATGTTCATGGAAGACCCTATGTTTGAATGGGAGCTACTCATAGTTTAATTTTCTAAGGATGGTTTCAATTATCCAAAAACGAATTTATCAATTTGAGAAACATTTTTTCTATATCTACTTCCACACATATTCAGTCACATGTAACATCATATATTTGGACTAATATTTATCTATATATTTCACTAAATCATTCCCCATAAATTCCAGAAATTCACCATTCTAGAAATGGAGTAGCTATTGGGGACATTAGACCTACACTAGGGAAACATTTTAGACATCAACCTTTGGGTCAAAATCAAGGTCTAGTAGGAAAAATACATCCCTCTCAAATCCATGAAGTATAGTCCATTGAGGAAAATGAGTTTTATGTCTTCTTTGAGCTCAAAGAGAATCATCTAGTACCCTCTACCACATAAAATTAGGAAATCTTACCTTTTATCATTAACATCCAATTTTTCTACATCAATTGGTCCATTATCTTTGGGAAAGATAAATCCTTATGAACTAAACTATTAAATTTCTCTCAACTAAAGCGTAGGTTTTCTTTTGAGGTACAAATCTTAGGAGTTTCACAACGATACTTGCTTCAAATCACTTTACAAACCTTGATGGTGTAGCCGTAAGAGCATAAATTTTAAGAATAGATACCAACTATCAAAAAACCAAAGCCTTTACAGAAACAAAAGAAAAGTTAAAATGAACTCCCCCTCCTGAACCCATGGCCAAGAGAGCCAAACAAAAGAAGACATCAATGCTTATGGTTAGGGCTACATAAAACTAATAACTTTACTCATGATTTAATATATCCTTAATATAAATCTAATACACTCGTGTTAATACATGATTCCATATTAAACTTTTATCAAATATCAATCATACATATATTTACATATATTTTTAAATAATATCAGTTAATATTATTCATATACACAACAACCATATTAATATTTAATCGAATAAATATCACAGTGATTTTAACTCAATATAAAAACCAAAAGTTATATAATATAATCTAATGTTAATTGGTTTTAAAAAAACCTCCTTTTAACCAATTTGTTAAAATAAAATAAAAAATTAAAAATTATAAAAAAAACCCTTAAAACCAAAAATTATTTAAGCTAATGCTAATTGATTTTTTTTTAAACCTTTAACCTTTTAAAAATGGTCTCAATTGGCCCATGGCCACGGAGGAGATCACAATGAATTCAAAACAAAATGTTTTTTGATTCCAAAAGATTCAGCATTCTCCACCTTCCCTTAAATTTGAATTTTCATTAAATTTTCATTTTTACTAAATTTTATTAATTTATAAAATATAATTTGAATGTAACATTATTTCTTAGGTCGATAAGTGGAAAGTATTTTTAGAATTTTAATTTAATTACCAATAATTATTAATTAGATAGCTAACTTTCACAAAATATTCTAAAATATTTTTAGTAGTAAACACAAATGATTGAGATTTGTTTCGAGAGTAGTTATTCCCTTTTTAGAATTGGTTACTTTAAAAAAATGTAAAATTAACAAGTGTCATATGAAATGAACTATGGTTTTTTGGGTATCTAGTATTGATAAGCCATTGAAAAAATATCCATAATAAAATAGGGTTGAATCTCCATGGTTAAGAATATTTAACCATGGAGATTCAACCCTATTTTATTATGGAGATTCTTACAATGACTTATTAAAACTAGATGCCCAAAAAACCATAGTTCATTTCATATGACACTTGTTAATCTGACATTTTTAAAGTAATCAATTCTAGAAAGGGCACAACTACTCTTGAGATAAATATCAATCTATCAATCATTTGTTTTTACTACTATATATATATATAATTCTTTTAATAATAATTAATAATAAAATAATTTAACATAAAGTTATAATTACTTTAGGTTTCTCGAATTTTAATTTTATTATCAATAGTTATTAAGTGGACAATAAGAATTTAATATACGTGGAATGCTTTAGAATATTCTTAATAGTAGTCACATATTAAAGGTTGAGATTGATCTCAAATGTAGTTATGTCATTTCTACTCTTTTAATTAGATTGATTAATTAAAAAAATGTCATATGAACATGAGTTATGCTTTTTTGGAATGTGGTATTAGTAAGCTACAGTATTTACCCAGGGTATTATAACAAAGCCTATTTACATATTAAAAAACTCTATAATAAAGTAGGGTAACTTTTTACTTGTTTTTTTATAATGTATATATGTTTAACTCATATATTAGCTCAACCATATAAATTAATTGGATGATAAACGTCCACAAACATCAATCCATAATAATCATTAAAACACTTACTCCATAATACATCTCACATTATCAAAATAAATAAACAAATAAACTAAATTGTAACTTTATTTCATATGAGAGCGTGAATATTTCCACACTTCATTGTGAAAAGATTTCTATTGTGAATAGGATTTATAATCCATCCAATGTTTCGAGTGGACACTCCACCGATTCTGCTCTCTAGTCCCTGATGATGAGTGGAGTGTCCACCAAAAACGTTGGAAGGATTATAAATCCTATTCAAAATAGAAATTTTTAACTTGTAAATATCATTTTTAGCAATATCATGGTCGAATTACATGTCCTATCAATACCACATGTCCAATACGATAAATGTTGATATGAAATTGTTTTGATTAATTAGTTTGAGATAAAATAATTAAAAGGGAATAACTAACTTAGAGATAAATCTTAACCCTTGATTTGTGATTACTAATAAAAATACTCAGACATTGTCTATGGAGGTTAAATCTCCACCATCCACTTAATTCTCAAAGACTTATTTTGAAATAAGCATGCCTATCCACATAATTAATTATTTTTATAATTAATAGTAATAATAATAAAATTATAATTTAATTTTATGATTTCTTTTTAATCTTAGTAATGTGAGATGTATTATGAGGTAAGTTTTTTGATGCATATGGAATTTTACATGGCTTAGCTAGTTTAGTTAATTTTATGGATTTGTTTTAATTTTGACAATGTGAGATGTATATGTTTTTCAGCATTTACCAGCCATTTAATTTATATAACTACTAGTCTTATATACTTATTCTTCCTTGTCATTTATTATTTTAGTATAGAACAACACAATTATATTAACTACACATCACCCATGGTCATTGGTACACACCTCAAATTCCTCATGGCTTTAACAATAGATATCAAGATTTGGGTGCCAACGGTAGCCATCAAACCACTCATGTATTACAAGCACTAGAATGAGGGTCAATAAAAAAATATTCATAGGAATATAGTCATTACATCAATATTTCTCATGTCACTCATAGGAAATTGAACCTGGGGATGAGAGATAACAACCATTCAACCCAACTGTTGAGAAACTAAGTATAGTGTATATTAAGTTTTCTTCCTCTTACTTGATAGTTACTTGTGAGTGTTATACTTATTATTATTACGTATTATATATTCTTCATCAATAATTTATATAAATGTTCAAACTTTCAAGAAAATAAATATCACCAAGAGACCGAAGACGCCAAAATTATCCAGAGAAAAACCCCACAAGGGGGAAAACCAACAATCCTTATCTTATAAAATCATATCAAAATGAGATTTCCAATACCAATACCAAGACCAAAAAATGCTACCAAAATCTCAAGTCCAACCCTCGTCCAAGTCACCTCCAAATCTGATTAATTCTAATCAAAGTCAATGATGGTCAAATTGTCCCAAATATGGTCAAATATTTGAAGTTATAGACCTACAATTAGGGGTTTGAAATTCGTCATGTGGAAACCTCAGAAATTCAGACTTTTTCATAGAAATTACAGTCACACGTGTGAGATTCTTCAAGGTTAAAATTTCGGTCAACTTGGAAAAATTTCTTTTGTCTTTAACTACGTTTTTCTCTCTCCTTTGACTCGGCTCTCTTCTCTTCTTCCCTTGCTTCAGATGTTTTCTTGTTGTTCAAATTAATGATCTCCAAGAGGGTCGAAATTTCTTGTTATATATAGTTGTCCAAGAGGTTGAATAGGTGGCTTTTGGAGATCTAGACCAACATGTCCCAACAAGGGATGACTTGAAATTTTGTAGACTCTTTGACTCAACATCAAAATCAAATTTATTATTCTTGTAAGTCCAAATAGGAAAATACTCAAACACATTTTTATTTTGACTCATAATAAATTATTTTTGACTCTATAAGCATGAAAAACATGCTTCGACCAAAATATAATATAATAAATATATTAATGATTACATTATGAATACTAACACTAGTTACAACTTCAACACCAACCACCTAAAATAACCCCAATTGACTTTCTCTCTCTCTCTATACATACATACATACACACACACACACACACATATATATAGAGAGAGAGAGATAATTATCATCAAATAAGTTGTAAAATGGATGATTCATTGTTCAATCATAGGAATCCATTGCATATTCCACATAGAGTCGGGTTATGAGACCACGAGGTCTAAAACAAAATCTTGGGCTCTAAGACTCAATCAACTGCCTACAATGTTTAGAAATTTGTTCAATCCAAATAACTACCATGACCTCTCTCAGTAAAATCCCTTTAAGAAACACACCCAACTTTTGATCACTCACAAATTCCTTCCCCTTAACCATCCCCAAAACAAGTTCAATAATTCCCCTTCTTTGTTACATTAGTGTTTTAGGAGATCCACCACCTCCATTGTTACAATGTAGGAAAGGAAAATATGTTTTTTGTTTTCTCTTTGGGTTGCTTGGATGGTGTAATTAGGCTTAATTATGGTTAATTGTTGGCATAAACACAAGAATTTTCAAGCCACTTACCTTTTCCAATCCCACACACTCTTTCAACGATGAATTTACATTCACTTACCATACACATAGACTCGTGACATAAACTCAAAATGAATGAGATTTATTGGTGAAGGTGGAAGGGAGATGGTATCCATGGATGCATGTGCATTTATTGCAAGTTAATAGTGGGAAATTGGTAGAAGGAAATAATAAGAAATAAATAAAAAGAAAAACTTTCATGCACAAAATTCAGATTCATATACTTTTGACCTACTCGGTACTACATGTTCAGTTTCAAGTACAACAAGGCTTTGGCAAAGACACACAAGGTGACTTGTTAAAAATATGGAAAGCTTATGATTAGAATAACATAACCTTAGGGTAAATATTATTTCCATAAAACCCATTGTATTTCCTTTCTCATAGGTTCTGTTGACAGTGATGGAATTTCGTCAACCAAGAGAGTCTCCCCGATGAAAAGTCCAAATTAGAATTCATGGCATTTGGTGTGGGAACCTGTTGTAGCCGCTACAACACCACCCAAAATTTTGGGTATATTTAAAATTTCGGGTTCCCCCTCTGCTCGCCTAGGCGTTAAAGTCTTTCACCTGACCTGCAGTCAACAACATCCCGCCGACCTATCTCTAACCCCTCACGAGTTGTCTCATCACCATGACTTGATGTTGTCGCTGCAATCACGCCATATGTGGGAGGGATCATCTAGCGTACGCTCGAACACTCTTACCGCAGTCGTGCCATGTGTAATGAGATTGCCATGCATATGTTTGAACGAGAACCTTGTGTGTATTGACGAGTAAAATCCCTCCTGCTGTAGGTCATTAAGCATATTGTTTGAATGCTTCTCTTAAGCTTGTTATTTTCATGTGTTTTATCTGTGGTTATCATTATTGAAGAGTAATTGTGATGTTGTAATATCCCACGCAGGTTGACCCCACGAGTGACAAACTCCTCAGTCATGTCACGACATCAAGGGAAATAAAATTGGGCTCAACGATGAGGTCAAAGCTGCGGAACAGGGGAGGAGCAGGAGCAAACGATCAGTACTGTTAAAAGGGGGATAGTGTCATACATGTTGATCAGAGAGAACCTTCTATGTCACTGATGCAAAAGCTTTCTTCACTAGTGTGCACCAGATGCTTTAAAGCGCTCCATTGGAAATGTCCAGATCTTGCATCATACCATCTCCATGTCGATAGGCACATGCAAAGAAACATATTTCGCCACTTCGATGAGTCTAGTATAGCCCAGTGAACAAAAGCAGACTCAGAATGTTTCTCTAGACAATGACCATCTCATTCGAGGCATTCTCGTGTCAGGTAGCAGTGCGAAAGCACGCATGTTGGTGTGGCAAGCCAAAGGCAGAGTTTTCAAGTATGTGAGCGCATCTTTGAGAAGCAACATTTATGAATCCTAAGCTACATGGTGTGAAATTATTTATGCTGCAAAGAGTACAACGTGGAGCAATGAAAAGGCCTTAAAACCCTAGTCTTATTTGCTCTTGAAAGTTGTCTAAATGAGACCATAAGAAACGAGGAATTTCAAATTGAACCTAAAGGGGTCATGTTGAAATGCATACACCTTTGGTAGCCAGGTAGAAAAGGTCAATATGAAAAGAGCTATCAATGTGATTTGATAAGTATATTTCGACGCTCGATCTTTCAAAACGAGAAGCTTTCGAATTATAAGGAAAAGTAAATGATCAAATTAAAACTAGGCTCGGAAGCACATGGTTTTAAAACCATAAGTTATCTTGGAGCAAAACTCAATGATAACATTATAAAAGGCACAAGGTGATGTTGTATATATTAATGCAAGGCGCAAGACCATGTAGGTTCCAAAATTTATAAAATGGGAAACATTACATCGTAGTTAATGGTCAAAGGTTCTTTATTACAACATAGCACATTGCATGGGCACCAAGTTCGATGGTTGAGCAAATACATTCGGTGATACAAAGTCGTGGTGCGAATTACAATATTATTCAAACCATATAAGGTTAATATAACTTCGCGACTGTATAATATTGCCGAGCAGACACGTATGAATGTTGCGTTACCATGGGTGCAAGCAGTTTAATGGTGCAGGTCCAATCCTCGTAGAGCACGCATATGACGGTCAACCTTACGTTTGGCGCACACAAGGAGTAGACATGTCACATGGAGCCAACGTACATGTACATATATATCCATGGAAATCAACTTTCCAACTTACCGTGAACGTTGGAGTGGGTATAGCACAACGGTCAACGTTACAACTAAAATGTGGGTCAAATTATATGAAAATGCATTATGATTCGACTTAATCATTCCAATTGCCGAGTTTTATTCTTTGAAAGAAGATATTTAACATTTGGTCGAAATTTGTGTTTTTAACGTGGAGCAGGCATCGTAACAAACCCATAGTAACGTGTTGTAATGGTGAGTTACCCATGGGCGAAAAGGTCGGAGGCAGTTGTTCTGCCTATGGTAAATATTTGGGAGAAAATATATATATATATACTCAATGGTCCGAAGTTGTGCATGGGGCCAAACGTGCAATATCTACGTTGCATGGAGCAGAGTGCTATTACTACCATGGCACGTTATAACCACGTTTTATGCGGCGCAACTCACATATAAATTTACAACTGTATAAGGTCGTCGAGCAAAGCATACGAGGAATGTTTTGATTGGTTCGAATGTTTATGCCAAAATCCATGTCAAAACTTATGGATTCATATATATGTAACGGTCAAAAGGGATTTTACGTTCAACCCATGAAACAAAATATTTTAATAAACCACAGCGGAAAAGTGTAACGTGGCACGTTGATAACCAAAGCTGCATGGGTGATTTTTCCACGTAGCTGCCCCAAAGTCCGCATGGAAACTGTCGCGCTAGAATTTTATACGTTACGACCGTAGTCATGGACTGAGAAGTCAGTGCCATAAAAGGCATGCTACGCTACATTTCAGAGGGGTGGATAAGATCTGATTTTTGCAGCCTTGACAGCAATATTCCAGGAAACAATCACGATGCAAATATACTATTAATAACCTGCGCTGGTCACATTCAGAAAGACGTTATCGCTACATTTTCGCTGGGATCTGATTTTTCAATATTGCCATTACTGACCACACCGAGCTGTCTTCACAAAGCTCAGTTTCCGATAATGCCTAAGCGTGTGCTGTTACTCTTTTCAGAGGCGCTGGAAAACCAGATCACACGTCCCACGTCGATTTCATGCAGTGCGTTGCTCACCAAAGAAGTGAAATTGTCCATAATCTGTTCACAGAAAAGCCTTAACAACACACATGTTAGCAGGATATCGGTTCACTAACCCTCACCTTTCCGGGGTAGATAAATATTTTGTTTTATTCTAGACCCATCGAAAAATGAAGAATCCTCCACATACGTGGTAAGCACAGTCGACCTGCGAGTCATCTCTGAGGCAGCCTTCGAGACAGTGAGGTCGCGCGCATGCTTTTGGACTTAGAGGAGCAGAAACCACGTATCATTTGCCTTACAGAATGATAGATCTATTTTCTGAAGGTGGGATCGAAGTGCACGACCAAAATTGGTATTCGAAGCTGCATGCTCTCGTTTTAATGCATGTTTGAATTGCATACGGATTCAGCTGTATCATTTCTGCCATTGCCGTAGGATATAGATCCTCCAAGAGAAACGAAACGCTCATCTTAACCAGTGCAACAACGACTACGGGACGTATCTCCGATACAGAAGATTCGAAATGCTGTGTTGCAAGCGCAAGAGTCCCACCTTGAAAATTATGACGAAGATGCTGATTCAAGGAGGCTTAGGGTTCGATGTTAAATCGGTCCAGCAGATTAATGTTATTAGATTTCATTTGGAAGACTAGACATAGCGTAGCAATGGTGCCGGTCTGCTTATAACCTGACTTGCCACCAAGAAGACAAGCTGTTCGAAGGGCACAGAGAAAACCCACTTGAGCCATTCTCCCTGATGACAAAATGGCACAACATTTGACCACACAGGGGTCCAACTGATTTTAGCTGTGATAGATTATTGCATTTCTTGTGTTGATTCCCTAACATTCGTGGATAATTATATGTATGTACAGGGCTAATATAAATTCATTTATCTGCAAGTTATATGAGAAGAAAAAGGGACTATGTTGATTGATTCTGTTTTCTTACAGGTAACATATCATTTCATGCAAATTCCCTTAATGCAGAAATAACACCGCCAGCAGATAGAGGTTGTTGTCTCACATGGTGAGGGCTAAGCCAGGCCTTCGGAGAACAAGGTTATGATATCTTTGAAAGACAAATGGAGAAGGATAAAACCCCAGGTCGCACATTGCCCCAGGTCGCAAATCCCAACAGGTCGCATATCTTCGATTTTTCGCCTTTTGCGACCCCGCGACCTAGCGACCTAGTCGCAAGGTCGCAAGGTCGCATATCTTCGGTTTTTCCACCTTTTGCGACCCCGCGACCTAGTGACCTAGTCGCAAGGTCGCAAGGTCGCATATCTTCGGTTTTTCCACCTTTTGCGACCCCGCGACCCAGCGACCTAGTCGCAAGGTTGCAAGGTCGCATATCTTCATTTTTCCACCTTTTGCGACCCTACGACCCAGCGACCTAGTCGCAAGGTCGCAAGGTCACATACCTTTGGTTTTTTCACCTTTGCGACCTCGCGACCCAGCGACCTAGTCGCAAGGTCGCAAGGTCACATTCTCTCATTTTATTACAACTTGCAACCCCGCGACCCAGTCAGGTCGCAGGTCGCAACAGCAGCCAGGTCACAGGTCGCAACAGCGGCTCAAGTCGCAGGTCACAAAAAGGACTAGGTCGCAAGGCAGCCCAACGGTCAGGAAGATGAAAGATCAAGGAAGCCCGAAGGGCAGTTTCTGCATTATAAATACTCCTACGGGAGCTTGTAAAGAGGGGTTTTTTTTTTTTTTGGAGACTCAAGAGCTACATAGCATTTTATTGAAAGATTATACTCTTAGGCATATGAATACAAATACTTGTTAAAACCCCTTTGTCGGATGATGTGTTTTGCTGTGACAGCACTGTGTGTATTCCTTGTACAGTTTCAGAACATCCTATGATTAATGAAACTGCATTCTCAATAGTATCATTTATGCATCATGTTTATCTATGCTTGTGTTAATGATGTTTAGTTTTTCATCGCTTTCTTAATGGATGTTAATACCTTTGTCTATTAGCATTCCGTTTTATCTTTCAGGAAGTAAAGGGGGATCTCGCCATAAAGAACTATTTCTTTTGTGGTCAGATACCTTACAAGCATAACCCCAAAGACGTGCCGCTAACTGCATCTCTTCGGGCATATATGTTTTATTTCTTTTCTCGCTACGCATAGTGTTGTGGACATGTTCAATGCATCAATCATGTATTTTGTATCATGTGAATAAGTGTGTGTCCGCAGGTTCAATCAGGTTCTTTTGAGACTGGAGGGGAAAGTGACTTAAGCGATAGCCGGACCAACACCCCGGACGGGATCCCTATTCCAAACGGTTCAAAGTCTAATTGGGACTTTCTACCAGGGAGATCCCCTACTGTTGGCCGGACATATTTTCCCGTCAACAGAACCCTTCTGGAATCAAGGCATGGCTTCCATGTATTCTTATAGATTTTCCTTGGCTACAAAGTTCAGCACAAAAGAAAAAATTACAGGTGTTTTCAGATTAGCAAGTATGCCTTGTGGATTGTTCAAATGCAGAATGTATCCTAGTTATTCCACCAAAAGGGAGAGAAAAGTGAGCCTTTATTAATAATATAGAAAATACACACAAACATATACATATGAATAAATCGTTGGGAGACTAGCGAAATATTTCACATCGAAACAGCGATTGCTAAAACACATACAAGACACCTTCAAAAAGATAAGTACTAAAGCCATGGAAATAGTTCAATTTCCTTAGTACAGACATTGAAACAACATACATCACAAACATTCAAAGAATATTCTTACAATATTTACGACATACGCATGAAAGTGTGTTGGCTCAACAAGCTTCTGAATTCATAAAAATTTTCAAGATACATCAAGACAATGAACACCACTACCCAATAGTTTAGCATTAGAGAAACCACTTGCTCCTCCAAAAGAACTATTTTCCTCTCTAATGCATGGTAGGAGGATCCAACGTGTAAGTTCCTTTGTGTGAGGTATGAGGGTGTATATATAAAAAATGGGTTGAACATTCACCTCCCTTATGACTATTGGACTACCTTCATTCTTGTTTGACTTCTTTATGACCCTTTGACTCCTTCATTACTTTTAAAATTCTATGGATGACCCTTGTACTTCCACTTTACATTACATTTAGTCCTTTTATTTTGAAATTTACATCATTACATCCACAACATATGTGGCAAGACACATGGACACACATGACATTGTGGTGAAACTTGCATAAGTCACAACTTGACAATGATAATATGGACTTCATGATAAGGCAGTAGTGCCAATTTGTTCCTCTTGTTGATTTGTCTTCAATAATATGTGTATCCAATAATTCACCTTCATGAGAGATATGTTTTTTTCTTCATATCCACCCTCCAAAGGTTTTTGAACCAACACAGAGTCTTCATGTAGTCCTAATATTTGATATTTTCTTGCAATATGATGTTCCTTCATCTTCTCTCCTGATGATCATCTTGTCTCTTAAACTCCATAAGTGTCTTCTAGCATGGCCCCCTTATCCTTTTCCTCGACCATCATCATGTCATGATAACATAGAGTACCTCCAACTGAAATCCATTCATGAAAAGATGACATCAGTCTGAAAACCCCTAATATAACATGTTTCATGAAATCACTTGTTAGGGTTGGACGCAAGTGACTGATTGAGTGAGAATCTCAAGGATTGTGTAGCTCCAGAGGCCTGAGACTCTGCAGTGCACATTTATGGAAGGTCAAGGCTAAGTGACTACACAGTTGAGGGGCTCAGGATGCCAAGCTTGAGGCCTGAGGCTTGAGGTTTCCCAGTGTGTAGTTCTCGAAGGAAAAAATTAAGGAAATATGTTGTGTAGGGACTCAGGAGGTAAATATTGAGGCTTGAGCCTTGAAGTTTCCTAGTGCACATTTCTGAGAGCCAGGCTATGTCACTACGGAGTTTAGGGGCTCAATAGGTCAAGCTTGAGGCTTGAGGCTAGGAGTTTCCCTATACGCAGTTCTAGCAGGAGAACAAGTCAAGATACTACATATTTAAGGGGTTCAAGGGCTCAAGGATGAGGCTTGGTGGTTGAATTTTCCCAATGCATAGTTATGGAAGGAGAACTAGTCTCAATGATTGTGTAGTTGTGCAGCTCAAGTTGTTAGGTTGAAAGCTTGAGGATTGACACTGTGCAATGCACAATTGTGGTTGACTAGGAGATAGAAATTGCGTAGTTATGGAGCTCAAGGGTCAAGTTTGGGCATTGTGACTTCATAGTGCATAGTTCCAAGAGGAAATTTCAGGGCTTGATGGTTGAGACTACACAGTGCACAATTCAGGAAGGTTGAGTGGAGTCAAGTTGCCCCAGAGTGAAATTTTCCGGATAAGGCTAAGTGTGGGCTCAGTGAGGCTCAAGTGAAAAGAGACAAAAATATATCATTACCACACACTCAAAAAATATACAACACAATATTGACCACTCAAAAAAAGATAACAACGTGATTCCTTCAATGTGACGGTGATACAACATACCTCTCCAAGTGTGACACAAAAGGTACACTTTATGACGAAAGTGATTACACTTGTGCGATAGTGCATAATTTTTTGGGAATGAATGTAAAATATTTATACATTGCTAGAAACACTCATCAACACAAAATTTACCCCTTGAAACAATCCAAAACTACAATTTACATGATAAGCAACACTTCCCATACCAAAAGATGAAATTTTCTATATGAAAGGAAAAGTGTGAACGACACTTGCGATATGTGAACGATAGTGAAAGCGACACATGCCGGAGAAAATATAACATGAAAATGACACTAATTGAGGTGAAAGTATGTGAAAGCGATATTCAAAAAAATGAAAGCAACACTCGCGAGAGAGAAGGCGCGCAAAAGTGATAGTTTGAAAAACTCACCGAAATAGAAATACAATCGCAGCCAAAAGTGAGAGACTATTAATGAAAGCATGCACTGACTATCAACATAGGTTGATAATCTCATACGCATTGTCCTAATGGAATGTGTCATGCTTGCTCAAGCTTACGTAAAATAATATGCGCATGAACTTGTTGTAAATTGAGTATTTGTGAGCAGGTGACTTAAACACTTGCAATTCCAAAAGAGAGCTCAAACACTTTGGAGGGTGTTGTCGCAGCAACAACACTTTGGGCCACACTGGTAGAACTCCAGCTTCTCTGACTTAGTTTAGCTTTATGCACAGGGTCTAGTTTCACAAGAAATATTGATTCATTGTTCGGATTACTTTGGCTTCCCCACTTACCCTATGTGTAAAACATAGTCCCCTTCATCCTTTCTTGGTTGAACACAAACATAAGACCACCGATATTACAATGTTTCAAATTAGAAGAAGGGTAATGTTATTCGCAAGCTTTAGATATTCAAAGTATAGATTTTCATCTCTGGTGTTGCTTTGCTGCCAGCAGGCCTGAACAGTACCCTAACAGAGTCACTTCAGGAACATAAACATCGCTCAACTTCTAGTGAGCCTAAACAGTACCCCGGTAGAGTTTCTTTCCTCTCCTCCATGTGTAGGAAGGCCTTCTCTTATTTCACCCTTTATTTATTAATTTTATATAGGAATGTGCATCAAAAATTATTCATTTCATGGGTGGAAGAGAGATTTTGACTTATTGAGAGCAGAAGAGGTTGTTCCTTAAGAGAAGCATATATAAAACCTATGATATTCATTTTCTCATTTGGATTTTCTCCTTTTCCTTCTCTACTTGAAGGAAAACAAAAAAGCCAAGCATTTTTCATCATCACAATTTCCCTTTTTAAGTCTTGCTGCATTTTCTTTTGACCCGACGAAACATATTTCATGCACAATATTATTAAACAAAATAAAAGATAAAACAAGGAAAAAAAATCAAAAGGAAAAAGCAAATCGAGGCTAAACCAAAAACAGAATGCGAGACGAAAGTTAGAAAACAAAAGTGATACCAAGGAGAGAAAATGCAGGAGAAACTGGAATGCAAATGAACCTACTCCTAACCTAACAAGCTAGAAGGTTAGGGTCAAGTGTAACTAAATTTCCAATGAAACCACCGTAGTTGATCCTGACATGCATACACAAACATACGAGAAATTAAAACAGATATAAAATAGTATACAATGGAAAATATAAAATTTTGAATAACTTTCACAACAAATTGATTGTATGTCATGTTAGCAGAAATATATGTCATAGCTACTACTTATAACAAGCTTGCATTCTTACCTTTTCGATGGAAACCATATTTTTTTTTTTTTCTGAATTAGTTTAATCTATTAAGAAAAGAAAATTATTTTACATCTTGGCCTTAGCCCTATCTTTGCCCACAAGAGAGGCATAATCAGCAAAAAATGCACAAAACAGACTGCCCATTATGGGAAACCAATCCAAACCAAATAGAGTTCTACCTGTCCACTGTAAATTTCCAAGTTGATAAACTGTAAAACTAAGACTGTTGAAATTTAAAACAGGAAAGACAAAAACAATCCCATCCTAGTGGGAATCCTGAAACAAAAGACAAACACTGAAGAAATGACTAAGCATCATGATGAGGAGAGGTTTCCTCCAAGATAAACCACCTGTAAGCCTCCATATCATCTTCTTCCTTTTGCTTGTCCGCACCTGGGTCGTCACTTTTCTTGGAGCGCTCAACGTCGACCTTCTCCTCGCCCACAAGTGATTTGCCTTTATCCTTGGGCGCCTGCTGCTGTGGCTTGTCCATTTCCTGAGCTAGAACTGAAGAAGCTCCTGTCTGAGGTTCCCTGGGAACATCTTGTTGAGGTTCTTCCGTGAAGACAACCGAAATCAAGGAAATGATACGGGATCTGTTCAGAGAACAATTAAAGAAAAATTGGGTTGTTTGGGGAGAATTGGAGGACAGATTGACAGGGGGGTGCTGAGCAGGGTAGACATGGTGAGATCTACCTCGCCCACTGCGAGTACCCGAATGTCTACCAGAAAAGTAATCTGAGGAGGGCAAATAGGAATCTGAGTTGGAGGTGGAAGGTGTGCGATGGGAGCGGCTCCTAGAACTACCTCTTTGACATCTCATGTGATGTCTCAGGCGCAGCATGGTGGAGGGAGAAGACGAAGGCGACAAGGGAGGTGGAATGACAGAGTTGGACAGGGAGAGGTGAAAATCTAGAGTGACAACAGATCTATTGCAGAGGCCTATGCGGGAGAGGTGGAACCCATCCCCAAGATCAATACAACAACTAAGATGGTTGTGTTTTCCAGTGGCAGTGCGAACGCAGGGTTGCACAGCCAAGGCCGAGAAAATTATCTACAACGGTGGTGGAGGAATGTTTGTGCCTCGATTACCAGAGTCCATATTTAAGCTCTGAGTGTCTATGTCTCGAGGCTCTCCCTTCTTTAAAACCTCATTAAATTTTTTAGCTGACTAGTTCATAGAATTCTTTACGGAGGATCGAGTGAGTGTATTGGAATGATATCGACTTCGCCTGGGCATTAATGCTATATGGTTAAGTGCGCTGGCTTGAATGCCCATATGTTGAATGAGCTGACTTATACTAATGGTGGGATCTTGGGTGGCCAAGTGGCTCCCCCACTTGCTATACCCAAGTCCCATCATCCCCTTTTCATAAATTTTCACCCACATCCGGGACGATGGAAACCATAATTAAACAAAATTTAAAATATTATTGCGAATGGATCTTGATCTGCACTGAACTCCATAGAAAGCATGAGTAAAGAAGGGAACTTGTTATTTGAGACAGAGCTTTCGAATTAAGATTGCTTCAACCATTCAAAGAATGGATCATGAAATTCGAAACAATCCTCTTAAAAACCTTGAAATCCTTGAGAATATGAATTTTCAATTAAAGGCAGGGGATCAAGATGAGAATTGTGTGAGGGAAAATGACTATGATCATATTCATAGGGATTTTTGAGATAGTGAGGACCTAACATAACCATCTTCGAAGGTTGAAGTTCCCTAACTGCTTGAAAAGTACCTGAATAGTGATATTCCATAAAGATCAACGAATGTAAAAAAATTGTCATTGGGTGTGTTGATGGGAGAATTGTAAGTTGAATGACAGTCATCAGATCCAAAATCATGATCATACGGGTTGATAAAGAATCATATTCTCAGTTAGTAGTTAACAAATTTAAATCAATTTTAACAACTTTATGAATCCTCTGAAAAATAGAAATAACTTCCTCGCACACCGAATGTGAAAACCCATTTTCCTACAACTGATGAAAAATTGTACAAGCATCGTAATCATAGAAATAATTGAAAAGGAATGCTAGTATAGAAAATGTATGAAACCAGACAGTATGTAATGGATGAAAAAGAGGAAATTTATTCAACAAATAACTCAAACACTTTCTAACAGCCAAGAGGACTTTTGGTGTCATCAAGGCATTCAAAAGCAAGACTAGGATTTGATTATCCACCATAGCACTCAATAGATATGAATTCTTCGGCCAAAGGCTATCTTCAAATTGATCATCTTTGTAATTTTTCACATTCACGAAAGGTATACACTCCAAACCTGAATTCAACACAAGATATTTTCATGAGAATGAATTCACTATAGCAGTATCATCAAAAACCTTATTTCAAGAAATAGGAAAATTGTAATGAGAAATTATGAAATTCATCAAGAACGAGTTTTCATCCAATGAAACAATATGAATAAAATAATTCTACGAGAAAATACATATCTGACATGGTTCAGGAATTTCACCAGGATCGTGAGAACTTGACAAAATGAGAGTTGAAGTACCTCAACTTCCTGACAAGTTTCGGAACTTTGAAAATACAAATAAAAACATTTTGTAAACTCAGTCAGATCGCAAATTGCATTTGGATAGCTACTATCGGTTAAATTAATAGGATCACCATTATCTAGATGGAATATATCTACATAATTGGTTTGATAATATTTTTCAACTTCAAAAAGCAGATTACTCAAGTCATAATATTCTTCTGATGGCAAGTCCAAGGATGTATGAATTAGAAAAATATCATGGTCAAACTGATTCGAAGAGTTTCCCCCATACAAAACAAGAGATGATAAGGGATGGAACAGATTCTCCATAATTTCATTGCTTTCTTCTTCATCATGGATAATATCACTATCCTTCAACTCATGAGATAACAAACTTGAAGAAAATGGAGAATATCCATCAGAAATTGATGCATTACAAACAGTAAAGCACAAGGGATAGGGAGATGAAGAGGTATAAATGTTCATAAGTGAATATTCTTTGACCAAAATAGATTTAAAATCTAAATATTTTGAAAAAAAATATTCCTAAGAAACTGGAATATCAATTAGTGCACTTGGGAATTCATAATCATATATATCAACAAATTCATCCTCATTAGAATTATTGTTTCCCAAGGCTTCATATTGATTAGGAAAATTGATCACATTTGATTGACTACCAATATTACTAGATTCAATATCAACCAAGAATGAGGAAACACCATCTTCACATGGAGGACTTTGAAAAAGATAAGAATAGTTGAAAGAATATTCACCTTCCTTCTCCTGTATCTGCGAAATTTGACTACCTTGCACCTGTTCACTGCTTGGATTTGGAAGATATTGATTAGGAAGATCAAGGGACAAGGGGTCATGAGAAATATATGGTAGAGGATGACAAGTGTCCAAATCAGATTCAAGACTTAAATTAAAAGCAATAATACCATCTTGTGAAATGGAAGAGTTAGTATTCATATTAGGCTCCTCAAACCATTCCAATGTTTCCTCCATCGAATCTGGATCATGATAAATGTATGAAGGTTGAAGACATGAATTGAAGATATTATTTTCGTTTCCCAACTTTGGAATTATTGCAAGGAGGCACCCACATTGGAACTGAAAAAGGAGGAGGAAAAGGAACATAATGAATAGTAGATTCCTCCTATTAAATTAGAGGTTTCTCGTGATTTACAAGATTTGGGGAAGTAGAAACATCAATAGTTTCAGATTCACCATGAAAAGATATATGAACCAAATGTTCAAAATTTTGTTTCAATAGATGCCAATCCATATCTTCTTCCATAAATTCACAACAAAGGTGAAGGAATCGATTAGAAAAATCCGCAACTGATTCATTAGATTTCATTCTTCGTTGATTGATTATTTTAAGAACATCTTGGTAATCATACCTATAAAATGCTAAATGACGCTTCTTTATCAAGTGTTCAAAAGAATGAATGGAGGTGGGTGGTAGAGTATGACACCATCGGTTAACTCAACCTTAAAGTGTGAGGGAGAAAATAATACAAGCCACATCTTCACACTCAATTTCATAGTGCTCACATACCTTAATAGAAATGGATGCATGCTCAGTAATGGATATATCACCCTCACTATCAAACTTAAATTGTGACAAGTATCAAATTTCTCCGCGGAGATGAAAATTTTAGTGAGGCATAGGTTGGATAGACATTCTAGGATTATGATTTTGGGATGAGGCATTTCATATAAGAGATTCAAAATAGACTCAGTGGGCACAGCTTGTCATCTGGACCTCCATCTAGCACCATTTGTTGACGGTGTTGGAATTCCAACAACCAAGTTTCTCTCCCCAATGAAAATTCCCAATTAGAATTCATATCATTTGGTAGGTTTGAGATGATATATTATGTGTGACATCATATCAATTTGGGCTTCTTTCTTTCATTTTCTTCTGGTCATTTCATTCAACATCAGCAAATGGTAGCATTGTGAGACATTCATTGTGTTTGATATCTAAGGGTTTAATTGTAAATACTTGAAGGTGATTAAAATAGAGACAGATATTTTCGTGACATAATCATATAAATGGCTTAAGCACTAATTCCTTATCACAGCTAAGGGATTGTCTCTTAAGGTAGAAAATTAATTGGCGTTGTTGCTGGGGATCGAAGAAGCGAAGTTTTCCCTAGGTTTTTTTCATATTTCCTCTGGTTGTTCAGAGAGGAGGAAATACTAAAGTTGTGTTTTCATTTTATAATTCTGGCTCCTAAGAGGCCTCACACGAGGTCAAATACCTCTCAGCAAAAAGCCCCCATTTTCTCAGGTCTAGAAAAGTTAGTTTCTAAAAAGGGCTAGAATTCAAAAGTATTTTCTACACTCGATGCCACACTGCTTGCACCAGGCAGCAGTTCTCATACCCTTTCATCCAAGGATATTTCCTGAAAACTCATTTTCTCGGAACAAGAATCCTTGCCCTCATCCATTCATTTCCAAGAACCAACATTAGAAGAACAATATTTGAGTCTGTATCATTTACATTCACAGAAACTCAACCTAATATAGTTTCCAGTTCTTCTATTATTTGTTATCAACCCCTTCCCATATCAGTTTTTCTACCCCATTCATCCCCACCTACAACTGGTACTCATATTCCCCCTACTCAAGGAGCAGTCAATCAGGGCATAAACATGGCAGCCCCTGCTTTCTTGATGAATAGATATGCACCATTAAATATTCCCCAACCAATGAATGCAATGCCTCAGGAGTATCTTAAGTTGCTTCCTAGATTTACTGGTGAAGATGAAATAATTGCAGAACAACACTTGCCTTTGTTTTGCACCTTTGCTGAAAATTTCAATGTAGAACATCTTGATGTTGTAATGAGACTTTTTTGTGCAGTCTCTAAATGGAGAGGCAAGAAAATGGTTCAAGGATTACCAAATGGCTCAATCAATGATTGGGATGAATTAGAAAGACATTTCATCCAAAGATGGGGTGAAAAGAGAGATCATGGTTATTCCTTAACATAATTTAATGCTATAAAGAAAAAATCATATGAAAACATGAGTGATTTCATCAAAAGATTTAATAAATTGTACAATAGTTTTCCTGTGGAAATGAAACCTCCTCCTATTGGAGCAAGGGTTGTTTTTGTTGGGGCATTTGTATCAGATTTCAGTTTTACATTAAGAGAAAGAAGATCACCCACCCTTGAACAAATTCAAACTAATGCCTTATATATTGAGGCAAATATGACTGCAGCTGGAAAAGTACAAGAAAAACAGTCAGTTCAAGATAAAGGAAAAGCTAAAGAGGAGTCATCACAAGATCAAAGGATCGATGAAATGACTAAGGTCATTAAAAATTTGTCAAACAAATTAGTAAATATGGAAATGGATAACAAGAAACCTGTACAGAAAAACAAAGGGGTTTTTAATCCCCAATTCAGAAATCAGCCCTTGCAGATTCTGCAAAGGGAAAGAAGAGATCAGGATCAAGTTCAAGCACCCTTATAGATAGAAGCAGCACCATCACAGTCTGCTGATGATGATCAAAAAGAATATGAAGATCAAATTTCTGTTGTGTATATGGAAGATGGTGAAACAGAAGAAGAATGTGAAAATTAATGTGCAGAAGAATGTAAAGAAGCTGATGTTTCATTTGATCAAGAAGAAATGGTTGATTACTGCAAACAATTTACTGATTTTATGCAAGTAGAATTGCATAAAAAGTATGACTTGAGATCAAAGAAGAGGTTGAGAACTCAAGATAATGAAGAGAAAGAATCAGAGTTAGTACCTTCCCTAATGGCGACTCCACTACAGAAAAATTCAATAAAAAAATCAGACAAGGGGAAGCAGCCCATGAATCTAGTAAAAGAAAAGGAGAAGCGGCAAGCTGAGGCTTCCCAAATCAAGTCTAATGAATCTAATATTTTGGAGAATATTGTTACTATTCCTGAGCAACATGCAAATCCAAACAAAAATTAAGAAGAACTTGAAAAGTTGACAAAACAAAATCAAACTTTCAGTTTGTCGAAAGAGTTAGAAAAAGTTAAAATACAAGTACCTCTTCTTGAGTTGGATAAAACACCTAGTTATAAGAAAGAAATTGCAGAATTTATTAATCTATCTCAGTCTGATGAGGTGGGTGATATTGTGAATTGCAATATAAGAAGCCAGTGGTTACTTTTGGACCTCATGTTGAAGAGGTATATTCTTCTGTTCCTCCTTTTTATATATCAGTTCTGTTGCATGATTTCATTTTACATAATTGTATGATAGATTCTGGTGCATCACATAATCTTATGCATGAACTAATGAATGAACTAAATTTATTCATCATCATCTATCTATGATGAATGAACTAAATTTACAAATCACTAAGCCATAGAGAGACCTCTATTCCTTTGATTTAAAAAGAGTGAAGTGTGTAGGTTTATCAAAGACATGGTTGTTTCCTTAGCTCAAATTCCAGCCAAGAGTATTATGATAGATGTTGTAGTAGCAGATATTTCGGCCAGATTTGGTATGTTGTTGTCTAGATCCTAGGGAGAAAAGCTTGGAGGTGTCTTGAAATTGGATTTCACATATGCCATCATCCCTAATTTTAATGGGGAGGAAATGAGGTTATACAGAGAAACTAGATTTCTGAAAACTACCACCAAGAAAGATGCTGGTAATTCCCCCATTTATGGCCAAGAAAAGGAGGATCTCTCTTGTTTCATGCTGCATGAAGATGCAGAATTTGCTGAAGACTCAAAGGAACAGCTCTCTTCAGCCAATGTACATAAGGAGCTACATTCAAATAAAATTTGGAAGTGTTATTTCGATGGTGTATTTTCTAAAGAGGGCACCGGAGCTAGATTCATATTTATATCTCCTTAAGGTGACCTTTCACCTTTTTCCTTTAAACTAGAATTTGAATCTACTAATAATGTGGCTGACTACAAAGCATTGATTAAAAGCCTGCAAATAGCCAAACAAATGGGGATTCAGCCTATTTCTATTTTTGGTGATTCTGAATTAATAATAAGACAGATTAAGAATTGGTGTCAAAATAAGCATCCCAGATCGAGGTCCTATAGAAATGAGGTGTGGGATCTATTTGAAAATTATTTTGAAGCCTTTAATCTTCAGTTTATTCCAAGAGAGGAGAATAGAATGGCAGATTCATTGGCAGTTGCAGCCAGTACATTTAAGCCACCAATTAATCTAAGGTTGAGATATGAAATTGAGTTGAGACATAGGCCTTCAATCCTTGATAATGTAAAGCATTAGCAGGTTTTTGAGGATGATGAGCAGATTAATCAATTTTTAACAATGATTGGAAATTTTGAAGATAGTCAAATTGATTTAGAAGTTGATGAAATTGATCAAAGTGATATTTCTAGAAACCAGAAGCAGACAATTGGTGATTAGAATATAATTCAATTCAAGGATAATATTTTTCCCAGAGGTTTGGTACCTCTTGAGAGATTGTTTTATGCTAATGATGTGGCAGCGAATCAGAAAAAGGTATCTCAGGATTAAGAAATGGAGGAATATAATTTAGAACTCGGCATGAGCCCAAAATGGTCAAGTTGTTTAAAGGAGTTCCTAAGGAATATAAAGAAAGTTATGTAGATCTTTTCAAACAATTCATGGATGTGTTTGCGTGGTCATATGAAGATTTAAAGACTTATGATCTAGATATTATTCAGCACAAAATACCACTGAAAGATGGGGTTAAGCCACACAGACAGAAACTCAGACAAAATAACCCACAGTTACTTGCACCAATTAAAAAATAAGTAAAGAAACTTTTGCAACCAAAAATCATAGTTCCACTCAGATATTCAAATTTGGTTTCCAATCTGGTACCAGTCAGGAAGAAAAATGGAGAGATAAGATTATGTGTGGATTTCAGAAATTTGAACAAAGCTTCCCTGAAGGATAATTATCCTTTTCCAAAGATGGATTTTGTTCTGCAGAAATTTACTAGAGCTTACAGGTTGTCCATGGTTGATGGTTTTTCTAGATATAATCAGGTAGCTGTGGAGAAGGAAGATTAGAAGAAAACTACTTTCACCACACCTTGGGGAAATTTCATGTATGCCAGGATGCCATTCGGCCTCATGAATGTAGGAGCTACTTTCCAAAGGGAAATGGATATTGCTTTTTTGGGTGACAAATTTGTAGTCATTTATCTTGATGATGTTACTATTTTTTTAGGTTCTGATGATGAGCACTTAGAGCACCTGCAGAAATCTTTCTTGAAATGCAGAAAATTTGGGTTATCATTGAACCCCAAGAAATCCTTGGTTTCTCTAGAGGAAGGTAAGTTGTTGGGTCATATAGTTTCAAATCAAGGTGTGAAAATTGATCCAGCAAGGGTTGAGGCTATACAAACAATTCCACTGCCTAGTAAAAAGGATATCCAAAGGTTTCTAGGGAAAATTAATTTTCTGAGAAGATTTGTTCCAAATTATGCTGAGATTTTCAGGAGAATAATAGATATGTTGAAAAAGAATGATGAAGTGAAATGGGACAAGGATGCAAGAAAATCCTTTGGCAGAACTAAAGAATCTCTCCAAGAAGCTCTAGTTTTAATCAGTCCAGATTACTTGAAGCATGTCCAAATATTCTCATTTGCATCATCCTCTACTATTGTTTTTGTGTTGTTACAGAAAAATGAAGAATGAAGTGAGAAACCTGTAGCCTTTTTTAGTAAGGTCCTTAGAGATGCAGAGCTCAAGTATAATATCCTAGAGAAGCAGGTATATGCTTTAGTTAAATCATTAAAATCTTTCAGGACCTATGTACTTCATTCTCAAGTAGTAGCAATTGTGCCTAATTCTGTTGTAAAAGATGTGCTAGTACAGAGTGATGTGGAGGGAAAAATATGGAAATGGATTGCCAAAATCCAAGAATATGATTTGGACATTAAGCCTACTAAGTTAGTCAAAGGACAGGGACTAGCTAAATTGCTGACAGAATCTAATTTCCAAGCTTTGGGAATTAATTTTCTTGCACCTTTAGATGAAGTGGCTGAGGAGAACGATCAGATTAAGACAAATTCAGCAATTAAATACAAATTTCTCTCCTCGGATTGGTATAAATATATTATCCACTATTTTCTTTTCTTTTCTTGTCCTCCCTCAATCAATAGAGCTAAGTACAGAGCTTTAAAACTTAAAGCTCAGCCTTATGTTATAATTGATGCAAAATTGTATTAGAAAGATCTTGCTAGTGTCTTGCTGTTATGTTTGACAGAAGAAGAAACAATGGAAGTTATCAAAGAATACCATGAATGTTTGTGTGGAGGTCATTATAGCTAGAAATTAACTGCTCATAAGATTCTTAAATCAGGTTTTTATTGACCTTCTTTATTTGCTGATGTATACAAAGTTGTTAGAAGTTGTCAGAAATGCCAATTGTTTGCAGAAAAGAAAAGTTTATCTCCTTTACCTCTTCTTCTTGTTTTCATTGAAGAACCATTCAGAAAATGGGGATTAGATTTCATTGGGGAAATTAATCCACCATCAAGTGGGTAGTTTAAGTGGATTCTAACTAACAAGGATTATTTTACAAAATGGGTAGAGGAAATTCCTACTAGAAAAACAAATGATTTGGTAGTAATGAATTTTTTAGAAGAGAATATTTTCAGCAGGTTTGGATGTCCATTGAAGATTGTAACAGACAATGCTAAGGTATTCAACTCAATCAGATTCATAAATTTTTGTCAAACTTATAATGTGATATTGCCTCATTCCATAGCATATCACCCACAAGGAAATGGATTAGTAGAATCATCTAACAAGACATTGGTGAAGATCTTGAAGAAAACAATCAATAAAAACCAGAAGAATTGGGACTCAAAGCTTATTTTTTCTCTTTGGGTAGTGAGAATGACTCCTAGAAGATCCATTGGTAAGTCACCTGATGAATTAGTATATGGTACTCAAGATTTTTTTCCCACTCAGCTAGCAAGACCAGTAATTTATTTTCTTCAAGAAGCTCAAGAGGAACCTAATGCATTGATAAGAAGACTGAATAAGGTGATAGAATTGAGTGAAAGCAGAAATAAATTCAGAGACAATTTGGTCACATATCAGAAAAAAATGACGTCCATTTTTGACAGGAAGGCAAAGGAGATCATGTTTCAAACTGGAGATCTGGTATTAAGATGGGATACCAGAAGAGAGGAGAAAGGGAAACATGGCAAGTTTGATCATTTATGGTATTGTCTTTACAAAATCACTGAAGCTAGATCAAATAACACATTTATGTTGGAAAATCTTGATGGAGAAACAGCAGGGCTGCCTGTGAATGGGCAGTATATGAAACACTATTTCCAGCACTGAAAACAGCCAGTTCATCATTGTACATATTCAGTTTTCCCACATTGTATATTTCTCATCAAGCAATTTTTGACTCCATGCCCGAAGTGAAGGCACTGATCTGCAGGTTTTTAGTGTTTCATGGAAAAAACACTATCCCCAAGTGGAGCTAGATGTTGTGGATCATTTTCATATCCTTTTATTTTCAATTCTTGAAAATATAAAAAATTAGAAAATTGTTGAAAATATGTTAAAGTATTAAAATTCTTATACTTTAGCATAAAAAACATTTCTGTTGATATATTGGAGTTAAAAGTTTAAACACTTTAAACTTTATGAACTGCGTTCCGCATTTATGTTTAAAGATTGATCAATTTGTTGGGCGGAAAGTGTTGATGGTTTGAATTCTTATCAAAAGGCCCAACCCACAGGCACAACCAGTGCATGAGATAATAAGATGAGTGCCTCCACAGTTTACTGGGTTGACTGTGAGGAAAACAGAGATGAATAGTGGAGATTGAGTGCGGGGGCACCAGCCAAAATTTTCCTCCGTACCTCGAGACCCTTCGCAGTGACATAGGGCACTGAGTTGTTCGCAGATGTCTTCCACGTCGGGTGAAATCAATGGCTCATTGGTGTGTCATGTCAGCATTAAATTTTAAGGCCACGCCACTTATTTAAACAAAATTCGCTTTGTTTTTCAAATCATTTGTGATTATTTTATGCTGCGTCCTGTTTTAGTTTTCTGTCACCCTAGTAAAATTGACCACCCTGTGAGTTGTTCTTTGCGATAATTTTCAGTTATGGCTAAGCGTTCATCCTTGTCATGTTCTGCTAGTCATATCCCTCTCATGGAAACCAAGGGGGATATTCAAGATACCCTTTGTTCTATAAGTCACCTTCCGTTTTATCAACAAGTCATCATGAATGACAAAGACTCCCCTGTTTATACTGCCATGGTCAAGTCTGGAGTGCTTTCTGCATGTATCCCAAAGACCCACCTTTTTCCTGAATTTATCTATTGGTTGGTGTCAGTCATGTACCTTGGGAAATTTTTTGTTATGAATTGTTAGGGAGAAAATGTTTTGCAAGTGTCTACCTAGCTAATCCACCAATCCCATTGCTATCCTGAGTCAGAGTCATCCGTTCAGTTCTCCGACGATTCTCTAGTAACCTATTATCATAATCTTGCAGGTGAAGACTTTAATCATTTCATATACTTTTTGAAGCCAAACACGAAGCAATTTTAGCCAAACAGCAAAGAGTTTTCTATGGAGATTTTTGATGCAGAAATTCGACCAATATTAAGCAGCATTGCGAAAATTCTGGGCAAAGATGATGACAGTACAGTGGATAAATCAGTCTTGGGGATGTTTTCCATGATGACGAAGCCAGGAATAGTGTTGGATATTCCATCATATTGGAAAGAAGCAGTTAATTCACAGCTAATGAGCCTTTCATTAACAGGTTCTTTTAAATTTCCTTCATTTATTGTTTACTTGTTCTTATATCAAAATGTGGAAGAGTTCATGCATCTAAGTCTGAATATTATGGATATAAACAAGAAAAGGAAATCAGTAGTGTTCTGGACAGATGTAGTAAGAAGAGAGAAAAATAAAGTTGGATTGTTTGATTTTTCCAGTTATTTCATGTCAGTTGCATATAAAATCTTGAATGGAGTTCCTCCTCCCTGTTTTTTACCTAAAGCTCAAGAATATTTTCATTTAGGAGTAAATTGAAAATTTGGAGATTGGTTTGTTTTTTAGGATCACTCTGAAATTAGGCTATATGGAGCAAGTGTTGAGCCTTATAGACTTCCAACGTTTGTACCTATGAGGCTGTTTGCCTTGGAATTTATTCGAAAAAGCCTAAATTTTGGTCAGGTTCACTTTGTGCCCATGAAAAAGGGGCATATGTACAAACTACCCATGACTATAGGCCCTTTCATAGTCAATATGAGACATACATTTGAGGAGGTTACTAAAATGTAAGATGAGATGCATATGCTGTTAGGGGAAAGTTGGGCTTATGACCCTCACAGTGTAATTTCGAAAAGAAGAATTGAGAATGGGTATTCAGCTTTCATTCATGAAAGCAGACCAGATTTGGAGAAGATAGCAAGTAAAGGTGTGATGAGTTCAGCAGGTTCAAACATTCAGACTCCTATCATATCGGAGAAATCAAACAAAAGAAGTAAAGAAACAGTGATTGATTTAGATGATGAGGAGCAGGGAGCTGAGGAGAGGACAAATTTTACTGAAGAATCTACATATAATCCACCTGGTTTTTCTTTACATTTGGGAGAAGAACAAAATGCTCCTGCTTCACCCAGGAGTCATGAAATCTCTCATGAACAAGTACCTCTGATCAAACAGATATTTACACAAATTGAAGAAAGGAATCAGAAGATGAAGGCCAGCATGGAGGCCCAAGATGAATATCAAGTTGCTCCAAATCAGACAAGACTTTTGACTGTCATGGATCTTGAGAAAGATCAATTCAGAATTTCCCTGTCACATCCTACAGACATGTTAATAGGTTCTTCTAACAATTTCAATATTGTAAATGTGATTGTAGATGTGAAGAATATTCCCCTGATGAATAAGATGAATTTGCATATGAAAGCTGGTAAGTTGATTGTGAATGACCTAACGAAGACCAATGAAATGGTAATGAAGTCAGAAAATATGTTGGGAAAGGTACTTAAGCAATTAAAGTTAGAGAAAGATAACTCGAGAGCTTTAATAGTTCAGAATGATGAGCTAAATAAAACCATTGTAAATATTGGAGTGGACCCTAGTGACAAGACTGCTGTACAGACATTTATGCAAAGTGCTGAGGCATAAATATCTACGTTGAGGAAAAAGCTAAAATTTCCTACAGGAGAAAATTTTATGGTTGCAGAAGTTGTAGAGGTGGAGAAGGAAAAGGAAAATATTATACAACAACTTATGCAAAAATATGAAGAAATTTCCAAAATAAAGCAAACTGCAATATCACTGCAAAATGATATTGATAACCATAATTGTACTTTTGTTTTTCCTACAGGTAACGAAGATCCACAAGCACAGATTGCTCAGTTGAATACTGAGTTGCAGATGGATGAAAGAGATCAGAAAAAGGCTCAAGCATATATGGAGACTGCAACAAAGCTTATTCAAGCCATAGAGAATGAAGCTGACAAGTACAAAATGGATATTCAGAATGTTGATGTTGAGATTAAAAATCTCAAAGAAAGACTGAAATGAAACATTTCACTGATACAAGCCAAAGATATCATTTGGAATGATATCATTTCAAAAATGAAATCAATTTGGAGATTTTTTATGATAGTTGCAGAGGAGAAAAGTCTTATCAGGGAATGTGAAGAACCAATCATGACAGATAAACAGAAGGCAATTAATAGAGCTATTTGGGCTAGAAGGTTCATTGACTTTATTAATTCTAAAAAAGATCAGGAATTAGAAGAGAATGACATTAAAGACAAGACCTTATATGCAGTAGAGATCAATAAGATGATTGTCAGAAATGACCACAGAAAGGCTACAGAAAATAAATTGATGGAAATTAAAGAAGTAGTAAGTCAGTTTGATAATTTGTTTGACAAATTAACAAGAATAGGTATGCCATCATGTTGGGGAGATGAAGGAAATATTTGGCCATGGGATTCTTATGAGAATTTTCTAGTTATGACAAAAAGTAGAGTTGATAACAAGCATGAAAAAACTGAGGTGCTTAAAGGGGAAACAATGGTCAACTTTCTGCAGAAACATTTTCAGCTACTATGGTTGGTAAAAACTCTTTTCACAGAAATACCATCCTATAATTGAATTACTGCATTCAGATTGGAGTATCACAATCTAACACATTCGCCCAGTACAAAGATAGAGATATGGAAAAAGTGCAGAGCTTGGACAATAGACTTGCCAAAATGGTTTTCAGCATTAAAGAAAGACATATCAGCTGACCAAGGAAATGCAGCAGCATCATCAGCAATTCCTATAGATTAGGATATATATTTTTACATTATATTACTTTTGCAAAGACAATGTAATTGTAATAAGACATTTTCAAGGCATGTAATAGACAGCCTCCGAAGTCCTAAGTAGTTGTGGTAGTTAGGATTGGTTACAGCAGTTCCAAACTATTTTTTGCTGTATTTAATGTAATTTTCAATAGGAAGAAAGGTTCCGAGTTTTGGGACCTTCAGACTATTATTTTTTTTGTACTCAAAGATTTCAATGATTAATGAATGAGTAAGCAAGTTTATGGCATCTGTTTATGTTGATATGTATCTAAGTTTACATTTTGTGTTTTCTTTCTTTGAATAAGACAAAGTAATGAGTGGCGGGTCTATTTTTACCTATGTAAGCAAGAGTTAAAATCCTTAATTGGCGCTCCTTTGTTTTAACTATTTCCTTTATAAATTCTTCAAAAGTTTGAGATGATATATTCTGTGTGACAGCATATCAGTTTGGGCTTCTTTCCTTCATTTTCTTCTGGTCATTTCATTCAACATTAGCAAATGGTAGCACTGTGAGACATTCATTGTGTTTGATATCTAAGGGTTTAATTGTAAATACTTGAAGGTGATTAAAACAGAGACATATATTTTCGTGACATAATCATATAAATTTCTTAAGCACTAATTCCTTATCACATCTAAGGGATTGTCTCTTAAGGTACAACATTTCCAAAGGCCAAGTTTCAGGGTTGAGTCCTAATACTGAATAGTGTGTAGTTATGGAAGGTCGAGGCTAAGTGACATCGTACTTGTGGGGCTTAGGATGTCAAGATCGAGGCTTAAGGTTTCCTAGTGCACAGTTCTGGAAGGATAGACTTAAGTAACTATGCATTTGCGGGACTTGGGAGATCAAGCTTGAGGCTTGAGCCTTGAAGTTTCCCAGTGCGCAGTTCTAAGAGGTCGGACTAGTTGACTGCACAGTTGAGTGGCTTAAGAGGTCAAGCTTGGGGCTTGAGTCTAGGCGTTACACAATGTGTAGTTATGGCAGGAGAAAAGGTCGGGATATTTTGTAGTTAATGGGTTCAAGGGCTCAAGGTTGAGGCTTGAGAGTTGAATTTTCCCAATTCACAATTCTAGAAGGAGAACCAATCTTAATGATTGTGTAGCTTTTCATCTCAAGGTTTCAGATTGAAAGCTTGAGGCTTGACATTGCGCAGTGCATAGTTGTGGATGACTGGGAGGTAGAAATTGCATAGTTTTGGAGCTCAAGGGTCAAGGCTAGGCACTATGATTGTGCAGTGCACATTTCCAAGAGGAAATTTTAGGGCTTGAGGGTTGAGATTATGCAGTGTGCAGTTTAGGATGGTTGAGTGGAGTCAAGCTTCCCGGGAGTGAAATTTTTCGGATAAGGCTAATTGTGGGACCAGTGAGGCTCGGGTGAACAGACATAAAACTAGATCATGATCACACTATCAAAATAGTTGATGAAAAAATATTGATCACTCATAAAACAATAACAACATGATGTTCTCAATGCAACGGATATATAACATACATATCCAAGTGCGACACAAAAGGTACACTTTGTGACGAAAGTAAAGACACTTG